>CM038147.1:185072951-186272951 GCA_021437245.1 Aegilops speltoides
AAGTTACACACCTAGTTAGATGGGGTGTTGGGGCAGGCAATTACGGATGATGAGGCCGTGAGTACTCCTGTGGGGCCATTGGGAGAGCACAGACCCCTTTGCTTGTTGGGCCAGGCGGGGGAGGAGGTGGTGGAGCATGCCGTGTAGGGCTTGGAGGTGGAGGAGGTCCTCGAGGGTTGCCATGATCTGATGGCCTCGTAGCAGTAGTCGGTTTTTTTATTGGACTTGTTCAGGTGGCCGATCTCGGTACGTGCTCCGCGCATATGCTTGTATACAATAGCTTGTGTTGCATCACAGCCACTCGCAAACTTTGCTAGTTTCCGAAAATCGTATATCATGTTCCTTTCCCTTATTTGCTTCTTTGATTGAGGAGGCATTTCATCCGGTTGCTCATACCCAGTCCCTGGCGCACTAGGTACAGCAGTAGGTGTCCACCGTCTTAGCAGGTACCTTTACGGTATGACCTCAACTCCAATATGGGTGAACACCTTGAGGATGTGGCAACAGAGGATGCCGTCCTTGTCCATTTTACAACACTCACAAAAATAGGAACCCTCCTCCACCCTAGCCTACACCAAGTACTTTCGAGAACCATATTTTGGCAACAAATTCCTAGTTCGGTTTGAGCTCAAAGATATCAGCACCAACTTGGAACACATTATAACGTCCAATCACCTCAAACTCTTCTCTGAACTTGCGGTAAAGGTCCCTAGTGTAGGTTTCGTAAGCTTGCTTCTCTATTGGGAAGTTGGACCACAGCTCAATCTCAAGGTGTTGTGTCCTGTAATCATTGCAGCCTTCCTTGGCAAAGATGTGGTTCTGAATTTTTTCATATTGCTTGATGAAGTTCAGCATCGAGTTGTGTGGGTTCACATATCTTTTTAGGATGGTGTTGAACCCCTCACTACGATGTGTAGACTGCAGGAAGGGGAAGAACCTGTGTTTGAAGTAGCACAGCACCCAAGTTGACCTGTATTCGTACAACTTCTTAAAGTGTGTGTGTGTCATAGCCTCATACTTCATCATTAACCCAGCCCAATTGAGGGAGTCCTGGACTAGGGGGTGTCGGGATAGCCGAACTATCATCATTGGCCGGACTCCAAGACTATGAAGATACAAGATTGAAGACTTCATCCCATGTCCGGATGGAACTTTCCTTGGCGTGGAAGGCAAGCTTGGCGGTACGGATATGTAGATCTCCTACCATTGTAACCGACTCTGTGTAACTCTAACCCTCTCCGGTGCCTATATAAACCGGAGGGTTTTAGTCTGTAGGAAAAACAACAATCATACCATAGGCTAGATTCTAGGGTTTAGCCTCCTTGATCTCGTGGTAGATCTACTCTTGTACTACCCATATCATCGATATTAATCAAGCAGGAGTAGGGTTTTACCTCCATCGAGAGGGCCCGAACACAGGGTAAAAACATCGTGTCCCTTGTCTCCTGTTACCATCCGCCTAGGCGCATAGTTGGGACCCCCTACCGAGATCCGCGGTTTTGACACCGACATTGGTGCTTTCATTGAGAGTTCCTCGTGTGTCGTCACCTATAGGCCCGATGGCTCCTTCAATCATAAACAACAACACGGTCCGGGTGAGACTTTTCTCCCGAGCAGATCTTCCGTATTGGCGGCAACCGCCTTTGCGGGCAATTTGCTTAGCCATCTGGAGCGAGATCGAAAGCTCGCCCACAGCCATCGGTCAGATTTGGAAGTTTGAACTATCGGCCGACATCGCGGAGACTTGATCTTGACGGATTGAACCACAACCGAGCCAGCGCCTTTATCACGATGGGCATGATTTAGCCTGGCTGCCGGACGGTGCCACGGAGGCGCCGATAAGAGTCCACTCCGACCCTTAGCTCGGAGCCGACGCCGCCAATCGAGGATGGATGGCTAGACACCACCTCGGGGGCTGCTACCTCTATGGCGATAGAGCCGAATACTGACCTTGTCCCTTGTGAAGCTTGTGACTCCAAGTTGCTGGACTCCTGTCCGGACCCCGAACCTTCCGCGCCCCTGCCAATCGAATCCGATTGGGCGCCGATCATGGAGTTCACCGCTGCGGACATCTTCGGCTTTTCGCCTTTGGCGACATCTTGAATTCACTAAAGTGTCTCTCTTTATCGGAGAGCCTGGCGGATTATGGTGAGAATGGTTGGGATCGCAGACTGACGAAGAAATTCAAGCCCACCCACCACCCACCGTAGCCCTTGCTTCGATGACTTAACCGACATGCTAGATTTCGACTCCGAAGACATCGACGGTATGGACGACGATGCCGGAGACAACCAAGAACCAGCACCTACAGGGCACTGGACAGCCACCTCGTCATATGACATATACATGGTGGACACCCCAAAGGATGGGAATGGCGATGGACCAGCGGAGGTTGACCCCTCCAAAAAACAGCCTAAGCGCCGGCGTCAGCGGCGCCTCTCCAAATCCTGCCACAGCACGAATGGAGATTCCGACACCGGAGATAATAACACCCCGGATAGTGTCGAAGACAACCCCCTCCAGCAAGATTCAGCACAGGAAGACGGAGAAGCCAGCCCTCGCGAGAGAGCGGCAGACGAAGAGGTAGAGGACGATAATTACATGCCTCCCTCCAAAGACGAGGCAAGCCTCAACGACGACGAATTTTTCGTGCCTGAGGATCCCATCGAACAAGAGCGTTTCAAACGCAGGCTTATGGCCACCGCAAGCAGCCTCAAGAAAAAGCAGCAACAGCTTAGAGCTGACCAAGACTTGCTAGCCGACGGATGGTGAAGTCCTCGCGGCCAAAAGTATGAACTCGAGCGCCCTCCAAAAGCTACCCCAAGCGCAAGCTGCCCGATTAGAGGAGGAAGCAGATAAACCTACATCACCAATGCTGTCTGACCGACCGGCCACCTCGTAACCCGCAATAGAAGGCCTCTAGGCCCTTCACTAAAGCCGCACCCGGCGTCGCTCGAAAAGTACAAAGCCACGGGGGAACGCGCCGGACTTGCGAGACATATTGGAGGATAAGGCGAGGCAAACAAGATCGATCTACGGATCGCGTTGGCGCCTACAATATCGGCGACAACCATCACGCGGATCTGGCAACCCGGCGGGCGAACACGATGACAAAGCTCGTTTGAGCTGCGTCGTGATATAATATCTGAGGCGCCGCACACCCACCATGCTTCACGGATGAAGTAATGGATCATCAAATCCCGTGGGGTTCAAACCCGTGAACATTGAATCCTCACGATGGCTGCTGCAGATCCTGCGGTTTGGATCGAAGACTATCTCCTTCATATCCACATGGCCCGCGGTGATGATCTTCACGCCATCAAACACCTCCCACTCAAGCTTAAAGGACCGGCTCGGCATTGGCTCAATAGCCTGCCAGCAGAATCAATTGGGTGTTGGGAGGGCCTAGAAGCCGCATTCCTCGATAACTTCCAGGGCACATATGTGCGAACACCAGACGCCGATGACCTAAGCCACATAATTCAGCAGCCAAACGAATCGGCCAGACAATTCTGGACACGGTTCTTAACCAAGAAAAACCAAATTGTCATTGTCCGGATCAGAGGCCCTTGCAGCCTTCAAACACAACATCCGCGATGAATGGCTTGCCGGCTCCTAGGACAGGAAAAGCGAAATCAATGGCAGCCCTCACATCACTCATGACCGCTTCTATGCGGAGAAGACAGTGGTGGCTCGCGGTAACAACCTAACCAAAAACTCGGTAGTTCGGATACCAAAGACAGCAATGGCGGTCGGCGTCATAATAAGCACAAATGCGCATTAATGGCGATATCTGCTGAAGATCTGGCGGTCGACACGGATTGAGGCTCTAAACCCGGTCGATGGAAAAAGCCATTCAAAGAACTACTCGGACCCGTCCAATTTGGACCGGATACTCGATCGCTTCGTGCGGATACCGGCACCCCGAAAAGCCAGCTAATCACACCAGCGAGATTGTTGGGTATTCAAGCGAGCGAGCAAGTTAATCGCCAAAAGCAGCGACAAGGGGCTGCAAAGCGATGGCGAGGAGGAGACACCGCCCGAACAATAGAGGACGAAGGATTCCCCCACAAGTGCGGACGGTGAACATGATATCGCAACCCACATACCCAAAAGGGAGTGGAAGCGTGCGCTCGAGGGCGTATCGCAATGGAGCGATCGCCCCAAAGTTCAATCCATGGTCCTCACCTGCTTTCGATCACTTTTGATCGAAGGACCACCACCGATATCCGCCACGGCGGATTCGCGCGTGGTTTTAGACCCAATCGTCGATGGATTTCACCTCACTAGAGCCCGGTGGATGGCGGCGGACTTTGAACCTGCTTTATCGGGATACGATTGTGCAAGATGGGCGTAGATCCCTCAAGATTAAACCCACAAAGGCGACCTTCAAAGGCATCATACGGTGTAGAGGCCAATTATGCGAGCTCGATTACACTTGAAGTGGTCTTGGATCCCGGACAACTTCGAAGTGAGGAGTTAATCTTTGACATAGTCCCGTTCATGGCGGCTATCATGCACTTTTCGGACGAACCGCATTTGCAAAGTTCAGCGCGGTGCCGCTACACATACCTCAAGCTCAAGATGCGGGCCCCGAGAGTCATCACGGTCAGCGGAAACACGAGCAGCTCTCTCCTAGCGGAGGAGCATACGGCTCTCGCGGCGGAAGTGTAGAAGTAGCCTCTTAAGGCAATTCTCGAGTCCGGTACATTAGCGACGAACACCGTCAGCGCGCACAGGTAACCTACAACATGACCACTTAGCGCGTTCGAAGCGCGCGTAGCAATGCGGCTAACCCCAGCCCTCGCGACATCACGAGACCGATGCCGCGTACATCACTCGCTCTGGAATACCATGGGCATAGGGGAGGGGCACGACCACGGCATGCCAGTGCGGATCAACCACACGGGGGCTCCCGAATTTATCATTCTTCCTTTTTTTTCTTCTTATCCTCGGGACTCCGTATTCGGAAGCCATATGCGGCGATGAACTGCCGAACTCACGATCTGCAGCGAGCGAAGCGAAAGGCTACGGCAGTATCGGGTGGTCTCCATTACGAGCATTATACATGCTTTTACATACCATTCGCAGCCTACCCACGGAGAGGACATGTTAAATAGTCCCACCCCTTGCTTATCGCACTATTTGTATCATTACGCCTTTATTGCGGTTATCTTTTGAATAAACAATGCATCGCTTTTTGCCTATAATTGCATTCCTTTCTATATATGTTCACTTATGACATGTTGCACCCATACACCTTGGTACGGACAAATACACCAGGGGCTTAAGTTCCCCAAAGTATGGTGTGATAAGTCCGAACACTTTCACAAGTGCGGCACCCCAAACTTATAGCATTATATGCATCGGCTCCGAATCATGTCTTGGGTCAATAGTTGCATGTTTTGGTACCTTACGTTCCGTTATATCGGCTAAGGTAGCGTCGGGAGAACCACTGCGATTGTGCCCCAGTTGAGCTGGGCTGAGCACCTCAGTGGAGAAAGCTAAAACTGACTGTCATGATAAGGCGAGAGTTGGTTGCTATTCGAGAGGTCTTTTCGAGTCCCTAAAGACTTATGCCGCTTAGGCGAGGAGCGGCTTTGTCGGCCCGAGCGTGGATAGCGCCCAATTGACCTTACGAATACCGGGGCTTAGCGAATTTAAAATTATAGAATTCTATGGCTAAGTGAGAGTGTTCAAGCATTATAAGTCTGGTTGCCTCGTTCGTTGTGTTGGCGCCTCCTAGAAGGACCCAAAAATGGGAACAAGAGCGCTCAAGTTTATCGAACACCCGGCACTTTCGTGGCATGGGGCGAAGCCAATGACTTGCCATCTCTCAAATTTGATAAACAGCCACCACGAAGGTAATATTTTAAATTAACAAAGCGTTGCTTAGCGCATATGAACAAAGTTTTCAGCGCGCAGGATAACAAAATCGAGTCTACTAAAAATTACATCTTTGGAGCACTCGCCCGCAATAATCTGGGCACCCTTGAGACACCCTTATAATACATCTCGGTGTGCGATACTCCTTGCCGGCGGTGGCGCGTCGTCACAAGCTTCTCGGCGTCCATCTTGCCCAGTGCACCTTAAGCGCGGGCAAGGGCCAGCAGGCACCTTCAATCTGGGAGTGCTTGATGACGTCAACCCATGGACAGGCGTCCACCAGCCGCTGCACCAGACCGAAGTAGCTCCCAGGCATGGCTTCTTTGGGCCACGGCCGAACTATGAGGCCCTTCATGGCCTGTTCGCCACCTTGTGGAGCTTGACCAGCTGCTTGGTTGGTCGCTCGAGAAGCACGGATGTCCGGCCTCGGCATCTTGAGACCAGAACACCTTTTCGTTGAGCTCCCTCCTTGGCTCAGAGAACGCGGCAGCATCGGACACACTACGGGGCAGATCTGCGAACGCTCCTGGAGAGCTCCGAATTCGGGTAAGTAACAGGTAATTCACTTCTACTCCCTCCGTTCGGAATTACTTGTCTCGGAAATGGATGTATCTAGAACTAAAATATGTCTAGATACATCTATTTATGCGACAAGTAATTCCGAACGGAGGGAGTACATGCTTGCTTTGCATGAAGAATGCCTTACCCGCTGCTATCTTCTTCACCGCCTCGATTTCCTGGAGGGCCTTTTGGGCCTTCGCCTTAGCGACTTTGGCACTCTCAAGAGGCGGGCCTGGCTCGGACTCTCGAGTCTTGAGTCACGCTCCAAACTCGTGTTTTCCACGAGCACAGGCTCTTGCCGCACCTCCGCCACCCGCGCCTCCTGCTTCTCTCGCTCGGTGCATTCCGCGGCCACATTGCATTCGGCCATGAACACCACCTCCTTCAGGGTCGCCACCTCGTTCGTAGCCCCTGCAATACCCACGTTATTCGTGTCATTTTTTTGCAACCAAATCCTTTTTTATATGGTACAACTTTAATAAGGTGTTACTTAACTTCCTTGTCCTCGAGCTGCTTCTTGGCACAGCCGAGCTCGCTCTCGGACTGCTCGAGGCTCTCCTTCAGGGCATTAACCTCTACAGTCAGTGTGGCAAAGGTCAACAGCGCAGCCTGCATTCCCATATTGACATATTTGTGTTAGACTCCTGCGTATATCTTTTTAGATCCTCAGTTCGGCTTTTCTTTCCGAACACCGAACTGAGCATCAGGGGCTACTGTCTATGTGGTACTATTTCTCATATCTTAAAATCCTTACCTCAAAGCCTATTAGAAGGCTGGTGCAGGCTTCGGTCAGCCCGCTCTTGGCAGACTGAACTTTCTGAATCACCACACTCATAACAGTGCGGTGTTCCTCTTTGATGGAAGCGCCGTTGAGTGCCTCCAGCAAGTTATCCGGCGCCTCTGGTTGGATGGAGGTCACCGGCGTCGCCGTCTCTCCCTTCTTACGAAGGGGCCGCCCGCCGGACTCCGGAACCACCAAAGGTTCGGTGCAGAGTCCGGTCCAAAGTCCGGGAGGTTGCCCTGCGGCACCTCAGGGTCTCCTCCTCTGGCTGGTCCCCATACGGGACCCCACCTCGGCGTCGTCATGCATCACGGGAGAGGAGGCGGTCGGAAGTGGCGCTATTCATCAAGCGAACCGAGGACCCTTCGATGAAGCGGGGAGATCGTCCTTGGGCGGGCTACATGGTTGTGTTCGGCGTTAGAAGACACTATGCAACGAAAAGAAAAATCATAAGCTATTCTGGAATCCGGACACTTACGATCTCGCGAGGCTTGGCCTCGAGGCCACTCCTCTTCGCCATAAATCTGCGTTGGAGGAATAGTCGGAGAATGGTCCTTCCTTCTTGGACCCTTGGCCTCCCCGTTGGGGAAGCGTTCCTCTTCTTCTCTCACCCAGCTAGGGGAGAGGCCTCTTTCTTCTCCTCCTCGTCCTCGTGGGAGGAGTCCGCCTCAAAGTCATCGGAAGACGAGTCCGATAACACTGGCGCGGGAACTCCTCCAGAGTTCCGTGGCCTTCTTCTTGGCCTTCTTCTCGGCACCACGTAGGCGCGGGACCCGCAACTTCTGTCAAGCGGGCATCCGCTGGGTCTTCGGAAGGGGCGGACGATTAACCTGTCCGGACATCTTCTGCCGGGCTGTTAAAGGTAATGGGAGTTTAGATCCCACATAGAGTCAAACTATGGAAAGCAAGTGTCCGTAAAGGATAATCTGACTTACCTCGCTTCTTTGGCGCAAGCTGAATCCGCGATCTTGATGGCGGATCACGGGAACCTCGGCGCCCTTGAGCAACACCCTCCGGGCCTCTTCGTATATAGTGTCGAAGAGCCTGCTCAAGGTCTGGTGTTGTGCCGGATCAAACTCCCACAGGTTGAAGTCCCGCTTGTTGGCTCGGGAGAATCCGGCGGATGAGCATGACACAGATTACGTTGACAAGCTTGAGCTTCTTGTTCACGGGGTTTGGAGGCGAGTTGGAGTGGTCGGCTCCTCCGAATCGCCTGACGAGGCCCTTCTATTTCCGGAGGTGAGCCATGTGGGGATGCGGATCTGAATTGGGGCGCTGCCCATTCGAAGTCCGCTGGCTCGGTGACATAGAACCACCCGATTGCCACCCTTTGATGGTTTCCCGAAGGCGCCCTCGAGCAGGTGACATTGGGCATCTTGCCCACCATGGCGCCTCCGCACTCCGCTTAGCGGCCACCCACTACCGGCTTGACATTAAAGTCTTTAGCCATAAGCCAAAGTGGGGCTGGATGCGGAGGAAAGCCTCGCACCTGACGATAAGCGCCGAGATGTTGAGGATGAAATTGAGGCCAGATCATGGAATCCGAGGCCGTAGTAGAACATGAGCCCCGGACAAATGGGTGGAGTGTGAAGCCCAGTCCAGCGGAGAAATGGGGAAGAACACCACCCTCTCATGGGGCACAGGGGTGGGGCGAGGCTGCCCCTCGTCGGGGAGCGGTCTTGTGATATCGCTGGACAAGTATCCGACCTTGCGCAGCTTCTTGATGTGCCCCTCCGTGACGGAGGAGGCCATCACTGCCTCTGCTCGGACATGGTTGGAGAAGGTTGAGGTGAATGTGCGGACTTGGAGCCTTTGGAGCTCGAGTGCGGAGATGGATAAGCAAAGGAGGAAGAAGGCGTGGGTGAAAAGGTGGATCCTTATCCCTTATATATGAGTGGGCGAAACTATCGTCCCCACCAGGCCAGTAAAACTACGCTTATCTCCCAAAGCGCCCGCGATTAATGGCGCGGTTGGGTTACTACGTCCGTATTGATGAGAATCCGGAATAAGGGACACGATCTGCTTTGACAAGGCGTGCCAAAGAAACCGCTTAAGCTAAGCAGCTGAGGTAGAACAATGAAAACAATTGAGTAAAGGCTTGGCCGTGGTGTGGCGTCATGCCTGCGAAATCGTCGGTGATTGAACTTGTGTAAATATTATTCTCTCTACGGTGGTATGTGAAATTTATTTTGCGAGCGGACACTATCTGGTGTTCAAAATCTTCTATGAATTATTGGAGGAGGAACCCATCGTGCAATGCGAAGACAATATATGCGCGGACTCGTCGTCATTGAAGCTTTGGTTAGGAGACTCTTGAGGAGTCTGGACTAGGGGTGTCCGGATAGCGAACTATCATCATTGGCGGACTCCAAGACTATGAAGATACAAGATTGAAGACTTCGTCCCGTGTCGGATGGAACTTTCCTTGGCGTGGAAGGCAAGCTTGGCGTCTGGATATGTAGATCTCCTACCATTGTAGCCGACTACTGTGTAACCCTAGCCCTCTCCGGTGCCTATATAAGCCGGAGGGTTTTAGTCGTGGGAAAAACAACAATCATACCATAGGCTAGCTTCTAGGGTTTAGCCTCCTTGATCTCGTGGTAGATCTACTCTTGTACTACCCATATCATCGATATTAATCAAGCGGGAGTAAGGTTTTACCTCCATCGAGAGGGCGAACACAGGTAAAAACATCGTATCCCTTGTCTCCTGTTACCATCCGCCTAGACGCACAGTTCGGGACCCCCTACCCGAGATCCGCCGGTTTTGACACCGACACCAATTCTGTTCAAACTCGTCTGGAGTGAAGCTGAAGTCAACACAGTAGTTGAAATCATTAGAGAGCCCTGGATTCCGGCACAACAACCAACCAACCTTTTCATGTGCCTTCTTCATGATGTGCCATCGACAATAGCGATGCACGGTGGTTAGAAAGATGCTCTGTATTGACTGCCTCATTGTACCATCCTGATCGGTTATGAAGTTGTCAGAAGGTTTGCCACCCATAGCCTCTAGGAATGCTTGGAAGACCCAATCAAAGCTCGATGCCAACTCCTGCCTCACAAACGTGCAACCGAGCATGAAAGATTGGCCATGTCGGTTTATTCCAATGAAGGGTGCGAACGGCATATTATACATGTTGGTCATGTAGGTAGTGTCAAACGATATGCAATCATGGTACGCCTCAGCATAAGCTTATCGAGCTAAGCCATCCACCCAAAATATGTTGACAACTTTGTCCTCTTCATCATATTTTACCTTACAAAAGAAGTCTGGATCGGTTTTCTGTATATCCTTGAAGTGCGCAATTGTCCCAATCATGTCACCCTCCTTTGTGTCATCCCTATGAAAACTTGTACACAGATTTTTTTTATTGCCTTTGGTCCGAACGACACCATCATCTCAGATCCATTGAACTCTGCCATTATATGCATCATACGTCCTGCATAATACAAAAAGAGAACAATATATCCTTTTTAGTCGCACGAATGCACACGTCCAGCTACACAGTAATAGGACATGTGTTGGCATAGAAGATAATTGCAGGAAATGGACACCTAGTTGCACCTTTTTAAAAACACTATGCACTTGCATACATGACATTGTGTAGTTGCACAGTGAAGGTAATCTAGTTGCACAACAAGCACCAAAGTGATATAGAAACAGCATGGGAAGTTGGACACAAGTTGCATAGGAGTACCATAACAGTTGCACACTAGACTGCCTAGAGGGAAACTTAATTCTGTAAGGGATATAGAAACACACCTGTAGTCAAGTTGCAGTTATAAAAGATGCGCAAAAACTCCTTTTCATCAGGTGAGATGGCTTGGTGGGATCTCAAGTATTTGGACAACGAAGGTTTGTTCACCAGCGGATGATTGCGGTCACGAACAAAGTGCGTCACCCCCCATCGCCCATCTATCAGCTTCACCAACATTTTTGCCTTGCATTGAGTCTGCTTTATTGTCTCGCATTTCCGTTTCTTCTTTTTCTTACTAGGACCAGCCTCCTCTTCAGCAAAGATTGGAGGTTCGTCTTCCATTTCCTCATCACTGTCAACAGGTTTTGGATCTGGAATAGGGTCTAGGACAGGAGGAGCCTCAGCTCCTCCATCATCAGCTTTGGTCTTCTTGAACTTGTTGCAGCAAAACTGTTGTTTTACCAATACATTGGTGTGAGGTGTCCGCCTAGCGGTGTTCATCTGGACAGAGAAACCCATCCGTAGGGCGTAGCTGTTGTAGTGATCCTTAGCAATTTGAAGGCTGTCAAACCTCATGCCAACATAGGGTTCCATAGGTTGAGAACCAGCCTCATTCTCTCCTTCTTCTCCTTGCACAGCACCATCAACAGCCCCAGCTCCTAGCTCAGTCCTGGTTGGACCAGGAACATTTGCCGCGGTTCCCGTGTCATCAAAAGTATGGCTCTCTGACTACAAAGACACCACTACAGGGGCACCACGGGCTGATGACTGTCCTGCCACATTGTCATGGTGATGGGGAACGTAGTAATTTCAAAAACTTTCCTACGCACACACAAGATCATGGTGATGCATAGCAACGAGAGGGGAGAGTGTGTCCACGTACCCTCGTAGACCGAAAGTGGAATCGTTAGCACAACGCGGTTGATGTAGTTGTATTTCTTCACAATCCAATCGATCAAGCACCGAACGCACGACACCTCTGAGTTTAGCACACGTTCAGCTCGATGACGTCCCTCGAACTCCGATCTAGCCAAGCTTTGAGGGAGAGTTCCGTCAGCCTAACGACATGGTGACAATGATGATGTTCTACCGACGCAGGGCTTCGCCTAAGCACCGCTACGATATTATCGAGGTGGACAATGGTGGACGGGGGCACCGCACACGGCTAAGAGATCTCAAGGATCAATTGTTGTGTCTCTAGGGGGTGCCTCCCTCCCCGTATATAAAGGAGTGTAGGAGGGGGAGGGGGCCGGCCACCCTTGGCGCGCCCCAGGAGGAGTCCTACTCCCACCGGGAGTAGGACTCCCCCCTTCCTTGTTGGAGTAGGAGGGGGGAGGAAAGGAGAGAGAGGGAGAAAGGAAAGGGGGGCGCCGCCCCCCTCCTTGTCCAATTCGGACTTGGGGGGAGGGGCGCGTGGCTGCCCCTTGGCCGCCACTCCTCTTCCACCACTTGGGCCCATGAGGCCCATTAACCTCCGGGGGGGGTTCCAGTAACCCCCCAGTACTCCGGTATATATCTGATAACCCCCGGAACCATTCCGGTGTCCGAATATAGTCGTCCAATATATCAATCTTCATGTCTCGACCATTTCGAGACTCCTCGTCATGTTCGTGATCACATCCGGGACTCCGAACTACCTTGGGTACATCAAAACACATAAACTCATAATATAATTGTCATCGAACTTTAAGCGTGCAGACCCTATGGGTTCGAGAACTATGTAGACATGACCGAGACACGTCTCCGGTCAATAACCAATAGCGGAACCTGGATGCTCATATTGGCTCCTACATATCTACGAAGATCTTTATCAGTCAAACTGCATAACAACATACGTTGTTCCCTTTGTCATCGGTATGTTACTTGCCCAAGATTCGATCGTCGGTATCTCAATACCTAGTTCAATCTCGTTACCGGCAAGTCTCTTTACTCATTACGTAATGCATCATCCCGTAACTAACTCCTTAGCTACATTGCTTGCAAGGCTTATAGTGATGTGCATTACCGAGAGGGCCCAGAGATACCTCTCCGACAATTGGAGTGACAGATCCTAATCTCGAAATACGTCAACTCAACAAGTACCTTCGAAGACACCTGTAGAGCACCTTATAATCACCCAGTTACGTTGTGACATTTGGTAGCACACAAAGTGTTCCTCTATTAAACAGTAGTTACATAATCGCATAGTCATAGGAACATGTATAAGTCATGAAGAAAGCAATAGCAACATACTAAACGATCAAGTGCTAAGCTAACGGAATGGGTCAAGTCAATCACATCATTCTCCTAATGATGTGATCCTTTTAATCAAATGACAACTCATGTCTATGGTTAGGAAACTTAACCATCTTTGGTTTACAAGCTAGTCAAGTAGAGGCATACTAGTGACACTGTTTGTCTATGTATTCACATATGTATTATGTTTCCGGGTAATACAATTCTAGCATGAATAATAAACATTTATCATGATATGAGGAAATAAATAATAACTTTATTATTGCCTCTAGGGCATATTTCCTTCGTCTCCCACTTGCACTAGAGTCAATAATCTAGATTACACAGTAATGATTCTAACACCCATGGAGCCTTGGTGTTGATCATGTTTTTCTCGTGGAAGAGGCTTAGTCAACGGGTCTGCAACATTTAGATCTGTATGTATCTTGCAAATCTCTATGTTTCCCACCTGGACTTGGTTCCGGATGGAATTGAAGCGTCTCTTGATGTGCTTGGTTCTCTTGTGAAATCCGGATTCCTTTACCAAGGCAATTGCACCAGTATTGTCACAAAAGATTTTCATTGGACCCGATGCACTAGGTATGACACCTATATCGGATATGAACTCCTTCATCCAGACTCCTGCATTTGCTGCTTCCGAAGCAGCTATGTACTCCGCTTCACATGTAGATCCCGCCACAACGCTTTGTTTAGAACTGCACCAACTGACAGCTCCACCGTTCAATATAAACACGTATTCTGTTGCGATTTAGAATCGTCCGGATCAGTGTCAAAGCTTGCATCGACGTAACGATTTACGACTAGCTCTTTGTCACCTCCATAAATGAGAAACATATCCTTAGTCCTTTTCAGGTATTTTAGGATGTTCTTGACTGTTGTCCAATGATCCACTCCTGGATTACTTTGGTACCTCCCTGCTAAACTAATAGCAAGGCACACATCAGGTCTGGTACACAGCATTGCATACATGATAGAGCCTATGGCTGAAGCATAGGGAACATCTTTCATTTTCTCTCTATCTTCTGTAGTGGTCGAGCATTGAGTCTGACTCAATTTCACACCTTGTATTATAGGCAAGAACCCTTTCTTTGCTTGATACATTTTGAACTTTTTCAAAACTTTATCAAGGTATGTACTTTGTGAAAGTCCAATTAAGCGTCTTGATCTATCTCTATAGATCTTGATGCCCAATATATAAGCAGCTTCACCGAGGTCCTTCATTGAAAAACTTTTATTCAAGTATCCTTTTATGCTCTCTAGAAATTCTATATCATTTCCAATCAATAATATGTCGTCCACATATAATATTAGAAATGCTACAGAGCTCCCACTCACTTTCTTGTAAATACATGCTTCTCCAAAAGTCTCTATAAAACCATATGCTTTGATCACACTATCAAAGCGTTAATTCCAACTCCGAGAGGCTTGCACCAGTCCATAAATGGATCGCTGGAGCTTGCATACTTTGTTAGCACCCTTTGGATTGACAAGACCTTCTGGTTGCATCATATACAACTCTTCTTCCAGAAATCCATTCAGGAATGCAGTTTTGACATCCATTTGCCAAATTTCATAATCATAAAATGCGGCAATTGCTAACATGATTCGGACACTTAAGCATCGCTATGGGTGAGAAAGTCTCATCGTAGTCAACCCCTTGAACTTGTGGAAAACCTTTTGCAACAAGTCGAGCTTTGTAGACAGTAACATTACCATCAGCATTAGTCTTCTTCTTGAAGATCCATTTATTCTCGATGGCTTGCCGATCATTGGGAAAGTCAACCAAAGTCCATACTTTGTTCTCATACATGGATCCCATCTCAGATTTCATGGCCTCGAGCCATTTTGCGGAATCTGGGCTCATCATCGCTTCCTCATAGTTCGTATGTTCGCCATGGTCAAGTAACATGACCTCCAGAATAGGATTACCGTACCACTCTGGTGCGGATCTTACTCTGGTTGACCTACGAGGTTCGGTTGTAACTTGATCTGAAGTTTCATGATCAATATCATTAGCTTCCTCACTAATTGGTGTAGTCGTCACATGAACCGGTTTTTGTGATGAACTATTTTCCAATAAAGGAGCAAGTACAGTTACCTCATCAAGTTCTACTTTCCTCCCACTCACTTCTTTCGAGAGAAATTCCTTCTCTAGAAAGGATCCATTCTTGGCAATGAATGTCTTGCCTTCGGATCTGTGATAGAAGGTGTACCCAACAGTTTCCTTTGGGTATCCTATGAAGACACATTTCTCCGATTTGGGTTCGAGCTTATCAGGTTGAAGCTTTTCCACATAAGCATCGCAGCCCCAAACTTTAAGAAACGACAACTTTGGTTTCTTGCCAAACCACAGTTCATAAGGTGTCGTCTCAACGGATTTTGATGGTGCCCTATTTAACGTGAATGCAGCCGTCTCTAAAGCATAACCCCAAAATGATAGCGGTAAATCAGTAAGAGACATCATAGATCGCACCATATCTAGTAAAGTACAATTACGATGTTCAGACACACCATTTCGCTGTGGTGTTCCGGGTGGCGTTAACTGCGAAACTATTCCGCTTTGTTTCAAATGTAGACCAAACTCGTAACTCAAATATTCTCCTCCATGATTAGATCGTAGAAACTTTATTTTCTTGTTACGATGATTTTCAACTTCACTCTGAAATTCTTTGAACTTTTAAAATGTTTCAGACTCATGTTTCATTAAGTAGATATACCCATATCTGCTTAAATCATCTGTGAAGGTGAGAAAATAATGATACCCGCCACGAGCCTCAACATTCATTGGACCACATACATCAGTATGTATGATCTCCAACAAATCAGTTGCTCGCTCCATAGTTCCGGAGAACGGCGTTTTAGTCATCTTGCCCATGAGGCATGGTTCGCAAGTACCAAGTGATTCATAATCAAGTGGTTCCAAAAGTCCATCAGTATGGAGTTTCTTCATGCGCTTTACACCAATATGACCCAAACGGTAGTGCCACAGATAAGTTGCACTATCATTACCAACTCTGCATCTTTTGGCTTCAACATTATGAATATGTGTATCACTACTACCGAGATTCATCAAAAATAGACCACTCTTTAAGGGTGCATGACCATAAAAGATATTACTCATATAAATAGAACAACCATTATTCTCAGATTTAAATGAATAACCGTCTCACACCAAACAAGATCCAGATATAATGTTCATGCTCAACGCTGGCACCAATAATAATTATTTAGGTCTAAAACTAATCTCGAAGGTGATGTAGAGGTAGCGTGCCGATGGCGATCACATCGACTTTGGAACCATTTCCCACGCGCATCGTCACCTCGTCCTTAGCCAATGTCCGCTTAATCTGTAGTCCTTGTTTCGATTTGCAAATATTAGCAATAGAACTAGTATCAAATACCCAGGTGCTACTGCGAGCTCTAGTAAGGTACACATCAATAACATGTATATCACATATACCTTTGTTCACCTTGCCATCCTTCTTATCAGCCAAATACTTGGGGCAGTTCCGCTTCCAGTGACCAGTCTGCTTGCAATAGAAGCACTCAGTTTCAGGCTTAGGTCCAGACTTGTGTTTCTTCTCTTGAGCAGCAACTTGTTTGCCGTTCTTCTTGAAGTTCCCCTTCTTCTTCCCTTTACCCTTTTTCTTGAAACTGGTGGTCTTATTGACCATCAACACTTGATGCTCCTTCTTGATTTCTACCTCCATGCCTTTAGCATTGCGAAGAGCTCGGGGAATTGTCTTGTTCATCCCTTGCATATTATAGTTCATCACGAAGCTCTTGTAGCTTGGTGGCAGTGATTGAAGAATTCTGTCAATGACACTATCATCCGGAAGATTAACTCCCAGTTGAATCAAGTGATTGCAATACCCAGACATTTTGAGTACATGTTCACTGACAGAACTATTCTCCTCCATCTTGCAGCTATAGAACTTATTGGAGACTTCATATCTCTCAATTCCGGCATTTGCTTGAAATATTAACTTCAACTCCTGGAACATCTCATATGCTCCATGACGTTCAAAACGTTGTTGAAGTCCCAGTTCTAAGCCGTAAAGCATGGCACACTGAACTATAGAGTAGTCATCAACACTTGTTGCCGGGCATTCACAATGTCTGCGATTCTTTGGCTGATGGTACACCTAGCGGTGCTTCTAGGACGTAACTTTTTTGTGCATCAATGAGGATAATCCTCAAGTTACGGACTCAGTCCGTGTAATTGCTACCATCATCTTTCAACTTTGCTTTCTCAAGGAACACATTAAAATTTAATGGAACAACAGCATGGGCCATCTATCTACAACAAACATAGACAAGCAAAATACTATCAGGTACTAACTTCATGATAAATTTAAGTTGAATTAATCTTATTACTTAATAACTCCCACTTAGATAGACATCCCACTAATCATCTAAGTGATCACGTGATCCAAATCAACTAAACCATAACTGATCATCACGTGAAATGGAGTAGTTTTCAATGGTGAACATCACTATGTTGATCATATCTACTATATGATTCACGCTCGACCTTTTGGTCTCAGTGTTCCGAGGCCATATCTGCATATGTTAGGCTCGTCAAGTTCAACCTGAGTATTCTACGTGTGCCAAACTGGCTTGCACACGTTGTAGATGGACGTAGAGCTTATCACACCGATCATCACGTGGTTTCTGGGCACGACGAACTTTAGCAACGGTGCATACTCAGCGTGTTGGAAATATGCCCTAGAGGCAATAATAAAAGTATTATTATATTTCAATGTTCATGATAATTGTCTTTTGTTCATGCTATAACTGTGTTATCCGGAAATCATAATACACGTGTGAACACTTAGACCCCAATATGTCCCTAGTGAGCCTCTAGTTGACTAGCCGTTGTGATCAATAGATGGTCATGGTTTCGACTATGGACATTGGATGTCGTTGATAACGGGATCACATCATTAGGAGAATGATGTGATGGACAAGACAATCACAAGCTTAGCATAAAAGATCGTATAGTTCGTTTGCTAGAAGCTTTGCCAATGTCAAGTATCTATTCCTTCGACCATGAGATCGTGTAACTCCGGTTGCCGTAGGAGTGCCTTGGGTGTATCAAGCGTCACTGGCGTAATGGGTGACTATAAAGGTGCATTACGGTGTCTCCGAAAGTATCATTGGGTTGACATGGATCGAGGCGGGATTTGTCACTCCGTATGACGGAGAGGTATCTCTGGCCCACTCGGTAATGCATCATCATAATGAGCTCAATGTGACCAAGGTGTTGTACGGGATCATGCATTACGATGCGAGTAAAGTGACTTGCGATATGAGACCGAGCGAGGTATTGGGATACCGACGATCGAGTCTCGGGCAAGTAACGTACCGATTGACAAAGGGAATTGCATACGTGGTTTGATAGAATCCTCGACATCGTGGTTCAACCGATGAAATCATCGAGGAGCATGTGGGAGCCAACATGGGTATCCAGATCCCGCTGTTGGTTATTGCCGAGAGTCGTCTCGGTCATGTCTGCGTGTCTCCCGAACCCGTAGGGTCTACACATAAGGTTCGGTGGCGCTAGGGTTAGTAGGAAGACTAGTATGTGAATACGAATGTTGTTGAGTCCGGATGAGATCCCGGACGTCACGAGGAGTTCGGAAGGGTCCGGAGGTAAAGAATAATATATAGGAAGTGGTGTTTCGCCATCGGGAAAGTTTGGGGTTCTACGGCAAAGCACTGGGACCACCGGAAGGGTCGAGGTCCACCGGTGGGGCCACCCATCCGGAGGGCCCCATGGGCCATAAGGGAAGGAACCAGCCCACAGGGGCTGGTGCGCCCCTAGGCCCACCCGCGCCTAGGGTTGAAACCCTAGGGGGGGGGCGCCCACCGGCTTGGGGGCACTCCACCCCTTGCCGCCGCCCCTTGAGATTGGATCTCTAGGGGCCGCCACCCACTGGGGCCTATATAAAGGGGGGGAGGGGCTGCTGTACACATCTCCCAGGCGCAGCCCTCCCTCCCAACACATCTCCTCCTCTGTAGAGCTCGTGAAGCCACAGCCGAGTATCTTGTTTCACCACCATCACCACGCCGTCGTCTTTGCCGGTGGTGCTGTCTTCCTCAACCTCTCCTTCCCCTTGCTGGATCAAGAAGGAGGAGGCGTCGCTCGTCCGTCGTGTGTTGAGCGCGGAGGTGCTGTCCGTTCAGCACTTGGCATCGGTGATCTGAATCACGTTCGAGTACGACTCCATCATCACCAAGCAAGCTTCCCACGCGATCTACAAGTGGTATGTAGATGCAAACTCTCTCCGTTACTCGTTGCTTAGATGAACTCATAGATGGATCTTGGTGAAACCGTAGGAAAAATTTTAATTTTTCGCAGCGTTCCCCAACAGTGGCATCATGAGCTAGGTCTATGCGTAGTTCTCTATTGCACGAGTAGAACACAAATTTGTTGTGGGCGTTGATCTTGTCATCTTACTTGCCCCTACTAGTCTTTTCTTGCTCAACGGTATTGTGGGATGAAGCGGCCGGACCAACCTTACGTGACGCTTACGTGAGACCGGTTCCACCGGTCGACATGCACTAGTTGCATAAGGTGGCTGGCGGGTGTCTGTCTCTCCCACTTTAGTTGCAGCGGATTCGATGAACAGGGCCCTTATGAAGGGTAAATAGAAGTTGACAAAATCACGTTGTGGTGATTCGTAGGTAAGAAAAGCGTTCTTGCTAGAACCCAATCGCAGCCACGTAAAGATGCAACAACAACTAGAGAACGTCTAACTTGTTTTTGCAGCGATTGATCATGTGATGTGATATGGCGGAAGTTGTGATGAATGATGAATTGTGATGTATGAGATCATGTTCTTGTAATAGGATTCACGACTTGCATGTCGATGAGTATGACAACGGCGAGAGCCATAGGAGTTGTCTTTATTTTTGTATGACCTGCGTGTCATTGAAGAGCGCCATGTAAACTACTTTACTTCATTACTAAACGCGTTAGTCATAGAAGTAGAAGTAGTCGTTATGCGTGACAACTTCATGAAGACACGATGATGGAGATCATGATGATGGAGATCATGGTGTCAAGCCGTGACAGGATGATCATGGAGCCGAAGATGGAGATCAATGGAGCTTGATGATATTGGCCATATCATGTCACAACTATATAATTGCATGTGATGTTTATTATGCTTTTACATCTTGTTTACTTAGGACGACGGTAGTAAATAAGATGATCCCTTATAAAATTTCAAGAAGTGTTCTCCCTAAGCGTGCACCGTTGCTACGGTTCGTCGTTTCTAAGCACCACGTGATGATCGGGTGTGATGGATCCTTACGTTCACATACAGCGGGTGTAAGACAGTTTTACACAGTGAAAACACTTAGGGTTAACTTGACGAGCCTAGCATGTGCGGACATGGCCTCGAACACGGAGACCGAAAGGTCGAACACGAGTCGTATGAAAGATCGATCAACATGAAGATGTTCACCGATGATGACTAGTCCGTCTCACGTGATGATCGGACACGGGCTAGTCGACTCGGATCGTGTAACACTTAGATGACTAGAGGATGTCTAATCTAAGTGGGAGTTCGTAATTTTGATTAAGAACTTTATTATCATGAACTTAGTCTAAAACCTTTGCAAATATGTCTTGTAGATCAATGGCCAGCGCTAATGTCAACATGAACTTCAACGTTCCTAGAAAACCAAGCTGAAAGATGATGGCAGCAACTATACGGATTGGGTCCGAACACGAGATCATCCTCATAGCTGCCAAGAAACAATATGTCCTAGAAGCACCGTTAGGTGACCCACTGTTCTCCCAAAGCGAAGGCGATTTGAGCGTCTGGCGGACTCGTTCGATGATTACTCCCTCGTTCAAGGCGGCATGCTCTACAGCTTAGAACCGGGCTCCAAAAGCGTTTTGAGCATCACGGAGCATATGAGATGTTGAAGAGCTGAAACTAGTTTTCCAAGCTCATGCCCGGTCGAGAGATATGATGTCTCGACAAGTTCTCTGATTGTAAGATGGAGGAAAACAGTTACGTCGGTGAGCACATCCACGAAGATGTCAGGTTGCACAACCGTATGACCCAGTGAACATAAACCTCCGAGATGAGGCGGTCATTGACAGAATCCTCGATCGCTCCCACCAAGCTACAAGAGCTTTGTGATGAACTACAACATGCGGGGATGGTAAAGACCATTCTGAAGTGTTCTCGATCTTTGAGGTCGCAGAGGCTGAAATCAAAAGGAACATCAAGTGTTGATGGTCAATAAGACCACTAAGTTCAAGAAAGGCAAGGGTAAGAAGAACTTCAAGAAGGACGGCAAGGATGTTGCGCGCCCGTAAGTCTGTTGCCGGAAGAAGTCAAAGAATGGACCCAAGCACGAGACCGAGTGCTTTTATTGCAAGGGAAGGGTCCTTTGGAAGCGGAACTGCCCCAAATACTTAGCGGATAAGAAGGCGGCAACACCAAAGGTATATTTGATATACATGTAATTGATGTGTACCTTACCAAGACTCGTAGTAACTCCCGGTATTTGATACGGTGCCGTTGCTCATATTTGTAACTCACGGCGGGAGCTGCGGAATAAGCGGAGGCTGGCGAAGGGCGAGGTGACGATCTTGCGCGTCGGGAATGGTTCGAGTCGATGTGATCGCCGTCGCACGCTGCCTCTACATTTACCTCTGGGATTAGTTTTAAACCTCAATAATTGTTATTTAGTGCCAAGTTTGAGCATGAACATTGTATCCGGATCTCGTTTGATCTGAGATGGCTACTCATTTAAGTCCGAGAATAATGGTTGTTCGATTTATATGAGAGATATGTTTTATGGTCATGCTCCGATGGTCAATGGTTTATTCTTAATGAATCTCGGCGTAATATTACACATGTTCATAGTGTGGATGCCAAAAGATGTAAAGTTGATAACGATAGTCCCACATACTTGTGGCATCGCCGCCTTGGTCACATTGGTGTCAAGCGCATGAAGAAACTCCATCTGATGGACTTTTAGAGTCTCTTGATTATGAATCGTTTGACACATGCGAACCATGCCTCTTAGGCAAAATGACCAAGACTCCGTTCTCCGGAACAATGGGCGAGCAACCAACTTGTTGGAAATCATACATACCGATGTATGCGGTCCAATGGCGTTGAGGCTCATGGAGGATATCGTTATGTTCTCACTCTCACCGGCGACTTGAGTAGATATGGGTATGTCTACTTAATGAAACACAAGTCTGAGACCTTTGAAAAGTTCAAGGAATTTCAGAGTGAGGTGGAGAATCAACGTGACCGAAAGATAAAGTTCCTCTGATCGGATCGTGGAGGAGAATATTTAAGTCACGAATTTGGCACACACTTAAGAAAATGTGGAATCGTTTCACAACTCACGCGCTGGAACACCTCGGTAAACGGTGTGTCCGAACGTCGTGTCGCACTCTATTGGATATGGTGCGGTCTATGATGTCTCTTACCGATTTACCCTTGTCATTTTGGGGATACGCTCTAGAGACAGCTACATTCACTTTAAATAGGGCTCCGTCTAAATCCGTTGAGGCGACACCGTATGAATTATGGTTTGGGAAGAAACCTAAGCTGTCGTTTCGAAAGTTTGGGGATGCGATGCTTATGTCAAGAAACTTCAACTGAAAAGCTCGAACCCAAGTCGGAAAAATGCGTATTCATAGGATACCCTAAGGAAGCTGTCGGGTATACCTTCTACTTAAGATCCGAAGGCAAAGTCTTTGTTGCCAGAACGGATGCTTTCTAGAGAAAGAGTTTCTCTCGAAAGAAGTAAGTGGGAGGAAAGTAGAACTTCGATGAAGTACTACCTCTCGAGCGGGAAAGTGGTGCGCGCAGAAACCGTTCTGTAATGCCCACACCCATCAAGAGGAAATCATTGATGATGATCAAGATACTTGGATCAAGTTACTCTTGAACGAAGGTCCACAAGGACACGTTCCGCACAGTGATGTGGTACGGCAACCTGTCATGGAAATCATGTTGCTAGACAACAATGAACCTTGAACTATGAAGAAGCGATGGCGGACCCGATTCCAACAAATGGCTTGAGGCCATGAAATCCGAGATAGAATCCATGTATGAAAACAAAGTATGGACTTTGATGAGACTTGCCCGATGATCGGCGGCGATAGAAAATAAATGGATTTTTAAGAAGAAGACGGACGCGGATGGAAATGTCACCATTTATAAAGCTCGACTTGTCGCTAAGGGTTATCGACAAGTTCAAGGGATTGACTCTGACGAGACATTCTCTCCGTGGCGAAGCTTAAGTCCGTCCGAATCATGTTAGCAATTGCCGCATACTATGATTATGAGATATGGCAGATGGACGTCAAAGCGGCATTCCTTAAGCGGACATCTTAAGGAAGAGCTGTATATGATGCAGCCGGAAGGTTTTGTCGATCCTCGTAACGCTAACAAAGTATGCAAGCTCCGGCGATCCATTTATGGACTGGTGCAAGCATCTCGGAGTTGGAACATTCGCTTTAATGAGATGATCAAAGCGTTTGGGTTTCTGCAGACTTATGGAGAAGCTGCGTTTACAAGAAAGTGAGTGGGAGCTCAGTAGCATTTCTCCTATTATATGTAGATGACATACTCTTGATGGGAAATGATACAAAACTTACGACAGCATTAAGGCCTACTTGAACAAGTGTTTTTCAATGAAGGACCTTGGAGAAGCTGCTTATATATTAGGCATCAAGATCTATAGGGATAGATCGAGGCGCCTCATAGGTCTTTCACAAAGCACATACCTTGATAAAATTTTGAAGAGGTTCAAAATGGATCAGTCCAAGAAGGGTTCTTGCCTATGTTACAAGGTGTGGCCGAGCTCAGCTCACCACCGACCACTGACAAAAGATAAAGAAGAGATGAGTGTCATCCCTATGCTTCAGCCATAGGATCTATTATGTATGCCATGTTGTGTACTGACCGATGTAAACCTTGCCGTAAGTTTGGTTGCAAGATACCAAAGTAATCCCGCAAGGAACACTGGACAGCGGTCAAGAATATCTGAAGTACCGAAAAGGACAAAGGACATGTTTTCGTTTATGGAGGAGACGAAGAGCTCGTCAGTAAAGGCTACGTCGGCGCTTAGCCGACTCGGATCTGGATGACTCTAAGTCACAAACCGGATCGTGTATATGTTGAATGGTGGAGCGATGGTAGTGCGGCGCAAGCGAAGCGTCGTGGCGGGATCTACGTGTGAAGCGGAGTACATGGCAGCCTCGGAGGCAGCGCATGAAGCAATTTGGGTGAAGGAGTTCATCACCGACCTAGGAGTCATACCCAATGCGTCGGGGCGATCAAACTCTTCGTGACAACACTTTGGAGCTATTGCCCTTGCAAAGGAGCCGAGTTTCACAAGAAGACCAGCACATCAGCGTCGTTTCAACTCCATCCGTGAAAATGTTCAAGATGGAGACATAGAGATTTGCAAAGTGCACACGGATCCGAATGTCGCAGATCCGTTGACTAAACCTCTCTCGCGTGCAAAACATGATCAACACCGAACTCTATGGGTGTTCGATTCATCACAATGTAACTAGATTAGTGACTCTAGTGCAAGTGGGAGGCTGTTGGAAATATGCCCTAGAGGCAATAATAAAAGTATTATTATATTTCAATGTTCATGATAATTGTCTTTTGTTCATGCTATAAGCGTGTTATCCGGAAATCATAATACACGTGTGAACACTTAGACCCCAATATGTCCCTAGTGAGCCTCTAGTTGACTAGCCGTTGTGATCAATAGATGGTCATGGTTTCGACTATGGACATTGGATGTCGTTGATAACGGGATCACATCATTAGGAGAATGATGTGATGGACAAGACAATCACAAGCTTAGCATAAAAGATCGTATAGTTCGTTTGCTAGAAGCTTTGCCAATGTCAAGTATCTATTCCTTCGACCATGAGATCGTGTAACTCCGGTTGCCGTAGGAGTGCCTTGGGTGTATCAAGCGTCACAACGTAAGCGGGTGACTATAAAGGTGCATTACAGGTGTCTCCGAAAGTATCTGTTGGGTTGACATGGATCGAGGCGGGATTTGTCACTCCGTATGACGGAGAGGTATCTCTGGGCCCACTCGGTAATGCATCATCATAATGAGCTCAATGTGACCAAGGTGTTGCCACGGGATCATGCATTACTGATGCGAGTAAAGTGACTTGCGATAACGAGACTGAGCGAGGTATTGGGATACCGACGATCGAGTCTCTCGCAAGTAACGCATCGATTGACAAAGGGAATTGCATACGAGGGTTTGATAGAATCCTCGACATCGTGGTTCAACCGATGAAATCATCGAGGAGCATGTGGGAGCCAACATGGGTATCCAGATCCGCTGTTGGTTATTGCCCGAGAGTCGTCTCGGTCATGTCTGCGTGTCTCCGAACCCGTAGGGTCTACACATAAGGTTCGGTGGCGCTAGGGTTAGTAGGAAGACTAGTATGTGAATACGAATGTTGTTGAGTCCGGATGAGATCCCGGACGTCACGAGGAGTTCGGAAGGGTCCGGAGGTAAAGAATAATATATAGGAAGTGGTGTTTCGCCATCGGGAAAGTTTGGGGTTCTGGCAAAATCTGGGACCACCGGAAGGGTCGAGGTCCACCGGTGGGGCCACCCATCCGGAGGGCCCCATGGGCCATAAGGGAAGGAACCAGCCCACAGGGGCTGGTGCGCCCCTAGGCCCACCCCGCGCCTAGGGTTGAAACCCTAGGGGTGGGGCGCCCACCGGCTTGGGGGCACTCCACCCCTTGGCCGCCGCCCCCTTGAGATTGGATCTCTAGGGGGGCCGCCACAGGGGGCCTATATAAAGGGGGGGGGGCTGCTGTACACATCTCCCAGGCGCAGCCCTCCCTCCCAACACATCTCCTCCTCTGTAGAGCTCGTGAAGCCACAGCCGAGATCTTGTTTCACCACCATCACCACGCCGTCGTCTGCCGGTGGTCTTGTCTTCCTCAACCTCTCCTTCCCCTTGCTGGATCAAGAAGGAGGAGGCGTCGCTCGTCCGTCCGTGTGTTGAACGCGGAGGTGCTGTCCGTTCAGCACTTGGCATCGGTGATCTGAATCACGTTCGAGTACGACTCCATCATCACCAAGCAAGCTTCCGCACGCGATCTACAAGTGGTATGTAGATGCAAACTCTCTCCCGTTACTCGTTGCTTAGATGAACTCATAGATGGATCTTGGTGAAACCGTAGGAAAAATTTTAATTTTCTGCAACGTTCCCCAACACAGCGAGAACACTTTTATCTTGAAATTTAGTGAGAGATCATCTTATAATGCTACCGTCAATCAAAGCAAGATAAGATGCATAAAAGATAAACATCACATGCAATCAATATAAGGGATATGATATGGCCATCATCATCTTGTGCTTGTGATCTCCATCTCCGAAGCACCGTCATGATCACCATCGTCACCGGCGCGACACCTTGATCTCCATCGTAGCAGCGTTGTCGTCTCGCCAACTATTGCTTCTACGACTATCACTAGCGCTTAGTGATAAAGTAAAGCAATTACAGGGCGATTGCGTTGCATACAATAAAGCGACAACCATATGGCTCCTGCCAGTTGTCGATAACTCGGTTACAAAACATGATCATCTCATACAATAAAATATAGCATCATGTCTTGACCATATCCCATCACAACATTCCCTGCAAAAACAAGTTAGACGTCCTCTACTTTGTTGTTGCAAGTTTTACGTGGCTGCTATGGGCTTTAGCAAGAACCTTTCTTACCTACGCACCAAAACCACAACGATAGTTCGTCAAGTTAATGATGTTTTAACCTTCTCAAGGACCGGGCGTATCCACACTCGGTTCAACTAAAGTTGGAGAAACTGACACCCGCTAGCCACTTGTGTGCAATGCACGTCGGTAGAACCAGTCTCGCGTAAGCGTACGCGTAATGTCGGTCCGGGCCGCTTCATCCAACAATACCGCCGAACCAAAGTATGACATGCTGGTAAGCAGTATGACTTGTATCGCCCACAACTCACTTGTGTTCTACTCGTGCATATAACATCTACGCATAAAACCTGGCTCGGATGCCACTGATGGGGAATATAGTAATTTCAAAAAAATTCCTACGCACACGCAAGATCATGGTGATGCATAGCAACGAGAGCGGAGAGTGTGTCCACGTACCCTCATAGACCGAAAGCGGAAGCATTAGCACAACGCGGTTGATGTAGTCGTACGTCTTCACGATCCGACCGATCAAGCACCGAACGCACGGCACCTCCGAGTTTAGCACACGTTCACCTCGATGACGTCCCTCGAACTCCGATCCAGCCGAGCTTTGAGGGAGAGTTCCATCAGCATGACGGCGTGGCGACGATGATGATGTTCTACCGACGCAGGGCTTCGCCTAAGCACCGCTACGATATTATCGAGGTGGACAATGGTGGAGGGGGGCACCGCACACGGCTAAGAGATCTCAAGGATCAATTGTTGTGTCTCTAGGGGTGCCTCCCTCCCCATATATAAAGGAGTGGAGGAGGGGGAGGGGGCCATCCACCCTTGGCGCGCCCCATGAGGAGTCCTTCTCCCACCGGGAGTAGGACTCCCCCCTTCCTTGTTGGAGTAGGAGAGGAGAGGGAAGGAGAGAGGGGGAAAGGAAAGGGGGGGCGCTGCCCCCCTCCTTGTCCAATTCAGACTTGGGAGGAGGGGCGCGCGGCTGCCCCTTGGCCGCCTCTCCTCTTCCACCACTCGGGCCCATGAGGCCCATTAACCTCCAGGGGGGTCCAGTAACCCCCCGGTACTCCGGTATATTTCCCATAACCCACGGAACCATTCCGGTGTCCAAATATAGTCGTCCAATATATAAATCTTCATGTCTCGACCATTTCGAGACTCCTCGTCATGTTCGTGATCACATCCGGGACTCCGAACTACCTTTTGTACATCAAAACACATAAACTCATAATATAACTGTCATCGAACTTTAAGCGTGCGGACCCTACGGGTTCGAGAACTATGTAGACATGACCGAGACACGTCTCCGGTCAATAACCAATAGCGAAACCTGGATGCTCATATTGGCTCCTACATATTCTACGAAGATCTTTATCGGTCAAACCGCATAACAACATACGTTGTTCCCTTTGTCATCGGTATGTTACTTGCTCGAGATTCGATCGTCGGTATCTCAATACCTAGTTCAATCTCGTTACAGGCAAGTCTCTTTACTCGTTATGTAATGCATCATCCCGTAACTAACTCATTAGCTACATTGCTTGCAAGGCTTATAGTGATGTGCATTACCGAGAGGGCCCAGAGATACCTCTCCGACAATCGGAGTGACAAATCCTAATCTCGAAATACGTCAACTCAACAAGTACCTTCGGAGACACCTATAGAGCACCTTTATAATCACCCAGGTACGTTGTGACGTTTGGTAGCACACAAAGTGTTCCTTCGGTAAACGGGACTTACATAATCTCATAGTCATAGGAACATGTATAACTCATGAAGAAAGCAATAGCAACATACTAAACGATCAAGTGCTAAGCTAACGGAATGGGTCAAGTCAATCACATCATTCTCCTAATGATGTGATCCCGTTAATCAAATGACAACTCATGTCTATGGTTAGGAAACTTAACTATCTTTGATTTACGAGCTAGTCAAGTAGAGGCATACTAGTGACACTCTGTTTGTCTATGTATTCACACATGTATTATGTTTCCGGGTAATACAATTCTAGCATGAATAATAAACATTTATCATGATATGAGGAAATAAATAATAACTTTATTATTGCCTCTAGGGCATATTTCCTTCACATGGCCCATAGGGTTAGCACGACGACTTGTCTGCGTGTAGTAAAAAGATCGCCCATTTTATGTCCAATTTCCTTGTGGTATGCTGGGTTGTTGCTGGTCCATATCATGAGGAAGCTCATTGAGATCAGGAGGCAACTCATTGAGATCAAGCATTTGTTTTCTTTTTTTGGATGCTACCACACACTCCCTGCACATAAAAAAAGAAGAAAGTGATGTCATCAGTTGTTAACCACGAAAGAGTGTTTCAAACAACCTAAAAACTTAGTAAATAAGCATTTGCATACCATTATGACAATCTTAGTTGCAGAAGTTACATGACTATAGCAGAATCTTTATTATAACAGTTATGCATTTTTTTTTTGCACAGAGTAGTTATGTTAGTTGCACAGTTTGCACTAAATAGCTGTCAAGAACATGTCTTCTTTTTACTACAAAGTTTTCTGACTTTTTCCCTCTGTTTGTTGCAATGATCCGCAGGTTTTCTGTTTGGCAAGGAGTTGATTCAGATTTTTCTGCACATAATTTGATGCTACATTTGAGATGGAAAATCCAGGTGAAAGAAGAAAGAAGAATTGGATGACAGATTATAGCCGTTTCTGTTTTACTTCTAGTATACTGAACATATTTTTACACTATAGCTTTGCAATAGGTGTGGGACCAGAATATATGTGTGGGACAAGATTATATGTGTGACTATTTTAATATGGTTTGTGGCTTCATTAGCTATGGACAAAAGTTCTTGTGTTTTTGCTGTCGTACTACAGATTTTTGGTTTTGGCTAGAATAGATGTCTCACTTGGCCACGGTGCATTTTTTAAGTTGGCCAGCATGCATGTTCAGTTGGACAGTCAATGTGTTCAGTTGGCTAGAATAGATGTCTCAGTTGGTCAGGATGCATTTTTTTCAGTTTGGCCAACATGCATGTTCAGTTGGTCAATCAATGTGTTTGGTTGCCTAGAATAGATGTCTCAGTTGCCCAGGATACATTTTTTTCAGTTTAGCCAACATGCATGTTTAGTTGGCCAGAAAACATGTTTTTATTGCACATATACTTCAGGTTTTCCAAAGCCTATCTAAAGTGTTCACTCAGAAAGCAGGTTATATGTTCATGATACATGTCTAGTTTGCCTAGCATGCATGTTGAGTTTCCAGAACACAAGACTCAGTTGGCTGGGATCTATGTTCAGTTGCACATATATGCATTTTTAGTTGCACATACTCTTTGGATAGTCAATGTGTTCATTTGTAAACAATAACTACAACTTGGTAGAATGCATTTTAGTTTTTGGCTACTTTGCTTGTTGAGTTGGCTAGAAACATGTTTTAGTTGGCCAGAAAATTTGTCTTAGTTGGCTAGCTGAACACCTCAAGTTTAGAAAACATGTTCAGTTTCTACTAAACTTGATCTCAAACCATGTTTAGTGTGCAGATGCACTCATGGGGGCATGGGGGTGGTGGTGTGATGTTTGACAATGGGGTGATGTGGCAGATCCACTCCTTCTGCCTGTCCAGCTCTTCCATGGATTTGCTAATAGATCCATGAAGAAGGGGGTTTACAGATGCACTAAAAGAGGAGGAAGAGGGGCACAGGGGAGTTACTTGCCTGAGCAGGAGGAGGGAGAAGGCCCTTGGATCCCTTCTGGCGTGGAGAAGGGCCTTGGACCCCCTTCTACCGTTGGTATGGCTCTTGAAATGGTTTCTTCTATTCTTGGATTGCCATGACGGCTGTACATGAGGAGGAAGAAGGGCCTGGGGCGATTCTGTTGGACCCCCTTTCTGGCGTGCAGAAGAAGAAGAAGGCAGTGTGGGAGGGGCTGGGACGTGGGGCGAGCGGACGTGGGGGCGAGCTGGGGACAGCTGGCCATGTGGGGAGGGGGGCGATTCTGTTGGGGTCTGGGCGCTCAATCCGCTCGGTTTGGTGACCGCCTGTCCCCTTCCTTTTCTGTACCGCGGGGGACAGGGGTTTACCTTTTTTGGCCGGCCACTCGATCGCACTAGTGGGCAGTCGGCCGCCCACTAGACGCGTCCTTAAAACAGCCCCTATGTTGGATGCGTTCTCATTTGCGATCGGGAAGCCGGCCGCCCACTAGACGCGTCCTTAAAACAGCCCCTATGTTGGATGCGTTCTCATTGGCTCTTTATGAGGATGGCCATCCATCCAAATGCATATCCTGATGATCAAGTTTTTTGCCGCATTCCGTTGGGTCTTTATGCCTACGCGCGTCTCTCCCCGTTGAGGGGGCTTCCACTATTTCTCTCATCGTGTTAGGCCAACTCCACCGCGCGACCCCAAACGGACGTCCGTTTTGTCCAGATTCTGTCCGTTTGGATAGGGCAATGGGGTCGTGTCCGGGCAGTTTCCGGGATGCGGTGGCCGTGCGCCCAGCGCACGAACGCATCCCGGCCGCATCTTGTCTACATGCACTTTTCTTTGCAAGTCCTTAAACTTTTTTTCATCATTCATTTTTGATACATGACAATACATCATCACATTTTGACTAGTAAAGCAAGGCCAAAAAAAAACAAGAACCACAAGAATACATTTGAGAAGATACCCAACTTCCATAACTGCTCCCTTGAGTTGGGTTAGGGCCTTCTCGATGCACTCATTGTTGATCTGTGGAGGAGGCTCGACGTTGCACCCTCCTTTCTTCTTCAAGCCAGAAGTCGACGTTGCTTCTTCACACGTAGTATCGTGCCTAGCCTCTAATCTAGCAACAAGTGCACTTGTCTCATCTACAGCCTCTAGGCTAGCTAAAAGTGCACGAACATGTACTAGTTTTCGCTCTATCAATATATCGATGTACTCTTCTTCCCAATACCAAAACTTGCATCCATTCTACACAATAAAACTTAAAGTTAGCACAACTAGTCTAATCCGAGAGCACAAACCGAAGCTAAAAAGAGCACATACCCCATCGTTTAAGCACTTGATGAACACCCATCCGCGATGCTCCGGAGTTGTAGACACACGGCGCACGACCATCCTTGGGCAGTGGTCGCACTTGATGAGGGGCAACGTTGCGCCGACGAGCTTTTGGGCAAGCACTGAGCCCGGCCGGCCGCCATTAGTGTATCTGCCGGCGGACCACCGACGGTGCAGATCTGAGCGGCTAGAGGACGAGCCACTGCCTGCATGTGGCCTTGCGGCCCTGCCATGGCCTTCCGGTGAGGTGCCCGGCCAGTCCATGGCGCGGCCCGGCCTCCCACAGCCTGGCGAGCTCAAGACCGACCGGATTCGCCCCAAATCCGGCCGGCGGGTGCGCAAACCAGGTGGTCGTGGTTGGGTAGCTCGGCGGCGAGGAAGAAATTTGAAGCAGCGTCCGAGTTGCACGGCTGCAATGGCAGCGGCGGCGGCGGCGAGGGGAAGAGTGGAGAAGATTGGAGTGGGATGCGGTCGGAGGGAGGGATGGGGGCGGATAGAAAAATGCCCGTCCTGTGCCACCGACGGGCGGGCCAGGGAAGGACACGTGCAGACGGCATGCGCGTCTGCGTGGTGTCCGTTTCACCCCAAAAGCGGCGCAAACTTGGGCCGCGGATGGGTCGGAAAGCGGACACAAAACGGACAAAAGTCGTTTGCTCCCGCGCGCTGGGTTGCCCGGTTTGTCCGTTTTACCTCAAACGGACGGGTCCGGATAGGATGGGGTCGCGCGGTGAAGTTGGCCTTAACCTTCATTCTCATCGTGGCATCGTTGTTTAGTTGTAGCAATAAACTATCTGACGCCCACAAGGATCACATCATCACTCATTAAACAGATGAGCACAACGTCATATACATGTTGCTTCGCGCGCGTGCAAGATAGGGATCTTTTGATCAATCCTACTCTAAATTCACTTTATGGTGCGTGTTGTTATCCTCTCCCACTCCTGTTAGTTTTGTGGTCGATCTTACCAAATTAATTTCTCTAATAATCAAGTAGGAGTAAGAATGGAACAGTTACCATGGAGTAGTACGATGAAGTAGAGAAGCTGCCGCATTTCTTTCAAGCAAAAGAATCTGCCACAGTGGGAGCAGGCAGAGAGAATCGAAGATTCCGAACAACCAGGTTGCTTGTGCGTGAGAGAGAAAGAATCCAGGGGGCAACCGGCGCGGGCCCACGCCGAATCACGCAGATACTTTCCTTGTCCACTCGGGATCTCCAAACAACACTCCACCCCAAATTTCTCCTCTCTCCCTCTCTCTAAAAAAATTAATTTACTCAGAGGGTGTTTGGATCTTTCTTTAGTCGTGTATTAGTAGTAGTCGGTAAAAGTTTTAGTCGGGCCTGTTTGGAAGGTATTCTACTTAGTCGGCGTTAAATGTCTCGATATTAAATTCTTCTCTCTTCCTACTAATCCGGTTTCTTTCTTTTGACAGGATGGGCCGCCAATTAATTAGAGGAGAGACTTTAGTCACTTTTAGTTGGGGATGGGGTGTTAGAAATTTAAAGTAGTTTTAATCGGCGTTAGTCGAGGTGTTTGGAGAACTGGCTAATTAAAAGTATTCTTCTTGGTCTCTAGTCTCTAGTCACTAGTGATCCAAACACCCTCTCACGCACCGAGATTCTTTGCGTGCATGCGTATCTCGGCGACAATAATTACGGCCCTGATTCGCTGCCCCCCTTGTTTAACCCCCACTTGTCGCAGCGAATTCGGCGAGTGTTCTTCCGATTTGACGAGTTGTTTAGTTTAGATAGAGTAGTCAAAAGAAAGCACTAGCTGCCGGAAAAGCCAAAATGTTTGCTAGCTAGCGACGAGAGGAAGAGCGGAGCAGAGATATGGCGCGCAAAATCCCTGGGTCCATCCGTGGACAAGGACAGTAGCCAGTCGGCAGAAGCGATATGAACCATCTATGGCCAATGATCCCCACTGATTAACCGCACATTTGCGGCCAGTAATTGAAACCCCATGAAGAACTCATGCCATGAATTCGTCATCGAAAATGTTTTTCTGGGGAAATTGAGTGAAACGGAGGGAACTGCGCGGTGGTTGAGGTGGAGTGGAACCAGAGAGTAATCTAATTCTAATCGGCTGGATAAAAAGTAATTAAGCCGGAGCATTCACCATCCGTCTTTCCACTGGCGTGGAAGAAAGTCTCCCATTTGCGTGCCGAATTAATCCTCCTCTTCTTCCTCCCCCGCAACAGCAACAGCTACGGCACCCACAGTCCCACTCCCATGTCCTCTGCCATCCCATCCCGCCACCATATAGCCGCCACTCCAGCCCCACCCCACCCCACCTCGCCTCACCCTCCTTGCGCGCGCGGCAGTCCCCAAGAACCGGGACGGAGAGCCTTCCGCGACTCCTTGGCCGCGCGCACGCCTCCTGCATGCCGCTGTGACCGTGAGTCGTCGTAGTAGTGATCTATCCATCCATGTCGTCGTGCTGAGTGGTGGGTTGGCGTTCGGGGTTTGGCCGTGCGCGCGCGGGTTGGCGGCAGTACATGAGGAGGAGGGGCCGCGGGGCAGGGACGAGGAGGGAGCCTGGGGAAGGGGGCGCTGGGGCTGCTGGGCTGCGTCGATGAGGTGGTGGCGGCGGTGGCGTCGTCGTGGGGTGCGATGAGCGCCGCGGGGTCCCGGGTCGAGGCGGCGCCGCGGCTCGCGCAATGGCGCGTCGACGCGCTCCCCTGCTACACCTACCGCAAGTCCGACTCCTTCCGCGTCGGCCTCTGGAACTGGTCCGTGCCCGCCCGGCCCCTCCCCTCCCATCCGCCCCTCTGCAAATTTGTTGCTCGCTACCTGTTTGGTTTCTTGATTGACATACATGTTTGTCCAGCAAAGCAGAGTGTATCCTGCTCTGCGATCCTTGTTGCGACCGAGGCTCTTAGTTTATGAGTTCAGTCATGGGTTTTCTTATGATCAGTCTGAGGTTTTCAGTGGTGGTTTGATTCTGTCTACCAGTGCAAAGGGGATCAATAGGCTGTTTCTGTTAAGAAAAAAATCTTGTTAGTTTGATTCTGAGAAAAGATTCAGATATTGGTGGTAGTAGCAGGGAAGGTTTTCTTCTGTGAAGTATTATTCAACTGAATTTAAGTTGGATTTGGAATCTTTGGTCAGCGATAATATCTAGTCGACATGTTTTCTTAACCATATTTGTTGTATTATTAGGAGAGACGTGGAACCAAAGATATTTCAGACTAAAGTTTTCACTTTCTCCAACACTCGCTTTCAGCTGTTTCTTTTCTACTATTGCCAAGAAAGATATTGAATTGAATTGTACGTTTACTTTTTCAAATCTCATCAGGATAATTTTTTCGGTTTTAACACAAGTAAAATCATAAAGGATGGGTACAAGATAGCTATGAGGGTCCACCACATGATTCATCATAAACTAACTTAAGTATCCGATTCTGCAATTATGAAGGTACCTGTCTGTGGAGAGAAACAACAAGCAAACTTGCGTTAAGCTCTTTGCAGAGTTGTCAAATTCCGCCAAGAACACAGCCCCGGCACCGATAGCCTCCTTTGTCACGAAACTTCTGATATCCTTTCCTCCAAATCAGAAGATCATAGAGCATCCAGGTAATTGGCCTTTACTGCTTACTATATAAATAAAGATTAAGATATATGTTTTCTTATTTAATATGTAAGTGATGTAAGTGATGAGTTATCAAAATAAATTGCTTGTTCTTAGTTCATACGGATACGAGTTAATTTGTGTAGAGATCAAGTGTCATGCAAAAGCAGTATACAGATTTAAGTTACTATACATTACATGATCGGGCATACCGCATACATGCCGGCCTGAAATTCTAGGCTTTATTGTTATTCCAAAATACCATGTTAAGTTCTCCACGCATATCAGCAAGTGCACAAAGCATGGGTTATCTAACCATCAGCTAATTTGCATGAACACAGGTATCTTGGACAAGCCTCTGAAACACGAAGGGTTTGTGTGGACGATTGATAGTAGTTTTACAGGAAGATTTGTGATTGAGATAGAGTTTCTGGACCTGAAAGTTGCAGACTCATCTGTAAGCACTGTTTCACCATCTACCTTTGTTTTGTCAATGTTTGGTACAACAACAATTAGGAGGTGTGGGCTGTCAAAACGAAAAGAAAACAATTAGCCAATTAGGACATGTGGAGTGACATTCTTGACTCACCTAGAAGCCAATTTGATTTTAGACAGCTGCACACTATATTAACATGACATCTGGACTGATGCACACCAATATAGAAACATCTACAGTTTGTTTTGTGTGAGGTGTCTATAGTTGCTTTCTACCTTGAATTGAAAACCCCCTGATTATGTGACGTCGCATAAACATGTTGTTTGAACAGAGACGTGCAAAGCTCGCAAGCACAACCGAAACCTAAATCAGGCATCTGTTGCCACTTGTCAGTAATTGCTCGATCCGGATAAAAAACGACAATATAAGAACAACGTCTTTGAGAACAAATAAAATCTAATGACTGTAAATAATACTGTAAATTCCGAACGGTTGGTGATACCCCATGAGAGCAAAACAACACATGAAGATGAAGCCCTTCAGTAATCACTTGTTGCACATGTTCATGACCGTTTCAAACTTACAGTTAATTCTCTTTTTTTGCTTTTGGAAGGAAGGCTTACAGTTAACTTATTGCTATCTAATTCTGCATTCCAGGGCGGTGAACCAGCCTCGATCTGGGCCTCACACCAAATCAAGCAGTCCTCAGACAACACCGCGCTGTCATCCCTCGCAAGGATGCTGCAAGAAGGCATCCTCTGCGACATCACGATCAACGCCGACGACGGCAGCATCAGGGCGCACCGCGCGATCCTGGCCGCCCGCTCGCCCGTCTTCCGGAGCATGTTCTCGCACGACCTCAGGGAGAAGGAGCTCTCCACGGTCGACATCTCCGACATGTCCCTCGACGCCTGCCGGGGCTTCCTCAACTACATCTACGGCGACCTCCGCAGCGAGGAGTTCCTCGCGCACCGGCTGGCCCTCCTCGGCGCCGCCGACAAGTACGACATCGCCGACCTCAAGGAGGCGTGCGTCGAGAGCCTGCTGGAGGACATCGACGCCCGGAACGTGATCGAGCGGCTACAGACGGGCCACCTGTACCGGCTGCAGAGGCTCAAGGACAGCTGCCTCAGGTTCCTCGTCGACTTCAGGAAGGTGTACGAGATGCAGGAGGAGTTCAGCGCCTTCCTTCAGACGGCGGACAGGGACCTGGTGGCTGAGGTGTTTCAGGGCGTTCTTGCGGCGTGGAGCGGCCGGTGAGCCATTGGTGGTGCATTGTTTGCTGGATTCTTGCCGGTGCAGCTTGTAAATAGCGCGTGCAAGCCATTGTTTGTTGGCGATATAAGAATTTAACGTGTATACCTCGATTGGATTCTGTTCATATATCATATGGTAATCCAATTCATGTAGATGTAGTGCGTCTTGGTGATCCTGTACACTCACTGTAAAAGTCTGCAAAATGACAGTTATTTTGTGAAGCCAAGTGAGCTGCCTCCCCTACTCGTACGTCTTTGGCTCAGTTGAGACTAACGCGAGCTAGCACGTAAATCTTTTGATTTGATAATACTGTTAAGTGGTAACGGTTCAGTATGGCATAATAACTCAACAACAGAGTTCTGTACCTGATTGGAAGTGTTGTGAAGATTTTTTATTCGAAAACAGGTGTTGTCAAGACTTAAATAGCTAAGGGCTAAATAGCAACCGTATATCAAAGGCCTATTAGCTCAGCTGGTTAGAGCGTCGTGCTAATAACGCGAAGGTCACAGGTTCGAGACCTGTATGGGCCAGTATTTTTTCTCTCACAGCTTCAAATCTTTTCGGGGAATAGGTGCATGACTGTTCTTCAGCATGGGCAGTATTTTTCCGGGAGTTTCTAGTCGTTTTTTAAAAGCAATTTAGGGGAATATGTGCATGGTTCTTCTTCCTGGAGCAATATTTTCTTATTGACACTTCCTTTTGGGGGAGTTTTTTTTTTTGGGTGAAAAGGGTGTTCTCATCTCTACTACTATTAAACAAGAGAACATATGCTCGGGCGGACGAAAACTCTGCCAACAAGCAGACGAGAGATTCAATCGGCAACCACGTAATCCCACCCTCAATTATCGCTAACCGCCCACCTAATCGCACCTTGAAATTAGCGCTAATCCAAAATTTAACGCCTAAATAAACCTCAGGAAATCCACCGGGGAGCCTGTGCCCCATCCTACCTACGCCACTGGCTCCCATCCCGCCGCTGCCTCCATGGTGAGAACCATGGCCAGAAGAGGAGGACGAGCACGGCAACGGCGCCCCCGTCGTCCTCTCTCCCAGTCCTTAATAGGTGTGCCGAGTGCCGACACCCCTCTCCATCTCCGACTGCTGCTACCGTCACACGGCGGCACGGATCTGACGTCTCCCGGCCATCTCGATGCGGCAGGCCATGGGATCCGAGCGATGAAGGGGCCTCGCCATGGCCTTCGTTCTCCACTTATTCGTCCTCTCATCCATGGCAGCTAGATCTTGTCGGCCTCAAGCACCACCACCAACAGGATTCAGGCGAGCGTACGGCTGCTCCTTCACCGTTCCGTCACCCGCCGTCCAACGGGCGAGACCGAGTTCTCCGAGCACCGCCACTTGATGTGCAGGTACAGCGAACCACCCCGTCTCCCTCCTAACCCTTTTTTCTGCCCTCACATGGCTGCTCAGAAGTAGAGATTAAAGACCGTGCACTTGCAACCCTACCGTCTAGAAGACATGTCTTGGAATCAACTGATTCATGCTACAATTATGTTACTGCTTATGTAGACATCTGCATATTACTGTTGTCATTGAAACTCACACTCATTGCCTCAACGCCGCACACGGGAGCTATGACCCCCACCGGGGATGTGGACGCACGCAAGGCGGGCACTAGCGAACGAGGCCGCATGGCATCGTGCCTCCACGCTGCCGGGGGTGCACAGGGAGCGGCCACATCAGTTGTACGCTTGCTTCGATCTAGGAGTTGTACTGAATTTAGCAGCTTGCCTAATTTCTGAATTAATGATTTTGCATGAGCAGTCGTTCTCTGTACTGACATGTGTATGCTTCATTTAGTGAGGCTCATTATTTGATACATGCAAAATACAGCAAAGTATAGTTTGCGTGCAGGAAGCTACCGATGTAGGCTGACTTCGGTAGGCCCTATAGATGCAAAATTCAGTAATGTATCATGCATCTCAATATGCATTCTTTACATGGGATTTACTAGATTGTGCAGTAGAAGGATTGGATTATTTCATAGACTTGCTCGAGGACATGATTTAGGCTCTGTTTGTGTCACACCCCCGCCTTTCACTACGGCGACGCCGGACATCGAGTCGAAGATCCACACGACACCGACAAGTGGAGACCTGAAAGAATCTGGGCCTAGCGGTCAGGATGATAGTGATGAGGAGGAAGCAGTGGTGTGACATGGTGGGGTCCCACCTGTAATATTGCGTGAGTGTGTGGCTACAGTTTTCAGCAATATTTTGAAAACCACAATTTGTTTGGAAATCATAGTATTTGCCACTGTATTTGGTGATCCGGTCATCAATATGTTAGTTCATGTTCTACCACACGCCCTATCGGCAGCTAGCAAAGAGTCACATTGCTCCCCAGTCATATATAGAGGTTAATTCTCAATTCTTTATTTTAATTTTAAGAAACTAATTGGTGCTGCTTTGTACATAATAGTCAGGATCTGGTTCACATGATTATGTTGCCCTGCCTAAATAATCTTCACCACTCTCTCTATACCCCTCTATATATTGTTTGACATTTGTACTTTTCTATCTGCAGGTAAAGATGTACCTCTGTTTGCATAAGAGAATGTTCCCCATTTAAGGACAAATACTCCCTCCGTTCCTATATAGAAGCCCTTTAGAGATTTTAATATGGACTACATACAGAGGAAAATGAGTGAATCTCACTCTAAAATATGTCTATATACATCCGTATATAGTCCCTAGGGACATCTCAAAAAGGCTTATGTTTAGAAACAGAGGGAGTAGATGATAGTACATCAAGTGTCTTAATTTTCGTACCACAACTAATATTTGAACTTCTGCTTTTCCCGAAACTCTCGGGTGTAGCATGTGAGATTTACAAAATGGTTTGGTATTTTAGAATTGATCTACGCATTGGAGTGTAACTGTAGTTGGAGTAACCATACACAGATGGACATTACAATTTAAGACCTCAAAACAATGGTCCAGCAAATTCTTCCCCTGATGTCAGCTTTTGTGGCTTGAGTAAGCGTCAACGGCATCCAGGCCCAACAATAATCACACAAGAGCAATCAATGGTGGAAGATTTTTGCATAATGTAACTTGAATTAGGATGTGACTGTTCGATTTAATTATGTAATTTCAAATGACTTCCTTGAAACTCACCTCTGAATAAAAAAATTGGCGCATCTCATACTCACATTTTATCTTGAACATTTTGTATTTTCCAAGTTCTCATTCAGTTGTGTGTCATAAATAACACACTAGAAATCATGTGCTTGTCCTCGAATAACTTGTACAACTTCTTTTGTGCTAAACACACTATATGTTCCTATAGGCTCTTTTGTTCAGTGCTGCACACCTCAAGCGTCTGTCGTAAAGAAAGGAACAACTTCAGCCTCTGGAAGATACTATGTACATATGTTCCATTGACGCACAAGCATGTACACCATTTCAAGATATTACAAATTTGGTTGAGCAACATGGTGTGGAGTTGTATCTAATCAACATATATAACACTTCTTTATAGAATATTATATGTGAGAATGTTATCAGTTATAAATTAGTAAATCCAAAATTCCACTTCAGCACAAGACTTGAATTTATTAGTAGAGAACAAAATGGCATGTTTGTTTATCAGTTATGATATGTGTTTTCGTGCTGGCTACTTGCCTTTTTCGTAGGACCATACTTTCTGAGGCGCAGATTTTAGCTTGAGAAGATTTTGCGAGAACATAGCGGTGCACTTGCTCTGATGGAAATTCTGAGTAGGGTGTTCCAAACTAAATTGACACACGTAGGAATTTGTGAATGGAGGGAATATCTTTTTATACATACAATTGTCATGTATGGTTATATATTAGTCGAGACGTGCGTTGCACGTGCACACTTACTAGTTACTTAAGGTGGCTTCTCAGCAGAGGCCAGACGTACAACCGACTCAATCCCCGAGTGGAACCACACGGCGGTCCGGGGGGTCCTACGCCCGTAAGAGGCAAGTTCATGGCTACATTTATTTTCTGAGCGATTACAAAGAGTAAATGAGATCTCCCTTCCAGCGGCAGCCACTATATCTCTAATCTCCTGAATAAGGGTGCGGTGCACCGAACGATCCTCCACATTTGCTGTGATCATCGCCACAGCCTCCGCGCAATCAAGCTCGACCGTGATAGGCAAAACGGTCCTATGCAGAGCCAAGTCGAGGCCCTCCTTGCAAGCCGCGAGCTCCGCACCCAGGGCATTATCGCATGTGCGCAACTCTCTACATGCAGTATAGATGATTTCTCCACGATCATCGCGCAGAATCATTCCTCCTCCGGCCGCTCCCGTCGCCGCAACAAAACTTCCGTCGGTGTTTAGCTTAGTGCAGCCCGGCGGTGGCGCGATCCATGATCTGTCCTCCTTAGCCACCTTGGGCGGGCGAGTGACAAACGGTGGCAAGGAGACCGTCATCTTCCCCTTGACCATATCAGCATTTGGGTATTGTTGGATACAGAGCAGCGAGGTGATATACCCATGCAAGAACCGTCGTGAGGCCTCAGAAGGGGGCGGCTTCTTGTCATGCGTGATCTCATTCCGGACATGCCAGGTTCTCCACATGATCATAAGTACGATCATCCTCGTTGCCTCGTCCAGGGGGTCCAGCAGGGTGAAGAGCCATTCCGGCCCAGTGTTCATGATGTCCTCCACCTTGGGGATGCACCAGTCCATGGCCATGATGTGCCACAACTCCTTAGCCAAGGGACACCTGCAAAAGGCGTGGAACATATCCTCCCGTTCCAGTCCACACAAGGGGCATAGGTCAGACACCTCAAGATGACGAGAGAGCTTATTTGCCCAAGTAGCAAGCGAGTTGGTGACGATCCTCCAAGCAAACACGCGTACCTTAGGGGGAGCAGGGCACCCCCATATGATCTTCTAGATGGCGCGATGACCATCCGGTGCCCTGCTCGTGGCGGTGGCCAGTGGACGCTCGCGCTCGTCCATGGCGAACCGGTAGGCGGAGCGGACGGTGAAGATACCGTTCTTCTCCGGTGCCCATGCGATGATGTCGTCAGTAACGCGGGGCGAGGTGCGTATGGTGGTGATCACCTCCACGTCTGTCGGGTGGAAGTAGCGGTGGAGTAGGTCGAGGCGCCATGTACCGTCCTCGTGCAGCAGCTCGGCAACTCGTCGTAGCCGACAGGTCCCCTGTTGGGTGATCAGTTGGCGTGAAGGCTCGCGGGGGATCCACCGATCTCGCCAAATCCTGATGGTGCGGCCATTCCCTACACGCCAGACGATGCCCTTCTTGAGGAGCTCAAGGCCATATTGAATGCCCTGCCACGTGGGGGAGGCGTTGCCTGGAAAGACAGTATCCTCGAGGCGGCCGTCGGGGTAATACTTCACCTTGAGCACCTACGCACATAAGCTATTAGGGTTAATTAGTAATCGCCACGCCTGTCGGGCAAGGAGGCCCTGGTTGAAAGCGCGAAAGTCGCGGAAGCCCAGCCCGCCCTGGCCTTTATGCGCCAAGATCTTTGGCCATGCCAGCCAGTGTGTCTTCCGCTTCCATTCCGATGCACCCCACCAAAAGTTCCGGACCATGCGGTTGAGGTCGTCACATATAGACATGGGTAGCTTAAACACCCCCATTACATAAGTTGGTATAGCCTGCGCAATGGCTTTGATCATTGTCTCCTTTCCAGCCAAGGATAGCGTATCACCCCATGCTATGATTCTCTTCAACAATCTGGATTGCAGGTTTTGAAACTTGCCGCGAGACATGCGGCCCTCCGGTGTGGGTAACCCCAAGTATTTATCCTCAAACAGATCTGTCACAATATTGAGAACTGCACGTACTTTCTGCCGCTCTTCACTTGGGCACGCATCACCAAATAGGGCGTTGCATTTAGCCGGATTAATACTCTGGCCCATGGCCCTCTCATAAGCATGCAAAACCTGCTTCACATTCCTTGCTTGCTCCTCTTCAGCTTTGAAAAAAAGTAGAGTGTCATCTGCAAAGAGTAGATGGGACACTCCAGGAGCTCTGCGGCACACCTTTAGCGGGGTAAAGTCTCCATTTTCTTCCCCTTTCTTCAACAAAGCAGATAGACCATCAGCCACCAATAAAAATAGGAACGGGGATAGAGGATCACCTTGCCGTAGCCCACGGGACGGTGCGAACGAATCCAAGAGGGTACCATTAAATTTTACAGTGTATCTCACCGAGGTGACGCATGACATAATCCAGTTCACCCATCGGTGAGCGAAACCCATCTTTTGCATCATTCGCTCCAAGAAGATCCAGTCCACCCTGTCATATGATTTAGACAAATCCAGTTTATAAGCGCAGAAACTTTTTTCAGGGTCCTTCTCTTGCTGTATGTAGTGAAAGCACTCAAAAGCAATTAAGGCGTTGTCTGTTATGAGGCGTCCAGGTACGAAGGCACTCTGCTCCGGCGAAATAATCTCATCAAGGATAGGACGGAGGCGATTTACCAGACATTTAGCCACCACCTTGTAGATGACATTACACAAGCTGATGGGCCTGAACTCAGACACTCGTTCCGAGCTGTCCACCATTGGAATGAGTACTATGGCCATATCATTCACCCCCTCCGGCATGATGCCCGTTCGAAAGAACTCTTTCACACCAAAAATAACTTGCTCCCTCATCACCTCCCAGTTACTTTGAAAGAACCGAGCGGGAAATCCATCCGGTCCCGGGGCCTTCAGGGGGCCAATCTGGAACAAGGCATCAGCGATCTCCTTGTCAGAAAAATCTGCACACAGCCCAGCATTCATACGGTCAGTAACACGCGTGTTTATTAAATCAATAACCGGGTCTGGACAAATGGTCTCGTCCGCAGTAAACAGCGCAGAGAAATAATCTGAGATCATCGCCGCCATAGTTTCATGATCGCTATGGGCGACTCCTGTAGCATCAAGCAGCTTCTTTATGCGGTTTTTCCTAGCACGCCATTTTGCCTTCCTGTGAAAGAAATTGGTGTTACGGTCCCCTTCCTTCAACCACGCCACCCGCGACCGTTGCATCCACATCATCTCCTCGCGGTACAGGAGCTCGTTGAGGCTATCAGCCGTCTCCCGTATTTCCTTCCTGTCTGCATTCATGGACAGAAGCTCCTCGAGCCGTGTTCGAGACTTGTTAATCTCTTTAATAACATTACCGAATTTTCTCCGGCTCCAATCCTGCAACTTCTTCATCAGGTTACCCAAACCGGAGGAAATATCCCCAAGATTAAGCATAGAACCCATGTCTGTCCAAGTTTTCATAATTACCTCCGGGAGCGATGGCTCCCTTTCCCACATGACTTCATATTGCTGAAACCTCCTGCCAGCAGCTTGCCTCGGTTCCTCTCGTGAGCATCGGATCAGGATAGGGAGATGATCCGAGCTCGGTGCCACCAGGTGGTCTACCTTTGCATATTCAAACAAATCTCGCCATGCGTTGGTCGCCACCGCCCGATCAAGGCGGACCTTGACGTTTGCACGCCCAGCACGTTTATTATCATATGTGTAGGGCAGCCCTGCAAAACCAAGATCACCCAGTCCACAAACTTCTAGAGTATCACGAAAATCAATCATCTGACCTGCCGACCGCGGTGATTTAGAGAAGTGTTCGAAGCTCCACATAGCTTCATTGAAATCACCAACCACCACCCACGATAGTTCAGATTGGCGGTGAAGATCACGGAGGATGGACCACATGCGATGCCGGTCCTCTGTACGCGGTTCGCCGTAGACGCAGGTCAGCCGCCAAGGTGGCTCCCCTGGCGCCGTCGTCACGTACGCATCAATATATCGTTTATTGATTGTTTTTACATGAAGGCTCAAAGACTCATGCCAATACAAAGCCAACCCACCGCTAAGACCATCATTATCTAACACATCAAAACCACTTAATCCTAACCGAGAGCGGTACCTCTTCATTTTATTTTTCGACTGTCTAGTTTCACAAAGGAAAACAATGCTAGGGGAGTGAGTTTGTACAAGACTCACAAGATCACGAACTGTCCGAGGGTTCCCACCCCCCCGGCAGTTACAGCTTAGGATATTCATTGCTCCTGACGAAGCTCCGTCGGCCCCGTCAGTTTGTCGGCGGCCCCTGGGCCGACTGCCTCCAAAGAGTTGGACACCTCCATCATGTCCTGGTCACGTCCTCCACCATGCACCTGAGACTGCTGCCCGTCCAGCGTCTCTGAAGTCCTCCGCTTCTTCGGCGTTCCTGAAAAGACATGATCTGCCATAGCAGTCGGTTTGGTATAGAGCACCATGGTTTTATCTCCTTGTTCCTTGCTAGCCGGAGATGACACCTCCTCTTCCGCATTCCGCTTCCCTAGTGTCGTAGCATCGGACAGCTCGGCGTTGGCCATACATACCTCGTTTGACAGATCACGTAATGCAGGTATGATGTCAGAGCTTGTGGGCTGAGAGTGCATGCTCTGAACGTGGGTATGGATGCCCCCACTGATCTCATCTGCAGATTTCTGCGCTCCCGATTCAAACTTGTCCCTTCCGGACATCTGTTTCATTTTTTCTGCAAGCATCTGGTCGATGGCCGGGTTACCACTCTTATCCTCTTCATGCGTCTTGTGTGACCGCGTCTGGTCTGCCTCCCGGCGAGCTCCACGCCCCCTCGTCCCCTGCCAGAAGAGGTGCTACTTCCTGCCGAGAAATCAAGGCCGCGGTAGGCTGTTGGGTTGGTCTTCGCCCGAACTGTGCCAGACTGTCGTGTGAAGGGACGAGGTGGAGAGCACCTCAGCCTGCCGCTGAACTTCCCTGTTGGTGTGCCCCCTTTGACCTTCCTGCCGCAAGACTTCTCCACATGGTCAAGGTGACCACAGATGTAGCAGAAGTCGGGTAGTTTCTCATACTGGATTTCAAATTCAACCTTGCTATGCTGCTCTTTAAGCCGTGCGTTCATCGCCACCGACGTCTCTAGCGGCTTATACACTGGCATAGCCACCCTGGCGCGCACATAATTGCCCCTGTTCTCATCAAGTTTAGCTTGTAAAAACGTGCCCAAATTCACGCACAGAGCTTTCACAATTTTCTCGGTTCTCTAGTTGGTTGGCACGTCGAGGATCCGCACCCAGATTCTGATACGGTCAAGCACGTAGTCAGAGACTTTCCTCATCCCATCATATGCTTCAATGATGAGTGGATCGTGTTTATATTGCCACGGTCCTCCACGCAGAATCCTTGCCATGTCAGCTTCGCATCCAAAGTGGACAAGGTACCTGTTATCTCCCTGATAGGAGTAGTCAAAGTTCTCCTTCAACCTCCAGCCATCAACAACATTGTCAAAGAGAGCTCTGGGTGTTGGTCGATCCAAGGAGTAGACCAGCATAATCACCATCCATGGATGAGCCGGTTGCTGGAGCACCCCCTCTTCCTCAAGATCAACCTCCACAAGATCCGCCTCTTCCTCCGTGTCCTCGCCTTCCCTGAAACCTTCTGGCCCCTCCACGTGTTGGTTCATGCTGGCCTGCTTCGCAGAGTGGCCTGCCTCTGGTGCCATCTTCCTCATCTGATCCCATAGGGCGAGATCCTTCACGCGCGGTTGCGTCGCCACAACGACACCAGGGTTCCCAGTGGAAGGCTTCGGGCGGGAAGCATCCGTAAGGGGGGCCCCTTAGTCGCCCCCACCGACCCCTGGGTTCCCCTCGGTCACCGGCGTCTCAGCGTCCTCTCCGCTTGCGGCGGGCTTCGTCATGGCGACGGGGCGGTTTGGCAGTGGCAGCGCAGCAGCGTGGTGGGATCGATCTGGCGGCTCCCGAGGTTTCTGACTTTGCAGCGTCCCTGCCTTAGGTTTTAAGGGGAGGGGATTCAGATTTTCCTTGCGGCAGGGTCTAGGAAACCCTACTTCCTCCCAGCGTGAGGCTGCAGGACTCCTCAAAGCGGTTTCCTTCTTGGGCATGGCGGGATCGACGAGATCTGGGTGGTCACGCGATCGCTGGGCGGACGTAGCCGCTGCTGTTCCGGCACCCTGCCATGGCTGGGGCACGGACGGAAGGCCATCCTTGGCCGGGGCGGCGCCCGGCGTTGGCGGCGGCGTGGGGATCGCCCCCTGATCGCCCGGGTTGGGAAACCCTAGCAAACCCATAGCCTTTCCTTTTTGGGGAGTTTCTAGTACTTTTCTGCATAAACAAAACCACAAAGTGCCACGAGGTGTCTGTAAGGTAAATATGTAGAATATGCTTTTTTAGAACGAATATGTAGAATCTTTCCATAACTCTAGCATTGTTAAAACATGCATACGCGAGGAAGAATTCTATGAGACCAGGTCTCACGGATTAGTAGGTGAGACCCATCCTGATGGATGACACGTGGCATTCACAAATCACAAAACATCTACGCCACCCCCACCTGAAATCGGGGGGTTTGGAGATTATATGCTTTGTAATTTGTGAATGCCACATGTCATCCATCAGGGCGGGTCTCACCTGGTTTATATGAGACATGGTCTCATATAATTTTTTTCCTGCATACGCATGCTTCAGTTTCTCTTTTTGGTGTGTCAATAGAATGGTATAGATAATGGGAAGAAACGATTTCCATAGAGGGCGCTGCTACAAATCAACGGGCTGATTTCTTCTCAGCCGGGTTGACAGTCATCCGATCACCTGTTCCACATCTATAGGACCAGTCAACTCGTTCCTCCCTCACTCGGAGGTCCAGGTGTTGTCCATGGCAGCATCCATCGTACCCCCCCCCCCCCAAACAAGCTCCATTGCAACTCCCGGTTACAAGCCAAGAGCTTCAGGGCGTCGCGCGTCCATGGCGGCGAGAGCCGACAACGAGCGATCTGTGGGGAAGAGAAAAGAAAGGGGATCGATCCAGTTGAGGGCATGTACGATGCATAGCCTCAAGGTGATGCCTCGCATGCCATGTAGGATTAGATATGACGTAAAGTAGGTTCAGATAGGGAAGTGGGATCCTCTCCAGGAGGCGGGTGCTTGAAGAAAAAAAGTGTGGTCCAGTGACAACAGCTGAAAAGGTTGGAGTGAAAAGTAGAGATGCATGTGTACTAGAGTCTTTATTTTCTATTTCTTAATGAGGCCCACTAGTGATAGCTTGCATTGGGGAGAAAAAATAAATGTAGGTGCCTCAAATTACTTTTTATCATGGGGCATATATATCCATATGCCACCATTGTACATGCCCTGAGGAGGAGACGAGAAGATAAGGCTGGGCATTGGCGAGGCCCACCTAGACACGTGGCGCTCGGAGCGAGCGGTTTACACGATCGTGTTTTCATCCGGGCTCGGCCCACCTTCTACAAGCGACCCGGGCTCGGCCCATCTTCTATCGTACCGGCGCATACCCCTCAAGCGACCCAGGCTCGGCCCATCTTCTCATTTTTTTTCCTGCTTTTATTCCGCAAAAAAGGAAACGCCTAAAGAGGGATTCGAACCCACGGCGTCTTCACTAATTCCAAGCACCACTTGCCAACCCACCATAGAGATCTGATGTGGCTAATTGCATCTTGTACTCCCTCTGTAAACTAATATAAGAGCTTTTAAATAACTAAAGTAGTGATCTAAACACTCTTATATTAGTTTACGGAGGGGGTAGTTCTTTTGTTCTTTCCTCCTTTTTTTCCTTGTTCCTTTCTTTTGAAGGTTTAGTTCGTTTTTTTTTCTCTTTTGCTAAATGCGTGAAATATTTTTTCAAAATCGATGAACTCTTCTTGAAAGTTAATGAACTATTTTCAAATTTGGTGGACTTTTTTTTTCAAATTCGATGAACTTTTTTTGAATTTGATGAAATTTTCTCAAATTTGATGAACCTATTTCAAATTCGATGAACTTTTTTTTCAAACTCAATGAACTTTTTTCAAACTTAATGAACTTTTTTTCAATTTCAATCAACTATTTTTTCAAACTCGATGTTTTTTTGGAACTCGGTGAACTTCTTTTCAAATTCATTGAAGTTTTTGTTTCTTTTTCGTGTATTATACACAGTTCATTGCATATTTATATACAAAAGTGTTCATCGTATATTTAATAAAATGTTCAGCATATTCAAGAAAATGTTCATTGGGTATATTAAAATTGTTTAACATATATTCACAACAATGTTCAATGCATTTTTATAAATTGTTCAGCGTATGCCACAAAAATGTTCAATGTGTATTCAAATATTTGTTCAGCATACATAAATAAATGTTCAGTGTGTATTTAAAAACTGTTCAGCGTTTATCACAAAATGTGCAATGTATATTTAAAAATCGTTCATCTTTTGAAATTTCAACTTTTTTGTTCATTTTTCCATAAATGTTGATGTCTTTAAAGTTTGATCAGCTTTTTTGTTCATTTAGTCGCTAGTTCCAAGTTGGTGTGGTGGTTAACCATACTCGTACGTTACAATTACGGCGCAAGTTCGATCCTGCAGCTCGCTTCTTTTTGGCTTAATTTTTCTGCGTTGCCCGCTAGCGAACGAAGTAATGCTGGGCCGGCCCAGTAGAAGCACCTTCGAGCGCCGGTAATCAAAACCGGCGCTGAGAGCGCCGGTTAGGAGCTCCTCTGAGGGCGCCGTTTAGGAATTACCCGCTATAGTGGGCAACGCTAGCGTGCTCTCATATAAATGTTGACTTTGCATTAAAAAAATGTCAAACTTGTATCTCAAATACGTTAATTAAGCATTTGAAAATGTTAATTTGTGCATAAAAAATGTTGACCATGTATTCAGACATTATTAATCTTTTATTTGAAAGACGTTATTCAAGCATTCGAAAAATGTTTAAAATGTGTATGGCAAAAATGTTGACCATTTATTAAAAAATGCTGACCAAGCATTGATAAAATATAAATGTGTATAAAGAAAATATTTCTCATCTATAATAAAAATATACATAAAAATATACTATGTGTGAATTAAGTGCATTATGTATTTAGCAAATGTTAATCAACCATTTTAAAGAATAAACAAGCATTTGAAAAATTGCTAAATGTTTATAGAAAAATGATGATCATGGATTAATAATATTAAGTATTTTATTTGAATTTTTTAATCAAGAATTTGAAATGTTAAAATTTATAAAAAAATCATCATGTATTTAAAAATATTAAACTTGTATCTGAAATTTTTAACCAAGCATTTGAAAAATGTTTAGAATGTGTGTAGATAAAATATTGATCAATTATTAAAAATGTTAAACTTGTGTTGGTAAAATGTTAAACGTCTACTAGAAAAATATTCTTGACATAGACGAAAAATGTAGAATGCAAACCAAAAGAAACAAAGCAAAATGAAAAAAAATGAAAACTGAAAAAGATACAAAATAAATCAAAGAAACAAATTTAAAGAAGAATGGAAAACAGTAAAAACTGATAAAGAGCCAAATAAAACAGCAATAAAAAACCAACTGAAAACCATGAAAGAAACAAACAATCAAAGAAAAATAAAAAACAACGAAAACCGTGAAAAGAAACAAAAGAGAAACGGAAAATGAAAGAGAAATTAAAAATGTAGCATCATACCGAAAAAAATGAAAAAGTCAAATATCTGGAGAAGAAATAAGAAAACCAAACAAAAACAAAAGAAAATGAAAAAGGCAAAAAATGAACGAACACACGAGACCGACTAACGAATGAAACGAGTAGCATGCTATTGGGTTGGCCCATACATGTGCACTCTGCAAGAAAGATTTAATGACACAAGGAGATACCCCTTGACGGAGCCCCTCAACGGTAACTTTCGGTGCGCTGAGAGCGCCACAGCCGCCGCCACGTGTCACGTGCGGGTGCTCCCTCAGAATTTCGATAGTTGATTTTTCTGTACGTGTTTTCAGGATTTTAGATGTTTTTTTATTTGTTTCGGCTTTTCGGTTTTGTCGGTTTTTCCCTAGGTTTCGGACCCAAAATAATTGTTTTTTTGTTTACACAAAAAACACTTTCCTTTTGCTTCCGCAAGAAGCACAAATTACTTCTTGTGGAGGCACAAGTTTTCTCCAGCGAAAGGCGCGGGAAAAAAGCATGTTTTTTTTTCTTCCGCGATAGGCGTTATTTACTTCTCATGGAGCCATAGATTTGTTTCCGCCTCTCCAAAAAGATAAAAGCATGTTTTTTTTGTTTTTCTGCTTTCGTGGGAGGAATAAATTTACTTCTCATGGAGGCACATATTGCTACCGCGAGCTGTGCATCTTGAAAAATAGTGGTTTTGGGCTTCCGCGAGAGGCACACATTTACTCCTCGTGGAGGCACACACTTGCCTCTTGGAAAAAGAAAAACACATTTTTTTTTGCTTTCGTGAGAGGCACATATTTACTTTTCATGGAGGCACAAATTTGCTCCCACGAGAGGCCTTGTTGGGGATGGACCTGGCCGGCAATGAACACGGATCCTGTCCAAAATATCGTACGATAACGCCCTCAATCTGGATTGCTTCGCCGGCTTCCCAAAGACAACCCGGCCAAGGCAATTTGGCGCATGCCGGACGGTTCCCGCAAGACAGACCTTCATCGACAAGCAAGCATGGCTATAGTGCACCCCCTTTACGTCGGCCCCGACGGGCTACGCCGTCGTGCCGACCAAGCCACCGCCTGGGGTGGGCGGCGTCTCGGAGGCACGACCCTATAGCAGGACGGCACGACCGTCCCATGACGCCCCGCAAGGTGTGACTACAACACCCAGTAGCTGGCTGTACCCGCGGTCGGCGGGCTCAGTACGGCCCGCACCCGACAGGCCCGGCGAGACCCGTGCCTGACGGACCCGGCGAACCCGGCGTCCCTGCGGACCCCACTGCCGGCTCCTAAACGCTGACAATCCGGCCCCACACCCATGTAACTTTACCATTGTAACCCTGGGTGTCATCCTATAAGACCCCCAGGAGGCCTCCATGCACGGAGCGACAACAAGTCAACTCTTTAGCCACACACATATACTTACATCCACCCACGCGGAGAGGAGGCAACCTATGCACTAGCCTGTCTTCCTTCCTCCCCAAAACAGCTCTAGGAGCAAGCCTGTACCATCTTCATATAAACCACACCCGGTGGGACTAGGGGTATTATCTCTCCGGAGAACCCCGAACCTGGGTACGTCTTGCATCTTGCGCTCGCTCATACCGACCTCGCCTCTGGAGCCCACCGATTGCCTCTTGCCCATCCCTTTCTTTAGCCACCCCGTGGCATCTGCCGTGCGCCCATCACGACAGTTGGCGCCCACCGTGGGGCAACATGAGGTGCCGGCCGGAAAAATGTTCCAGACGGGGCCCTTCATCGACTATGGCGAGCTCAGCATGCACGACCCAGTCCCTGCACCCGGCTCGGATCCCGCCAGCTTCGCTGCCTCGTCCGACGCTCCCTTCAGTGCGTTGCATGCGCTCGATGAGTACCTCAGCGGGGTGCTTGACATCACCGACTCGCCTGGCCCCCTCAGCAGCGATATCTTTGATGACATGGCGGACCTCTGTCATGTGGAGGTGCTCGTCACCAACTCCGGCTCCACTTTGCCCAGCGCCACGAAGAAGGTTGCCGCTGCCAAGGCCGCAGCAGAGCGCGTCAACACGGCCGACCCGCTACGCGCCACAATGCAAAACCTCAGCATTCCCATATCCATCGAAATCAATGCCACCAACGCCGCTCAGGCCCGGGGCCAGCTCAAGGAGGAGCGCAAAGTGCCTGCTGGACGAGGCCGCGATGCTTGCTGCTACGCAGCGCCGGTTGAAGACCGTCCAGCAGGAGCGCGACGCCGCATACGGCTTCACGCCGGCCGTTGCTGAGCCTAGCCGGGTTACCGAGGTGCGGACCCGTGGCGCCGCATACGTCTTCATGCCGGCCGCTGCTGAGCCTAGTCGGGTTACCAAGGTGCGGACCCATGGCACCGCCTTCGGCCACGCGCTGGGCGCGATCTGGCCCGTCTATGACAACCCCCGTCAAGAATATGTGCTCTGCGTAGGCGGCCGCTATTGGCATGGAACAAATGCAGGGTGAGGAGCTGCAGGAGCGCCTGTAGCACATGATTGAGCTTCTCGGTGCCGCAAATGCGCAGCAGGACCGCCTCGACTGTCCCACGGGGTCTGTCGTGGAATAGTCACGTCAGATGTCCTCGTGAAAGGACTTAGTTGTGGAGCCATCGCAACTAGGAAGCTTGAAGGGGTTAAATCGGGACAAAGGACACGAGAGGATTTATACTTGTTCGGCCCCTTACGGTGAAGGTAGGGCCTACGTCTAGTTGGGTTGGTATTGATGTTTCGATGACCAGGGAGCGAGATACGCTATGCCCGGCTCTCGATGAGTTATTTCTTGCCCTAAGCCGCTAGCAGGTCGTCCCCTTATATACATGGGTTGACGCCCTGTGGCCTACAGAGTCCCGGCCGGCTCATAAACAGTGTCCGGCTCGGAGACTAGTTAAATCTACCTTATGTTACGAGTCATGTTATCATGGCGGTTTACTACAACGGGCCTTAAGTCGCATGTGGGCCTTAAGCCCTTTGTTGAATCACCATCTTCATGCTTGGTCTTGGGCTTCTCTCTGATGAACCCTCTTTGTATAACCCGGCCCCTCCGGGGCGGCTTACACAAATAGTTATATCCCCAACATTAGGCCCCAGGTTGATTTGAACCTGTTCATATTAACCTTAAAAATATTTTTAAAGAATGAATTCTTTAGTCTTCTGACCATGCAAAGGGTTTTCGTTAACCCGCCATGACGTCATCGTCTGGCTCCGTCTTAACCCGGCGTGACGTCATCCTTCCTTTAATTCATTCTTTATTCCATCGTATCCTTTCAACGGATCTCTTCTTTTATTGACTATTCCGAAAATTGAGGCGTCGGGGCCGCTGGATAGTAATTCTTATCTCCTCGTTTCCCGCGCCATCTCAGTTATCTTCTCCCTATAAATAACCACGACTTAGGTCTTTCATTTTTCTCCCTCCAGTCATCTTGTTCCTCTCCTCTCTGCCACTCGAGCTCCGCCCCCGCCGCCGTCGAACTTCTCGTCTTCATCGACTCAGGCCGCTGCATCAACCTGACTCTGACCAGAAAACGACGGCGAACCTCCGCAGCTCGTCCTCATCTGTGAGTTCCTCTCCTCCCCTTTCTTAGATCTACATAGGAACTCCGCTGAGTTCGTCGGCATTCATCACTGCCCGACGCAAACCCTCGCTAGTGTTCATCTCCAATGCCCCGTTTAGATCATAAAACTATGCAGAACTGCTGCGGTAGTTGTTTGTGTTGATCTTGCATAGAAATAGATCTCCTTTTCCTCGTTTAGAAACCCTCTTCAAGTGTATGTAAAAGTGCTAGTATCGACTAGAGGGGGGTGAATAGGCGATTTTTATGAAAGTCTTCAAAACTTGGAAGTTTCAAAGACAAACAATTGAAATGCCCTAATTGATATGCAGCGGAAGATAAACTACTATAAGCAAACCATAGTCAAGTATGCAATGATGTGAAAGCACAGGACTAATAGCAGCTAAGTAGTTAGGATTAGGATGGAAGATAGTATGAAGCCAATCAACAATAGTGGTCAGGCAATGAAGTCAAACAGGTACGACAGATAGGCAATGACTTCACGAAGACAAACTCAATGCAAAGGATGGGAAAGGATAGAACCAGTTGCTCGTTGAAGACACAAGATTTGTTGGACCAGTTCCAGTTGCTATGACAACTGTACGTCTGGTTAGGGAGGCTGAGATTCAACTTAGAAGACCGTGTCTTCACCTTATTCCCCTTGAGCTAAGGACACCCAGTCCTCGCCCAATCACTCTTGGTAAGTCTTCAAGGTAGACTTCCAAACCTTCACAGACTTCGTTCACCGGCAATCCACAATGACTCTTGGATGCTCAGAACGCGACGCCTAACCGGCTGGAGGATTCACAGTCCTCAAGTGTAATAAGTCTTCAGTCACATGAGACAGAAAGACTTGATGATGCCTAACACTCTTTGGCTCGGGTGTTTGGGCTTTGTCCTCGCAAGGATTTCTCTCTCAAAGGCTTCGAGGTGGGTTGCTCTCAAATGACAAAAACCGTGCACTAACTTTGAGCAGCCACCAATTTATGGTGTAGGGGGTGGCCTATTTATAGCCACAAGGCAACCCGACCTGATATGTCCGAAATGACCCCGGTCACTAAGGAACCGACACGTGTTCCAACGGTCAGATTTTAAACACACACGACAACTTTACTTGGGCTACAAGCAAAGCTGACTCATCCAGCTCTGGATAAGATTTGCTCTCATTGTCTTCGCTCGAAGACATAGGATTTGGATTGAGCATCACTTCAGTCATTCTGACTTAGTTCACTTGGACCCCACTTAACAGTATGGTGGTTCCTATGACTCAACAAAGAAGAAAAGGAAGCAACGAAATCACACAATCTTCGCGCTCCATAGTCTTCACTCAATGTCTTCTCTTGTCATAGTCTTCAATATGAATATCTTCACATACCACCTTTGTCTTCAATGTCTTCATACATTTCTAGGGGTCATCTCCGGTAGGTAAACCGAATCAATGAGGGACACTACCTGCGTTATCCTGCAATTCTCACAAACGCATTAGTCCCTCAACCAACTTTGTCGTCAATACTCCAAAACCAACTAGGGGTGGCACTAGATGCACTTACAATCTCCCCCTTTTTGGTGATTGATGACAAACAGGTTGAAGTTGTCAACGGGGATAAAGTATGTGAAATTGTAAAGGATAGGGTATTGTCTTCATAAGTAGCAAGGGCTCCCCCTGAAGATGTGCATATAAGTAATTTGCTTTTGGAATGCAAATGCACATGGCAGGTTGTACTTGTGGAGATCCACTTCAACTTATGAAGATAATTCATCATGCATGAACTGATATAGCAAGTAGAATGACATGCATAATGAAAAATGGACGTCTGTAGAATGATCTAAGTGCAGAAGTTATCATCGCACATGCGGAATTTATCATCGCATCACAGTAAAGCAAATAAGTAGCAGACGACCATCGAGTTTAAGTGTTACAACTCAAAGAACCAAATGTTTCAAAGGGGGAGAGTTGTAAACACGAGGCAAAATATAAAGTAACCGCCCATATGAACCCGCTTGAAGACTATCAAACTCATATGCTTCTCCCCCTTTTGTCAGTAATGACCAAAAAGGTTTGAAGACATAGAGCATCTACTCGTCCTCATGAGTAGGTGAAGCAGCAGGGTTGTCATTGTTGCTTGGCGGTGCAGACGTACTTGGTGCAGTGTCCATGCGTGCAGAGGTAGGAGGCGGTGAAGTAGCATCATCTTCATCATTGATCACTCTGGCATTCACAGTTGCCGCGGAGGAAGAATAGTCAGAGTCTTCAAGGGATGGAGTTCGACGTAGGACTGCAGTCCATGGAGGAGTGGAGTCAAACTTGAATCTTTCAGTGAAGCCATCGTCTTGAAGATCTGCTTCAGCACTGAGCAGCGTCAAACTCTTCCATGATCTTCGGCAAGTATCATGAGCAACAAATGCATTCTTGGTGGCAAGATTTCGAATGCGATTGATGTCCACCAAGAGGCTTTGCATCTGTCTCTTGAGCCAATAATGATGCTTATCTTGTTTCTGATGAAGGGCCACAAGAAGTTCTCGGTCATTAAGAACGCGAGAGTGCTTCCGAGGCCTTTGAGCAATGGTGCTTTCAGTGGCGTCAGTATTCGCACGATGAGGCAGACGAGTATTTCCAGCCATTGGATAGATGCATGTCACGGCTTGGACGCCTTCAATGGGTTGAGTGAAGCTTTGGTGCTCGACATTCTGAAGACAAAGAGGCTTCTTGGGAGGGTCAGTGTATATGGCTTCAACTGACATATCAACCTCTGGTAAAAAGATCAGATGATTGCGAGCAGAGGGCTGATAATTGACAGAGGAGTGTCACTTGATGAGGCGCATGACCCATGGATCATAGAACTCTAGACCAAAAAGGTCAGATCCAGAAGCAGCAAGTTGCCTGATGAAGAATTCTTGAGTATTGAAGCTGATGCCATTGAGAATGTAAAAGACCAAAGTCTTCATGGCTCCTTCAAGCTTGACCGCTGATGAATGTCCTTTGATAGGCCAGAGAGTTTGCCTGATAATATGATATATTGTGCGCGGCAGATACTCAAGGTCGTCAACAAAGAACTCTGTTGGATATTCAGCGTCAGATGGCAAAGGCTTCATCATGCTCAACATCTGACTCATGTTGGGTTCTGGCTTATGGAAGATGCTCTCCAGTGCATTGCGGTGTAGTTGACAATCAGGTTCATGTAGCTCTACAGGAGTGGCTAGGCCTGTAAGCTCAATGATATCTAGAGCTTTGGCTTCATGATGAACGTTTTCGGTCATCCACTTGAGAACCCATGTCTTGATATCTCAGTTGTAGCCGCGAATGTGTAGGGTAGCATAGAATTGAAGCAATAGTTCTTCATTCTAGTGTTCTTTGTCAGTCACAAAGCTGAGCATGCCAGCATCACGAAAGCAGTCAAGTGCTTCTTCTAAGCACGACGACCAAAGAATGGCCCGATGTCGGCGCATATGAGGAAAATGCCCTTGATCATACTGTAAGCAGAGTAATAGCTTCTCTGCCGATAGCTCGAAGCGATCGGATGATATCCTTGGCTTTGAGTAGGGTTCTTGGCGCTGTCAAAGAAGGTATTGTGGCTTTTGAAGCCATTGGCATTGAAGGACCCAGTAGAATTAGCAGTGCCTGGGAACCTTGACAGTCTTGGCTTTGGCTTCTGGACCTGAGGCCTATGCTCAACATGATAATCAAACTGAGGACCAGAGGCAGTAGGCGGAGGAACCAGAATGGGCCATCGGACAGTGGTTAGCTGACCATGACTGTATGCTTGCTCAATTGTATGGGGCCTTGGTGGCGGAACAGGAGCAGTGGCAACAGCTGAGGCTTCAGGCTGCACAACAGGTGCTTTAGGAACAGTGGCCTCATTAGCTTCAGGCACACTGGTTGGTGCAAGCTCCACATTAGCTTCAGCCATGACTACGTCATTGGCTTCATTGGCATTGGTGGTGGCAGCTTCAACATTTTCAACCTCCACTTGATGAGCAGGAGGGTCGGGCACTGGCACGTTCACATCAGGAACAACTTCTTCATTAACGGGGGGAGTAGGGACATGTACGTCTTCTTGATTCTCATCGGCTGATGCAGCTGGAATGTATTCAACAGCGTGGGCTTCAGACATGGAGACATTCACAGTTGGAGTGGGTTCAGAAAATACTTGACGTGCAACAGGTTGGTGTTGCACTTCTCCTTCTGGAACGCTCGAAAGAGGGACTTGAGGCCTTTGTCCTTTGCGAAGCCTGCAAAATGCTGGCAACGCCTTTGGAGATGGAGTTGGCTGGGCCTCAAAGTCTTCATCTTCTTCTTGCACGGGTGGTGTAGCTTGTTATTGTTGTTGGGGAGTACTTGGCGAGTCTTGTTGCTGTGGGTGATCAACCCACGATGCATCCTGAGCAATTGGCATCAGAGGACGACCAATACTGATGAGTTCGCTGTTCGTAAGAACAGGCGATGATACCACGTTGTGTTCGATCTGAGGAAGGACTTCATCATCTTCAACATTGTCATCTTGACCAATGTCTTCAGCAGCGGTGGGTTCAGCTGCTGGAATATCTCCAGCTTCATGAGCCTCTGTGAAAGCAGGCTCATGAACTATCATCCGTCTTTCTTGATGTTCAGACGTAGGGCGAACCACTGAAATGGGTTCAACAACTAAGGGCTCTGTGGGAGCAGCCCTAGTCTTCTTGGTTTTGTGCTTCTTCTTGGAGGGAGCAGCATCAGAGGCTTCAGGAATCTTCCTTTTTATGGCTTCAGCCTCGGCAGCCCTCGTCTTCTTCTATTCTGAAGCGGTTGGCAGGACCTTTGGCTTCGAGCCAGTCATGCTGCTTGGGAAGATAATGGGAGGTGCTTCTTGACTTGAAGGCGCACGTGGAGCGGTTGATGGATTCTTCTTCTTTGCAGCCATCCTGGGGTCAATGCCAGGACGGCCAAGAGATTTGCGCTTCTCAGCCTCATTGTAGGCAAGCACACACTTACCAGCCAAACTCTTCATGCGCTCATGAGAGCCCTGAGCTTCTTCGCGCTTCTTAAGAAAAGCTTCTTTAAGCTCATGCAGCATGACCTTGAAGTTTCTGACATCTTGTACGCTGAGCTTGGCCACATGCTTCTTGAACTGAGCCTTTTCATAGTCAATCTTGTTCTTCAGCTCAATGATGCGCTGAGCGAGAGCTAGCTCAGAAGCAATGGCGCCATTGAAGGAGACACTGAGGCCAATGGGAAGCTGCAGATCTTCAAAGCTGAGATTTGGGGTGTTAAACCACTCATCAATGAAGTTATGGATGATTGCCACATCAAAGAGAGGCAAGTTGTTGAAGATCTCTGCTTCTTCTTTGCTCTTGATCAGTTGCTCAAGGGCATCATCTGCAAGATCTTCATCGCTGGACAGATCGATGGGTTCCTCACGCAGAATGGCAGCAGGAGTCAAGGTTTGATCAGTATGCCTGACTATTTGCTTTTTCTTCTCCGTTCTCTTGGAGATACATGGTTGATCTTCAGACTGCACACTGTCTTCAGGAGGAGCAGTGCCCAGTGGCTTCGCACGTGAAGCTTTTGGAGGTGCAGCTGATCTTGAAGCCTTTGGCTTCTTTTGCTTCTGCGGCTTCGGAGGAGGAGCTGGGGCTTCATCAGTGTCAGCATCATTATCAGAATGATCTACTCTGGCACCCTGGACCAAGATGTAGGTGATGAGGCCATCAAGGTTGGAGAAGGGGCCAATGACATTGGGTTCTGCATCACGTGAGCCGTCAGCACGGGGAGCAGAGGGACCAGGGTTGAAGTCTAATCCCAATGACTTCTTGTTTTCCTTGGCCGAAGCCTTTGCGTGCTGGAAATTGCGCTTGAAGAGAGTATTGTCACGACACCAGATCAATGATGATTGGTCGGCATTTGCAGGCTGAGGTCCTCGGACCATGCATGGATAGAAACCCTGTGCAATAGCTTCAACTCTGTTCTTGGGTTGAAGACCTCGATAGAGAATATCACCCCAAGGACTCTTGATAGCATTCTTCTCTGCATATTCCTTGGTCACAAACTTGTACTTGAACCATACTTTAGCCTAATAGCGTCGAATCCATTGGATTCGTGTCTTGCGCTGATGATAATTCTCTTCAGGATCAGTCTTGTAAAGTTCTGCGAGGTCATCAGGCAGATCTTTTGATGTTCCCCCTCTACGCTGTCTGCCACCCTTCCTTACTGACTTTTCTGTAGCCATGAACTTCAAACTGAATGGCTTCAATACGTTCAAAGGCTTCAGAGACTTACGCTTGCTGGTCAAGTAGGAACTGGCTTCGAGAGAATTAATGTGATGCTCTAAGTATTCTGCAAACGAATGCAGATTATGAGAACCAAGGGATTCTCCCACGGACATGTACCCGTGACAGCATTAGAGATGCGAGGGAAGGGGAAGAGGTCATATGCATTCTCAGAAGATTTTGAATATAAATCAGTTTGAAGACATTGACCTCATGATGCGAAGACATTCACTTATGTGTTGTGAGTTGGTTCCAGATTTGTACGAATCCGTGAATAAGTACAAGTGAGGAATCAAACTAGACATGAAATTCAAGTGAACAGACTAGGCAGTATGAGATGCAGACATAATAGATCTAACATTGTGTAGGCAGAAACCACTTTTGGTAGATAGGATGAATCTATGAAGATCAAAAAGGTGGTAAAAATAGAGTTATAATTACCGCACGAAGAACTGCTAGATGGATGAACAGGAGACCGAGCAGTTCAATCCACCGTGCCCTAACTTGGCGACGGAGGACACCTACGGCGACGGCGTCGGAGAAGTCGCGGCAGCTAAGCGCTTCGTCACCGGCGTCGTCGAGAGCTAGCGGTGGCGCTAGGGTTTTGACGAGGTGGAGAGGTGGAAGAAGGATTTCTTTACCGCAGGGGACAAGTATTTATAAGTGGGTGTGTGGCACAACGTGGCACGTGGCAAGCATGCAACATACTCATAGTTGTCCCATGTTCCCACGCCCGCCAGGCATGTCGGATGGTTGTTCCGGCTTCTCCGGATTTCAAGAATAAAGATTAGGTATTTAAAACAGACTTAATGTTTGTCTCTTTGCCTTCTGCCGACTAGGACGCAGAGAAGACATTCGATAGTTTCAATAGAATGCATATGATCTGGACAGATAGAGTTTGAGATAGAAAGCATAGAGAGATCAGGGTCCGATCACATTCACTTAGTTCAAAAGATTCAAATTGAAGACATAGCTATAAGTGAATGCTGTAGAGGATGAACATATATATATATATATATATATATATATATATATATATATATATATATATATATATATATAAAAGAAAGCAATCAAATCACGAAGATAAATTGGCGAAGACAAACCAAATGCGAAGTCATTGCAAAAATAACACCATGATTGAAACACTTCAAACAAAGAAATTTGGTGGTGGCGTTACCCACCGTATAGGAAGTATTAGACCCAGACACGGCGCACAATTATCGTGGCGCTCCGAAGTCATATTCCACGTTAATGTATTCACACTCAGAGTTCAAGTCTTCATTGATTGAAGATATACATTACTTTGTGTGTTGCACATCTAAGTCATCAACATGCATAAGTGTTAGGATGTGTGCACGATCACGGGACATTTGAGGATTCCAAGATATTTAGCTCACACCGTAACTTGCAAAACCTTTTCTCATCCAAGGGCTTTGTGAAGATATCGCGATTGCTCTTGTGTTGACGTGAATGATGTCAATATCTTTCTTCATGACATGATCTCCGAGAAAGTGATGACGAATTTCAATGTGCTTTGTCTTGAGTCTTGGACTGAATTGTTGGCTATCTTGATGGCACTTTCGTTGTCGCAGAAGAGAGGTACTTGTTTCAGGTTGATGCCATAGTCCTTGAGAGTTTGCTTCATCCATAGAAGCTGAGCACAACAGGATCCGGCAGCAATGTATTCAGATTCAGCAGTTGAGAGTGATACACAGTTCTGCTTCTTTGAAGACCAACAAACAAGTGATCAACCGAGAAAGTGACATGTGCCTGATGTAGACTTGCGATCCACCTTGTCACCAGCATAATCAACATCTGATAATCCAACCAAATCAATTTTTTAGCCCTTTGGATACCATAATCTGAGTGTTGGGGTGTAAGCCAAATATCGAAGAATTCGCTTCACAGCTAAGTGATGCGATTCCTTTGGTGCCGCTTGGAATCGAGCACACATGCAAACACTAAGCATAATATCTGGCCTAGATGCACATAGATAAAGTAAAGAACCAATCATGGAGCGGTATACCTTTTGATCGAACTCTTTACCATTGTCGTCGGGACCAAGATGGTGTTTGGCTGGCATTGGCGTAGTGTAACCTCTGCAGTCTTCCATTCCAAACTTCTTCAGACAATCTTTGAGGTATTTCTCTTGAGATATGAAGATGCCATTTCTTTGCTGATGAATTTGAAGACCAAGGAAGAACTTCAGCTCTCCCATCATGGACATTTGATATTGCTCTTGCATCATGTATCCAAACTCATCACTGTACTTCTGGTTGGTGCAGCCGAAGATAATGTCATCCACATATATTTGGCACACAAACAGTTCGCCATCATATGTCTTCGTGAAGAGTGTAGGATCGAGGGATCCAGGTTTGAGTCCTTTGCTCTTCAAGAAGTCTTTGATCGTATCATACCAAGCGCGAGGTGCTTGTTTGAGGCCATACAGTGCTTTGTTTAGCTTGTACACTATATCAAAATGCTTTGGATCTTCAAAACCAGGTGGTTGAGCTACATATACTTCTTCTTCAATCTTGCCATTGAGAAATGCACTCTTCACATCCATTTGATATAGCAAGATGTTGTGATGATTTGCGTAGGCTAGCAGTATGCGAATAGCTTCAAGCCTAGCCACAGGAGCAAATGTTTCATCGAAGTTAATTCCTTCTACTTGAGTATATCCTTGAGCCAGAAGACGTGCTTTGTTTCTGACGACTTGACCATGCTCATCTTGCTTGTTTCGATATATCCATTTTGTTCCAATAATGTTATGCTTGCGAGGGTCAGGTCGCTTGACAAGTTCCCAAACATTGTTCAATTTTGAACTGTTGAAGTTCTTCTTGCATAGCTTGAATCCATTCAGGTTCCATAAAGGCTTCAGCAACTTTCTTGGGTTCTGATATTGACACAAATGAGAAGTGCCCACAAAAGTTTGCTAACTGTGTTGCTCTTGAGCGAGTGAGTGGACCAGGTGCATTGATGCTGTCAATTATCTTCTCAATTTGAACTTCATTTGCAACACGAGATTGAACTGGACGAAGACTTTGCTCTTGCTGATCATTGTCATCATTGGGAGGATTGTCTTCGGTCTGAGCATTGTCTTCTGGTTGGTTAGGTGCAGAAATGATAAGTTCCTCTTCAGGCTGTGCTTCAGAAGGCATGATTTCACCAGTTCCCATCAGCTCGATAGATTCGCTAGGCGGAGCTTCGTCTAGTGTACTTGGCAGAATCTCTCTCTGTGAAACATTGGTTTCATCAAATCTCACATCCACAGTTTCGACGATTTTGTAGAGATAGAGGTTGAAGACTCTGTAGGAGTGCGAGTCCTTTCCATAGCCAAGCATGAAGCCTTCGTGAGCTTTAGGTGCAAATTTTGACTTGTAATGGGGATCCTTGATCCAGCACCTAGCTCCAAATACTCTGAAGTAACTGACATTTGGCTTCTTGCCAGTAAGGAGCTCATAGGATGTTTTGTTTAGAAGCTTATGGATGTACACACGGTTGATGATGTGACATGTTGTATCAATAGCTTCAGGCCAGAACTTTCTTGGTGTCTTGTATTCATCGAGCATTGTTTGAGCCATCTCAATGAGAGTTCTGTTCTTGCGCCAACGATGCCATTTTCTTTGAGGTGTGTATGGGCGAGAGAACTCATGAGTGATTCCCATTGTATCCGGATCTGAGATCAAGTCTGGTGTTCTTGAATTGATTGCCATTGTCACTTCTGATATGCTTGATCTTCATGCCATAATTGTTCATTGCTTGATTGGCGAAGCGTCTGAAGACATCTTGCACTTCAGTCTTGTAGAGAATTATATGCACCCATGTGTATCTTGAGTAGTCATCAACAATCACGAAGCCATAGAGACAAGCAGTTGTTGTGAGGGTGGAGTAGTGAGTAGGTCCAAATAAGTCCATGTGTAACAGCTCGAAGGGTTGAGATGTTGTCATGATTGTCTTCGAGGGGTGCTTTGCCCTAGTCATCTTTCCAGCTTCGCAAGCACCGCACAAATGATCCTTCTTGAACTTGACATCCTCGATGCCTATGACATGCTTCTTCTTGACAAGTGAGTGTAAGTTCCTCATGCCTGCATGCCCCAGCCTTCGATGCCAGAGCCAGCATTCTAAAGCTTTTGTGAGAAGACATACGACAAGCTATGGACCTGCTGAGAAATCTACCATGTATAGATCATCTTTTCGATACCTGAGGGAGTCCTGGACTAGGGGGTGTCCGGATAGCCGGACTATCATCATCGGTCGGACTCCAAGACTATGAAGATACAAGATTGAAGACTTCGTCCCGTGTCCGGATGGGACTTTCCTTGGCGTGGAAGGCAAGCTTGGCGATACGGATATGTAGATCTCCTACCATTGTAACCGACTCTGTGTAACCCTAGCCCTCCCCGATGTTTATATAAACCGGAGAGTTTTAGTCCGTAGGACAACACAACCATTACAAGAATCATACCATAGGCTAGCTTCTAGGGTTTAGCCTCCTTGATCTCGTGGTAGATCCACTCTTGTACTACCCATATCATCAATATCAATCAAGCAGGAGTAGGGTTTTACGTCCATCGAGAGGGCCCGAACACAGGTAAAACATCGTGTCCTCGTCTCCTGTTACCATCCGCCTAGACGCACAGATTCGGGACCCCCTACCGAGATCCGCCGTTTTGACACCGACATTGGTGCTTTCATTGACAGTTCCTCCGTGTCGCCACCGATAGGCTTGATGGCTTCTTCAATCAACAACAACGCAGTCTGTGGTGAGACTTTTCTCCCGAGCATGATCTTCGATTGGCGACTTCACACTACGGGCCAATTCACTTGGCCATCCGAGCAGATCGAAGCTTCGCCCGCCATCGTGTCAGTTTGGGAGCCTAAACTTCACGGCGGACATCGCGGAGACTTGATATTCGATGGATCCGAGCCACGGCCGAGCTCGCCCGACCGTCACGATGGGCATGATCTAACTCGCCGCGGACAAGTACTTTGGAGGTCAAGACACGAATCCGCTCCGACCCATAGTTCGGAGCCGATCGCAGTCGAGGACGGGTGGCTGGACACCGCCTCGAGGCTGCGACTTCTCTGGCGATGGAGCGAATCGACCTTGTCCCTTATAAAGCTCATGACTCCGAGGCGCCGGACTCCTTGCCGGACTCCAAACCTCCTGCGCCCCTGCCAATCAATCCGATTGGGCGCCGATCATGGAGTTCACTGTCGCGGACATCTTTCAACACTCACCCTTTTGCAACATCCTAAATTCGCTAAAGCATCTCTCGTTATCAGGAGAGCCCTGGCCGGACTGCGGCCAGAATGGTTGGGATGCGGATGACGAAGAAATTCAAAACCCACCCACCACCCAGTTTGTAGCCACTGTCGACGATCTAACCGACATGCCAGACCACGACTCCGAAGACATCGACGGTATGGACGACAATGCCGGAGACGATCAAGAACCAGCGCTCACCGAGCACTGGAAGCCCACCCCAACCCATGGTGTATATATGGTGGACACCCCAAAAGGAAGCGATGAAGAGGAACAACGGGAAGCGGCAAAGGATAATTCCGCCAAAAAATAACCAAAACGGCGACGTAGGCGCCGCCCCAAGTCCCGCCTCGACAACAACAGCACTCCTAAGGACCCAGAAATAGAGCAGGGCAAATCAGTGGGCGACGAACATGCAACCAAGCAACCAGCCGAACAGGATGAATCGGATAATCAATCTATGCCCAGCAAAAACAACAGTCCAGACGATCTCACGCCGGACAAACCACCGGAGCATAAGGACACTCACAAAAGACTTCTCGCCACTGCAAGAAGCCTGAAGAACGAAAAGAGGAAGCTCAAAACAGCGGAAGACATACTCAGAATGAGGTGGAGCAAAGTACTCAAGACCGCAGACAAATATGGCAATGGCCACCAAACAAAGAGCTACCCGAAGCGCAAGCTGCTGCCAGAATTTGACGAGGAAGCCATAGAGCCCCCACAGTCAAAAAACAAAGAGGCCGCCTGGCCGGATAGACAGCCAGATGGCAGGCCAAAAGCGACAAGCGGTGCCGCACACAAGCCGACTCCTGATCCTCGTAAAACAGATGGCCCGGCCGGGTCCATTTATGGGCCAAAAAAGAGGGCCCCAGGAAACAGCACAACACGTCAAGTGTTCGAAGACAACGGCACACCCAAATACAGGGGTGCCGCACACCCACTATGTTTCACCAATGAGGTGCTGGATCATGAATTTCCGGCGGGGTTCAAACCCGTAAACATAGACGCATACGACGGAACAACAGACCCTGGAGTCTGGATTGAGGATTACATCCTCCACATACACATGGCTAGAGGAGACGATCTCCACGCCATAAAATATCTACCCCTCAAGTTCAAAGGGCCGACTCGGCATTGGCTCAAAAGCCTCCCAGAAAACACTATCGGAAGCTGGGAAGATCTTGAGGACGTGTTTAGAGCAAATTTTCAAGGGACTTATGTCCGCCCTCCGGATGCAGACGATTTAAGTCACATAACTCAACAGCCCCGGAGTCAGCGCGCAAATTCTGGAACAGGTTCCTTACCAAAAAGAACCAAATAGTCGACTGTCCGGACGCCGAAGCCTTAGCAGCTTTTAAACATAATGTCCAAGACGAATGGCTCGCCTGACACCTTGGCCAAGACAAGCCAAGAACAATGGCCGCGCTAACAAGCCTCATGACCCGCTTTTGCACGGGGGAAGACAGCTGGCTAGCAAGATGCAACACCAGCGACCCGAGTACATCCGAGATCAGGGATGGAAACGGAAAATCACGGCGCAGAAAGGATCAGCGCCGGAATAAAGAAAAAAGCACAAAGAACATGGCGGTCAACGCCGGATTCAAAAGCTCGCGGCCGAACAACAAAACACTGCCTCTTAAGGACAACAGTGATGAGCTATCAAACTTAAACAAAATCTTGGATCGGATATGTCAAATCCACAGTACTTCCGGAAGGCCTGCAAACCACACCCACCGAGATTGTTGGGTTTCAAACAGTCCGGCCGACCCAACGCCGAACACAAGGGGCTCGACGCGCCAAGCGAGGATGATGATGAACCCCACCAGCAGAGCACCGGAAAACAAAAGACTTTCCCACAAGAAGTCAAAACAGTAAACTCACTTCATGTGATAGTATGGAAAAACAATGCGGCACCCGCTAAAATAAGTGCCGCACGGTCCACCCCAGTGGAACCTCGAAATTGGATGTCAAAACCAATCACTTTCGACCACCTGGATTATTCCAGAAGCATTCGAAATGCAGGATGGACTGCTCTGATATTGGATCCTATAATCGACGGACTACAATTTACACAAGTCCTGATGGATGGCGGCAGCGATTTAAACCTGCTATATCCGAACACAATCCGCAAGTTGGGGATAGACCTTACTAAAATTCGACATAGTTGCACTTCCTTTAAAGGAGTGACGCCAGGCCCTTACGCCAAGTGCACAGGCTCCTTATTACTAGAAGTTGTGTTCGGGTCACCTGACAACTTCCGACGCGAAAAGCTAATCTTTCATGTCGCCCCATTCAAAAGTAGCTATCAAGCACTATTGGGACGGGAAGCTTTTGTCCGCTTTAATGCAATACCACACTACGCATCTCTTACACTTAAAATGCCCGGTCCACGTGGCATCATTTCATTAAAAGGTCGTTTAAGACCCCAGACACAGCTAGACGAGTCTGGAATAAATAAGCTAGGGACTCCCTAGCCGCACACCCCTTCATAAGGGGCTGTGCATATAAGCAATAATGAGCCAATATAGGCTCAGCTTTATTCATTTATTAATATTTCAATTTTTATGCACTTTTTGCACGATTTCCTTTCAAACTAAGTTCCTCTCTTCTTACAGATGAACAACATGCACACCCGTCCAGGATAACGGCACAACGGAGACACAGGCGCAGACGTGCAATAGGGACCCGTGGCAAGGATTCTTTTCAGATTAAGACCCTGCGTAAACCTTTTTTACTGTCTCTTGTTGCTATAATCCCCTGGTTTCTCATTATAACCAGAGAGGAGACTGACATTTTGGCATCGGCCGCGTCAGAGGACCTTGCCCGTACCTGGACACTAGGGGCTTAGGGCATTGTTCTTCCCATTATTATAAAGACCGAACACCTTAGGGAGTGTTCGGCGTCTCGAGTTAGGCCTTATATGCATCAGCTCCGAATCATGTCTTTGGTCAAATAGGGATGTCTCGTATTACCAAACTCCCTTTTTTTCTACTTACGGCTCGCTGGAGGGCTGATTCTTTAGGGAAGACTGTGCGGCCGGGGCCTCCCCGAACGCAGGACCCTCTGGTGAAGATTTCTTCCCCCGCTTAGGGGCTTTGGCCTCCGGGTCTTCGAAGGCGGTCCTCTTCTCCCCTGGGAGGGAGGGATTCTCGATCCCCCCTTTTTCAAGAGCCTCCTTGGGCGAGGCGGTAGCTCCTCTATTTTCCCTTCGCCTTCTTCAAGGCGCAACCTCAACATCTGACCAGCCACGGGATCCGCGCGGTCTCTGGGAGGGCGGACACCGTGTCAGCTTTGCTTGCACTATCCACTCTGTAAAGGACAACGGGTTAGAAGGCGAATTGTAGAAAGGCAAACAAACGGTATGTCCGAACGCAGAGCTACTTACTTGAGTATCCGGCGATTGCATCTTAGGCGGCGTCCTCGGTCAATTCGGACACACCTCCGTGATCCGAAGAACAATTTGTACATCTCCACGGGTGTCGTACCCATGAAGTGTTGGAGAATCCGTGGTCCCTCCGGATTAAACTCCCATAGCCGGAGAGGACGGCGTTTGCAGGGCAGGAGATGCCTAATCAGCATGACCTGCATCACCACGACCAGATCGATCTCCCTCGCTTGGAGGTCTCGAATCCGGCCCTGCAATAGGGGCACATCCTTTGACGGCCCCCAGTTGAGCCCTTGGTTGACCCACGACGTCAATCGTCGTGGAGGTCCCGAGCGGAATACGGACGACGGCTTCTGCCTGCTGCCCCTGGGAGCGGTGATATAGAACCACTCCTGTTGCCACAAGCCGAGCTCCTCTTGGAAGGAGCCCTCAGGCCACGGGGCGTCGGCCCTCCTGCTTATGGCCGCCACGCCGCACTCTGCTTGACGCCCCTCGATCATCTTCGGCTCCACATTGAAGGTCTTCAGCCACATGCCAAAGTGAGGGGTGATGCGGAGGAAGGCTTCACAGACGACGATGAATGAAGAAATATGGAGGATGGACTCCTGAGCCAAGTCGTGGAATTCCAACCCATAGTAAAACATGAGCCCTCTCACAAAAGGATCCATCGGGAAGCCTAAACCCCGATGGAGGTGGGATACAAAAACGACGTACTCGCCGGGCTCGGGGGTGGGGATGGCCTTCCCTTCAGCGGGCAACCTGTGCGAAATCTCGTAAGACAGGTACTTGGCCTCTCGCAGCTTTAGCACGTCCTCCTCCGTGACGGAGCAGGGCATCCACCGGCCCTGAAGGTCGGTGTCGGTGTCAAAACCGGTGGATCTCGGGTAGGGGGTCCCGAACTGTGCGTCTAGGCGGATGGTAACAGGAGGCAAGGGACACGATGTTTTACCCAGGTTCGGGCCCTCTTGATGGAGGTAAAACCCCACGCCCTGCTTGATTAATATTGATGATATGGGTAGTACAAGAGTGGATCTACCACGAGATAAAGGAGGCTCAACCCTAGAAGCTAGCCTATGGTATGATTGCTGTAATGTATGTTGTGTCCTACAGACTAAAGCCCTCCGGTTTATATAGGCACCGGGAGGGCTAGGGTTACACTGAGTCGGTTACAATGGTAGGAGATCTACATATCCAGTCGCCAAGCTTGCCTTCCACGCCAAGGAAAGTCCCATCCGGACACGGACGGAGTCTTCAATCTTGTATCATCGTAGTCTTGGAGTCCGGCGGACGATGATAGTCGGCTGTCCGGAAACCCCTAGTCCAGGACTCCTCGGTAGTCCCTGAACCAGGCTTCAATGACGATAAGTCCGTAGCGCATAATGTTCGGCATTGCAAGGCGGGTTCCTCCTTTGAATAATCCAGAGAAGATCATGAACACCCGGATAGTGTCCGGCTCTGCAAAATAAATTCCACATTCCACCGTAGAGAGAATAAAATGTACACAAGTTCAATATGCTGACGTATTTTGTGGCATGACGTCACACCACCACCAAGCCTTTACTTGAATCGTTTTTTATTATACCACCTCAGCACGTTTAGCGAAACGGTTTCCTTGGCACGTCTTGTCAAAGCAGAGATCGTGTTCCCCTAATTCCGGGATTCTCATCAATACGGGCGTGGGTAACCCAACCATGCCCGTCGCCATGCCTCCTCTATGAAGGTGAATTCCGAACGGTCACGGAGACGGCTCTTGGTATTTTCCCTCTTTATAAGAGGACCAAGGCTCGTTTCTTTTCTTTAATCTCCCATCGAATCCTTGCTCCAAGTTCCAACTGTTGGGGAACGTAGTAATTTCAAAAAATTTCCTACGCACACGCAAGATCATGGTGATGGCATAGCAACGAGAGGGGAGAGTGTTTGTCCACGTACCCTCGTAGACTGTAAGCGGAAGCGTTATCACAACGCGGTTGATGTAGTCGTACGTCTTCACGATTCGACCGATCCAAGCACCGAACGTACGGAGCCTCCGAGTTCAGCACACGTTCAGCTCGATGACGATCTCCGGCCTCCGATCCAGCCGAGCTCCGGAGATGAGTTCCATCGGCCGACGGCGTGGGGCGATGATGATGTTCTCTTGGCGCAGGCTTCGCCTAAACTCTGCGACAATATGACCGAGGTGGAATATGGTGGAAGGGGGCACCGCACACGGCTGAGGAACGATCCGTAGATCAACTTGTGTGTCCATGGGGTGCCCCCTACCCCCGTATATAAAGGAGTGGAGGAGGGAGGGCGGCCCTCTTCTATGGCGCCCTAGGGGAGTCCTACTCCCACGGGAGTAGGATTCCCCTTCCTAGTCCAACTAGGAGTCCTTCCATGTATTAGGAGTAGGAGACAAGGAAGGGAAGAGAGAGGGAAGGAAGGAGGGGTGCGGCCCTCCACTTAGTCAATTCGGACTAGGCCATGGGCGCGCGGCCTGCCCTAGGCAGCCCTCTCTCTTTCGCAGGCCCAATAAGGCCCAATACTTCTCCCGGCGAATTCCGTAACTCTCGGTACTCGAAAAATACCAAGCACTCGGAACCTTTCCGAACTCGAATATAGTCGTCCAATATATCGATATTTACGTCTCGACCATTTCGAGACTCCTCGTCATGTCCCCGATCTCATCCGGGACTCGAACTCCTTGGTACATCAAAACTCATAAACTCATAATATAAGCATCATCGAAACCTTAAGCGTGCGGACCCTACGGGTTCGAGAACTATGTAGACATGACCTAGAACTATTCTCGGTCAATAACCAATAGCGGGACCTGGATGCCCATATTGGCTCCTACATATTCTATGAAGATCTTTATCGGTCAAACCGCATAACAACATCGTTGTTCCCTTTGTCATCGGTATGTTACTTGCCCGAGATTCGATCGTCGGTATCCAATACCTAGTTCAATCTCGTCACGGCAAGTCTCTTTACTCGCTCGTAATGCATCATCCCGTAACCAACTCATTGGTCACATTGCTTGCAAGGCTTATAATGATGTGCATTACCGAGAGGGCCGAGAGATACCTCTCCGACAATCGGAGTGACAAAACCTAATCTCGAAATCGCCAACTCAACATGTACCTTCGGAGACACCTGTAGTACTCCTTTATAATCACCCGATTACGTTGTGACGTTTGGTAGTACCCAAAGTGTTCCTCCGTAAACGGAGTTGCATAATCTCATAGTTACGAGGAACATGTATAAGTCATGAAGAAAGCAATAGCAACATACTAAGCGATCAAGTGCTAAGCTAACGGAATGGGTCAAGTCAATCACATCATTCTCCTAATGATGTGATCCCGTTAATAAAATGACAACTCTTTTGTCCATGGCTAGGAAACATAACCATCTCGATAAACGAGCTAGTCAAGTAGAGGCATACTAGTGACACTATGTTTGTCTATGTATTCACACATGTATTATGTTTCCGGTTAATACAATTCTAGCATGAATAATAAACATTTATCATGAAATAAGGAAATAAATAATAACTTTATTATTGCCTCTAGGGCATATTTCCTTTAGTCTCCCACTTGCACTAGAGTCAATAATCTAGTTCACATCGCCATGTGATTTAACACCAATATTCATATCTGTATATGATTAACACCCATAGTTCACATCATCATGTGACCAACACCCAAAGGGTTTATTAGAGTCAATAATCTAGTTCACATCGCTATGTGATTAACACCCAAAGAGTACTAAGGTGTGATCATGTTTTGCTTGTGAGAGAAGCTTAGTCAACGGGTCTGTCACATTCGGAGCCATATGTATTTTGCAAATATTCTATGTCTACAATGCTCTGCACGGAGCTACTCTAGCTAATCGCTCCCACTTTCAATATGTATCCAGATTGAGACTTAGAGTCATCTGGATCAGTGTGAAAACTTGCACCGAGGTAACTTTTACGACGGGCTCTTTTATCACCTCCATAATCGAGAAATATTTCCTTAGTCCTCACTGAGGATATTCTTGACCAATGTCCAGTGATCTACTCCTAGATCACTATTGTACTCCCTTGTCAAATACAGAGCAAGGAGTTTCTCTCGAAAGAAGTGAGTGGGAGGAAAGTACAACTTGATGAGGTAAATGTACCTTCTCTCAATTTGGAAAGTAGCTCATCCGATAAATCCGTGCACGTGATGCCTACACCAACTAGAGGGGAAGCTAATGATAATGATCATGAAACTTCAGATCAAGTTACCACAGAACCTCGTAGGTCAACCAGAGCATGATCCGCACTAGAGTGGTATGACAATCCTGTTCTGGAAGTCATGTTACTTGACCATGATGAACCTACAAACTATGAAGGAGCTATGATGAGCCCAGATTCTGATAAATGGCTTGAGGCCATGAAATCTGAGATAGGATCCATGTATGAGAACAAAGTATGGACTTTGGTGGATTTTCCCAATGATCGGCGAGCCATAGGGAATAAATGGATCTTCAAGAAGAAGACTGGTGTTGATGGTAATGTTACTGTCTACAAAGCTTGACTTGTCGCAAAAGGTTTTCGACAAGTTCAAGGAGTTGACTACGATCAGACTTTCTCACCCGTGGCGATGCTTAAGTCTGTCCGAATCATGTTAGCAATTGCTGCATTTTATTTTTATGAAATCTGGCAAATGGATGTCAAAACTGCATTCGTTAAATGGATATCTCTCAGAAGAGTTGTGTATGATGCAACCAAAAGGTTCTATCGATCCTAAAGGTGCTAACAAAGTGTGCAAGCTCTAGCGATCCATCTATGGACTGGTGCAAGCATCTCGGAGTTGGAATATACGCTTTGATGAGGTGATCAAAGCATATGGATTTATACAGACTTCCGGAGAAGCCTGTATTTACAAGAAAGTGAGTGGGAGCTCTATAGCATTTCTAATATTTTATGTGGATGACATATTGTTGATTGGAAATTATATAGAATTTCTAGATAGCATAAAAGGATACTTGAATAAGAATTTTTCAATGAAAGACCTCGGTGAAGCTGCTTACATATTGGGCATCAAGATCTATAGAGATAGATCAAGATGCTTGATAAGACTTTCAATGAGTACATACCTTGACAAGATTTTGAAGGAGTTCAAAATGGATCAGTCAAAGAGGGAGTTCTTGCCTATATTGTAAGGTGTGAAGTTGAGGAAAGACTCAAAACCCGACCATGGCAGAAGATAAAGAGAGAATGAAAGTCATTCCCTATGACTCAGCCATAGGTTCTATAAAGTATGCTGATGTCTACTACACAACCTTCTTCTTGTAGACATTGTTGGGCCTGCAAGTGCACAAGTTTGTAGGACAGTAGCAAATTTCCCTCAAGTGGATGACCTAAGGTTTATCAATCCGTAGGAGGCGTAGGATGAATATGGTCTCTCTCAAACAACCCTGCAACCAAATAACAAAAAGTCTCTTGTGTCCCCAACACACCCAATACAATGATAAATTGTATAGGTGCACTAGTTCGGCGAAGAGATGGTGATACAAGTGCAATATGGATGGTAGATATAGGTTTTGTAATCTGAAATAATAAAAACAGCAAGGTAACTAATGATAAAAGTGAGCACCAAACGGTATTGCAATGATAGGAAACAAGGCCTAGGGTTCATACTTTCACTAGTGCAAGTTCTCTCAACAATAATAACATAGATAGATCATATAACAATCCCTCAACATGCAACAAAGAGTCACTCCGAAGCCACTAATATCGGAGAACAAACGTAGAGATTATTGTAGGGTACGAAACCACCTCAAAGTTATTCTTTCGGATCAATCTATAAAAGAGTTCGTACTAGAATAACACCTTAAGACACAAATCAACCAAAACCCTAATGTCACCTAGATACTCCATTGTCACCTCAAGTATTCGTGGGCATGATTATACGATATGCATCACACAATCTCAAATTCACCCAACCAACATAAAGTACTTCAAGGAGTGCCCCAAAGTTTCTACCGGAGAGTCAAGAACGTGTGCCAACCCCTATGCATAGGTTCATGGGCGGAACCCGCAAGTTGGTCACCAAAACATACATCAAGTGGCACATGATATCCTATTGTCACCACAGATAAACACGACAAGACATACATCAAGTGTTCTCATAAAAGACTCAATCCGATAAGATAACTTCAAAGGGGAAACTCAATTCATCACAAGAGAGTAGAGGGGGAGAAACATCATAAGATCCAACTACAATAGCAAAGCTCGGGATACATCAAGATCGTGCCATATATGGAACACGAGAGAGAACACGAGAGAGAGAGATCAAACACATAGCTACTGGTACATACCCTCAGCCCCGAGGGTGAACTACTCCCTCCTCGTCATGGATAGCGCCGGGATGATGAAGATGGCCACCGGTGATGGGACCCCCCTCCAGCAGGGTGCCAAAACAGGGTCCCGATTGGTTTTTGGTGGCTATAGAGGCTTGCGGCGGCGGAACTCTCGATCTATCTTCTGTTTTGGAAGTTTTAGGGTACATAGGTATATATGGGTGAAAGGAGTACGTCGGTGGAGCTACGGGGGCCCCACGAGGCACGGGGCGCGCCCGGGGGGGCCCACCCTCGTGAGCACCTCCCGTATCTTCTGACGTGGGGTCCAAGTCCATCAGGTGGGTTTCCTTCCAAAAATAACTTCTCCAGTTGATTTCGTTCCATTTTGACTCCGTCGATATTCCTTTTCCTCAAACCTTGAAATAGGCATAAAACAACAAATCTGGGCTGGGCCTCCGGTTAATAGGTTAGTCCCAAAAATAATATAAAAGTGGATAATAAAGCCCAATATTGCCTAAAACAGTAGATAAAGTAGCATGGAGCAATCAAAAATTATAGATACGTTGGAGACGTATCATATGCCATGCTGTGTACCAAACCTGTTGTGTACCTTGCCATGAGTTTAGCATGGGGGTATAATAGTGATCCAGGGATAGATCACTGGACAACGGTCAAAATTATCCTTAGTTACCTCAAAGAAGACTAAGGAAATGTTTCTCGGTTATGGAGGTGATAAAGAGTTCGTCATAAAGAGTTATGTCGATGCAAGCTTTGACACTGATCTAGATGACTCTAAGTTTCAAATCTAGATACATATTGAACGTGGGAGCAATTAGCTAGAGTAGCTCCATGCAGAGCATTGTAGACATAGAAATTTGCAAAATACACACGAATCTGAATGTGGAAGGCCCGTTGACTAAACTCCTCTCACAAGCAAAACATGATCACACCTTAGTACTCTTTGAGTGTTAATCACATAGCAATGTGAACTAGATTATTGACTCTAGTAAACCCTTTCGGTGTTGGTCACATGGCGATGTGAACTATGGGTGTTAATCACATAAAGATGTGAACTACTGGTGTTAAATCGCATGGTGATGTGAACTTGATTATTGACTCTAGTGCAAGTGGGAGACTAAAGAAAATATGCCCTTGAGGCAATAATAAAGTTGTTATTTTATATTTCCTTATTCACGATAAAGGTTTATTATTCATGCTAGAATTGTATTGATCGGAAACCTTAATACATGTGTGAATACATAAACAAACACTGTGTCCCTAGTGAGCCTCTACTAGACTAGCTCATTGATTAAATATGGTTAAGGTTTCCTAACCCATGGACATGAGTTGTCATTTGATAACGGGATCTCATCATTAGGAGAATGATGTGATGGACAAGACCCATCCGTTAGCTTAGCATAATGATCATTCAGTTTTATTGTTATTGTTTTCTTCATGTCAAATACATATTCCTTCAACTATGAGATTATGCAACTCCTGGATACCAGAGGAATGCCTTGTGTGCTATCAAACATCACAAAGTAACTGGGTGATTATAAAGATGCTCTACAGGTATCTCTGAAGGTGTTTGTTGAGTTGGCATAGATCGAGATTGGGATTTGTCACTCCGAGTATCGGAGAGGTATCTCTGGCCCTCTCGGTAATACACATCATAAGCTTGCAAGCAAAGGACTAAGGAGTTAGTCACGAGGTGAAGTATTACGGAACGAGTAAAGAGACTTGCCAGTAACGAGATTGAACTAGGTATGAAGATACCGATGATCGAATCTCGGGCAAGTAACATACCGATGGACAAAGGGAATTACATATGCTGTCATAAAGGTTCGACCGATAAAGATCTTCGTAGAATATGTAGGAGCCAATATGGGCATCCAGGTTACGCTATTGGTTATCGACCGGAGAGGTGTCTCGGTCATGTCTACATAGTTCTCGAACCCATAGGGTCCGCATGCTTAACGGTTGATGACGATATCGTATTATATGAGTTATGTGATTTGGTGACCGAATGTTGTTCAGAGTCCTGGATGAGATCACGGACATGACGAGGAGTCTCAAAATGGTCGAGAGGTAAAGATTGATATATAGTACGAGGGTATTTGGACAGCGGAAGTGTTTCGGGGGGTACCGGGTACTTACCGGGTCACCGGAAGGGGTTCTGGACACCTCCGGCAAAAGTATGGGCCTTACGGGCCAAGAGGGGAAATGCGCCAGCCACAAGGGGCTGGTGCGCCCCCCGTATGGGCCGGCCAAGGTGGAGAAGGAAAGGGGAAGGAGGAAAGGAAAGAAAGGGAATAGGATTGCCCCTTCCTTCCCCATTCTCCCTCTTTCCTTCCCCCTCTCACAAACATGGCAGGAGGGCGGCCAAGGGCAGGATCCCAAGTAGGATTCGGACCTACTTGGGGCGCCCCTTGGAATCTCCTCTCTCCCTCCCACCTATATATATGAGGAGGGTGGCACCTAGCACACACCAGATCAATTGTAAGCCGTGTGCGCCCCCCCTCCACCGTTTACACCCTCAGTCATATTTTTGTAGTGCTTAGGCAAAGCCCTACAGAGATAACTTCACCATCTCCATCACCACACCGTCATGCTTACGGAACTCATCTACAACCTCGACATCTTGCTGGATCAAGAAGGCGAGGGACGTCACCGAGCTGAACGTGTGCAGAACTCGGAGGTGCCGTACGTTCGGTACTCGATCGGTGGATCGCGAAGAAAGTTTGAATACATCAACCACGTTGTGAAAAGCTTCCGCTTACGGTCTACGAGGGTATGTAGACACACTCTCCCCTCATTGCTATGCATCTCCTAGATATCTTGCGTGAGCGTAGGAAATTTTGAAATTGCTTGCTACGTTCCCCAACATTACGCCAACCAGAACGCGAGCTATGTCGTCTTCACCAGCTCTGGTGACGACAAGCATAGCGACCTCCTGCTCCGGAAGGAGGTGAACACCGTCATCCCTACTGTGCCGCTATACATGCACTGGTCGGAGCGCCCGGTACGTTGGACCCGGGAGGACCACCCGACCATCATGCCCAACCCGGGTGGCTACGATCTCGTCCTCGACTCCACCATAGTCACTCCCAAGCGCACATGCAAGTTCTCGCGGGTCCTCATCGATGGCGGCAACAGCATCAACATCCTCTACCGCGACACCATGACCAAGCTCGGTATCGAGGCCAAGCAACTAGAGCCATCCCGGACGGTGTTCCACGGCATCGTGACGGGTCTTTCCTGCTCTCCCATTAGCCGAATCCAGTTTGACGTCCTGTTCGGCATGAGCGATCATTTCCACCACGAGCCTATCTGGTTCGAGATGGTGGACTTGTCCAGCGCGTACCCACGCGCTGCTGGGCCAACCCGCACTGGTGAAGTTCATAGCGATCATTAATATATTTTTATGTATGTTTAACTTATTCTTTAAATACATGATTTTTTTCACCTCTAGATTAGTAGTACCCACTGGCAAGTGTAGAATTTTGACATTTTCAATGTAAAAGAATCAGCTCAAAATTTAATGTCCTGCAAATTGTTCACTGCAAAACAGAATTAGGCATCATTATCTCTCTGATCTGATAAGATAAACCAATCGGTCCAAAAGTAGGCAAAGAGATTGATTGGTTTTTGACATACCTTTGCTACCCTACCTGAGGCCTTCAGTCTGCAGTTGATGTCGCCTGCGCGCGGCGCATCACCCTGCTGCTACGTCTGCACTGATGCTCAAAAAAAAGAAATATGTATTTTTAGTCCGTCATGCTATTTTACAAAGAAACCTTTTGATATTAAATCCGAAGTACATGTTAAATGTTTTTTAAAATACTCATATCTTTTAAACCATAACTCCAAATTTAACATGTTATATATGGAATTCGATTAGAAAAATATATAGGATCTGAATATGATGTTATTTTACATGTTAACCATTAATCAACAGTGCATTATCCATCTTTCTTTCATATCGGTACTGATCCGGATTGTGGATGAACATCTCAGCAAAATCAGGATTGAAGACGAAATTGAAGATCACTTGCCCGTTTCTTTGTACGTATTAAATCTACATGCAAGATGTGTTTAAATAGAAGACATGTGGAATATTGAACTTGCACTTTGTAGGCAAGGACCATCTTTGTTTGGGCTGTAACTACAAATTACTCAGATTATAGACCATTTTTTGTAAATTAAGCGTGTGTGTTATTCTTTTCTTCCGTTGCAACGCACGAGCCCTTTTGCTAGTTATTAACCAAGATAAAATTCCTGATACTCATGCTTAATGACTGTATGCATTCTTAGTTGGTGCAGAGGTCGGGAAGTAAAATTCCTTGTGGATTGTGGCTGAGACTTTGCACATATCTATCCCTTGTGGATTCGGGTCACTTGCTTTGTTTTGGAAAAATGTGAAGAAATATTAGGCTCTTAATTTTGGTTACATCTTCTATCTTGCGGGGCTTATGCCGTTTTCGGAATGCATCTGCTATCTTGTGAGGCTTATGGCATTTTCGGAATGATTTTGTTTTTCAGGGACGAAAATGTCAAAGTATGAAATGTGTGGTGGGTTCAGTGGGTGCTGTAGTTCAACAATGAAAGGTTCTCTGGTCAGATGCTCAAGCTACGTTGCCGGAGACTTCTCGATCATCAGCGAGGATAATTGGGATCGCGCGGCGAAAGCCTTCTTCTACACCCTCCTGAAGATGTACTGTAGGAAGTTTCTTATGCTATAGCTTATGAACTGGGTGTGGTCTTTTGCTGCCCTGTGGCAGTGGTAATAAGTAGGGTTGTTGTAGTTAACTTTAAATTACAATCCGTGACCTTAGTCTGAACCACCGTGGCCTTCGCTTTTCCAATAAAAAGTTGGGGCGGAAGGAAACCCCTCTCATTTAAAAAAAGTAAAATTCTCCCCCATTTTAAGCCGTATGAGGATCGATCAGTACGATACCGTGACCTCTCCTCTCCCTTGCGACCACCGTCTTGCATTGTCCCCTCGCGGGCGACATAGGAGGTCTCAGCCGCCACCACCTAGTCCTCCCCCAGTGCTCAGATTCCCCTCCGCCGCTGCCAGTGGTTGGTGTTGGGCAAAGCCCCCACGTGCGATGGCGGCGGTGGAGGCTTCTCCCCCCCAGATCCGCGAACGGCGGGGGCGCCCAGATCAGCGAGGTGCGACCCTTCCGAAGGCACGGCGATTCCCAGCGGCGGCGGGCTTGTGGCGGTGCACGGGCACCCAGATCCATGGGGTGTGGATCTTCCGACAGCGTGGTGGCTCCTGGTGGAAGCGGGCTCGGGCGGCGGCAGACTAGGGCGATGGTGTAGGCCACGTAGCGGCGGATCTCGTCACTCCAGTCATCGCGGAGGAATGTTTAACACGTATTTTCTTTCTTTCAGAAACATGTGTTTGAAGAAGTGTTAATCGCTAACCAACTTGTGCTTGGATGGTTAGGAAGACAGTGGTAACCCGTGCCTACCATAGTTCAAGTCCAAGACTTGACATTGATGCTCGCATTTTTCTGGATTTATTTTAGGCCTTCTGGTGATGTGCGTTCAGTGGGAGGAGACGTTCCTGTCGACTACGAAGTCGTCTATTTTGACTTCGTCAATCTCTAGATGATGTGTCGGTTCATTACCTCGGAGGTCTTCATAGAGATAGGGGTGTGTGTGCGCGCGTTCATAGGGATGAGTGTGTGTGCGTGTATGAGCATATATACTGTGTCAAAAAAAGTATTAATTATATATTTAAAAAATGAAATGTTCTTCGTATTTTTAGAAATTGTTAAACGTCTATGAATAAATATTTTTGACGTATATGAAAAAATAGACATGAAAACATATATTTGAAAAGAATATTAATCATGTACTACCTCCTTTTGCGTTTATTAGGCCCCCACGTAGTTTAGGTCAATCTTTAACCAGCTATAAACTAACAAAACATAAATTATATGGCACAAAAAGTTTATTCCTGAATTTGTGTTTGAAAGGATTTTTGCATATTATATATTGCGACACAACTAGTGGCATAAATGATAAAAAAAGATCTTATATTTTATTAGCTAAATATTGGTTAAGTTTAGTCCAAAATAGGAGGGGGCCTAACAAACAAGACCGATGTAGTATTTAACACAGTGTAAATAGTCTCTAAAAATTAGCGATATAAATTGTTAGCATATTTTAAAATAGGGGCCACTCAAAGGGGGAAAACTAAAGGCGTTTTTTGGTACAAAATAAATTTTCAACTTTTATTTGGAAAATGTTTAACACGTATCTACTATATCTAAATAGGAGCACCCCACTACTAGGAATTCTCTAGCTTCTCCTTAAGCCACATCATCCCAATTAGTTCTAGCCATTGATTCAAGGCATTAACCTTTGCAACAGTCCTCGAGGTCCGTGGTATTCCCTTCTTCCAAATACCATGAACTGCTTATGGCAGAAGTTCTTGAACCAAAAGATCACTACAAGAGTGCTCTCGATGAGTTCCCCATTACATGTTGTGAATTTGCCAGTCCTACCTTTCTGAATGGGTTATCCGAAAGAAATATGTTGAACTCGTTCGACGTGCTAATCTATGAACCCACAGCTCAGAAAATCATATGTTCCTTTGAGTTGTCCCTCTCTAGTTGTCTTCTGGCACTCGTCTATCAATTGATAGTAAGGAGTAGTTGTGCAATCGTGTTTATCGATGCCTATTACTCTCTTGGTCTGTCAAGCCATTCTATTATGGAATGACTAGGAGAAACAAACTCCAGTACCTTATCCATTTCTAGGATTGGGTCAAAGCAGTTGTGTTCCACAGATCAAAATGATAATCTAGCTCTTGTTCTGTTCTACCTTGGAGTATTACCATCTTTACATCAAGAGTATCGTGAGAATTGCACACCATCTTATGAATTCTTGGTACAGTGATACTTCTCGCTATCGTTGTTCATCCCTCGGTCCCCATGTTGTTGCAACTGGAATGCTGACAGGTGGACTATGATGTGTGAAATCAATACTCCTAGCAACTCCGTTGCTTGGTAGTTGATGGATGATCATCTCATTCTTAGCGTGTTGGTTATTGAGTCATCATTCTAAGATAGATTGTGCTACCTAGTCCTTATTTCCGGTGCACTGTTCGATCAATGAGTTAGGATAGTGCCAATTCTTGCTTATTTGATCATATCGTCTTGCCTGAAAAGTAAGATTGTTCTCGAGCTTAATAACATATTGGTGGTTCGTGATTTTCTGAATATCTTCTTGGGAGTATTACCAGGTTGTTCCCTGACCCATATGTTGAGCTCGTGATCAAGTTGGTTTCTTGTAAACCACCCATTCTCCAAGATTTGTGTTGGATACCCTGAGCTAGTTGGTTAAGCTAAACAACAACTTGGAGAGTTGGAAGATAAAAGCTTGTCCGACTCAGTTCATTCCAAGGGATATCCTTGTGCGTGTGTGTGTTGAAGAAAGATGATATCTTCATTGACTGATCCTCGTGTCAATTGTTGGATCTTTTGTCTTACCCAAATCTTTGATTTGACGATAGCCCATACGCAAATCAAAGATAGCCATCCGATTCAAGGTCACGTTGTCGCATGCAACTATTGTCTGTTACCACGTTGTGTGGCATGCAGCTACTGTCCATTACCACGTTGTGTCTCGTACACATAAACATAGATTATTTATTCATTTGGAGGGAAACTCACATACACATGGATGGAATACGAACAGAGGGCCTCCCTATCTTCCTTCACCACCATCATCTTATTCGGCATTTATAGGCCGATTTACTGACCTAAAGCTCTAAAGATACAGCTACGTACGAACCACAAATAAATCGTTCTGCCTTCCAACTATGGTGATGTGTGCTCTCACTCGTGACAACCAGTGGAAAAACGCGAAACTCAGCGGTTGCGGGCAGGCAACAGGTAGCAGCACCAGCATGCATCAACCAACAGAATAGGTTGGAGGCAGTCAGCGGTGCAGACGTAGCAGCAGGGTGATGCGCCGCACGCAGGCGACATCAACTGCAGACTGAAGGCCTCAGGTAGGGTAGCAAAGGTATGTCAAAAACCAATCAATCTCTTTGCCTACTTTTGGACCGATTGGTTTATCTTATCAGATCAGAGACATAATGATGCCTAATTCTGTTTTGCAATGAACAATTTGCAGGACATTAAATTTTGAGCTGATTCTTTTACATTGAAAATGTCAAAATTCTACACTTGCCAGTGGGTACTACTAATCTAGAGGTGAAAAAAAAAATCATGTATTTAAAGAATAAGTTAAACATACATAAAAATATATTAATGATCGCTATGAACTTCACCAGTGCGGGTTGGCCCAGCAGCGCGTGGGTACGCGCTGGACAAGTCCACCATCTCGAACCAGATAGGCTCGTGGTGGAAATGATCGCTCATGCCGAACAGGACGTCAAACTGGATTCGGCTAATGGGAGAGCAGGAAAGACCCGTCACGATGCCGTGGAACACCGTCCGGGATGGCTCCAGTTGCTTGGCCTCGATACCGAGCTTGGTCATGGTGTCGTGGTAGAGGATATTGATGCTGATGCCGCCATCGATGAGGACCCGCGAGAACTTGCATGTGCGCTTGGGAGTGACTATGGTGGGGTCGAGGACGAGAGCGTAGCCACCCGGGTTGGGCATGATGGCCGGGTGGTCCTCCCGGGTCCAACGGACCGGGCGCTCCGACCAGTGCATGTATAGCGGCACAGCAGGGATGACGGTGTTCACCTCCTTCCGGAGCAGGCGGTCGCTACGCTTGTCGTCACCAGAGCTGGTGAAGACGACATAGCTCGCGTTCTGGTTGGCGTAATGTTGGGGAACGTAGCAAGCAATTTCAAAATTTCCTACGCTCACGCAAGATATCTAGGAGATGCATAGCAATGAGGGGGAGAGTGTGTCTACATACCCTCGTAGACCGTAAGCGGAAGCTTTTCACAACGCGGTTGATGTAGTCAAACTTTCTTCGCGATCCACCGATCGAGTACCGAACGTACGGCACCTCCGAGTTCTGCACACGTTCAGCTCGGTGATGTCCCTCGCCTTCTTGATCCAGCAAGATGTCGAGGTAGTAGATGAGTTCCGTAAGCATGACGGTGTGGTGATGGAGATGGTGAAGTTATCTCTGTAGGGCTTTGCCTAAGCACTACAAAAATATGGTGAGGTGTAAGCGGGGGGGCGCACACGGCTAACAATTGATCTGGTGTGTGCTAGGTGCCACCCTCCTCATATATATAGGTGGGAGGGAGAGAGGAGATTCCAAGGGGCGCCCCAAGTAGGTCCGAATCCTACTTGGGATCCTTCCCTTGGCCGCCCTCCTGCCATGTTTGTCAGAGGGGGAAGGAAAGAGGAAGAATGGGGAAGGAAGGGGGAAGGAAAGAGGGGGAAGGATGTCCTCCCATTGAAAGCGCATCGCCGGAAATCCTGAAATAAATCCAGAAATAATGCGAGCACCAGGATTTGAACCCTGGTGGGTTTGGGATACCACTGTCCACCTAACCATCTCAACCACAGGTATAGATAAGGCCTGGTCTCCAGATAAGACCACCCTAAAAAATAAATAGAAATCTAAATTTGTTTCCGTGAGGATTTAAACCCACCTGTTAGGTTTGTACATTCACTTCCCAACCAGCTAGGCTCACTCCGCAGCCCGCGTCCAAGTTGCGTGCCGGACGTTTTCTCGGGCGGCCGGCCTGCGCGAGTTGGCCTTCGGTTCACGCCGAACGAGGCCGCAGGGTTGGGCGACCGCGCTGTGCAACTCTGCAAGTGCACGCATGGACGACGCCGCCGCCGTCGCCGCCCGTTCACGGTTCATCCCCCCGGCGGACAACTTGTGCTCTCTGTGGCTCCGTGCCCCGTCCGTGCAGCGCGCGTCGCTCTCGCCCAGATCACGCCCATGATTGACCTTGCGGTGTCCGTTTTGATCTCACGCGCCGTTGGTCCATCACCCGGATCCCTTTGCGTGATCCGCCATACAACCCTTCTTTGATTTTTGCCTGAGTCTTTGCGAGCTCTGAAGCTCGGCTCGTCAGCGAGTGACGATTAACCGCTGTCAGAAAGGAAAAAACTGAGTGACGTTTACTCACCCGTGTCAGCAACTGCGTGCGAGTGAGTTTTCACGCTTGGACAGACATGGAAGTTCTTTCCTTGCTCTCACATCACCTGATTTTTAGCATCGGAGATAAACTAAATTAATCATGACCGTCGCGCACTTTGTTACTTTCAGCATCACATCACTCGTGCCAAACTCAACTCCGATTATCTCTCTTAGGGTTTGAAGCCGTTGCTCTATGTTGTACAATCTACTCTCTCCGTTCCTAAATATAACTTCTTTTGTAGATTCACATAGTTTACTCCGTATGTAGTTTATATTAGAATTTCTAAAAGACTTATATTTAGGGTGGAGTGGTTAATTAGTAATTGGACGCGGATCTTTGGAAACATGGTCAATGCACCCGATTTGTAAAATCATTTTTCTATTTTTTAATAAGAGTCATTTTCTTAAAAACTTTTGTGTAACAAACATGACCTAGTGTAATACTTGTGTGGCAGTTCCGTGAAGGAATGACTCTCGTAGTGTTTATAAAAAACTCAAAATATAAAACGTTTTTATAGTTCAAATGACAAGACGTTTTTATAGTCTCAAAATATAAGATGTTTTTATATACTACTGTGGTACGATAAATGGCAAGATGTGCCACTTATCACTAAATATCTTCAGCTATTCTCTTTTGCCAATGTTCAAAACAATATTGTGGCACAACGAATACAACATGCTGATAATGATATACTCCATCCGTTCCTAAATATAAGCCTTTTTAGATATTCGAATACAGACTACATAAGGAGCAAACTGAGTGAGTCTACACTCTAAAATACGTCTATATACATCCATATGTTGTCCCTATTGAAATCTCTAAAATGTCTTATATTTAGAAACAGAGGGAGTATATCAGATGTTTCACCTGCCTATGTCGTAATTGAGGTCTAGCAAAGCATTCAGCTGCTAGAAACTCTTGGCGGTTAATAACTAGGAACATAACAAATGATACATGGAATTTCTATTGGTCTAACAACAAGTATCCACCAAATGAATTTATCTTGAAATTTCTAGTAACCCACCAAATGCACCAAAGTCTTTCAAATGGATTTGGAAACCGGCATGTCTGCCAAAACAGAAATTCTTCTTCTGGCTTTTAATCCAAGACATATTAAACACCAGGGATCTTATGACTAGGAAGAATTTTTGTAGTGAGAATTCCAGATGTGTTCTATGTGAACAAGAGCCCATTGAGGATTAAATCCATCAGTTTTCTCTTGTGATTTTAGTCAGGATTTTTGGATATCCATGGGAATAGAATGGAACACTGATATGAGTTGTATAGGTATGCTAATGGAGGCAAAACAGAGACTGAATTTGTCATGCTTCAAGGAATGTCTCCTAGCTAGATGTTGGAGTATATGGATACATAGGAATGGGATCATATTTGATCAGCATCACATAAATTTGGGACAGTGCATAGATAGTTTCAAGAAACACTTTGCAATGATCATTAAAAAAGCCAAACCCAGCTTGAAGGAGAGCATGCAATTTTTGCTAAAAAAAAGAGCTCAAATTTGAATTGCAAAAACGTCTTATATTTTGGGACGGAGGTAGTATCGATTTTCTTTTTCGTCGCCCAAAATACCACATAAGAAACTTTTCACACGACTATTAGGCTAAGTCATGTTTGTCACAAAAAGTGTTTCAGAAAAATTCAACTCTTTAATAAAAATCCAGTTCAGGTGCAATGGGACCCGAGACCCAATGGGTAATTGAGTTTACAAAGAACATTCAATTGGCATCATTTTAGTCATATTTGGTTCATAGCTACCTCCTGCCAATTTTACAACGGTCATGGTAGTCCACTCTCCCACTTTTGACATTCTTGGGATGTTTGATTCACATGATGTAAAAACATGCAGGATTAGAATAAAAAGAGTAGGAATTGAATATCATGAACATGCCGAATCCTCTGTTAAGTAAAATCTAATGAATGCTTAGTTGAAGATTCTGGATTGCGCCACTACAAAACTCAAGTTTTTTTTCCAACATATTGGGTGTATGCCATAGTTTTTATGGGAAAAACTTTCGATCAATTTATCAACTGTCAAAACAGTGCACGCCATAGTTGTCGTGAGATAAAATTAAGGAAAAAACCATGAGATTGGACTTACTGATTTAGAAAAAATGTATATTTCATAGGGTTTCTAGTACTCTCTCTAGTCCTTTTCACTCCACATATAGGATTTTTCCGAAGTCAGAGTTCTATAAAGTTTAACCATACTTATAGTAAAAAAATATCAACATGTACAGTACTAAAGTTATACAATATAAAAATTAAATTCATGATGCATCTAATGATGATGATTTCATATTGTGAATGTTGGTATTTTTCTATGAAGTTGATTAAGCTTTAGGCAAGTCTTATATGCAGACTAAAAAGGACCGGAGTTATCTCCTACCTTTGCACCAAAGAAGCCATTGACTCACTATTATCAGCAAGTTTGCTCAGCTCTGCTAAACCTGTGGCGACCAATTTCTTTGTCATGTTTTATGCCTGCCATAATTTACAATGAAAAGTTTGGTAGATAGTGGAGTTTGAAGCAAACATGCTCCTAGTACCGTTTCAACTAACCGGAGTATATTTTTAACTAGTAAAGTCATGGTAAAAAGGTGGAAAGTGTGGGTGCCAGGAATTACACCACGTTCAAGGTTACATGAAAGAACTATACCATGAACTAAGTATATCTTAAATGGTTAGGTTACCTGTGGAAGAATTAACCCAGCCAAATTCAGATCCAAGACATGCCAAGGGGGCTCATATATTTTGTGAATATTTTAGGCTTTCTGGCACTACATTTTTAGTCGCATAAGAGCATCTCTAGCGGATCTGGTATACCCCGACCCACAAAAATCGGTTACAGGATACCTCAAAATGTTTTTTTCCTTATTTTTACAATATGACTTTTGTTCCGGTAGAACAGATCCCGTAAAGATATTTCATGGTCCCAGGAAAATTGCACAAACCCCCCTAAAAACACCCACTAAATTACAATTGGGTCTGCCTCGGTCTCTTCCACCGCAAGGATCTCATCAGGATGGAAAGAGGCTCAGCGCGGGAGCTCACAGCAAGAAGACGCCATCCACATCGATGTCGCAGCGGCGGAAGCAGGTAGTGGGAGCTAGCAGCGGCAACAACAACTAGCTAGCACAAGCCGCAGGAACAACAGCTAACTCGCTAGATAGCGGTGACGGCCATAGCTCGCGGGACCGTAGCTAGGGTCCGGTGGTCACCGGCGTTGAGGCGTTCCGGCGAGGTCACTCTTAGGGAACACCGTGGTGGGAGTTGAAAGTGCCTTCCTGCAAACAGTTTTTTTCTTTTTCAGGTCCCTGTAAAAATTGCCCCCACTCCCATAGATATAGCGGAAATGGCCCGGAATATGCAGGATCCCGCAAAAAATTCCGAGATGGTCCAATATACTGGATCTATTCGGGGGGGAGGGGGGGTCGCCTCTACCCCGTGAACTGGTGGCTATTTTGTAGGACAGCCTGGTTTACGGGATCTGCTAGAGATGCTCTAAGGGCATCTCCAACGTTGTCCTCTAAATTAGACTCACGTACGTGGACACGGATACGGGAGCCGAGCATTCAACCCTGTCTATCAAATGGCTATCTTGTTGGGAAATGTTGCATGAAAAACAAAAAAAATTCTATGCACACGCAAGATCTATCCATGGAGATGCATAGCTACGAGAGCCGGAGAGCATCTACATCTCCAACGCATCTATAATTTTTGATTGTTCCATGTTTTACAATCATTTTTTAGTCATTTTGTATCATTTTTTGGTACTAACCTATTGACATAGTGCCAAGTGCCAGTTGCTGTTTTCTACATGTTTTTTTACATCGCAGGAAATCAATACCAAACGGAGTCCAAACACAGCGAAACTTTTGTGGATTTTTTTGGACCAGAAGACATCCAGTGGGCTGGAGAAACACCTGGGGAGTGCTCTAAGGGGACCACAACCCACCAGGGCTTGCCTAGAGGCCCAGGCGCGCCCAGGTGGGTTGTGCCCACCTCGGGTGCCCCCAAACCGCCTCTTTACTCTATAAATACCCCAATATTCCAGAAACCCTAGGGGAGTCGATGAAAATCAATTCCAGCCGCCGCAAGTTCCAGAACCATCAGATCCAATCTAGACACCATCACGGAGGGGTTCATCATGTCCATTGGTGCCTCTCCGATGATGCATGAGTAGTTCTTTGTAGACCTACGGGTCCGTAGTTAGTAGCTAGATGGATTTCTCTATCTCGTTTGATTCTCAATACAATGGTATGTTGGAGATCCATATGATGTAACTCTTTTTGCGGTGTGTCTGTTGGGATCCGATGAACTTTGAGTTTATGACCAGATCTATCTTTTTATCCATGAAAGTTATTTGAGTTCTTTGATCCCTTTTATGCATGATTGCTTATAGCCTCGTATTTCTTCTTTGATATTTGGGTTTTGTATGGCCAACTTGATCTATTTATCTTGCAATGGGAAGAGGTGCTTTGTGATGGGTTCGATCTTACGGTGCTTGATCCCAGTGATAGAAGGGGAACCGACACGTATGTATCGTTGCCATTAAGGATAACAAGATGGGGTCTATTTCTACATAAATAGATCTTGTCTACATCATGTTATTGTTCTTATTGCATTACTCCATTTCTTCATGAACTTAATACACTAGATGCATGCTGGATAGCGCTCAATGTGTGAAGTAATAGTAGTAGATGCAGGCAGGAGTCGGTCTACTAATCTTGGACGTGATGCCTATATAATGATCATTGCCTGGATATCGTCATGATTATTTTAAGTTCTATCAATTGCCCAACAGTAATTCATTTACCCATTGTTTGCTATTTTTCTCAAGAGAAGCCACTAGTGAAATCTGCAGCCCCCAGGTCTCTTCTTTATTATATTTGCCTTTGCGATCTATTTTATTTGCTTTTATTTTCAGATCTATTAAACCCAAAATACAAAAATACCTTGCTGCAATTTATTTTATTTGGCGTTCGATCTATCAATTTATTACAACTCTCTCATGTCAGCTTGCCAATTTCTGGCGCCGTTACCCGAAAGCGATTGACAACCCCTTTAATACGTCGGGTTGCGAGTATTTGTTATTTATGTGCAGGTGTCGTTCACATAGTGTTGCGTGGTTCTCCTACTGGTTCGATAACCTTGGTATCATCACTGAGGGAAATACCTACCATTGCTGTGCTGCATCATCCCTTCCTCTTTGGGGAAATACCGACGTAGTTCAAGCAAGCATCAATAGCTAAGCGGAAGCGTTTATCAATGGGGTTGATGTAGGCGTACACCTTCACGATCCGTTCCGATCAAGCACCGAACGTACGGCACCTCCGTGTTCAGCACACGTCAGCTCGATGACGTCCTCGCCTTCTTGATCCAGCAAGAGGGGCGAAGTAGTAGATGAGTTCTGGCAGCACGACGGCATGGTGACGGTGGTGATGAAACTATTTTTGCAGGGCTTTGCCAAGCACAACGGATTTAGAGCGGAGGATGAAATAGAGGGAGAGGAGGCGCCGACACCCGGCTTGGTGAATTGTGGTGTGCTCTAGGGGCTGGTCCTACTTATACCTGGGCATACCTCGGGCCGGGCCGGGCTTTGGGCCGGGCCTAGCTAAGCTCGACGCAAAAAACCCAGGCCCGGGCCCGGCCATCGGGCCTGTTTTCTGGGCCCGAGCCCGGCCCAAACACCTAAAAGCCCATCGGGCTTCAGGCCGGCCCGGCCCGACCTTCAGGAAAATGCAAAAACGATGGGCCCGTGCCCGGCCCGGCCCGACCTTCCGGCTCAAAATCTAGGCCCGAGCCTAGCCCGGGGGCAGCGTCGGGCCGGGCTTCCCATGGCCAGGTATAGTCCTACTCCTCTATTTATATGTTGAGCCCTGTGGTCGTTACTCGGGGAGAGGGCCTCCCAAAGTCGGTTTGGAACGCAAGGAAGAGTCCTTCTCGGATTCCAACACTAGACGCCTCTCACCTCCTCAAAACTTCCTTTTGCACCCACCTAAAGCCTCATGGGCCTTACCCCTTGGCCTAACCAAAGTGTCTTCGCACTAGAACATTTCTGGAAACATCCCATACCCTTCCGGTGAATTCTGAAACCCTTCCGGAGACCAAACACTATCATCCTATATATCAATCTTTATTTCCGGAACATTCCGGTGCTCCTCTTCATGTCCGTGACCTCATCCTAGACACCTAACAACATTCGGTCACCAACATACATAACTCATATAATAGTATATCATCAACAAACATTAAGCATGCGGGCCCTACGGGTTCGAGAATGATGTAGACATGACTGAGACGCTTCTCCGATCAATAACCAATAGCGGGACCTGGATGTCCATATTGGTTCCTACATATTCTACACAGATCTATATGGGTCGAACCTTTATGACAACATATGTAGTTCCCTTTGTCTGTCGGTATGTTACTTGCCCGAGATTCGATTGCTGGTATCTCCATACCTAGTTCAATATCGTTACCAGCAAGTCTCTTTACTCGTTCTGTAATACATCATCTTGTAACTAACTCCTTAGTCACTTTGCTTGCAAGCTTCATGTGATGTTGTATTATCGAGAAGGGCCCACAGATACCTTTCCGTCATAGACAAATCCAAGTCTTGATCCATGCCAACTCAACAGACACCTTCGGAGATACATGTAGAACACCTTTTTGACCACCTAGTTATGAAGTGACGTTTGATACAAACAAGGCATTCTTCCGGAGTCCGGGAGTTGCATGATCTCATGGTCGAAGGAACATGTATTTGACATTAAGAAAGCAGTAGCAATAAACTGAACGACCATATGCTATGATAACGGATGGGTCTTGTCCATCACATCATTCTCCTAATGATGTGATCCCATTATCAAACGACAACTCATGTCTATGGCCAGGAAACCTTAACCATCTTTTGATCAACGAGCTAGTCTAGTAGAGGCTTACTAGGGACTTGTTATTTGTTTATGAATTCACACATGTATTTAAGTTTTCGGTCAATACAATTATAGCATGAATAATAAACCTTTATCATGATTAAGAAAATATAAAAATAACAACTTTATTATTGCCTATGGGGCATATTTCCAACAGTCTCCCACTTGCACTAGAGTCAATAACACCCATGGAGTCTTGGTGTTGATCATGTTTTGGCCGTGGAAGAGGTTTAGTCAACGAGTCTGCCACGTTCAGATCCATATGTACTTTGCAGATTTCTATGTCTCCATCCTTGACCTTTTCACGAATGGAGTTGAAGCATCGCTTGATGTGTTTGGTTCTCTTGTGAAATCTGGGCTCCTTTGCTATGGTAATTGCTCTGTGTTTTCACAAAAGATTGTCATTGGACCCGATGCACTGGGTGTTACACCCAGATCGGATATGAACTCCTTCATCTAGACTCCTTCATGCGCTGCTTCCAAAGCAGCTATGTACTCCACTTCACATGTATTCCCGCCATGATGCTCTTCTTAGAATTGCTCCAACTAACAGCTCCACCATTCAATATAAATATGTATCCAGTTTGCGACTTGGAGTCATCCAGATCTGTGTTGAAGCTAGCATCAACACAACCCTTTACGACAAGATCTTTGTCACCTCCATAAATGATAAACATATCCTTGGTCCTTTTTAGGTACTTCAGGATATTGTTGAACGATGTCTAGTGATCCACTCCTAGATTACTTTGGTACCTCCCTTCCAAACTTATGGCAAGGCACACATCAGGTCTGGTACACAGCATGACATACATTATAGAACCTATGGCTGGGGCATAAGGAATGCCTTTCATTCTCTCTGCATCTTCTGTCGTGGTCAGACTTTGAGTCTGACTCAATTTCACACCTTGCAACACAGGCAAGAACCCTTTCTTTGACTGGTTCATTTTGAACTTCTTCAGAACTTTGTCAAGGTATGTGCTTTATGAAAGTCCTATTAAGCGTCTCGATCTATCCCTATAGATCTTGATGCCCAATATGTAAGAAGCTTCATTGAGGTCTTCCATTGAAAAATTCTTATTCAAATATCCTGTTGTCCTGTCCAAAAATTCTATATCATTTCCAATCAACAATATGTCATCCACATATAATATCAGAAATGCTACAGAGCTCCCACTCACTTTCTTGTAAATACAGGCATCGCCGTAAGTGTGTATAAAACCAAATGCTTTGATCACCTCATCAAAATGTATATTCTAACTCCGAGATGCTTGCACCAGTCCATAAATGGATCGCTGGAGCTTGCACACTTTGTTAGCACCCTTAGGATCAACAAAACCTTCTGGTTGCATCTTATACAACTCTTCTATAAGAAACCCGTAAAGGAATGCAATTTTGGCGTCCATTTGCCATATTTCATAATCATAAGACGCGGCAATTGCTAACATGATTCTGACAGACTTAAGCATCGCTACGGGTGAGAAAGTCTCATTGATGCGTTTCCAACGTATCTATAATTTTTGTTTGCTCCATGCTATTATATTATCTGTTTTGGATGTTTTATATGCATTAATGTGTTATTTTATATTATTTTTGTGACTAACTTATTAACCTAGAGCCCAGTGCCAGTTTCTGTTTTCCCCTTGTTTTTGAGCTTCGCAGAAAAGGAATACCAAACGGGGTCGAAACGGAACAAAACCTTCACAATGATTTTTCTTTGACCAGAAGAAACCCCGAAGACTTGGAGATCAAGTCAGAAGAGCCGCGAGGCAGCGGCAAGGGGGGAGGGCGTGCCCTAGGGGGGTGCCCCTGCCTTGGATCCTCCTCAGGACTCCTTTGACCTAACCCTTGGCCCTATATATTCACATATATTCCACCATAAGCATCCACAAAAACACTTTTCCACATGACGCAACCTTCTGTTCCCGCGAGATCCCATCTTCGGGCCTTTTCTGGCATCCTGTCGAAGGGGGATTCGATCACGGATGGCTTATACATCAACTCTATTGCCCTTCCGATGAAGCGTGAGTAGTTTACCACAGATCTACGGGCTCATATCTAGTAGCTAGATGGCTTCTTCTCTCTCTTTGATTCTCAATACCATGTTCTCCTCGATGTTCTTAAAGATCTATCCAATGTAATCTTCTTTTGCGGTGTGTTTGTCGAGATCTGATGAATTGTGGAATTATGATCAGCTTATCTATGAATATTATTTGAATCTTCTCTGAATTCTTTTATGCATGATTTGATATCTTTGTAATTCTCTTCAAACTATCGGTTTAGTTTGGCCAACTAGATTGGTTTTTCTAGAAATGGGAGAAGTGCTTAGCTTTGGGTTCAATCTTGCGGTGTCCTCACCCAGTGACAGAAGGGGTAGAGAGGCACGTATTGTATTGTTGCCATCAAGGATAAAAAGATGGGGTTTACATCATATTGCTTGAGTTTATTCCTCTACATCATGTCATCTTACTTAAAGCGTTACTCTGTTCTTCATGAACTTAATACTCTCGATGCAGGCAGGAGTCGGTCAATGTGTGGAGTAATAGTAGTAGATGCAGGCAGGAGTCAGTCTACTTGACACGTACGTGATGCCTATATTTCATAATCATTACCCTAGGTATCATCATAACTTTGCGTTTTTCTATCAATTGCTTGAAAGTAATTTGTTCACCCACCGTATTATTTGCTACATGGAGAGAAGCCTCTAGTGAAACCTATGGCCCCCAGGTCTATTTTCCATCATATAAGTTTTCGATCTACTATTTTGGAATGTTTTACTTTCTGATCTATAAACCAAAAAACCCAAGAATATTTTATCTTTTGTTTATCTAGCTCTATCAGATCTCACTTTTTCAAGTGACCGTGAAGGGATTGACAACCCCTTTATCACATTGGGTGCAAGTGTTTGATTGTTTGTGTAGGTATTGGTGATTTGTGCATTGTCTCATACTAGATTGATACCTTGGTTCTCTAACTGAGGAAATACTTATCTCTACTTTGCTGCATCACCCTTTCCTCTTCAAGGCAAAAACCAATGCAAGCTCAAGAAGTAGCAGGAAGAATTTCTGGAGCCGTTGCCTGGGAGATCTACGCCAAGTCAAGACATACCAAGTACCCATCATAAAACTCTCATCTCTTGCATTACATTATTCGCCATTTGCCTCTCGTTTTCCTCTCTCCCATTTCTAAAACGATTTTCAAAAGGATTTGCCTTCTTCTTCGCCCCTCTTCCGTTCGTCTTCTTCGTTTTTTTGCTTGTGTGTTAGGTTTCTTGCTTTGTCACGATTGCTCAAGAGAATACCAAATTGTGTGACTTTTCCAACACTATTAACAATGATTTTTTTAGTACTCCGATTGCTCCCGACACTAGTGCGGAATCTTATGAAGTTAATGCCGCTTTGCTGGATCTTATTATGAAAGATCAATTTTCTAGCCTTCCTAGTGAACATGTCGCATCCCATCTATTGGGGATATGACTATTTGTGTAAGCCGCCCAGGAGGGGCCGGGTTACGCAAAGAGTACTCATCAGAGGAAGCCCAATACCAAACATGAAGATGGTGGTTCAATAAAGAGCTTAAAGCCCACGGGCGGCTTAAGCCCATTGTAGTAAACCGCCATGATGGCATGACTTCTAATGTAAGGTAGATTTAACCGGTCACCGAGCCAGACTCTGTTTATAAGCCGACCGTGACTCTGTAAGCCGCAGGGTGTCAACCCGTGTATATAAGGGGACGACCTGCGGGCGACTTAGGGCAAGAAACAACTCATCGAGAACCGGACATAGCGTATCTCGCTCCCTGGTTATCGAGACATTGATACCAACCCAACTAGACGTAGGCCTTACCTTCACCATAAGGGGCCGAACTAGTATAAAACCCTCTCGTGTCTCTTGTCCCGATTTAACCCCTTCAAGCTTCCTAGTTGTGATGGCTCCACAACTAAGTCCTTTCACGAGGACATCTGACGTGACTATTCCACGATAGTTGGCGCCCACCGTTGAGTTGTGTGATATGAAAAAGAAGAAAGATGTGGATAACGATATTAATAAATTGAAGCTATTTCCGTTCTCACTTCGAGACCGTGCTAAAACTTGGTTTTCATCTTTGCCTAAAAATAGTATTGATTCATGGAATATGTAAAGATGCGTTTTTTTCCAAGTCTTTTCCTCCCGCTAAGATGATCTCCCTTAGGAACGACATTATGAATTTTAAGCAACTTGGTCATGAACATGTTGCACAATCTTGGGAGAGGATGAAATTGATGATACGAAATTGTCCTGCTCATGGTTTGAATTTGTGGATGATCATACAAAAATTTTATGCCGGACTGAATTTTGCTTCTAGAAATCTTTTAGATTCGGCCGCAGGAGGTACTTTTATGGAAATTACTCTAGGAGAAGCTACTAAACTCCTAGATAATATTATGGTTAATTATTCTCAATGGCATACCGAAAGATCTTCCACTAGTAAAAAAGTGCATGCGATTGAAGAGATTAATGTTTTGAGTGGAAAGATGGATGAACTTTTGAAATTATTTCCTAGCAAGAGTGCTTCTATTGATCCTAATGATATGCCTTTGTCTACTGCGATTGAGAATAATAATGAATCTATGGATGTGAATTTTTTTGGTAGGAACAATTTTGGTAATAACGCGTATAGAGGTAATTTTAATCCTAGGCCGTTTCCTAGTAATTCCTCTAATAATTATGCTAATTCCTACAACAATTCTTATGAAAATTATAATAAGATGCCCTTTGATTTTGGGAATAGTGTTAAATAGTTTATGAGTTTGCAAAAGAATTTTAATGCTTTGGTAGAAGAAAAATTGCTTAAGATTGATGATTTGGCTAGGAATGTGGATATAATTTCTCTTGATGTTGATTCTTTGAAAATTAGATCTATTCCACCCAAACATGATATCAATGAATCTCTAAAGGCTATGAGAATCTCCATTGATGAGTGCAAAGAAAGAACAACTAAGATGCGTGCTAAACGAGATTGGTTGGTAAAAGCGTGTTCTTCTGGTTTTTGTGAAAATAATGATGAAGATCTTAAAGTGACTGATGTGACTTCTATTGAATATTTGTTTTCCAATATAAATCTTGATAAAGATGGGACTGGTGATGATTCAACTTTAGTTAAAAGGCTGTAGCGACCACGATCCCAATGGATCAAAGCCTCTGTGCTTAAGTGCCATCCCTGGATCGGTATGCTGACACACACAATACTCGAGGAATTATAACAGAGTTCAATCACACACTTATTACATCGAGGGCCTCATAAGATACAAAAATAATATGGCTGAAGGCCATCTAAATAAAGTAACTGCGGAAGCTGTAAGATAAATGAGTCCATCAAACTCCAACAGCATAGTTGAGTGCATGCAACGACCTAGCGCACCTTATTCCTCGTCGGTAAAGCCTGCAACATGAGACATTGCAGCCGTGTAGGTCAGCACATGGAATATGCTGGCAGAGTTACATTGTAGAGCAAATGAATGAAACTATATCTACATGCATATTTGGCTAGTGGAGGCTCTAAGTTTAATTTTTTGCATAAAGCTAATTTTTCCCTCCAACAAAGGAATAAATTTTAATAACTACAAAGTTATACCAATATTGAGAAGGTTCCTCCAACTCAATCCCACCATTAAAATCAAGTATCATCATTAAACCCAATACATTAATTAAATAGAGTGATGAGATCAACCTAAATATCCACTTCTAAATACCCAAATTGTCCATAACCGGGGACACAACTAACCATGATTAGTTTATACACTCTACAGAGGTTGCGCACTTTGCCCCACAAGACTCGACCGCATCCATGATCGGAAGATCGAGACATAGTCTTACTGAATCATTAACTCTCTACTCTGGGTAGATCGGTACACCTACTTTCCCCTACATCAGCTAGTCCACCTCTTCAAGAGCTCACACAACTTACTCAACTATGCCAGAGCCCATAATGGATTGTGGCTGCACAGGGAAGTTTCTACGCATGAAATATCATATGATCCCTTTGAGCCTGGGTGGCGAACCGAGGGAAAATCACACGGGTACTCCGGGATTCCGATGGGCAAGCACTGGTTTCTCCAGGTGCCCCAACCAATCCACCTAGATGTGTATTAAACTTGCCACCTTAATGTTTTCCAAAATTATTATCTCTCACAACTTTCATGGATATCACGAACCAATCCCCGTCTTCAAGCATGGTAAGCAACATATGAGCACGACGTATATTCCCGGGGTGATTAAAGGTAATAGGTTCCTACCTCAAGAACTACATAGCAAAACCACATGTTCCCAATCCTACTCATGCAATCTTTGAGTGTGAAACTAATGCATAGTAAAACTGGGTATTGAAAAGTATGATCAAAGTGTAACTTGCCTTTCTGACAATCGGAAAACTCCAGAGACTCATAGTAACAAGCTTCGCACTCCAGAAAATCTAGCATAGACAAACAATAGCATACATAAGCACTCAAGCAAACGATGCAAAGAGAAAACAAAGAAAAGATCCTCAAAACAAGCAAATAACTAATCTAAACAGAAAACAAATTTTAACAGCACTATAATTATGTGTATTAGATCTTAACAGACGGTACATGCGATTAGCTATGATTTGCAAAAAGAATCAACTCAAACGGAGCTACGAAACTCAAGATACGAACAAAACAAGATCAAATTCAAATCTGAAATAAATTCAAATTTTAAATTTTCAAAAACATGTTCAAGTTGGTTTACTGGATAGACGAGATCGTTCTAAAGATTTTGGCATTGGTTTCGTCGGATTTGGACAAACGAGCAAAAAATTGTGCTAGTTTGAAACCGAGGGACTAATCTATAACAATAAAAGTATGAATAGGTCCCTGGCAAAAAACTAAAAGAAAAAGAAAAATCCTATTGAACGAACGTTCGCTACAGAACCCTACAAAACGAAAACATTCACTATCAGAAGCTAATGAGCGAACGCTCGATATATAGATCGAAACCGAAAAAAACAGAAAGGATATGACCCGTCGGATCGAGATCCGACGGTCGAGAATAGATGAGGACTACCGGCGGCGGCGGCGGTAAACAGCGACGAAGGGCGGCGGTGGCGACTCTGGCAGCGTCGGGGGCTGGTGGGGCAAGGGCCTCGGCAAGCGGCGTCGGCAAGCGTCGGCGGCGGCTAACGATCATGACAATGACAGCGGCGGCACGGGTGGCGGCTGCGGCGGCGGTGGCGCTTGATACGTCGCCAACGTATCTATAATTTATGAAGCATTCATGCTATTTTATTATCTGTTTTGAATTATTGCAGACTTTATTATACACTTTCATATTACTTTTGGGACTAAGCTATTAACCAGAGGCCTAGCCCATATTGCTGTTTTATTGCCCATTTTAGTGTTTCGAAGAAAAGGAATATCAAACGGAGTCCAAACGGAATGAAACCTTTGGGAGCGTGATTTTTGGAACGAACATGATTCGGGAGACCTGGAGTACAAGCCAGGGAAGCTTCGAGGAGGCCAGGAGATAGGAGGGCGCGCCCCCTGTCTCATGGGACCCTCGAGCCTCCCCCGACCGACTTCTTTCACCTATATAAGCCCACATACCCTAAAACCTTCGAAGACGAAGATAGATCGGGAGTTCCGCTGGTGCAAGCCTCTATACCCACCAAAAACCTCTCGAGAGCCCGTTCCGGCACCCTGCCGGAGGGGGGATCCCTCACCGGTGGCCATCTTCATCATCCCGGCGCTCTCCATGACAAGGAGGGAGTAGTTCACCCTCGGGGCTGAGGGTATGTACCAGTAGCTATGTGTTTGATCTCTCTCTCTCTCTCCCTCTCTCTCGTGTTCTCTCTATGGCACGATCTTGATGTATAGCGAGCTTTGCTATTGTAGTTGGATCTTATGATGTTTCTCCCCCTCTACTCTCTTGTGATGAATTGAGTTTTCCCTTTGAAGTTATCTTATCGGATTGAGTCTTTAATGATTTGAGAACACTTGATGTATGTCTTGTCGTGCTTATCTGCGGTGACAATGGGATATCACGTGATCCACTTGATGTATGTTTTGGTGATCAACTTGCGGGTTTCGCCCATGAACCTATGCATAGGGGTTGGCACACGTTTTCGTCTTGACTCTCCGGTAGAAACTTTGGGGCACTCTTTGAAGTACTTTGTGTTGGTTGAATAGATAAATCTGAGATTGTGTGATGCATATCGTATAATCATGCCCATGGATACTTGAGGTGACAATGGAGTATCTAGGTGACATTAGGGTTTTGGTTGATTTGTGTCTTAAGGTGTTATTCTAGTACGAACTCTTGAATAGATTGATCCGAAAGAGTAACTTTGAGGTGGTTTCGTACCCTACCATAATCTCTTCGTTTGTTCTCCGCTATTAGTGGCTTTGGAGTGACTCTTTGTTGCATGTTGAGGGATAGTTATATGATCCAATTATGTTATTATTGTTGAGAGAACTTGCACTAGTGAAAGTATGAACCCTATGCCTTGTTTCCTATCATTGCAATACCGTTCGTGCTCACTTTTATCATTAGTTACCTTGCTGTTTTTATAATTGCATATTACAAAAACCTATATCTACTATCCATATTGCACTTGTATCACCATCTCTTCGCCGAACTAGTGCACCTATACAATTTACCATTATATTGGGTGTGTTGGGGACACAAGAGACTCTTTGTTATTTGGTTGCAGGGTTGCTTGAGAGAGACCATCTTCATCCTATGCCTCCCACGGATTGATAAACCTTAGGTCATCCACTTGAGGGAAATTTGCTACTGTCCTACAAACCTCTGCACTTGGAGGCCCAACAATGTCTACAAGAAGAAGGTTGTGTAGTAGACATCAGCGCTGTGGGCGGCGGCGGCTTGGTGTGGGAAGACGACGGGCCGGGTACTCGACATTTAAAGGGTCGGGAGGGTGCGGCGGCTTGGGCGAGGGGCAAACAGAGGCGGCGGCGGGGTCGTGTCCGACCCGAACATGGCGGGCGGCGGCGCGGCGTGGTGCGAGACTCCGTCCCGGAGCGGACGGGCAAGGCCGTGGCGGCTGGGCCGCGGCCTGGCGCTAGCTGGCCGGCCCAGTTCGGCCGCGAACTATTTTTTTTAAAACAATTTTTCAGAGAGACAAAACATGCTAGAATAAATATAAATAATATCCTAAAAATATCAGAAAAATTCACATAATAATATGGCCTTATTAGTGACCTAGTGAACATTTTTCGGGGCCTAAATGCCTAAACTAAAAACAAACATTATAGTACTAATTACTCCGCTAACAAATAAATAAACTAGCGGATAAAATCTAATAAAATCTCCAAAAATTCAAAATTCAATTTCCAATATTTCTTTGCTGATTTTGAAGAAGTCATTTTATCTTCTCTCTTTATTTTAAAATAATTGGAAAAGAATTTTGAAAAACCATTTGATCCAATTTACCAAATTTTTATAAATCAAAAGTGGATTTTTGTGAAATCCCCAACTCTCTCAAATTGGTCCTTGAGTTGCTTAAGGTCTCTTGGATCAAAATGCAACTAAAACAAAGCAACAAAAATGCAAAAAACATGGATGCATATGAATGATCTATGAATAACATCCAAATTGAAATTGGGATGTTACAAACCTACCCCCTTAAGATGAATCTCGCCCTGGAGATTCGGGTTGGTAAGCAAAAAGGTGTGGGTGATCCTTGTGGAGGTCTTCTTCGCGCACCCAGGTAGCTTCCTCCCCGGTATGATGGCTCCACTGAACTTTGCAAAACTTGATGACTCTGCTGCGAGTAACTCGGCTGGAAAACTCGAGAATCTTAACGGGTTTCTCCTCGTAGGTCAGATCACTCTCCAACTGAATCGCTTCCAGTGGCACTGTATCTCTGAGAGGAATATCAGCCATCTTTGCATAGTACTTCTTTAACTAGGAAATGTGAAACACATCATGAATTCCTGGCAAACCTTCGGGTAATTCCAACTTGTAGGCAACTTCTCCCATACGTTCCAAAACTATGTATGGTCCCACAAATCATGGTGCTAGCTTCCCTTTGACTCCAAATCACTTAACTCCTTGAAGTGGGGACACACAAAGATATATTCTATCTCTGACTTCATAGGCTATCTCCTTGCATTTAGTATCTGCATAACTCTTCTGCCTGGACTGAGCTATCTTGAGCCTATCTTGAATCAACTTGACCTTCTCCTCAGAATCTCTGATTAAATCTGGTCTGAACAACTGTCGATCTCCAACTTCATCCCACGACAATGGTGTCTTGCACCTCCTTCTGTACAAAGCTTCAAAAGGGGCCATCTTCAAACTGGCTTGGTAACTGTTGTTATAGGAGAACTCTGCATAGGGTAAATTGTCATCCCAACTAGATCCATAATCTAGCGCACAAGCTCTCAACATGTCCTCTAGAATCTGATTGACTCTCTTGGTCTGTCCATCTGTCTGCGGATGAAAGGCTGTACTGAACTGTAGCCTGTTACCCAAAGTTTCGTGCAACTGATTCCAAAACTTTGAAGTAAACTGTGTTCCTCTATCTGATACGATGGTCCTCGGAACTCCATGCAGACATACGATCCTGGTCATGTATATCTTCGCAAACTTAGCACTCGTATAGGTTGTTTTCATGGGGATGAAATGGGCTACCTTGGTCAAGCGATCAACTACAACCCAGATAGAGTCATATCCTGAACGAGTCCTGGGTAATCCGGTGATGAAATCAATGCCAAGTTTATCCCACTTCCATTCGGGTATCGGCAAAGGCTGGAGTAACCCTGGTGGTTTCTGATGCTCTGCCTTAACTCTCTGACAAACGTCGCATACTGCTACTTACTCTGGAATATCCTTCTTCATACCTGTCCACCAGAAACTCTCCTTCAAGTCCAAATACATATTGGTGTTGCTTGGGTGAATAGAGTAAGGTGAATCATGAGCCTCCTAAAGAATTAACTTCCTGATCTCAGGGTCATTAGGCACATAGATATGATCTTCAAACCATAAAGTTTCATGCTCCTCCTCACAAAAACATTTAGCCTTTCCCTTACTCATCCTTTCCTTTATCTCTGCAATCTCCTTGTCCGTCTTTTGGGCTTCTTGGATCTTTCCCAGCAAAGTGGACTGAATTTCCAGTGCCACAACATAACCTCTCGAAACTATCTCCAAGCGAAGTTCTCGGAGATCATCGGCTAACCCCTAGGGTAATCCTCCAGTTATGAGCGTGTTGACATAACTCTTGAGGCTCAACCCATCTACTATGACATTGGCCTTTCTTGGATGATAATGCAATCTCATGTCATAATCCTTTGTGAGCTCCAACCTTCTCATCTGCTCGAAGTTCAATTCCTTCTGCGTGAAGATGTGCTTCTAACTATTATGATCCGTGTAAACTTCACAACGATTACCGATGAGAAAGTATATCCATGTCTTAAGCGCATGCACTACGGCCGCTGACTCCAAATCATGCGTGGCATAGTTCAACTCATGAGGTTTAAGCTGTCGTGAGGCATATGAAACAACTCTTCCTTCCTGCATAAGAACGCCTCCAAGTCCCTAACGAGAAGCGTCGCAATATACTTGGAAATCCTTGCATATATTCGGGAAAATCAGCACTGGGGCTATAACCAAACATTTCTTCAACTCTTGAAAACTGGCCTCACAATCCTCGGTCCATTTATACTTGGTGTCTTTCTTCCATAACTCTGTCATGGGCTTCGCGATCTTGGAAAAATTCTCAGTAAATCTCCGATAATAACCTGCAAGTCCAAGAAAACTTCTGATCTCTCCAACTGAGGTGGGTGCCAACCACTCAGTGACAGATGCAACCTTGGTAGCACTACTAGGAAAAGGCCTACTAATGGCGCACCGGTTTTGCCTACTAATGGCGCACTACCGGTGCACCATTAGTAGCACGCCATTAGAATTTTTTACTAATGGCGCACCACTGGTGCGCCATTAGTATCTGGTATACTAATGGCGCACCTGGCAGTGCGCCATTAGTATGTAACTCCATGCGCCATTAGTATGCCTCCCGTGGGGCCATATGTAACCATGTGCTTTGTCACACTAATGGCGCACTCTGCCTTGATGCGCCATTAGTATCCTTTGGCAAACTAATGGCGCACTCTGCCTTGATGCGCCATTAGTATGAACATTTGATTTTTTTTGCTTTTCTGATTTTTGCACAGGTTACAAAATATATTATTGGACAGAATATAGACAGCAGCACACAGCAACATCAGATTCATCGAATACAATAGAAGATTAGTCTCCGAATACAATTCATCATATTAGTCTTCGAATTCAAAAGACCAAACAAAGATAAAACATTACAAGTCTCAAGACTGCGAGTATCGAGTTTGCCTTCACATTACAAGTCGATATCGATCATCTAAACTACCATCACATAAAAGAGAGTTGTGGTCATCACGATGAGCATCATCGCGATCAAACTGGTCCTCATTCGGTTCCTCCAGCGCAGACGGTGCAGAGCGCATTCGGACGCCGGTCCTTCCTTTGCTTCTTCGATTGGCTGCCATCTGTGTGTGCGCCGCCATCATCAGTGGTGGCTTCCTCGGCGGCACCATCAGTGGTGTCATCCCCGACGCCACTAGGGGTTGTGTAATCAGGATCGGTGTCTTCCGCGGCGTCCTCAGAGCGGTGAGGTTGTTCCTCCATCTCCTGGGACAGCTCCCAGAATTGCTTGCCGCCCGAACCACCGGCCTCATCGTTGTGGGCCATGTTTCGCTCTAAATAGGAAAAAAATTTGGTCAAAAAGTTGGTTATTGTCAAGGAACAAGATCGTGGTCTCATCATTTAGGGTTTGTCGACACTGAGGCACCCTAAAAGCCTAAGCTTTCATCATTTAGGGTTTGTCGACGCCGAGGCACCCTAAAAGCCTAAGCGTACATCATTTAGGTTCTCATCGACACCGAGGCATCCGGGGCAGCCAAGTTAAGTTTTCATCATTTAGGGTTTATCGACGCCGAGGCACCCTAGGTTGGGCCTAATCACTTGGCACTAATCACTTGGCTCTATTGCCACCTATGTTGGGTTTATCATCTAGGGTTTATCGATGCTAAGGAGAATTCTAAGTTGGGCCTAATCACTTGGCTCTATTGCCACTTGTGGTTTAATGCAGCAAGAATGGCGGGGTAGTTGATCCTACTTAACTAAGTACTAAGATACCCCGGCCCATGCATTAGTCGCAAGTACCCCATATGTCCTATTTTTAGCAAAGTCATGCTAAAATTCACGGAAAATTTCAGCATGACCTTTGCTGAAAATAGGACATATGGAGTACCCGAATTTGCCGGAACGGAAGTTAATCAACATTCCGACAAACTCAAGGGCCTCTCGGGGTACCTGCAAATTCATCATGACACGATGGTCGGAGACATGACCTCTGCAAAATGGTCGGAGACACGATGGTCTTTCTCAATGTGATCAATTGATGGATCAACACATAAAACATGTCCAATAAGTATGATTTATAGAGTCAACATCAGTATGAATATATATAAAGTTTTTCTTCATCAGCCAGGCCCATGCAAGTAAGCGCATCCAGCAACTATTTACGCTACTCTGTAACTAACTACACTCTGTATTTATAGATTCATTTGGTGAGATCAGATTGAGCTCAAGCTGTAGCTGCAATTGAGGATCCATGAGCCATCATGCCAGCCAGCCAGAAATAAACTTTACTTTCCAAAGGAAATAAAAATACAATGCATACATACATACTTAATCAACTATAGGTGTTGTTGTTAACTAAATTTTCTTGATGTTGTTGTTAACTGAATTTTCTTGATGTTAAATACAATGCATACATACATACATACTGGACGTTTACTTTCCAAAGGAAATAAAAATACAATGCATAAAAACAATGCATACATACATACATACTGAATTTTTGATGTTGTTGTTAACTGAATTTTAATCAGCTCTTGAAGAACACCTTGATTTAAATGAGATATAGGTGTAGTTTTAGTCTCTGTCGGTTTAAATCAGATATAACTGAATTTTACCACGTCTCCCCTCCGGATGTTTTGAAACAGGAGGGCCCATATCTCCCTCCGAGTTTTCGAGGGCCCACGTCTCCCCTCCAAAGTGCAGGGCGTTTGAGTTTTGAGGCAACTCCCCACGTATCCCTCCACGGCAACTCCCCACGGACGCAGAGAGGGTTTCTTCCCACGCCCGTAACTCCCTCCTATTCCATTGTCGCTCCATCTTCCTCCCTCTGCCTCCCTCCTCATTCCATTGCCGCTCCATCTTCCTCCCTCGCCTCCCTCCTCATTCCATTGCCGCTCCATCTTCCTCCCTCTACCTCCCTCTGCCTCCGGCATCAAGCAAGCGCCCTCTGCCTCCACCATCGCGGCCAGAGGGCAATGGCGGAGAATCATGGGGCAACTCCCCTCCGTCGCCAAGAGAATGGCGGAGGCATCGTGAGCAACTCCTCCGTCGCCAAGCATCACCGTGGTGAGGCGTCGCAAGAGCCGCCTGGTGGTCGACGGCGATGTTCGGTCCCAGGCGTAAGCGGGACTACACCGTGCCGCTCAAGGTTGATATCCACCTGAAGGAGCCGCTGGATGTCGTATGCACCAGCAATCCAGACGAAGCCGACAAGATGATCCGCAAGATGAGGAGGAGGCTCGGCGGCATGCTTCGTCGGAATGTCGGCGTTGATGTCGAGTAAACCAGGGAAGACAAACCTCCGCAAATTGCTGCAGTTCTGCAGTTATGCGTGGAGGATCTCGTCCTGGTATACCACATCACCGCGGCAACCAAATGGTAAAAATATCCAGTTCTGAAGTTTCTGTCTAATTAGTAGTTGCTGAAGTAGATGCAATAGTTATGAAGTTCTAAAGTAGATGCAATACTAGTTCTGAAGTTATGAAGTTTCTGTTTAATTAGTAGTTTTTTGGTGATCATACAGAATGTTGTCTAGAAGTTTTTGTGATCATTTAAGGCCCTGTTTGATAGCAAAGTATTTCTAAGTATTTTGAGAATACTAAAGTTTTTGAGATTATCATAATTTTATTTACAATGAGCTGTTTGGTTGCCCCTAGCAACTGTGCTTTTAATATTGTAGTATTGGGCAAACTACAGTTTTTTCTCTGCATAAAAAAAAGAACCCCAAACCTCTTTTAAAAAAACAGAGCTACTGAGTGCTTAAATGCAACGGCTAAACAGCAAAATTTATAGCGTTATGCGGCAACAGCCAAACAGGTTCTATGTATTGTGAATACTCCAAAATACTACATTTTCATAAAACTATGGTATCTCACACCTACATGCAAAATTACTATAGTTTTTGATACTTTGGTTTATGTAATACTTTGCTATCAAACACAGCCTTAGTAGCTGTTATGAATGTTGTCTTGTAATGCAAAAGATTGCAAAAAAAATACATCATTGAGATGTTATGCTTGTTGTTTTGATCATACAGAATGTTGTCTTGTAGTTGTTGTGATCATTTAGTAGTTGTTGTGATCATACTGTTTTAACTGAATTTTGGTCAGAACTGAAGATGCTATTTTAACTAAATTTTGCTTCAACTGAACCCATTTTAATTCTGTAGTTTCTGAAGTTTTTGAAGTAGATGAATTTGATGCACTAGATTAATTTGATGCAGGCCCAAGGAACTCCACCCGCTCCTGCAGGAGAAGAAGCTGTACACCTTTGTTGGCTTCTGCATTGGAGGCGACAAGGAGAAGCTGAAGTTGTCTGGTTTAGAGATCAACCCCGACAATTACATCGACTTGCAGCGCAAATGGAGAGTTTCAAACAATGGAAAGAAGTGGCAGTCTTTGGCTGATTTTGCAGGCAGCCTCATCCACCCATCCTACAAGGAAATGAAGCAGAAGATCGACAGGAAATCGGACCACCTACTATGGGGGGACAGCCCACTGCCAAACAACCTCATCAAATGCACGCCGAAAGATCGTCGTCACCTACGAGCATGGAAGAAAATCGAAATCACCAAAGAAGGTTTGGAGCTCTGGCAAGAGGCGGAGGATCATTGGGATGACCCCTACTACTGGGGATATTGAGTTGTTTGTGGTATTGGGATGACCCCTACTACTGTGTCTTAGTTTGTAGTTATGTGGTTGAACAAGTTTGCTTTTGTTATGTTGAACAAGTTTGCTTTTGTTATGTTGAACAAATTTGCTTTTGTAATGATGAACAAGTTTGCTTTGGTTGTCAGTTGACATCACTCATCGCTGAGCATGGTTTAGTTTTACATTTATCTATTTATTATTTAGGCAGAGCTATTCAGGCATGGAAGATATAATCATCCTTATGGTGAGGATTGCAATGTTTTAAGCTTCCAAGTTTCTAATGACACATGATCTTTCCAACCACATAACTTTTGGCTGTGTTTGATAGTAAAGTATTGAAAAAACCAAAGTATTGAAAACTACAACATTTTAGCATGTAGGTGTAAGATACCACAGTTTTGAAATACCACATTATTTTGAAGTATTGGGAATACTTTGGAGCTATTTGGTAGTGTTGTATATATTGACGCACCTAATAACTAGCTTGTCGTCTTCTACTTGCTTACCCTGTTACCCAAACCCAATGGCCATGCAAAGCTCAAAGTAAATACTGCATTTTGAGGAATACTGTAGTATTAATATTACAGTTTTTTGACAGAGAAAATACTGCATTTTGAGGAATACTGTAGTATTAATATTACAATTTTTTGTGGAGACCAAACAGCTCAAAGTAATTAAAACCATAGTATTTAGAAAAACTGTAGTATTCACAAAATACTTAGAAAATGCAGAGCTATCAAACGGGAAACATTTCCCCTGTAAATTGTAGTTACACATTCCAACCAATACCTGCAGGTTGTAATTTCATACTGAATGACCATCAATGACTAAGTGAAGCAAATATTTGCTATGCATTTCTTGGCACGCGAGAAGGAAGAGGGGAGAGGAGGCGGAGCTCACCGGGGAGGCGCAAGGAGGCCCTGCGACAGCTTAGTAGCAACAGAGGTGGCTGAAGTTGAGGAAGACAGCAGCGACCCGAGGAAGAAGAGGTGGAGGGGTCGAGCACCGTCGCGCCCTGGTTCTGCGGCTCGCCGGCCCGGTGTTGAAGCAGATTCTGCCCGCCGCCTTGCCTGTTGCCTCGCACGGTGGAGCTCGAGGGCTAGGAAGGCGAGGGAGGGGGTGGATTGGGAGCGGACGGCGATGGGGGGCAGGGCAGGGGCTGACTGGGGGCAGCGACGGAGACAGAGGCGCGGGGGCGGCGGCGGCGTGGGTCGGGGCAGCGTGCGGGTGCATCTGGTGGCGAGGGAGAGAGTGTCGAAGGGGATCTGGCGAGAGGGAGAGAGTATAGCTAGGGGGAGGGTTCTAATGGCGCACCTTCCAGTCGTGCGCCATAAGTATGACTATTCTAATGGCGCACCACCCCGCGGTGCGCCATTAGAATTTTGTTTTAATCTAGCCCAATAACCATATCTACAACCTAACCCTATCTACAACAGAACCCACCCACTAGCCCGTGGTCAAGACGCAGACACACACACCGGGAGCTCTGGGTTCGATTCCCGAGCTCCCCAATATTTTTTATGCATTTTAAATGCTGTTTTTATATTTATTTGAGTTTAAATATGTTCAAACTTGTTTAAATCATAACAGTAATATTTTTTTATAAAAACAGTAATAATTTTTTAAAAAATATGTTCAAATTTCTTACTTGAAAATATCATTGGCGGCGGCGGTGGAGCGGGGAGGTGCGGGATCGAGATCGAGATGGAGGGGAATCGAGATCGAGATGGAGGATCGAGATCAAGTGTCCTCATGAATTCAAAAAGTGCCCATGAAATTTAAAAATATTCATGATATCAAAAAGTGCCCATGAAGTACAATCGAGAAATGAAGACTATGATTTAAGTACAATCGATCTTAGCTAGCTATCTGTTCACAATCTTCTTGCCCTTCTTTTTTGCAAATGGAGTTCTTCTGTGGAACAGACGTCCTTTAGGTAGGGTGGTCCTGCTTCTTCTTGTGGTGTGTGCTGCTACTTCATCGTTGTCGTCATGTTCGATCTTCGGGTCGCCGTACTCGTCGAAGTCTTGCTCATTGGCTACTCCATCCATTCCGATGATCTTCCTTTTGCCTCTCCTCACGACAACACGTTGGGCTTTATGGTCGGTAATGAAGAAGCATTAGTCCACTTGGGAAGCCAGTACCCATGGCTCATTTTCCGCGGTGACGTTTGCGCCCACGGTCTTGGATTTGGCTTCGGGTATAAACACGACTGGGCTTTGGCATAGTGCGCCATTAGTAGGTTTGCAAAAAAGTAAAAAAAATTATGTACTAATGGCGCACTATAATAGTAGTGCGCCATTACTAGTTCTAACTAGTAATGGCGCACTTTGCCATCCCTGCGCCATTAGTTTGTATGGAAAAATGGGAAAACAAATCAATAGTTGTGGCGCACCGTGAGCACGGTGCGCCATTAGTGTCTTCCACTCTAATGGCGCACGATCCACAGGTGCGCCATTAGTATATAGTAGTGGCGCACTACTTACCTGGTGCGCCATTAGAATCAGTCCTATCTATAGCCCTTTTCCTAGTAGTGTAGGGTCTACTGCTATTCCTTCTCCTGATATAACATGTCCGAGAAATCCAACTTCCTTCAACCAAAACTCACATTTGCTGAACTTGGAATACAACTGATGTTCCCTAAGCTTCTCGAGAACCAAACGCAAATGTTCTTTATGCTCTTCTTCATTATTCCAGTAGACCAATATATCGTCAATGAACACCCCGATGAACTTGTCCAAGAACTCCGTGAACACCTTGTTCATTATACTCATAAAATAGGCAGGGGCATTAGTCAAACTGAATGATATAACTGTATACTCATATAGCCCATACCTTGTGGTAAAAGTTGTCTTAGGTATATCCTTCTCTCGGATCTTCAGTTGGTGATAACCTGATCCAAGATCGATCTTGGAGAAAACCTTAGCTCCCTGTAGCTTGTCAAACAAATCATTGATCATCGGCAGAGGGTATTTGTTCTTGATCGTCACCTCATTCAGTGCACGATAATCAACAACCATTCTCAAAGATCCATCCTTCTTCTCAACTAGAAGCACTAGGGCTCCCCAAGGTGATGAGCTTGGTCGAATATAACCTTTCCCCAATAACTCCTTAATCTGCTTCTTAATTTCCTCCAGATCATTGGCGGGCATCCGATACGGTCTCTTTGATATTGGTCCGGTGCCTGGCAACAACCCGATTAGGAACTCTATGTCTCGGTCTGGTGGCATGCCTGGTAAATCCTCTAGAAATACATCGGGATAATCCTTCACAACTGGCACTTCCTCCTGAACAACTCCCGAAAGGGAATTCACTTGGGTTCTCCTCGGCGCATGCCTAGACACATACTTGATCCTTTTTCCCTCTAGGGTGGTGAGAAGAATAGATTTACTGGCACAGTCATTGTTTCCCTCAAACTTGGATAACCAATCCATGCCTAGAATCACATCAAATCCTTGTGACTCCAGGACGATGAGATCCGTGGGGAACACGTGTCTACCTATGGTTAATGGCAAATAATAACATCCCTGACTAGCCATATACTCTGCTCCCGGGAAACTCACTAACATAGGTGTCTTAAGGGCTACGGTTGGCAAATTAAACTTGTCCAAAAATTCCATTGATATGAATGAATGCGATACACTAGTGTTAAAAGGAATGAGGGCTGTAAATGCATTTATCAAAAACTTACCGACAACTGCGTCAGGCTGCTCCTCAATCTCCTCCACGCTGACGTGATTCACCTGACCTCTGGTGAAAGGGTTGGGCTTCTTCCCAGAGCTTCCATTGCCATTTCCATTCTTTGCCTCAGAACATTCAGTGGCATAGTGTCCGGTCTTCCCGCACTTGAAATAGGTAATGTGACTTAGATCTTTCTTGGCGGGTGTCGCGGGGTTGGAACGACTCTGACTGTTGCTTCCTCCATTCCTATTACCATTCCTAGGGCCACTACGGTTGTGTGAACTTCCTCCATTGTGTGAATGTCCCATGGTTATGATGAGTGTGTCTTCCCAAGTATGGGGAATAGCAAGGCTTCTGCTGAGCTCCAGAATTATACTTCCCCTGTCCATACTTCCTCTTGCGATTATCTATCTGATGCTGCTTGTATTCAATCATGAGGGCCCTTTCCACCAAATCCTGGTAGTTTTTGAAAGTTTCCATCATCAACTGCATTCTCAGCTCATCATTGAGTCCCTCAAGAAACTTCTCCTACTTCGTGACATCTGTGGCTACATCATCTGGGGCATAGCATGCTAGTTTGCTGAACTCATCCACATACTGCCCCGTTGTACGACTCCCTTGGCGTAAGTTGCGGAACTCATGCTTCTTCAAACTCATGGCTCCAGCTAAAACATGTGCAGCACGGAAGGCCTGCTGAAACTGATCCCATGTAACTGTAGCAATGGGGTAAGTGGTGGTGAAATTCTCCAACCAAGAGGCTGCTGGTCCATCAAGCTGAAGTGCGGCAAAGTGCACTCTCTCCACATTTGTGCATCTAGCAGAGGTTAGCTCCCTCCCAATTTTGCGGAGCCAATCATCTGCAACAATCGGCTCGGTGCTGCTAGAGAACACCGATGGATTCAACCTAAGAAAACGGGCTAGGTTGTCAATAGGGGGTGGTGGTGAGTTGTTGTTGTTGTTGTCGTTGTTGTTGTTGTTGTTGTTGTTGTTGTTGTTGTTGTTGTTGTTGTTGTTGTTGTTGTTGTTGTTGTCGTTGCCTTGGTTCTGGATCATCATCTGCATCAAGGCATTCTGCTGCTGGATCAACTGGGTGGGCTCCGGTGGGAAAGTGAATCCGGGGTCACGTCACGGAGGCATCTGATGGGTTAGAGGGGTGAGAATACAGAATAATATAAGGTCTATGAGAGATTTCACTACCCATATGCATATGAGGCAAATACATTCAATTCACACCACTCCACATCAAACAAGATTCACACAGACAATCTAAACTATCATTACAAAGTGATTGATTCTAACTAGTTGGAAGAAATTCTACTAGTAACAGGGTAGTCGTCTAAAAGTTTTGATCGATGAAAGACTCCATAGGCTCATAATCATGATCTCTAGCAGCATCTTCACTGTCTTCATCCTCGTCACTGTCTTCATCTTCATCACTGTTTGTGTCAGTGTCATCTAGTATGATGTAATCGTCTTCATGAATAAGCACTTCACGTTCTTGTTTCACTTCGGGTATTCCTGGCCTCCTCTTCAGGTCTTCATTCTTCTCCAGTAGCACAACAATTTCTTCTTCATATCCATCGCGATTGACTTGAGATCCTCTTCTATCTTGATATTCTTGGTCATCACCTTCTTCGTCTTCTTGACGATGGCGCTGATTCTCGTATCGACGAATGTGCTGAATCATCTCCTAAATGTATGCTGCAATAGATCCATCCTTCCTGGTGTGAATCATCTCCCATTGATCATCCGGCGTCCACATATCTGATAGACGGTGTCTTCAAGATCCTTGTGGTACACCTCACAAATACGTCCAAAGGTGATGTGGGCTGGCATGCTCTTTCCTAAGCTCCAAGTTGGTGCATCCAAGGTAAACTCAATAGGCTCTGTAGTTGGTGCAAGTGTCCTTCCAAGTACATGAACTTTGATCCTCCAGCGCTCCTCTTCAGGTAAAGTTGAAGTGAAGGTTCTGGTGAAGCTTGGGAGTCCGATGTTCAGGTACTTCGTGACTTCCTACAAGTGGCGTCCAAAAGGAGTGTCATCATCCGGCTGAGTGAACTTGTTCCTGGGGTCCGACATCTATAGAGTAGAAATAGAGGATGATTAGAAATGAGTAGAGAAGAGTATCCTTTGGTTTTCCTAGTGGTCGCATCGTACAGTCAGCGTGTGCTCTAATACCATCTTGTAGTGACCACGATCCCAATGGATTGAAGCCTGTGTGCTTAAGTGTCATCCCTGGATCGGTATGCTGACACACATAGTACTTGAGGAATTATAACAGAGTTCAGTCACACACTTATTACATCGAGGTCCTCATAAGATACAAAAATAATATGGCTGAAGGCCATCTAAATAAAGTAACTGCGGAAGCTTCGAAGATAAATGAGTCCATCAAACTCCAACAGCATAGCTGAGTGCATGCAATGACCTAGCGCACCTTATTCCTCGTCGGTAAAGCTTGCAACATGAGACGTTGCAGCCGTGTAGGTCAGCACATGGAATATGCTGGCTGTCGGTGTCAAAACCGGCGGATCTCGGGTAGGGGGTCCCGAACTGTGCGTCTAGGCGGATGGTAACAGGAGACAAGGGACACGATGTTTTTACCCAGGTTCGGGCCCTCTCGATGGAGGTAAAACCCTACTCCTGCTTGATTGATATTGATGATATGGGTAGTACAAGAGTGGATCTACCACGAGACCAAGGAGGCTAAACCCTAGAAGCTAGCCTATGGTATGATTGTTGTAATTGTTGTTACGTCCTACGGACTAAACCCCTCCGGTTTATATAGACACGGAGAGGGCTAGGGTTACGTAGTCGGTTACAATGGTAGGAGATCTAAATATCCGACGCCAAGCTTGCCTTCCACGCCAAGGAAAGTCCCATCCGGACACGGACGAAGTCTTCAATCTCAGTATCTTCATAGTCTTGTAGTCCGCCGACGATGATAGTCCGGCTGTCCGGACACCCCTAGTCCAGACTCCTCAAGAGTCCCCCGAACCAGGCTTCAATGACGATGAGTCCGCGCGATATTGTTCGGCATTGCAAGGCGGGTTCCTCCTCCAAATAATTCATAGAAGATTGTGAACACCAGGATAGTGTCCGGCTCTGCAAAATAGATTCCACATTCCACCGTAGAGAGAATAATATGTACACAAGTTCAATCTGCTGACGATCTTGTAGCATGACGCCACGCCACTACCAAGCCTTTACTTGAATCGTTTTTATTATACCACCTCGGTAGCGTTTAGCGGCGGTTTCCTTGGCACGTGTTGTCAAGCAGAGATCATGTTCCCCTTATTCCGGGATTCTCATCAATACGGACGTGGGTAACCCAACCGCGCCATTGATGGTGGCGCTTGGGAGATAAGCGAGTTTTACCAGGCCGGTGGGGATGCATAGTTTCCGTCCGCCCATATATAAGGGGATAAGGATCCACCCTTTTTACCTACGCCTTCTTCCTCCTTTGCTTATCCATCTCCAAGACTCTCGAGCTCCAGCGCCCAAGTCCGCCAAGATCTCGTCTCGACCTTCTCCGATCATGTCCGGAGCGGAGGCAATGGCTGGCCTCCTCCGTGACGGAGGAGCACATCATAAAACTGCGCAGCGCGGATACCTTTCGGCGACATTGCGACCGGCTGCCCGACAAGGGCAGCTCACCCCACCCAGTGCCCCATGAGAGGGTTGTGTTCTTCCTCACTTCCTCCGCGGACTGGGCTTTCCACTTCACCCCTTTGTCCGGGGGCTCATGTTCTACTACGGCCTGGATTTCCACGATCTGGCGCCAAACTTCATCCTCAACATCTCGGAGTTTATCGTCGTGTGCGAGGCCTTCCTCTGCATCCAGCCCCACTTCGGCTTGTGGCTCAAGAGCTTCAATGTCAAGCCGAAGGTAGTGAAGGGCACTCAAGCGGATTGCGGAGGCGCCATGTTGGGCAAGATGCCCAACGTCATCTGGTTCGAAGGGGCCTTCGTGGAATCCGTCAAGGGGTGGCAATCGGGGTGGTTCTACATCACCGAGCTGCGCGACCCTAAGTGGGCGGCGGCCCCTGAGTTCAGATCTGGTATCCCTATGCAGCTCACCTCCTGGAAAGAGAAGGGCTTGCTATGGGTTAGTTCGGAGGAGCTGACAGGACTCCAAGCATGTATCCAGAAGCTGGTGACCAAGAAGCTCAGGCTTGTCAATGTGGTCCAAGTCATGCTCATCCGCCGGATTCTCCCCTACCAACAACGGGCATTTAAATTGTGGGAGTTCAATCCGGCACAGCACCATGCATTGAGCGGGCTCTTCGACACGACGTACGAAGGTGCTTGGAGGGTGCTGTTCAAGGGCGCCGAAGCTCCCGTGATCGCCATCAAGATCGCGGATTTCACTGCAGCGCCCGGTGACGAGGTAAGTGATTCTACCCCTTTACGGACACTTGTTTTTAATAGTTTGAGTCACGCGGTTTCAATCTCCTTTTCCTTTGACAGATCGATGAGGAAGGCCGAGCAGATCATCCGCCTGCTCCCATGCCGAAAACCCCAAGAGACGCCTGCCTAGCGGGTTGCTGGTTCCGCACCGCATGTGGTGCCGAGAAGAAGGCCAAGAAGGAGGCCACGGTACTCGAAAGAGTTCCTGCTCAGTGTCCGACGATTTGGGCGGACTCCTCCCCCGAAGGCGAGGAGGAGGAAGGAGATCCTCTCCTAGAGGAAGGGGAGAGGAAGAGGAAGGCTTCCCCAACAGGGAGGCCAAGGGTCCAAGAGGGAAGGACTATTCCCGGACAGCTCCGCCAACGCCAACGCTGGCATTTAAGAGTGTCCTCAAGGGCCAGCCTCCGGCAAGATCGTAAGTATCCGGATTCCTGAATGATTTGTAATTTCTTTTGTGTCACATAGTGTCCTTCTAATGCCTCACACTGCCTGCAGTCCGGCCGATGATGATCTCCCGCTTCATCGGCGGGTCGTTGGCTCCGTCGGATGTAAATTCCATCCCGATCGCCTCCACCCTTCGCGACGCCGAGGACGCCGAGGTGGGATCCGTGAAGGACCCATCAGAGGAGGCTCCGGAGGCGCCACAAGGCAGCCTCCGGACTTTGCGCTGACTCCATGCCGAACCCGCATGGATCCGGAGTCCGCAGCGGCCCTTCGCAAGAAGGGCAAGACCGACGCCGGGCGGCCCCGCCCAACCGGAGGCGCCGGACAACTTGGCCGGAGGCGCCAAAGGCGCTTCCATCGAGGAAGAACACAACACTATTATGAGTGCGGTGATTCGAAGGTTCATTTCGCCAAGAGCAGGCCGGCCGGCTCGCAGAGCCTTCTAACAGCTTTGAGGTAAAAGGTTAAAATTATGTAATGTAATACCGCATAGACAAGAGCCCTCGATGCTCGGTTCGTGTTCGGAAAGAAAAACCGACTAAGGATCTAAAAAGATATACGCAGGTTGCTAAAAATTATGTCAATATGGGTTTGCAGATGCGCTGCTGACCTCTCGCCAGACCGATTGCGGAGGTCGGTGCTTTGAAGCAGACCTCGAGCGGTCCGAGCAAGAGCTCGGCCGTGCAAGAAGCAGCTCGAGGACAAAGAAGGTGAGTAACACCACTTTGAATAGTTACCTTACTGAAAAGGATTTAGGTTGCAATAAAATAACAAGGATAACGTGGTACTGCAGGGCCACGAACGAGGTGGCAACCCGAAGGAGGCTGTGTCCGCGTCGAACGCACGCGGCCATGAACGGGCAGAGCGAGAGAAGCAAGAGGCGCGGGTGGCGGAGGTGCGGCAAGAGCTCCATGCTCTCATGGAAAAGCATGAGAGTTTGGAGCGACTCAAAGACTCGAGAGTCCGAGCTTGCCTCGCTCTCGAAGTGCCAAAGCCGCCAAGGCCGAGGTCCATAAGGCCCTTCAGGAGGTTGAGGATGTGAAGAAAATAGCGGCGGGTAAGGCATTTTTCATGCAAAGCAAGCATGTTTGTAAACTTCCTGATACTTACCCGAATTCGGAGCTCTCCAGGGGCGTTTGCAGATCTACCTCGCAGTGTGTCGGATGCCGCCGCATTCTACCGTGGCGAGGAGGGGAGCTCAACGGAGAAGGTCTTCTGGTCTCAGTATGCTGAGGCCGGCCATCCGGTGCCCCCTAGCGACCAGCTGAAGCAGCTGGTCGAGCTCCACAAGGTAGACGAGCAGGCCATGAAGGGCCTCATAGTCCGGCTGTGGCCTGGAGAGGCCATGCCTGGGAGCTACTTCGCCTCGGCTGGCGGCTGGTGGATGCGTGCCCTCGGTGGAGGTCATCAAGCGCCACTTTGTATTGAAGGTGCTCGTCGGGCCCTTGCTCGCGCAAAGGTGCACTGGGCAGCTGGATGCGAGAGGCTTATCGCTGACGCGCCGCCAGCGGGCAAGGAGTATCGTACGCCCGAGATGTACTATAAGACTATCCTGAAGGGTGCCCGCAAGATTGCGGATGAGTGCCTCAGAGATGTAACTATTGAGTAAACTCGCTATGTGTTATCCTTTGTGCTGAAAACTTTGTTCATATGCGCTAAGCAACACTTGTTTGATTTAAAATATTACCTTCTGTGCGGCCGTTTATAAAATCTGAGAGATGGCAAGTCGTCGGCTTCAGCCCCCATGCCACTAGTGCTGGGGTGTTCGGGATAAACTTGAGCACTCTTGTTCCCATTTTTGGGTCCATCTAGGGAGGCGCTCAACACAACGAACAAGGCAACCGGACTTATAATGCTTGAACACTCTCACTTAGCCATAGAATTCTATAGTTTTAAATTTTGGCGAAGCCCCAAGTATTCGGAAGACCGAGTTCGGGGCGCTATCCACGCCTTGGCCTGTAGGAGTAATGGGCCACGGGTAGGCTGACCTGGGACCCTAGATCTTCGAAGACATCGGGGCAGGCCGCGCCCATTCAGCCGAGTCCCAGCTGGCGACCTCCAGAGAGGCAGAGTCCCAGCTGGTGATCTCCAGAGAGGCCGAGTCCCAGCTGGCGATCTCCAGAGAAGCCGAGTCCCAGATGACGACTCCAAGGCAAGCCGACTTCAAGTTGGCGACCTCCAGGGAAGCCGACTATGGGAGTCGGCCCATGACTCTTCACGAAGCCCAATGCAGGGTACGGTCATGGTGTGGCCGTCCCTCCCTGCCTACGAGGGACTGGCATGGCTACAGTGAGCCGTATCGCCGGAAGATCCCGGCGGCGCGCACTTGTTGCCATACCTGCCTCGACCTCGGCCAGCAGCACGACGACTGCTGTACCCATGACGCCGGCCTGTACGGCCCGAAGGCCATGGGGCCGCCTGTCAGTGGGTGGTCCGGCGGCTCGAAGCGCATGAAGACGACCTCGGGAGTCGGCCTCCCTAGAGTCGGCCGCCTCCCCTCCAAGGCCCCACGAGCCATTAACCAGATTGGATGGGGAGTGGCGACAGTGATCGCCCGATTGACGGCGGCATTTGTTGCCGACTCCGATGACCGAGCTCAAGCGTCACCGGGAGCACCGCATGTTGTTCTGGTTTGTCTGCTGACCCACCAGTCGGCGGGCCCCAGAGGCCGGCGGGAAGGACGGCGGCATGAGAGACAGATGGCTGGGACCCGTGCCCAGCCGGATTACCATTGTACCCCCGGGGGGTAGGCCTATATAAACCCTCCGGGGCACCCATGCAAAGGGTTCGGACCTTGATAGAGTTAGACCAGATAGCCTGGGGAGGAGAGAACTAGCCTTGCTCTCTCCTCGCGCCTCTGATCAGCTCAGAGCACCATTGTAGTCACCTCGCTTTAGTGACCATGCGGAGACCCCGCAGAGCAGCGTAGGGTGTTATCTCCCGGAGAGCCCAGCCGGGTAAGATTCACGGCGTGCATGTTCACACCTTATCCTGCTTTGTGCACCGGCGACGTTTCTACTCGCCCCACCATGATAAGCCATCCTTTGGCATATGTCGCACCAAACCCCCGACATTTGGCGCCCACCGGGGCGAGGTGCACCGTCGCCCGTAGATCTGCTCGACGGGAACCCTCTTCCTCCCTAGCGAGCGCAGCCAGCCAGGCTCGCCAGATGGAGTCTGCATCGACACGCTGCGCGGCGCTGAAGCCGCCTATGCGGCGAGCAGCCTCGCCGAACTTGTCGGCGAGGTGCTCTCGATTTAACACGCATCCGACGCAGGCACGGGTGGCCCCGAGAGCCTTCTCGCGGGCCTCCTCGACCAACTCCACGTCGCCGGCGAGCCTGCCGTAGACTTGGAGTCCGTAGGCTCCACCGACCCGATGCTGGTCGATTCCGATGCCGTGTCGCTCGACATCTTCCCCACCAACGTGGTGGTCTATGACAAGCCGCTTCCCTACGAGGAGAGCGGCGGAAGCGCCGTCACGGAGGTGCTCGTCATCAGCCACGGCGAGCACTCCGGCGAAGAAGCCCAGGACCCGCTAGCTGCGGCCCTGCAAGACCTTACCGCGCCCATTCCAGAGGACCCGACGCCGAGACGCTGGAGACACGCCGCCTCCAGATCATCGAAGGTGCCAAGAAGCTGGCAAGCATGAGGCGCTTGTCAGAGGCATACCAGCGCGAGATGGATGGCGCCGTAGGTGGCTCGCCGGCTCCAACTGGGCTGAGCCGTCTAGGTGCGGTCCGGCAACGCGGGGCGGCCATCGCCGACTTGCTCGGGGCAAAACGACCCGTGTACGCCACCCCAGCGGAGAATATCCACGCCGCCCAAGCGGCGACAGACGAACTGAAGAACTTCGAGGGCGAAGAGCGCCGTGTGATGACGGAGCGAGTCCAGCAGCTCCTTGACGCGGTTGCTCCGCAAAACGCGACCGGCGGCCGCGCAGATGCGCTGCAGCAGCTGAATGACGATTTGCCTCCCCGCCGAGATCAAGGCGCGTCCTCTCGGACGTTGACTGGCGGAGTCCGCGGAAGGAAAGAGAACGAGCCGCTGTCGATCCGCGATCGGACTCACATCACCATCGAAGCGCGACCAAGACGGGCCGCCGAGAAGCGAGAGAGCGGCGGGGCGATTACTGCCCGCCCGAGAAGAGAGCGGCGAGTTTCCCCGCCGCCTGTTGAGCATCCGACTCTCGGAGGTCGCCTTGGCCGCCGAGAAGGAGTCGGAGAGAATTACGCCCGCCATCGGATCGACCGACTCCACCGGTCCCTGGCGCTGGAAGAGGAAGACGAGCTGGGTCCGCCTTGCTTCGGGCCCCGCATCAGAGACGGGCCCTTCCCCAAAGGGTTCACGCTCCCTTGAGACACACCCAAGTACACCGGCTCCGTGAAGCCGGAGGACTGGCTGATAGACTACTCCACAGCCGTCAGCATAGCGAACGGCAACAAGCAAGTTGCCGTGAAGTACGTTCCTCTCATGCTCCAGGGCACGGCCCGGACGTGGTTGAACAGCCTGAAGCCCCGCAGCATCAACAGCTGGGTCGACTTCACCGAAGACTTCATCCGCAACTTTACGAGCACGTACAAGCGACCTCCAAAGCCGCGCCAGCTCTCCTTGTGCGTGCAAGGCCCTGATGAATCAACACGCGACTACCTCACGCGCTGGGGCGAGCTTCGAAACTCCTGCGAGGGCGTGCACGAGGTGCAGGCTATCGAGTACTTCACCGCCGGGTGCCGAGAGGGCACCCTCCTCAAGCTCCTGAGCCTTCTGCGACGAGCCGAAACCCTCGACGAGGCGCTAGTCATAGCGCACAAGTATGCCACGGCCGACTCGTCCATGAAGACGGAGATTCAAGTCAACGCGGCTGGCAAGGTGACTCCCCAGGCTCCCAGAACTCCGGCTGGAGACACCAGTCGGCGACAAAAACAGAACGACAACAAGCGCAAGGCCCAGCAGCCGACTTCCAACAGTCGGCAGGTCGCGGCAGTTGAAGATCAACAGCCGGAAGGGCAGCCTCCGGCCAAGCGGCAGAAGGGCGGCAAATCCAATTGGCTGCCAGCCTTCTCCTATGAGCAAACTTTGGATGGTCCCTGCAAGTTCCACAGTGGTGCGAAGCCGTCAAACCACACCACCAGAAAGTGCCAATGGCTCACCAGGATCGCCAAGGGAGACGGCCTCACTCCGCCGCTGCTTGAAACGCCTGGCCGCCCCGCGCCCCGAGGCGGGCGGCTCGGCCAGTCGGCGCGGTACAAGACGAGTTCCCAGAAGAGCACGGAGCCTACATAGTGTTCACCAGTATGGCAGATGACCGGCGCAGCAGGCGCCAACAGCAACAAGAAGTAAATGCAGTAGCAACAGATGTTCTAGAGTTCATGCATTGGTCCGAGAGGCCTATCGGTTGGAGTCGGGCGGATCACCCAGAGGTGATGCCGAGTCCGGGCTCTTATGCCCTGGTCCTAGGAGCTACCTTGGCCACTGATAGGCAGGCCACCCGTTTTTCGCGGGTCTTGATAGACGGAGGCAGCAGCATCAACATCCTGTACAAGGACACCATGGAGAAGCTAGGAATCAAGCGAAGACAGCTGCAGAGCAGCCGGACCGTGTTCCATGGAATTGTACCAGGCCTCTCCTGTTCGCCGATCAGCAAGATCCTGATCGACGTCCTCTTCGGAGACAAAGATCATTTCCGCCGAGAGCCGGTCTGGTTCGAGGTGGTGGACTTGAGAGCCGTGACCACGCCTCGCTTGGCCGACCTGCCTTGGCCAAGTTCATGGCGGTTCCCACCACGCCTACCTCAAGATGAAGATGCCGAGTTCAAGGGATTCCGACCAGAGCGGCGACTACAAGAAGTCGTCGCCTGCGTGGCCAAGAGCAATCGGCTGGCCGAGTCCCCGTGATCGCGGCGAGAAGCTGCCTTGACCGAAGTCGTGGCGATGGCGGAAAGCAGCCGAGATGTCGCCCACCCCAAGGAGTCGGAGGTAGAAGGATCATTCAAGCCGGCCAAAGAAACCAAGAAGATACCCTTGGACCTGGAGCATCCAGAGAGATACGCTGTCATGGGCGCGGGCCTTGACAGCAAATAGGAAGGCGAGCTCGTTGATTTCCTCCGTGAGAATCGGGACATCTTTGCATGGTCCCCCAAAGACATGCCAAGTGTACCGACGGAATTCGCCGAGCACAAGCTACATGTCAGGCTAGATATGAAACCCGTCAGGCAGCCCTTGTGCCGCTTGTCAGAAGAGAAAAGAAGAGTTGTTGGAGAAGAGATAGCCCGGCTCCTGGCAGCCGGCTTCATCATGGAAGTGTTTTTTCCAGAGTGGCTGGCAAACCCGGTTTTAGTGCTGAAGAAGAACAAGCAATGGCGGATGTGTATCGACTACACAAGCCTCAACAAAGCCTGCCCTAAGGACCCGTTTGCCTTACCAACAATTGATCAGGTGATAGACTCCACAGCCGGATGCGAGCTGCTGAGTTTCCTAGACGCATATTCCGGATATCACCAGATCAAGCTGAACCCAGCGGATAGACTGAAGACCGCCTTCATCACGCCATTTGGAGCCTTCTGCTACCTGACAATGACGTTCGGCTTGAGGAATGCCGGCGCCACCTTTCAGCGTTGCATGCAGAAGTGCCTCCTCAAGCAACTCGGTAGGAACGCCCACGTCTATGTGGATGATGTGGTGGTGAAGACGGAGAAGCATGGGACGCTGCTGGAGGACCTCAAGGAGACCTTCGAGAATCTGCGCCGATTTCAGATTAAGCTCAACCCCGAGAAGTGCGTTTTTGGAGTACCAGCCGGCCAGCTCCTTGGCTTCCTGGTCTCTGAACGCAGCATAGAGTGCAACCCCGTGAAGATCAAAGCCATCGAGAGGATGGAGGTACCCAGCCGACTGTTGGATGTGCAGAAGTTCACCGGCTGCCTGGCATCCATCAACCGATTTATCAGTCGGCTGGGCGAGAAAGCTCTGCCCTTGTATCAATTGATGAAGAAGACCACCTTTTTTGAGTGGAACCACAAGGCGGATGAGGCATTTCTCCAACTGAAGAAGATGTTGACTACTCCCCCTGTGTTGGCGGCTCCAACTCCCAAAGAGCCCATGCTCTTGTAAATCGCCGCCACCAAACCGAGTAGTCGCCACGATTATCGAGTCGGCGCAAGGAGGACGGCAAGGCGCCCCTGCCCGAGAGACGGTATATTACCTAAGCGAGGTACTGTCGACCTCCAAGCAGAACTACCCTCACTACCAGAAGATGTGCTACGGTGTGCATTTTGCCGCCAAGAAGCTGAAGCCCTACTTTCAAGAGCATCCAATCATCGTGGTTTGCACCGCCCACTCATTGAGATCATTGAAGCCGAGGCGCCCCGCCGAGTAGCCAAATGGGCTATAGATCTAGCTCCTTACACCATCTACTACCAGCCCCGCGACCGCCATCAAGTCATGCGCCGCTAACTTCTCGTCAAGCGGGCCGAGACCCGATACCGCCGCCAAATACCGACTCCACCCATTGGCGGATGCATTTCGATGGCTCCAAGATGCGCACCGGCCTGGGAGCCGGCGTCGTCCTCACCTCCCCTAAGGGCGACAAGCTCAAGTATGTGCTGCAGATCCACTTCGCCGCCTCCAACAACGTCGCCGAATATGAGGTGGCTTGCCAAAGAACTCGGCATTCGCTGGATCCTGTGCTATGGCGACTCCGACCTGGTGGTTCAGCAATCATCCGGCGACTGGGACGCCAAAGACGCAAACATGGCGAGCTACCGCTTCTGGTGCAAACAACTCGGTGGATACCGAGGGTGTGAATTCCTTCACGTGCCAAGAAATGACAATGATCAAGCAGATGCGTTGGCACGAGTCGGCTCCACTCGCCAAGCGATACCTTCCGGTGTCGCCCTTCAGCGCCTCCTCAAGCCGTCTATCAAGCCTTCACCAGAGTCAGACTCCATCTTTGTGCCGGCTCCTCCAGAAGTAGTCGGATCCGACTCCAGAGCCCCAGCAGACAGCCTCAAGAAAACCACAGTTGAAACCGGCCCGGGGACTTCAGCGCCCGGCCCGGGGACTGTGCCAACCGGCCCGGGGACTTCAGAACCCGGCCCGGGGACTGTACCAGTCGGCCCGGGGACTGCGCCAGTCGGCCCAGAGACTCCGTCAATCCAGCAAACGGCCGCAGACTCCAGCCCGCCGCCTCCCAGCCCAGCCACCCTTGTCCAAGTCGCTGTGGTAGCAGTTGAAGAGATAGTAGCACCTTCATGGGCGCAGCCCATCCTCAAGTTTCTAGTGAACAGAGAGCTGCCGACAGATGAGATCCTGGCTCGGCAAGTGCAGCGCCGAGCGGCAGCATACACCATAGTCAACAGAGAGCTGGTCAGGCGCAGTGTCACTGGTGTCTACCAGCGCTACGTAGAATCGAGAACAAGGCAAGCAATTCTCGAGAGACATCCATCGGCGTCACGGCCACCATGCGCTTCAAGGGCACTTCGCCGCCAAAGCCTTTCGGCACGGTTTCTTCCGCCAATTGCCTGGAGGAAGCTAAAGAGCTAGTCAAAAATGCAAGGGGTGCGGATGTTCGCTCCAAGCCACTTCAGCCGGCTTCAGCTGAAGACAATCCCCATCGCTCGCCCTTCAGAGTTTGGGGCCCGGACATGGTAGGACCATTCAAGACGGCCCGAGGCGGCCTAACTCATCTCGCTTGTCGCGGTGGACAAGTTCACCAAGTGGGTGGAAGCAAAGCCCATCAAGAAGTTGAACGGTCGATTGCGGTAACCTTCATCGCCGACATTACGGTGCGATGCGGCATACCGCACTGACATCATCACCGGCAACGGCACAAACTTTGCCAAGGGCGCTTTGGCCCGTTTACTGCTGACGCAGGCATCCGACCGACTTAGCGTCCGTTGCCCATCCATGATCAAACGGCCATGTGGAACGAGCAAATGGCCTCATCCCGTCCGGCATCAAGCCTCGATCTGGTCGAACCACTCGGCGTTCGCCGGCTGTTGGGTCGAGGAGCTACCGGCCGCCCTCTCGAGTCTCGCGACGACTCCAAACAAGTCAACCGGCTTCACGCCTTTCTTCCTCGTCTACGGTGCCGAAGCCGTCATTCCGACAGATATAGAGTTCGACTCTCCACGAGTCACCATGTATACCGAAGAAGAAGCTAAAGAAGCGCGCCAAGACGGCGTCGATCTGCTAGAGGAGGGCCGGCTGTTGGCACTCAGCCAGTCCAGCATCTAACAGCAGAGTCTGCACCGATACTACAACCGCAAGGTCAAGCCGAGATCGTTCCAAGAGGGCGACCTTGTGCTCCGGCTGATTCAGAGAACAGCCGGCCAGCACAAGTTGTCGGCACCTTGGGAGGGTCCCTTCATCATCAGCAAGGTGCTAGGGAACAACGCCTACTATCTGATTGATGCTCAGAAGCCTCGAGCGCGCAAGAGGGACGACTCCGGCAAAGAAACAAAGCGCCCGTGGAACGCGAATCTTCTTCGAAGATTTTACAGTTGATGCAGTATGTATCCAACTCCCCCCTTTGTATTAAAGTACTAAGACCTTAGGCCCCCTGAGACGAGCTCGGGGACTGCCTTTTTGTTATCTGTATGATAAGGAACACGCTTCCGAATATGCTACTCTTTTTGTCATACCGTCTGGCACCGGGTCCGACTAGTCGGCCCGGGGACTTGCCGTCTTGCGCTATGAAATGCTTCCTGCAGTCGTACAAGTAATGTGTTGCGCTCAAGCCGTCTCCTGTCAAAAGCCGCAGCTTCAGAGCGCTAGCTGTAGGCGAAGAACAAGCAAGAACGAGCGCACACATGAAAAAATGGCTAAGGACCTAAAAGCTTATGCATCGCTCAAGCAGGCTACCAGCCTCCCTCCGCAGAGCCGACTCATGAGTAGTCGGCTCGCCGTCTTAGCTTTTATCAAAGACGGCCGACTCTTGGATAGTCGGCCTATCGCTTTCTAGCCGACTTGCTAAAGAAACTCTAAAACAGCCAAGTACTTGCCTTCCCCAAGTAGCCAAGCACTTGACCTAGCGACAGTCCGCGGAGCGGCTGTCCAGCCGGCAAGGCGGCAACTAAGGGAAGACGGCAAAGGAAAAAGCCTAAGGAGCAATAAGCAAGGAAAGGCGGAAATCGGATAAATATTTACATAGGCCCTTGGCCGAATTTTTGAATAGAAATTCAGGATACACACCGCGGGTGGAATTGTTCGAACCTAACAAGTCTTTCAAAAGATTACTAAAGACAGATAAATAGAGGTGGAAAAAGCAGTATAGGAGGCGACCTCCGGGGCCGGAGGATCGGAGGTGACGGCGGTGTTGGGTGCCGGGGCAGTCGGCTAGGCGGTCTCAGCTTGGTCGCCTCCGGCGGCAGTCGCCTTGTCTCCGCGCGGCTCGTTGCTGGAGGCGCGATCGGGCTGAGGCTGGCTGCATGCTCCGTCTTCTGGCGCCTCCTCCTCGCCACCGTCCTCCGCCTCGTCCTCCTCCTCGGCGCTGGAGTCGATCACCTCCGCCGAGTCCTCGCCATACTCCGGGTTCATCCCGAACCAGTCCGGCGGCACTTCCTCGCCGCCTTCAGCCCGCTCGGGCACGATGACGTTGGTGTCCGTGTACTCGGCGATGGCTGTTGCGCGCTCGACAAGGGCGCCCTCCACGGCCTCCAGCTTGGCCTGGGCTTCTGACCGGAACGCGGCCAGACGGTCCAGGTCCAGCCCCGTATACCACGCCTTGACGAACTCCAAGGCCCGGCGTGCTCCGGCCCGGGCCGAGGAGCCCTTCAAGCCTCGAGGCGGCCGACGGCGACTTCCGGCCGGTCGGCGGTCCGACTTGCGTCTTGTGAGCGGCATGTCGGGCCTGGGCGGCTTAACCCGCCGGCGGCCCACGCTGAAGCCGGCGCAGCAGCCGGTGAGCCGGACGAAGACGGGCTTCAATGCTCAGGAGCTGCTCGTCGATGGTTCGGGGGGCATTAGCGGCGATCTCCTCGCCCTTCGCACTTCGCGCCTCCCGAGCAGCCTCGATGGCCAGAGGGACTGCCTGTGAATGACCAGGAAAGAAGTTTGCCAGGACAAAAGAGAAGAAAGCTGGAAAATCAGAAGCCGGCCTAACTCATAGTCAGAAGCCCAAAGAAATGAAAGAGACTTACCATCGACGATGTCCTCAATCTCGTGGTAGCCAGAGGTCAGCATCGCCTCCTTATCAGTCCAGGCGGAGCGCTCGATCTCAAACTCGGCCATGAGAGCGGCCTCCCGCGTCTTGGCCTCGTCCTGCGCCTTCTGGAGCAGCTCCCTCTGCTCGGCCAGCTGCGTCGCCAGCAGGTCACGCTCTTTGGCGAGCCTGCCGCACTCCTCCTCCTTGGCACGCCGAGCAGTGTTGGCCTCGCCCAGCTGCTCCTGAAGGGCGGCGTTGGCACCTGAAGAACGAAGAAAGAGACAAGCAAGTCATTAGTAAAATAGATCACCGGGGAGATCCGGCCCGACTGCTCGGCAGTCGGCCCGAATCTCGGGGACTACAGCCCGTGGGTGCGCCAGCACGCCCCCGCGAAGAAGGAAGATAAGAGCTCACCCCGGCTTTCCACCAAGTCTGCGGTCCGCTTATTCAACTCCTCAACATTGCGGTTGAAGGCAGTGGCGCGGAGGTTATGATACTCCTACAAAAAGCCGACAAAGGCAAAGTCAGTATTCGGAACTCGCCAGAAGGAGTCTCGAACCGCCTGCTCAGCAGCCGGCCCGGAACTCGGGGACTACACCCAGTGGGTGCGCTGGCGCCCCCCCACAGAGGAAGACAGGAATCAAAAAAGAAGAAGTAAACATACCCGGACAGATGTCCGCGCGGCCCGATGCGCCCTGTTGCAGACTTGAAGGGCATCGCTTTCCATGCGCAGCTTCGCCTGGACGTCCAGGAGCGCTTGGTTCAGCGGTCTGGTGCCGCCTCCGCGCAACCACCCGGTGGGCGCGGCACTGGAGGCCTCGACGTCCAGACTTGCCGAGCTGGTGGTGCCGATTTCCCGAGCTCGCGGCGCCGAGGTTGTCCTCTCAAGCCGGCGGCGCACCGGCTCGGCGACTTGAAGAAGCAGCCGCGCCTCGGCCTCGTCCGCGATCGGCGGGTCCGACTGGCCCACCGGCTATTTGCCGTGCGGCCTCCCAGACGGTGGCGGAGGCGGCGCAAGGGTGTCCGAGCCTGAAGCCTCGCCGCCCTCCTCCACGAGGGGGTTCTCGGTGCTGACCTCTCCGGTCTGCCCCGTGAACTCCGGAGCCGGCGGCGCTGACGACAATGGGGGGACGAGCATCGCTGATCGGCGACGCTGCCTCCTCAAGACGCCGTTCGCGCAACAGCGGCGGTGTCCTCAACTTTTTTCGGGCGTTGGGCCGCCTTCTCGCTCGCGCCTTCTCCAGTGGTCGGCCTCCTCCTCGTCGCGCTTCTCCCGCGTTCGGGCGTCGCTTCCCGGAGGTCGGCGGCGGGATCGACCCGCCGGTGTTGGCGGATGTCTCTGCCGACCCATGCAGAGGGGCGGCGACTCTTTCGAGGGAGAGGGGGCCTGAAGAGGAGCGGAGGAAAATCAAAGAAGACTCGGACAAGATCCAACAAAGAAAAATAAAAGAGCGTGAAGACTTACGTGGAAACTAACGGCGGCCTTCTCACTTCCCTTCGGAAGCGGTTGGCCTTCGCGGCCGCCTCCTCCCGTTTGCTCGCGGCGGCCGCCCCCTTAAACTTCTTCGGCTTGCAGCCGGGCGCACTCGGCCCGGCGTGACGCCTCTTCGCGCCGCCTTGGCCGGCTTGGCCGGCCCTCGGCTGGTGGCGCGGGACGACTTCCCCGTCGGCGTCATCTTCAGGCTAGTCGGCGAAGGTGGCCGAGGGCCTGAAGCCGCCGTCTGCCCCTTCTCCGCCGCCTTCGGCGTCGGCCTCCAATACCGCTGCCCCCAAGTCGGGGTCGTCAACGTTGCTGTCCGCGCGGTCTGGGACGTAGTCGCGGGGCTCTCTCGTGGCGCCGGCTGCGGGCTCCATGAGGCGGTTCTGCCCAGAGGAAACCAACAAGAATTAGAAGCCGGAGTCGGCCGCAAAGAAGACAAAACTGCAGAAAGATGCAACTTACCACTGGAGGGGGGTTGTCGCGCGAGTACGGCTCCTTGCCAAACTGCCAGTCCTCCGCGAACTCGCAGTGCGTGATGTGGTTCACCAAGTTCGCCACCTCCCTGCGGGGCATCTCCTTGGTACACAGCCGACTCGGGTCGTGGCGGCCGCTCATCTGACAGATTAGGTGAGGCCGGCCTTGGAGCGGGAGGACTCGCGCGGCGCCACGGCGGCGAAGGTCGGATCCAGCGAGGCCCTCCGGTCAGCGAGGACTCGAGTCGCGCCACTGCGGCGGCTCCGAGAGGTCGGCGACTTGGACTGGTGAGACCAACTGGGGAGCCTCCCAGTTAGGGGGGCCGGTTGAAGGGCGGCAAGTTGACCCAGTCGCCGTCGGTGGAGAGGTTCTTCACGTAGAAGTAGGAGCGCTGCCACATCTTCACCGACTTTATCAGCGAGATGGGAGGAAAGGGGTTGTCGGCCGTCGAGCGCCGCACCCGATGTAGGTGCCGCACTAAGCCGGCGTGCCGGCGGCTTGCGTACCAAGCTTCGAGGAGAAGAATTCTCCCCACAACTCGAGGGTGGGGAGAACGCCGAGGAAACCTTCGCATGAGTGGCGGCGGGAGAGCAACACCGCATTTGGGAGGTGGTGTGGTTGAAGGTTGTGGAACTCGAGGCAGCGGAAGAAACGCGCCGGCGGCAGCCCAGTGCGCGCATGAGGTGCGAGCGGAAGATGACCCTTCGCCCTCCTCGGCGCTGGCTGGGTCTCTCACGGCCTTGGGCGGGCGCGCACGAGGTCGCGTTGGGGAGACGGCGGGTCCGGCGGAGGAACTCGATATGTTCCGCCTCCACATCCGAACCGTCCCACATGCCGGAGCGCGTGGCACGGGCCGCGGCGGAGGAAGAACTCATCGCCGTGGTGTGAGGTGCTCTTGCTCGCGGCGGAGGAAGAAGAGAAGGCAGGAGAGTGGGGGAGAGGATGCGCGTGCGGTGCCGCCCCGCTCCTCCCTGCCTATTTATAGCCCTGTGGGCTGAGGAGCCGAGGGGGCGGGCATGGGATTAACTGCGCACAAAGCCCCATGCCGCCCCACGATTTACCCCACGAAGTTACTGCGCAGTAACAACGTGGGGAAGCCAACCGTTCGCGACCGCAGCGGATCCGTTCGGATGCCGAGGCGCGTAGTGGCGGGCCCCGCCTGACAGCCCATCCCGTCGCGCGCGTGGGTGAGCAGACTATCCTCTCCACGTGGCGCCACGCGATAGGACTGCCTCAATGGAAGCAGGGAAGCGTATCCGATATGCCGCCTGATTTCCCGCCACGACTTATAAACAGCGGCCCCTCGCAGAACAACATCTGACTTCAGCGAGTCGGCCAAAAAGAAGACGACGGCCGAGTCTCAGAGTCTGCGCCGGGAAGTTTGAAGCTGTTGAAGCCCCACGAGGCGTCCCGAGGGCTTCACCCAGCCGGGGACTATCTGTCGAGTGCAGGGCCACGGTAGGCTAACCGGGACCCTAGATCTTTCAAGACATCGGGCAGGCAGCGCCTTCAGCGAAGTCGGTGGCGACCTCAGAGAGGCGAGTCCCGGTGGCGATCTCAGAGAAGCCGAGTCCCAGATGACGACTCCAAGGCAAGCCGACTTCAAGCTGGCGACCTCCAGGGAAGCCGACTATGGGAGTCAGACCATGACTCTTCACGAAGCCCAATGCGGGGTACGGTCATGACGTCGCCGTCCCTCCCTGCCTACGAGGGACTGGCATGGCTACAGTGAGCCGTATCGCTGGAAGATCCCCGGCGAGGCGCGCACTATTGCCATGCCTGCCCTGACCTCAGTCGCAGTGTACGACGCACTGTACCCACGACGCCGGCCTGTACGGCCCGAAGGCCATGGGGCCGCCTGTCAGTGGGTGGACGGCGGCTGGCGCGAAGAGCGACCACAGTGGAGTCGGCCTCCCTGGAGTCGGCCGCCTCCCCTCCAGGGCCCCACGAGCCATTAACCAGATTGGATGGGGAGTGGCGACAGTGATCGCCCGATAGACGGCGGCACTGTTGCCATGACCCGGTGACCGAGCCTGCGTCACCAGGAGCACCGCACAGTGTCTGGCCTATCCGCGGCACCCACCAGTCGGCGGGCCCCAGAAGCCAGTGAGAAGGACGGCGGCATGAGAGACAGACGGCTGGGACCCGCGCCCACCGGATTACCATTGTACCCGGGTAGGCCTATCTAAACCCCGGCGCACCCATGCAAAGGTTCGGACCTTGATAGAGTTAGACCAGATAGCCTGTGGAGGAGAGAACTAGCCTTGCTCTCTCTCGCCTCGATCTGACTCGGGGAGCACCATTGTAGTCACCTCGCTTTAGTGACCATGCGGAGACCCCTTGAGCAGCGAGAGGGTGTTATCTCCCGGAGAGCCACAAGCTGGGTAAGATTCGCCGGTGTGCATGTCTATGCCTTATCCCGTTTCCAGGCACCGGCGACGTTCTACTCGCCCCCACCATGATAAGCCATCCTTTGGCATATGTCACACCCAACTCCCGACATGGCCGGACATGATCCGGTTCTTCGCTCGAAGCGGCATAAGTCTTTAGGGACTCGAAAAGACCTCTCGAACAGCGACCGTCTCTCGCCTTATCATGCGGTCGGTTTTAGCTTTCTCCGAGGCGCTTCGCCCAGCTCAGCCGGGCGCAATCGCGATGGTTCTCCAGTGCTACCTTAGCCGGCCAGGCGGAACGTAAGGTTCCAAAACATGGGAGCCGGGCAAACCAAACTATTGACCCAAGACATGATTCGGAGCCGATTCATATAATGCTATAAGTTCGGGGTGCTGCACTTGTGAAAATGTTCGGACTTATCACACCTTAATGCGGGGAACATAAGCCCCTGGTGTATTCGGCCGTACCAAAATATACGAGTGCAAAATATCATTAATGAACATATATGTAAAGTAATGCAATTATAGGCAAAAAATGCTGCATTATTTATTTAAGGAATTCTGCTATGAGTGCGGAATGATACAAATAGTGCGGTAAGTAAGGGATTGGACTAATTAAATATGTCCCCCTCCAGGGGTGGGCTCGGACTGGTGTGTATAATCAAATTTAATGCTCGTAATGGAGACCACCTGAGTGTTCGTCGCAGCCTTTTTCCCTCCCTGGCTGTTGCATCGTGAGTTCGGCGGGTTCACCGCCGGACAGGGCCTCTCGTGAACGGAGTCTTGTGTATAAAAAGAAGGAAAATAGAAATAAAAAGAGTGACACACTTGGGAGCCCCTGGTGTGGTCGAGCTGCACTCTGGGTCTGTTGTGGTCGTGCCCCTCCCCCTATGCCCGTGGTATCTCCAGAGCGTAATGATGTACGCGGAGAGCTGGTCTTGCAATCATTTGAGGGCTGGGGTTGGGGCCGCATTGCTATGCATGCTCGGAACGTGCCAGGTGGTCTTGATTGATGTTGCTCCGGGCGCGTTTGGCTGTGTCCGGTCGTTTAACGGCCGGACTCGAAAATTGCCTTAAAAGGCTTCTCTGTACTTCTGCCGCGAGAGCCGCTGTATGTTCCTCCGTTCGGAGGGAGCATTCCATATTTCCATTGACCGTGATGAATCCACGAGGGCCTGGCATCTTGAGCTTGAGGTATGCATAATGCGGCACCGCGTTGAACTTTGCGAATGCGGTTCGTTCGAGCAGAGCATGATAGCCGCTGCGAAACGGGACTATGTCGAAGATTAATTCCTCGCTCCGGAAATTGTCCGGGATCCGAAGACCACTTCGGTGTAATCGAGCTCGCAATTGGCCTCAACACTGGTATGGCGCCCTTGAAGGTCGTCTTTGTAGGTTTAATCCTTGAGGGTCTATGCCCATCTTGCTGCTGTATCTGATAAAGCAGGTTCAGAGCTCGCCGCCGTCCATCGGGACTCGTAAGGTGAAATCCATCGGCGATTGGGTCTAAAACCAATGCGGCGAATCCGCCATGGCGGATCTTTATTCGGATGGTCACTTCGATCGAAAGTGATCGGGCAAGAGGACCATGGATTGAACTTCGGGGCGACTGGCTCCATCGCATATACGTCCCTTAGTGCACGCTTCCGCTCCCTCTTGGGTATGTGGGTTGCGTATATCATGTTTACCGTCCGCACTTGTGGGGGGAAACCCTTCTGTCCTCTACTATTCGGCAGCCGGGTCTCCTCCTCGTCGTCGCTGTGCAGCCCCTTGTCGTTGTTTTCAGCAATTAACTTGTCTACCTGCTTAAATACCAAACAATCTCTGTTGGTGTGGTTAGCTGGCTTTTCGGGGGTGCCATGTATCTGGCATGAGCGGTCGAGTATTCGGTCCAAATTGGACGGACCCGGGGTGGTTCGTTTGAATGGCTTCTTCCGCTGACCGGGTTTAGAGCCTCGGAATCCGGCATTGACTGACGTATCCTCATTGTTGTCGCTGTTAACGCGGCGTTTGTTTTTGGTTCGACGTGACCTGCCGTTGTGGTCCTTAGTATCCGGACTGCCAGCATTTTTACAGAGGTTGTTGCTGCGAGCTAGCCAGCTATCTTCTCCCGCACAGAAGCGGGTCATTAATGATGTGAGGGCTGCCATGGATTTCGGCTTTTCCTGTCCTAGGTGCCAGGCTAGCCACTCGTCGCGGATGTTATGTTTGAAGGCTGCAAGGGCCTCTGCATCTAGACAGTCGACGATTTGATTTTTCTTTGTTAAGAACCGTGTCGAAATTGCTCGCCGATTAAATGCGCTGCTGGATTATGTGGCTTAGGTCATCGGCGTCTGGTGGTCGCACATATGTGCCCTGGAAGTTGTCGAGGAATGCGGCTTCCAGGTCCTCCCAACACCCAATTGACTCTGCGGGCAAGCTATTAAGCCAATGCCAAGCTGGTCCTTTAAGCTTGAGTGGGAGATATTTGATGGCGTGGAGATCGTCTCCGCGGGCCATATGGATATGACGGAGATAATCTTCGATCCAAACCGCGGGGTCTGTTGTGCCATCGTAGGATTCAATGTTTACGGGTTTAAACCGTTCAGGGATTTGATGATCCATTACTTCGTCTGTGAAACATAGCGGGTGTGCGGCGCCTCTTTGTTGAGCAATATCACGACATAGCTCAATGGAGCGTTGTCTGCTCTGTTCGGCCCGGCCGGAGTTGTTGTATCCGGCGTGACGGTATTCGTCGTGGGTCGTGGGGCACCCTCGTGATCCATAGATAGATCTGGATTGTCTTGCTTTGTCCTCCAATATATCCCGCAAGTCCGGCGCGTTCCCTCGTGGCTTCGTACTTTTTGAGCGATGCCGGGGTATGGTCTTGGTGGAGGGCCTAGGTGTTCTCTGTCCCGACCACGGGTGGTCGGTCTGCCGACAGCGCTGGTGATGAAGGTATATATGCTTCCTCCTCTAGTCGGGGAGCAACTTGCGTTTTGGGTAGCTCTTGGAGGGCGTTCGAGTTCATACTCTTGACGCGAGGACCTCGGTCCATCGTCGGCAGCAGGTCTTGATCAGCTTGAAGCTGCTGCTGCTTTTCTTTAGGCTATTTGTGTGGCCATTAGCCTGCGTTTGAAACGCTCTTGTTCGACAGATCCTCGGCACGACGAATCGTCGTCGCCGAGGCTTGCCTCGTCTCCGGAGGAGGTATGTAATTATCATCCTCGACCACTTCGTCTGCCGCTCTCTTGTGAGGGCTTGCTTTTGCATCCTCCTGCGCTGAATCTTGCTGGAGGGGATTATCTTCGGCACTTTCTGGGGTGTTATTATCTCCTGTGCCGGAATCTCCGTTTTTACTGTGGCGGGATTTAGAGCGGCGCCGCTGACGCCGGCGCTTGGGCTGTTTCTTTAAGGAATCTGCCTTTGCTGCTTCTTCGCCATCCCCATCTTTTGGGGTGTCCACCATGTATATGTTGTATGACGAGGTGGTCTTCCAGTGCCCTGTAGGTGCTGGTTCTTGATCATCTCCGGCATCGTCGTCCATACCGTCGATGTCTTCGGAGTCGTAGTCTAGCATGTCAGTTAGATCGTCGACAGTGGCTACAAAGTGGGTGGTGGGTGGGCTTTGAATTTCTTCGTCGTCCGCATCCCAACCATCCTGGCCATGGTCCGGCCAGGGCTCTCCGGATAGCGAGAGATGCTTTAGCGAATTTAAGATGTCGCCAAAGGGTGAGTGCTGAAAGATGTCCGCAGCGGTGAACTCCATGATCGACGCCCAATCAGATTCGATTGGCAGGGGCGCAGGAAGTTCGGAGTCCAGCAGGGAGTCCGGCACTTCGGAGTCATGAGCTTTATAAGGGACGAGGTTAGTGTTCGGCTCCATCGCCGTGGAAGTTGCAGCTCCCGAGGCGGTGTCCAACCACCCGTCCTCGATCTGCGCAATTGGCTCCGAACTATGGGTTGGAGCGGATTCGTGTGCGGCCTCCAAAGTACTGTCCGGCGGCAGAGCTAGATCGTACCCATCGTGACAATGCGGCACACTTGGCTGTAGCTTGGATCCGTCGAAGATCAAGTCTCCGCGGATATCCGCCGTGAAGTTTAGGCTTCCAAATCTGACCTGACGGCCAGGGGCGTAGCTTTTGATCTGCTCCAGATGGCCAAGTGAATTGGCCCGCAGTGCGAAGCCGCTGAATACGAAGATCTGTCCGGGGAAAAAAGTCTCACCCTGGACGGCGTTGTTGTTGATTGAAGAAGCCATCAAGCCTATCGGTGACGACACAGAGGAACTCTCAATGAAAGCACCAATGTCGGTGTCAAAACCGGCGGATCTCGGGTAGGGGGTCCCGAACTGTGCGTCTAGGCGGATGGTAACAGGAGACAAGGGACACGATGTTTTTACCCAGGTTCGGGCCCTCTCGATGGAGGTAAAACCCTACTCCTGCTTGATTGATATTGATGATATGGGTAGTACAAGAGTGGATCAACCACGAGATCAAGGAGGCTAAACCCTAGAAGCTAGCCTATGGTATGATTGTTGTAATGGTTGTTCTGTCCTACGGACTAAAGCCCTCCGGTTTATATACACACCGGAGAGGGCTAGGGTTACACAGAGTCGGTTACAATGGTAGGAGATCACATATCCGTATCGCCAAGCTCGCCTTCCACGCCAAGGAAAGTCCCATCCGGACACGGGACGAAGTCTTCAATCTTGTATCTTCATAGTCTTGGAGTCCGGCCGACGATGATAGTCCGGCTGTCCGGACACCCCCTATTCCAGGACTCCCTCACTGGCAGAGTTACATTGTAGAGCAAATGAATGAAACTATATCTACATGCATATTTGGCTGGTGGAGGCTCTAAGTTTAATTTTTTGCATAAAGCTAATTTTTCCCTACAACAAAGGAATAAGTTTTAATAACTACAAAGTTATACCAATATTGAGAAGGTTCCTCCAACTCAATCCCACCATTAAAATCAAGTATCATAATTAAACCCAATACATTAATTAAATAGAGTGATGAGATCAACGTAAATATCCACTTCTAGATACCCAAATTGTCCATAACCGGGGACACGACTAACCATGATTAGTTTATACACTCTGCAAAGGTTGCACACTTTTCCCCACAAAACTCGACCGCATCCATGATCGAAAGATCAAGACATAGTCTTTCTGAAGCATTACCTCTCTACTCTGGGTAGACCGGTACACCTACTTTCCCCTACATCTTCTAGTCCACCTCTTCAAGAGCTCACACAACTTACTCAACTATGCCAGAGCCCATAATGGCTTGTGGCTGCACACGGAAGTTTCTAGGCACGAAATATTAGATGATCCCTTTGAGCCTGCGTGGCGAACTGAGGGGAAATCACACGGGTACTCCGGGATTCCCATGGGCAAGCACTAGTTTCTCCAGGTGCCCCAACCAATCCACCCAAATGTGTATTAAAGTTGCCACCTTAATGTTGTCCAAAATTATTATCTCTCACAACTTTCAAGGATATCACGAACCAATCCCCGTCTACAAGCATGGCTAAGCAATATATGAGCACAACGTATATTTCTGGGGTGATCAAAGGTAATAGGTTCCTACCTCATGAACTACATAGCAAAACCACATGTTCCCAACCCTACTCATGCAATCTTTGAGGGTGAAACTAATGCATAGTAAAACTGGGTATTGAAAAGTATGATCAAAGTTGCCTTGCTGACAATCGGAAAACTCTAGAGACTCATAGTACCAAGCTTCGCACTCCGGAAAATCTAGCATAGACAAACAATAGCATACATAAGCACTCAAGCAAACGATGCAAAGAGAAAATGAAGAAAATATACAGAAAACTCAAAAACAAGCAAATAACTAATCTAAACAAAAAACAAATTTTAACAGCATAATAATTATGTGTATTAGATCTCAACAGAAGGTACATGCGATTAGCTACGATTTGCAAAAAGAATTAACTCAAATGGAGCTACGAAACTCAAGATACGAACAAAACAAGATCAAGTTCAAATTTAACTACATTCAAATTTTAAAATTTCAAAAACATGTTCAAGTTGGTTTACTAGATAGATGAGATCGCTCTGAAGATTTTGGCATTGGTTTCGTCGAATTTGGACAAACGAGCAAAACGTTGTGCTAGTTTGAAACAGAGGGACTAATCTGCAACAATATAACTATGAATAGGTCCCTGGTAGAAAACTAAAATAAAAAGAAAAATCCTATTGAACGAACGTTCACTACAGAACCCTACAATACGAAAACGTTCACTACTAGAAGCTAACGAGCGAACGCTCGCTATATAGATCAAAAACGAAAAAAACAGAAAAGATATGACCTGTTGGTTTGAGATCCGACGGTCGAGAATAGATCGGGACTACCAGCGGCGGCGGCGGCGGTCATCGGCGACGAAGGGCGGCGGTGGCGACTCTGGCAGCGTCGGGGGCTGACAGGGTGAGGGTGTCGGCGAGCGGCAAGCGTCGGCGGCGGCGGCAGCTAACGACGGCGATAACGGGCAGCGGCGGCGCGAGTGGCGGCTCTGCGGCGGTATGGCGATGTGGGCGGCGGCGGCTTGGAGTGGGAAGACGAGGGCCCGGGGCCTCGACATTTCAAGGGGCCGGGAGGTGCGGCGGCTCGAGCGAGGGGCAAATGGAGGCGGCGGCGGGGTCGTGTCCGACCCGGACATGGCGGGCGGCGGCGCTGTGTGGTGCGGGACTCCATTCCGGAGCTGACGGGCGAGGCGGTGGCAGCTGGGCCGCGGCCTGGCGCTAGCCGGGCCTGCCCAGTTTAGCCACGAACTATTTTTTTAAAAAACAATTTTTCAAAGAGACAAAACACGCTAGAATAAATATAAATAATATCCTAAAAATATCAGAAAAATCCACATAATAATATGGCCTTATTTGTGACCTAGTGAACATTTTTCTGGGCCTAAATGCCTAAACTAAAAATAAACATTATAGTACTAATTACTTCGCTAACAAATAAATAAACTAGCGAATAAAATCAAATAAAATCTCCAAAAATTAATAATTCAATTTCCAATATGTCTTTGCTGATTTTGAAGAAGTCATTTTATCTTCTCTCTTTATTTTAAAATAATTGGAAAAGAATTTTGAAAAACCATTTGATCCAATTTACCAAATTTTGATAAATCAAAAGTGGATTTTTGTGTAACCCCCAACTCTCTCAAATTGGTCCTTGAGTTGCTTAAGGTCTCTTGGATCAAAATGCAACTAAAACAAAGCAACAAAAATGCATAAATCATGGATGCATATGAATGATCTATGAATAACATCCAAATTGAAAATTGGGATGTTACAAAGGCGTCCCAATGATTTGGAGTTTTTAGATCTTAATGAAATTTTTGATAAAAGTGGGTTTTGAGAGGTCATGACTTTACTTAATATTAATCCCACTATTTTGGAAGAGTGTCAACTTCACATGCATGTGGATCGTGTTGAGAATATGTTATGTGCTATATTGTTGAATTTGATTATGATCCAATATGCAATTATTATGAGAGAGGAAAATATGGTTGTAGAAATCTTCATATTACTAAATTACCTCTCTTGATGCTTAGATTGTTAAAGTTTTATTCTTCTTCCATGCATATGATAGTTTTTGCTTGCCTTGATAATTTGTTTGCTTATAAAATACCTATGCATAGGAAGTATGTTAGACTTAAGTGTGTTTGTCACATGTTTTATGATGCTCTTTTTGTGCTTCAATTCTTGTCTTTCATGTGAGCATCATTGAAATCTCAATGCCTCGCTAAAAAGGCTCTAAAGAAAAGCGCTTGTTGGGATACAACCCAATATTTTTCCTTGTTGTTTTCTAATAAATAATTAATATAGCCCCTGGTTAGATGTGTTTTTGTGTTTTAGTTAGTGTTTGTGCCAAGTAAGACCTTTGGGATGGCTTACGGTGATAGTTGTTTTGATCTTGCTGGAAAACAGAAGCGTGATTTTGATCTGATTCTTTTTGCACAAGATTGGTACAGAAATTTCCCCGATTGTCCTCATTTTTCAGAATTTTTGGGGTCACAGAAGTATTTGAGAGTTACAGATTAGTACAGACTATTCTGTTTTTGACAGATTTTGTTTTCTATGTGTTGTTTGCTTATTTTGATGAATCTATGGCTAGTATCAGGGGGTATGAACCATGGAAAAGTTGGAATATAGTAGATATTACACCAATATAAATAAAGAATGAGTTCACAACAGTACCAAAAGTGGTGATTTAGTTTCTTATACTAATGGAGCTTATGAGATTTTCTGTTGAGTTTTGTGTTGTGATGTTTTCAAGTTTCGGGTAAGGATTTGATGGACTATGGAATAAGGAGTGTCAAGAGCCTAAGCTTGGGGATGCCCAAGGCACCCCAAGGTAATATTCAAGGACAACCAAGAGCCTAAGCTTGGGGATGCCCTGGAAGGCATCCCCTCTTTCGTCTTCGTCTATCGGTAACTTTACTTGAGGCTATATTTTTATTCACCACATGATATGTGTTTTGCTTGGAGCGTCTTGTATGATATGAGTCTTTACTTTTTAGTTTGCCACAATCATCCTTGCTGTACACACCATTTGAGAGGGACACGCATGAATCGTGATTCATAGAATACTCTATGTGCTTCACTTATATCTTTTGAGCTAGGCAATTTTGCTCTAGTGCTTCACTTATATCTTTTTAAAGCACGGCGGTGGCTTTATTTTGTAGAAATTATTGAACTCTCATGCTTAACTTATATTATTTTGAGAGTCTCTCTAAACAGCATGGTAATTCGCTCTGGTTATGAATTTAGTCCTAATATGATAGGCATCCAAGAGGGATATAATAAAAACTTTCATATAAAGTGCATTGAATACTATGATAAGTTTGATTCCTTATGATTGTTTTGAGATGTAAAGATGGTGATATTAGAGTCATGCTAGTGAGTAATTGCGGATTAGTAAGAATACTTGTGTTAAAGTTTGTGATTCCCGTAGCATGCACGTATGGTGAACTGTTATGTAATGAAGTCGGAGCATGATTTATTTATTGATTGTCATCCTTTGTGTGGAGGCTGGGATCGCGCGATGGTTAACTCCTACCAAACCTTCCCCTAGGAGCATGTGTGTTGTACTTTGTTTCGATGACTAATAGATTTTTACAATAAGTATATGATTTCTTTATGTCCATGGCTCACGCTCATGTATTGCGTGAAAGTTGAAAAGGTTTGAGAATACTAGAGTATGAAACAATTGCTTGGCTGAAACCGGGGTTGTGCATGATTTAAATACTTTGTGTGATGAAGATGGAGCATAACCAGACTATATGATTTTGTAGGGATAATTTCCTTTAGCCATAGTATTTTGAGAAGACATAATTGCCTTGTTAGTATGCTTGAAGTATTATTGTTCTTATGTTAATATTAAACTTTTGTTTTAAATCTTATGGATCTGAACATGCATGCCACAATAAAGAAACATTACATGGATAAATATGTTAGGTAGCATTCCACATCAAAAATTCTGTTTTTATCATTTACCTGCTCGAGGACGAGCAGGAATTAAGCTTGGGGATGCTTGATACGTCTCCAACGTATCTACATTTTTTGATTGTTCCATGCTATTATATTATCTGTTTTGGATGTTTTATATACATTAATGTGTTATTTTAAATTATTCTTGGGATTAACTTATTAACCTAGAGCCCAGTGCCATTTTTTGTTTTTCCTAGTTCTTGAGCTTCGCATTATCAAACAGAGTCCAAATGGAATAAAACCTTCGCGATGATTTTTCTTGGACCAGAAGACACCCCGGAGACTTGGAGATCAAGTCAGAAGAGCTGTGAGGCAGCGGCAAGGGGGGAGGGCGCGCCCTAGGGGGGTGCCCCCTGCCTTGCCACCTCCTTGGGACTCCTCTGACCTAACCCTTGGCCCTATATATTCACATATATTCCAAAACCACCAGAAGAATCTACGAAAACACTTTTCCACTGCCACAACCTTCTGTTCCCATGAGATACCATCTTGAGGCCTTTTTCGGCATCCTGCTAGAGGGGGATTCGATCACGGAGGGCTTTTACATCAACTCTATTGCCCTTCCGATGAAGCGGTAGTTTACCACAGGCCTACGGGTCCATAGCTAGTAACTAGGTGGCTTCTTCTCTCTCTTTGATTCTCAATACCATGTTCTCCTCGATGTTCTTGGAGATCTATCTGATGTAATATTCTTTTGCGGTGTGTTTGTCGAGATCCGATGAATTGTGGATTTATGATCAGCTTATCTATGAATATTATTTGAATCTTCTCTGAATTCTTTTATGCATGATTTGATATCTTTGTAATTCTCTTCGAACTATCGGTTTAGTTTGGCCAACTAGCTTGCAATGGGAGAAGTGCTTAGTTTTGGGTTCAATCTTGCAGTGCCCTCACCCAGTGATAGTAGGGGTAGCGAGGCATGTATTGTTTTGTTGACATCGAGCATAAAAAGATGGGGTTTACATCATCTTGCTTGAGTTTATTCCTCTACATCATGTCATCTTACTTAAAGCATTACTCTGTTCTTCATGAACTTAATACTCTAGATGCAGGCAGGAGTCGGTTAATGTGTGAAGTAATATTAGTAGATGCAGAAAGGAGTCGGTCTACTTGACATGGATGTGATGCCTATATTTCATAATCATTGCCTTGGATATCGTCATAACTTTGTGCTTTTCTACCAATTGCTCGACGGTAATTTGTTCATCCATCGTATTATTTGCTATCTTGAGAGAAGCCTCTAGTGAAACCTATGGCCCCGGGTCTATTTTCCATCATATAAGTTTCCAATCTACTATTTTGCAATCTTTTACTCTCCGATCTATAAACCAAAAAACCCAAAAATATTTTATCTTTTGTTTATCTATCTCTATCAGATCTCACTTTTGCAAGTGACCATGAAGGGATTGACAACCCCTTTATCGCGTTGGTGTAAGTGTTTGATTGTTTGTGCAGGTATAGATGATTTGTGTGTTGTCTCCTACTGGATTGATACCTTGGTTCTATAACTGAGGGAAATTCTTATCTCTACTTTGCCGCATCACCCTTTCCTCTTCAAGGAAAAACCAATGCAAGCTCAAGAATAGCACTCATCGTAGTCAACCCCTTGAACTTGTCGAAAACCTTTTGCAACAAGTCAAGCTTTGTAGATAGTGATATTACCATAAGTGTTCGTCTTCCTTTTATGCTAATATGTAAGTAGCTTCACCGAGCTCTTTCATTGAAAAATTCTTATTCAAGTATCCTTTTATGCTATCGACAAATTCTATATCATTTCCAATCAACAATATGTCATCCACATATAATATCAGAAATGCTACAGAGCTCCCACTCACTTTCTTGTAAATACAGGCTTCACCATAAGTCTGTATAAAACCATATGTTTTGATCATCTCATCAAAGCATATATTTCAACTCCAAGATGCTTGCACCAGTCCATAGATGGATCACTGGAGCTTGCACACTTTGTTAGCACCTTTAGGATCAACAAAACCTTCCAGTTGCATCGTATATAGCTCTTCTTTAAGAAAGCCATTAAGGAATGCTTTTTGATGTCCATTTGCCAAATTTCATAATCATAAAATGCGGCAATTGCTAACATGATTCGGATAGACTTAAGCATCATTATGGGTGAGAAAGTGTCATCCTAGTCAACCCCTTGAACTTGTCGAAAACCTTTCGCGACAAGTCAAGCTTTGTAGACAGTAACATTACCATCAGTGTCCGTCTTCTTCTTGAAGATCCATTTATTCCCAATGGCTTGCCGATCATCGGGCAAGTCCACCAAAGTCCACACTTTGTTCTCATACATGGATCATATCTCAGATTTCATGGCCTCAAGCCATTTGTCAGAATCTGGGCTCATCATAGCTTCTTCATAGTTTGTACGTTCGCCGTTGTCTAACAACATGACTTCCAGGATAGGATCACTGTACCACTCTAGTGTGGTACGTGTTCTGGTCAACCTACGAGGTTCAGTAGTAACTTGATCTAAAGTTTCATGATCATGATTTGATTTCTCTCTTGTTGGTGTAGGCATCGCGGGAACGGTTTTCTCTGATGTGCTACTTTCCAAATTGAGACAAGGTACAACTACCTCACCAAGTTCTAGTTTCCTCCCACTCACTTCTTTCAAGAGAAACTCCACTGGAAATGACCCATTCTTAGCAACAAAGATCTTGCCTTCGTATATGTGGTAGAAGGTATACCCAATAGTTTCTTTAGGATATCCTATGATGACGCACTTCTTGCTTTGGGTTCAAGCTTATTAGGCTGAAAAGCCTTTTGACATAAGTGTTGCATCCCCAAACTTCAAGAAACGATAGCTTAGGTTCATTGCTAAACCATAGTTCATATGGTGTCATATCAACGGATTTAGACGGTGCCCTATTTAACATGAATGCGGTTGTCTCTATCGCATAACCCCAAAATGATAGTGGCAAATCGGTAAGAGACATCATAGAACACACCATATCTAATAAAGTATGGTTACGACGTTCGAACACACCATTACGCTGTGGTGTTCCAGGTGGCGTGAGTTGTGAAACAATTCCACATTGTCTTAAATGAAGGCCAAACTCGTAACTCAGATATTCACCTCCGCGATCAGATCATAGAAATTTTATGTTCTTGTTATGATGATTCTCCACTGCACTCTGAAATTCTTTGAACTTTTTCAAATGTTTCAGACTTGTGTTTCATCAAGTAGATATACCCATAGCTACTCAAATCATCTGTGAAGGTTAGAAAATAACAATACCTGCCGCGTGCTTCAACACTCATCGGACCGCATACATCGGTATGTATTATTTCCAATAAGTCATTAGCTCGCTCCATTGTTCTGAAGAATGGAGTTTTAGTCATCTTACCCATGAGGCATGGTTCGCAAGTATCAAATGATTCATAATCAAGTTATTCCAAAAGTCCAACCGCATGGAGTTTCTTCATGCGCTTTACACCAATATGATCTAAATGGCAGTGTCATAAGTATGCCACACTATCATTATCAACTTTGCATCTTTTGGCATCAATATTATGAATATGTGTATCACTACGATCGAGATTCAACAAGAATACCATTAACTAATGGTGCATGACCATAAAAGATGTTATTCATATTAATAGAACAACCATTATTCTGTGATTTAAATGAATAACCGTCTCGCAATAAACAAGATCCAGATATAATGTTGATGCCCAACGCTGGCATCAAATAATAATTATTGAGGTCTAAAACTAATTCTGAATGTAGATATAGAGGTAGCGTGCCGACGGCGATTACATCAACCTTGGAACCATTCCCGACGCGCATCATCACCTTGTCCTTAGCCAATCTTCGTTTATTTTGCAGCTCCTGTTTCGAATTACAAATATGAGCAACCGAACTAGTATCTAATACTCAGGCGCTACTACGAGCATTAGTAAGGCAGACATCAATAACATGTATATCAAATATACCTTTGTTCACTTTGTCATCCGTCCTATCTGCCAAGTACTTGGGGCAGTTTCGCTTCTAGTGACCATTTCCCTTGCAGTAAAAGCACTTGGTTTCCGGCTTGGGTCCAGCTTTGGGCTTCTTCACGGGAGCGGAAACTTGCTTGCCCATCCTCTTGCAGTTCCCTTTCTTTCCCTTGCCCTTTTCCTTGGAACTGGTGGTCTTGTTACCAATCAGCACTTGATTCTCTTTCTTGATTTCTACCTCCGCCGATTTCAGCATTGTGAAGAGCTCGGGAATCATTTTCGCCATCCCTTGCATATTATAGTTCATCACGGAGACTTTGTAGCCCGGTGGCAGTGACTGAAGAACTCTATCAATAACACTCTCAAATGGAAGATCAATTCTCAACTGAGTCAAGTGGTTGTGGTACCCAGACATTCTGAGTATGTGTTCATTGACAGAATTGTTCTCCTCCATCTTATAGCTAAATAACTTGTTGGAGACTTCATATCTATCAACCCGGGCATTAGCTTGAAATATCAATTTCACCTCTTGGAACATCTTATATGCTCTATGGTGTTCAAAATGCTTTTGAAGTCCCGGTTCCAAGCCGTAAAGCATGGCACACTGAACTATCAAGTAGTCATCAGATCGAGCCTGCCAGACGCTCATAACGTCTGCATCAACTCCTGTAGCAGGTCTGTCACCTAGCGGTGCATCAAGGACATAATTCTTCTGTTTAGCAATGAGGATAATGCTCAAGTTATGGACCCAGTCTGTGCAGTTGATACCATGATCTTTCAACTTAGCTTTCTCTAGGAACACATTAAAATTCAAGGGAACAGTATCACGGGCCATTGATCTACAACATAAATTTGCAAAAACTATTAGTACTAAGTTCATGATAAATTTTAGTTCGAATAATCAAAGTACTAATGAACTCCCACTTAAATCAACACCCCTCATGTTGTCTAAGTGATACATGATCAAATTCAACTAACCCATGTCCGATCATCATGTGAGATGGGGCAGTATTCAATGGTGAACATCTCCATGTTGATCATATCTACTATATGACTCACATTCGACCTTTAGGTCTCCAGTGTGCGGAGACCATGTCTGTACATGCTAGGCTCGTAAAGTTTAACCCAAGTATTTTGCATGTGCAAAACTGGCGTACACCCATTGTATGTGAACATAGAGTCTATCACACCTGATCATCATGAGGTGCTTCGAAACGATGAACTTTAGCAATGGTGCATACTCAGGGAGAACACTTTTATCTTGAAATTAAGTGAAGGGATAATCTTATAATGCTACCGTCGTTCTATGAAAACTAAGATGCATAAAGGATAAACATCACATGCAATCAGAATATGTGACATGATATGGCCATCATCATCTTATGCTTTTTATCTCCATCTACAAAGCAACGGCATGATCTCCATCGTCACCGGTGCAACATGTTGATATCCATCGTAGCATCAGGGTCGTCTCGACAACTATTGCTAATGCATAGCGATAAAGTACAGCAATTACATGGCACTCAGTGATTGACATGCAAGTCATACAATAATTAAAGACAACCCTAAGGCTCTTGCCGATTGTCGTACTCATCGCCATGCAAGTCGTGAACTTATTACAAAACATGATCATCTCATACATCAACATATATCATATCACATCTTGGCCATATCACATCACAGCATGCCCTGCAAAAACAAGTTAGGCCTCCTCTACTTTGTTGTTGCAAGTTTTACGTGGCTGCTACGGGCAACTAGCAAGAACCGTTCTTACCTACGCAAAACCACAACGGTGATTATCAAGTTGCTCTTTAACCTTCTGTAAGGACCGCCGTAGTCAAATTAGATTCAACTAAAGTGGGAGAAATAGGCATCGGCCAGCCACCTTTATGCAAAACAAGTTGCATGTTAGTCGGTGGAACCGGTCTCATGTATGTGGACATGTAAGGTTGGTCCGAGCTGCTTCATCCCACAATACCGCTGAATCAAAATAAGACATAGGAAGTAAGCAATATGAACATCACCACCCACAACTCGTGTTCTACTCGTGCATATCAGCTACGCATAGACCTGCCTCATGATGCCATGCTACCTCTTGAGCATGCGTTGGTTTTCCCTTGAAGAGGAAAGGGTGATGCAACAAAGTAGCGTAAGTATTTCCCTCAGTTTTGAGAACCAAGGTATCAATCTAGTAGGAGACGACACACAAGTCACCTAGTACCTGCACAAACAATCAAGAAACCTTGCAACCAATGTGATAAAGGGGTTGTCAATCCCTTCACGGTCACTCGCAGAAGTGAGATCTAATAGAGATAGTAAAGTAAATATTTTTGGTATTTTTGTTGTATAGATTGGAAAGTAAAGATTGCAAAATAGTAAACGAGATGCGATGTAAATAAAAGAGATGTAATATAATAGAAAAGAGACCCGGGGGCCATAGGTTTCACTAGTGTCTTCTATCAAGATAGCATGTATTACGGTGGGTGAAGAAATTACTGCCGAGCAATTGGTAGAAAAGTGCATAATTATGAAGACATCTAAGGCAATGATCATGAACATAGGCATTACATCCGTGTCAAGTAGACCGAAACAATTCTGCATCTACTACAATTACTCCACACATCGACCGCTATCCAGCATGCATCTAGAGTATTAAGTTCATAAGAACGGAGTAACGCATTAAGCAAGATGACATGATGTAGAGGGATAAACTCAAGCAATATGATATAAACCCCATCTTTTTATCCTCGATGGCAACAATACAATACATGCCTTGCTGCCCCTACTGTCACTAGGAAAGGACACCGCAAGATTGAACCCAAAGCTAAGCACTTCTCCCATTGCAAGAAAGATCAATCTAGTTGGCCAAACTAAACCGATAATTCGAAGAGACTTGCAAAGATATCAAATCATGCATATAATAATTCAAAGAAGAATCAAATAATATTCATAGATAATCAAGTTCATAAATCCACAATTCATCGGATCTCGGCAAACACACCGGAAAAGAATATTACATCGAATAGATCTCCAAGAACATCAAGGATAACTTGGTATTGAGAATCAAAGAGAGAGAAGAAGCCATCTAGCTAATAACTATGGACCCGAAGGTCTGTGGTAAACTACTCACGCTTCATCAGAGAGGCAATGGTGTTTATGTAGAAGCCCTTCATGATCGATTCCCCCTTCGGCAGATCGCCGGAAAAGGCCCCAAGATGGGATCTCACAGGTACATAAGGTTGCAGCGGTGGAAAAGTGGTTTCGTGGCCCCCCTAATGTTTCTAAGGTATAAGAGTATATGTAGGTGAAATAAGTACGTAGGTGGAGCTACGAGGGGCCCACGAGGGTGGGGACGCGCCTACCCCCCTGGGCGCGCCCTCCTGCCTCATGGCTTCCTTGTAGAGTCCCAGACTTCAACTCCAAGTCTTCTGGATTGCTTTTGGTCCAAGAAAGATCCCCGTGAAGGTTTCGTTCCGTTTGGACTCCATTTGATATTCCTTTTCTGTAAAACACTAAAATAGGCACACACAAAACTGGGACTGGGCCTCCGGTTAATAGGTTAGTCCCAAAAATAATATAAAAGAGCATATTAAAGCCCATTAAACACCCAAAACAGATAATATAATAGCATGGAACAGTCAAAAATTATAGATACGTTGGAGACGTATCATGCCACTGTTGGGAAACGTTGCATGGAAAGCAAAAAAATTCTATGCACACGCAAGATCTATCCATGGAGATGCATAGCTACGAGAGGGGCAGAGCATCTACATACCCTTGTAGATTGCTAAGCGGAAGCGTTTATCAACGCGGTTGATGTAGTCGTACACCTTCACGACCTGTTCCGATCAAGCACCAAATGTACGGCACCTCCGCATTTAGCACACGTCCAGCTTGACGATGTCCTCGCCTTATCCAGCAAGAGGGTCAAAGTAGTAGATGAGTTCTGGCAGCACGACGGCGTGGTGATGGTGGTGGTGAAACTATTCCCACAGGGCTTCGCCAAGCACAACGAATTTAGAGCGAAGGATGAACTAGCGGGAGAGGGGGCACCGACACACGGCTTGGTGAATTGTGGTGTGCTCTAGGGGCTAGCCCTGCTCCTCTATTTATATGTTGAGCCCTGGGTCGTTACATGGGGAGAGGGCCTTCCCAAAGTTGGTTTGGAACACAAGGAAGAGTCCTTCTCGGATTCTAGCACTAGATGCTATAGTCCTCGCCGTCTGCCCAGACGCCATGGTCCTCGGCGTCTGGCCCAGGGCCAGATGCCAGGGTCCCTGGCGTTTGGTCTCTGACCTCCGCAAAACCTCCTTTTCCACCGACCTAAAGCCAGTGGGCGTTACCCCTTGGCCCAACCAAAGTGTCTTCGCACTAGAACATTTCTGGAAACATCTGAAACCTTTTTGGTGAATTTTGGAACCCTTCCGGAGACCAAACATTATTATCCTATATTTCAATCTTTGCCTCTGGACCATCCCGGAGCTCCTCATCATGTCCGTGATCTCATCCGGGACTCCGAACAACATTCAGTCACCAACATACATAACTCATATAATACTATATCGTGAACGAACATTAAGTCCGCGGACCCTACGGGTTAGAGAATGATGTAGACATGACCGAGATGCTTCTCCGATCAATAAACAATAGTGGGGCCTATATGCCCATATTGGTTCCTACATATTATACGAAGATCTTTATCGGTCGAACCTTTATGACAACATACGTAGTTCCCTTTGTCCATCGATGTCTTACTTTCCTGAGATTCTATCGTCGGTACCTCCATACCTAGTTCAATCTCATTACTAGCAAGTCTCTTTACTCGTTCCGTAATACATCATCTTGTAACTAACTCCTTAGTCACTTTGCTTGCAAGCTTCTTGTGATGATGTATTACCGAGAAGGGCCCAGAGATACCTTTCCATCATACGGAATGACAAATCCCAATCTCGATCCATGCCAACTCAACAGACACCTTCGGAGATACCTCTAGAGCACCTTTACGATCACCTAGTTACGAAGTGACATTTCATACACACAAGGCAATTTTCCGGAGTCCGGGAGTTGCATGATCTCATGGTCGAAGGAACACATATTTGACATTAAGAAAGCAGTAGGAATAAACTGAAAATCATATGTTATGCTAACGGATGGGTCTTGTCCATCACATCATTCTCCTCATGATGTGATCCCATTATCAAACGACAACTCATGTGTATGGTCAGCAAACCTTAACCATCTTTTGATCAACGAGCTAGTCTAGTAGAGGCTTACTAGGGACTTGTTATTTGTTTATGCATTCACACATGTATTTAAGTTTCCGATCAATACAATTATAGCATGAATAATAAACCTCTATCATGATTAAAACCACTTTATTATTGCCTCTAGGGCATATTTCCAACATGTCTTTGTTTCTTTTCTCATGTCCAGAGCACTCAAAATAATTATAGGAAATAGAAATAGCACAATTCATCCATAAATAACATGCTAATGTCCTAGTGCAATAGTAGTTCAATTATAAATATTACATCCGGATATTCAACATGTTTTTCAAACTCATCGATATAAATTCAGTGTTACTTGAGTCCAACATTGCATCAGTATCCGGGAATGTTGGTCATCCACACATTGTGCCCCTTGAGCTTCATTCAACAATGTATGAACGTGAATGGCCAACCCTGCATTTTGTGGTACATCACGGCAGTGCATTCGGGATATACAACATGATGATTATCAAGTTGCAACATTGAGTGAATCAATGTGTTGACCAATATGTACAGCAACACGAAGCAAAACTTACGATCCCCACAATTGACGTGCCCGGCGCCCACCTTCTCTCCACTTTTGCAATCGCACTGCAATACTTCATGACGGAGTTTGAGATGATGTACTATCGATGGGCTAGCGACTTCATATTGCGATCATGAATCACGCCAAGTTGTAAGGCGCGAAGTGCTTTTGCTCATGAAAGCAAGAATGCACATTTAGCCAAATCACTACGCCCCCTTGCTTCATCCACAATATCCCACACTTCTGGCTAACCATGTATCACACAATAACTCATCCCCCATCACCGAAGTACCGTGTCGTCGTACTTTCTCCAAAGAAACAAACAAGAACACAAAAAAAAACTTCAACGACATAACCCTCAGTACGCCAAGAACTTTGCTTTCCATCCCCCATGGGGTGACTGTCGCGAGATTGGGTTCATCCGGGCAGGTGGACCTCAGCAAAGGCCTCCACCACCTCTTGACGCTAATGAGTCATCCCTCAAGACTCCGGATTCTTATCCTGAAGAAAAGTCTAAGCGCCTCAAAAATGCTGAGAAGCGTGCCAAGAAGGCCACCAAAGATGAGTCAAAGGAAGAGGAAAATCGCTGTATTATCAAATTGGATGTCGAGAAGAAAAAGTATGAAGGGAAAGACGAATGCAAAACGAAGAACAAGCATGATCCAAAATATGTTGCTCTAAAGAAAAAGAGCACTCCAAGGAAAAGACCTGCGAAGCCAGTTGAACCTGAAAGTGATTCATCTGATCAAGATGATCCGCCGCTCACCCGAGAGGAAATTGATGCAACTCTCTCAAAACAAGTAATATCACCACATCCACTGCTCTACCTGATCTTCGTGTAGATGCAGTCCCAGTTGCTCCTCCAAAGAAGAACCCGTTGAAGAGAAAGACCCCAGCAACCACTATCACCATGGTTGAGAAAGTGAATACAAAACCTCACCCTGATGCAATTAACTTGCAAGATCTGGTGGTCGGAGTTCCTTTTGCTACATCTAAGCCAGGAGAAAAGATTCCGAAAGATAAGGTGAAGCAAATTAAAGGATCAAATGCTAAGCATAAGGTTCCCAAATCTGATGTTGTGAAAGAAAAAGCTGCACTATTTGCTTCAAAACTAACTCAACCTCTGGCTTCTATGCCTCCGACCGAGCAAAATGTGGCTCCGGCCGCTCCCTCTGCTCTAACTGTTGCATAGATGGAAAATGAATCTACTGAACCACATTCTTTTGATCATTAGTTCATCATGGAGCAGCTAGACAGATTTGTCGAAGATTTGTTTGATGGAGAAGTGGCATCTTTGCCGATTCCCTCTGAAGTTATTTCTCAAGCGTCTACTCTGATCCAAGGTATGCGAAAGGATTTGGTTGAAATCAGTGACCTCATTGGTCAACTCAAGGAGCTTGACAACCGCATGAAAGCTACAAAGTCCAAGTTTATCATTAGACAACTTGAAGAATCCTATGATGACATCAACAAGGAGCTGAAAGTTCTTCGTCACAGAAGACTGGGATTTCATTCGGATCTGGATCAAATCGTTTGCAAAATTTGTCTTGATCACCAAGCAAATGTGACTGGTTACAATGATCTGGTCAAAGGTCACATAGATCCTTCAAAGAAGAAGAAGAAGAAGAAGAAGATTGCAAAGAAGAATGCTCCTCCTCCTCCAGATTCTAACACACAGAGAGAAAATTCTCTGGTACTAGCTAGTTCTTCGGTTCCTCAAGAACCAGTTGTAAATGAGCTATATTCACCATGGCTAACTGAAGTAGTGCCTGTAGTTTCTCCCGCTCATGAAGAAAATCCATCTCAGCCTCAAGTGTCCGAAGAAGGAGAAATTCCTCCGTCAGAACAACGAGATTCTCCTGTCCTCGATGAGCCTAAAGATTCGGTTCCTCCCTCTGCTCCTCTAGCTTCAGAAGCAATTCCCCAACAGCCCCAAATGACTGATAAAGCTTCGGTGCTTGACTCTACCCCTGCACAAGTGTCAAATCCCTCTCCCTTGAGGATTTCACTCGTCACCACTCGAAGACCCTCAAATGTTGATCCTTCTGCAGCAAAGTCACCATCAGCTCATCATTCAGATTCCGTCATCTATGGCGATGAAGTACTTTCTATTGAAGATGAACTCAAGTACCCCTATCCTCGCGAGAGACTCCCTTTGTTTTCCATCGGCGTTGGCATCAAAGGGCCTCTGTTCAACAGAAATACTCACCCAATTTTCTTTCATGAGAGTCCGTACAGCAAGCCCAGAACATCTGATTCTCCTCGATTATGAACTCAAGAACAGGCGATATACTACTCTCGTGTTCTTTATGATAGACTGAAGATTTTCCCTCATGAGTTCCTAGACTTTGCAGCTATGAAGAGCATCGGATGCTTCAATCAAATTATGCAAGACATCGAAGACTTTGGTCTCACTTGGGTCTTAGGCTTTCAACATCCATGGAACAGGGAGATTATTCTTCAGTTTTATGCAACCTTATACATCTCCGGCAATGAGCCAGATAGCACACAGTGGATAATGGAATGGATGATAGAAGGAAAAAAGAATCAAATGTTCTACTATGAATTTTCTCTCTCATTTTCATTTCCCTCGATTTGAACATGGTAAAACTGAGATTCGGCTTCATAACATTGATGCAATCACTGATGAAGATTTTGGATGCACAATGGATGAAGATAAAATTCATGACTACGATGGTTCTCCTCTGCCTGAACATTCGACATTCGTTAATCAAACTCTATACCACATCCTCACATACACCATCTGTCCGCTGGCTAGGATGAATACTGATAATGCCATATCTTATGTTCTTTGGAACACCATCCATGCCATCTCACAAGGTTATATCTTCGATGTCGAAGACATGTTCATGCGCATCCTAATGGATTCAGCTCAGTGTCCTAAAACAATCAAAGTATTCACCCCATGGATTCAAAAAGTAGTTGACTATGCAATGAAGACCGAATATCTTGCTAAACCAGTCACAAAAGCTTCATTCCTCCTGTGTGTGATACGCTGAAAGTTATGGAAGATTTCTCTTTGGGAAAAGCACCAATGTCAATCACTTCCGTTTATCATCACACTTTCAATGGACCAAAGATGCCCAAACGTGATCATCTACCGAAAACTCAGCCTCCTTCACATCTTGAAGTGAGCATGCGCACTCAACAGTTGCTACTGAAGCATATGGCCGAAGACCTCCAAGATAAAGAACATCTGGCTGCCGAATTCAATGTCATTCACAATCGAACAAAATTTATGCATATGATTACAACAGAAAACAAGAAGTGCTTATGGAAATTGCTTTGGAAATTTTTCTCCAAGAAGCAACTCAGCAATTCTCACATTCAAGAACTCTATCAGTACATTGACCAATGGTTTACTACTGAATATTATCAAGATTGCTCCACTCCACCTTTGCCAGCTTGTGAACCTACAACAAATTTACTTAGAATTCAGCTGTGCAAATTAATCAACAAATCAGAAGCAACTTCGTCGACTGCCAAACCTTCTGAAGAAAATCCTCTGTCTTGCAAGTGCAATGAGGTTGATCCCAATATACCTTCCGCGTCCAAGACCCAAGTTAGTCTCGAAGGATCAACTGCTGCTGTCGCTGAAGACGACGGTGTCCCAGATACTTCCGAATCAAAAACTTCGTCAGACAGTCCCTCAGGCGATGCCTTAGAGTGAATCATCTTCACGTTTTTCTCGCACTTGTTTTCTTCATCACCTTTTTGACACTAGTTGACAAAAGGGGTAGAATAACATCGAGAGTTTGATAGGTTTTCTCTGTTGGATTTGGTGTTTGTGTTTTCTCACTCCATCTTTTGAGGCAATTACACCATTCCATGTGCTCTCATGCAAAACTTCTGTTGTGGGTTGTAATATTAATAACCCCACCTACTACACTATTCTCTCTCGAAGCTTTTTGTTTTGCAGGTGAAATTGTTAACAAAAGTTATGAATGATTGCACTTTACTCTCATTGGATTATCCATCATCAGTGCGAATACTTATCTTGTATGATTGAAAATTCTCCACATACTCAAATAAATCGCAAGAAATTCTATTGTATATCAATTAACTCTACATACATCCAGGGGGAGTATTTTTCATCATCAAGTCAAGTAATGCAAGTTCACTCTTGTTCAATTTAAAATTTACTTATCTATCTTCACTTTGATGATTATCTGTTTTTGTCAACAACCGTCCAAAAAGGGGGAGATTGTTGGTGCAATGATAGGCCCCTTATGTTTTGGAGTTTGTTGACATAAACAGTGGGGGACTTATGTGTTTGCTAGTGCACATAGAGTAACAGGTCCCTGGTGTATCGAGGAGTTTGGTGAAAACAACGAAGATAATCTCCCTGCGTATCAGCAAAGGTTATCACCGAAGATAAAGCTGTCAAGAGTGACCCCTAAAAATTGCTGAAGTCTATGCAATTGGTTCAATGATTGTTCGAAGCAAATGACTATGCTCGAGGAAGAATGAAGACAAAGTGAAGACGCAACATTTATTTTGTTGTTCTTCTTCTTTCATTGAGTCATAGGAACTTTGTACTATTAAGAGAGGTATAGCATTTTGAAGCTTTGATTCTCTTATGCTAAACCCAAACCTATGAAAGCTATGAGAGAAATATCTTTGTGCTCTGAGCAAATACTTGCCAGCAAGAGACTGTGATCTTCTTTGCTGCGAGAGATTTGCCTTGGACCGAGGAGTTAGCATTACTTGTTTCTCACGTAATGTTACCGTTGCACCAAAATCCGACCGCTGTGAACGTGTTGGTTGTCCATTAGTTGGACCTCGTGTCCAAAATGGTCATTTCCCTTCTGGGAAAGCTGCGGTTATAAATAGCCACCCCGCACCGGCTTTGTCCGATGGCTGCTTTGTTTGATTCTAAGAAGATTGTTGAGCAACCCCCCCCCCCTGAGCGATTTGAGTTTAAAATCCACCGAGACAAAAACCCTAGAGCTGAAGAATTAGATAGTGGTTCAGCATCACTAGAATCTAAGTTTAGTATGCTCCACCTATTACTCTTGAGAGCTGCAAACTCTCTAAATGGTTAGGTGTAAAGTTTGTCAGAGACCAAGAGTAATTGTGGTTCTCGAAGAAGAAGTCTATAAAGGTTCGGTGATCGCCTTCAAGTATCTACCATGAGTGATCGACATCGCTTGACGAATCAGTTGTCGAGGAGAATATGGTGAAGAGAGTTTATCTTCCGTGTTAAGTCACAACCCCTCCAACCAGACGTAGTCCTTGTGCAGAAGGACGAACTGGTTGAACAAATACCTTGTCGCCATCGAGCACCTTCAACCATCTCTATTACTCAAGTTTACTTTCGATACATTTCATTCGTGTAATTTACTTCGATGCTTGTTCTAGTTTTTCCTTCAGTTCTCTGTTGTATTTCATCTCAGCTTGTTTAACGCTTATTCCACTGCTGGGTTCTCAGAGATTTAAGTTTTCTGAAGAAAATTTCAAACTCCCATTCACCCCTCCTCTGGTAGACATACTTTGTTCCAACAATTTGATTAATTAAACTTAATTTATCATGAACTTAGCCTTAATAATTTTGCATTGTAGAGAACGAGTTTCTCTCGAAAGAAGTGAGTGGGATCAATGGCCCGTGCTACCATTCCCCTGAATTTTAATGCGTTCCTAGAGAAAGCTAAGTTGAAAGATGATGGTAGCAACTACATGGACTGGGTCCATAACTTTAGGATTATCCTCATTGATGCACAGAAGAATAATGTCCTCGATGCACCGCTAGGTGACAGACCTACTGCATGAGCTACTATAGAAGTTATGAACGACTGGCAGACTCGGTCTGATGACTACTCGATAGTTCAGTGTGCCATGCTTTACGGCTTAGAACCAGGACTTCAAAGACGTTTTGAACATCACGGAGCATATGAGATGTTCCAAGAGCTGAAGTTTATATTTCAAGCTAATGTCCGGGTTGAGGTATATGAAGTCTCCAACAAGTTCTATAGCTGCAAGATGGGGAAGAATAGTTCTGTCAGTGAACACATACTAAAAATGTCTGGGGCATCATAACCACTTGACTCAGTTAGGAATTGATCTTCCAGTTAAGAGTGTTATTGACAAAGTTCTTCAGTTACTGCCACCAAGCTACAAAGGCTTCATGATGAACTATAATATGCAAGGGATGACTGATGTCTACTACACAACCTTGTTCTTGTAGACGTTGTTGGGCCTGCAAGTGCACAGGTTTGTAGGACAGTAGCAAATTTCCCTCAAGTGGATGACCTAAGGTTTATCAATCCGTGCGAGGCGTAGGATGAAGATGGTCTCTCTCAAACAACCCTGCAACCAAATAACAAAGAGTCTCTTGTGTCCCCAACACACCCAATACAATGGTAAATTGTATAGGTGCACTAGTTCGGCAAAGAGATGGTGATATAAGTGCAATATGGATAGTAGATATATCTTTTTGTAATCTGAAATAATAAAAACAGCAAGGTAACTAATGGTAAAAGTGAACATAAACGGTATTGCAATGATAGGAAACAAGGCCTAGGGTTCATACTTTCACTAGTGCAAGTTCTCTCAACAATAATAACATAGATAGATCATATAACAAGCCCTCAACATGCAACAAAGAGTCACTCCAAAGCCACTAATAGCGGAGAACAAACGTAGAGATTATGGTAGGGTACGAAACCACCTCAAAGTTATTCTTTCGGATCGATCTATACAAGAGTTCGTACTAGAATAACACCTTAAGACACAAATCAACCAAAACCCTAATGTCACCTAGATACTCCATTGTCACCTCAAGTATCCGTGGGCATGATTATACGATATGCATCACAAAATCTCAGATTCATCCAACCAACATAAAAGTACTTCAAAGAGTGCCCCAAAGTTTCTACCGGAGAGTCAAGAAAACGTGTGCCAACCCCTATGCATAGGTTCATGGGCGGAACCCGCAAGTTGGTCACCAAAACATACATCAAGAGGCACATGATATCCCATTGTCATCACAGATAAACACGACAAGACATACATCAAGTGTTCTCATAAAAGACTCAATCCGATAAGATAACTTCAAAGGGGAAACTCAATTCATCACAAGAGAGTAGAGGGGGAGAAACATCATAAGATCCAACTACAATAGCAAAGCTCGGGATACATCAAGATCGTGCCATAGAGGGAACACGAGAGAGAACACGAGAGAGAGAGAGAGATCAAACACATAGCTACTGGTACATACCCTCAGCCCCGAGGGTGAACTACTCCCTCCTCGTCATGAAGAGCGCCGGGATGATGAAGATGGACACCGGTGATGGATTCCCCCTCCGGCAGGGTGCCGGAACGGGCTCCCGAGAGGTTTTTGGTGGCTACAGAGGCTTGCGGCAGCGGAACTCCCGATCTATCTTGATATCCGATGGTTTTAGGGTACGTAGGGTTATATAGGCGAAAGAAGTTGGTCGGGGGGTGCTCGAGGGGTCCACGAGACAGGGGCTACAGCAGGGGCGCGCCCCTATCTCTGGGCTCCTCGAGGTCTTCGACTTGATCTCCAAGCCTCCAGGATGATATTCTTCCAAAAAATCATGATGCCGAAGGTTTCATTCCGTTTGGACTCCGTTTGATATTCCTTTTCTTCGAAATACTGAAACAGGCAATAAAACAACAATATGGGCTGGGCCTCCGGTTAATAGGCTAGTCCCAAAAATGATATAAATATGTAAAATAAATCCCATAAACATCCAAAAGGGGTAATATAATAGCATGGAACAATCAAAAATTATAGATATGTTTGAGACGTATCAAGCATCCCCAAGCTTAATTCCTGCTCGTCCTCGCGTAGGTAAATGATAAAAACCGAATTTTTGATGTGGAATGCTACCTAGCATAATTCTCAATGTAATTTTCTTTATTATGGCATGAATGTTCAGATCCAAATGATTCAAAATAAAAGTTCATATTGATAAAAGAAATAGTAACACTTCAAGCATAATAATCAAAGTAATCATGTCTACTCAAAATAACATGGCAAAAGAAAGTTCATCCTTACAAAATCATATAGTTAGGCTATGCTTCATTTTCGTCACACAAAGATGTTCCCAACTTCTATACCCCCGATAACAAGCCAAACAATTGTTTCATACTTAAATAATCTCAAACTTTTTCAACCTTCACGCAATACATGAGCGTGAGCCATGGATATAGCACTATGGGTGGAATAGAATATGATGATGGGGATTGTGTGGAGAAGACAAAAAAGGAGAAAGTCTCACATTGACGAGGATAATCAACGGGCTATGGAGATGCCCATCAATTGATGTCAACATGAGGAGTAGGGATTGCCATGCAACGGATGCACTAGATCTATGAATGAATGCTCAACAAAAGAAAACTAGTGGGTGTGCATCCAACTTGCTTGCTCACGAAGACCTAGGGCATTTGAGGAAGCCCATCGTAGGAATATACAAGCCAAGTTCTATAATGAAAAATTCCCACTAGTATGAAAAAGTAAACTTAAGAGACTCACTATATGAAAAACATGGTGCTACTTTGAAGCAATATATGAGACTCATTACATGAAGAACAAGGTGCTACTTTGAAGCACAAGTGTGGAAAAAGAGATAGTAACATTGCCCTTTTTATTTATTTTCTTTTTTTTCTCTTTTTTTTCCTTTTTCTTTTCTTTTTGGGCCTTTCTTTTTTTCTTTTGGCCTTTCTTCTTTTTTTCTTGCTTTTTTTCTTTTTTGGGCAATGCTCTAATAATGATGATCATCACACTTTCATTGATTACAACATATGAATTACAAAACTAGAACAAGGTATGACTCTATATGAATGCCTCCGGCGGTGTACCTGGATGGTGCAATGAATCAAGAGTGACATGTATGAAAAATAATGCATGGTGGCTTTGCCACAAATACGATGTCAACTACATGATCATGCAATGGCAATATGACAAAAGTAAAGTATGTCATGAGGATGATGAACGGAACGGTGGAAAATTGCATGACAATATATCTCGGAATGGCTATGGAAATGCCATAATAGGTAGGTATGGTGGCTGTTTTGAGGAAGATATAGGGAGGTTTATGTGTGATAGAGCGTATCGTATCACGGGGTTTGGATGCACCGGCAAAGTTTGCACCAACTCTCAAGGTGAGAAAGGGCAATGCACGGTACCGAAGAGGCTAGCAAAGGCGGAAAGGTAAAAGTGCGTATAATCCATGGACTCAACATTAGCCAAAAGAACTCATATACTTATTGCAAAAATTTGGAAGTCATAAAAAACCAAGCTACACGCATGCTCCTAGGGGGATAGATTGGTAGGAAAAGACCATCGCTCGTCCCCGACCGCCACTCATAAGGATGCACAAGCCAGGTACACTTCATGTTTCAAATTTGTTACACAACTTTAACCATACGTGCATGCTACGGACTTGCTAACTTCAACATAAGCATTCTTTAAATTCATAATCACCCAACTAGCATGACTTTAGTATCACTACCTCCATATCTCAAAACAATTATCAAGTATCAAATTGATCATAGCATCCAATTCACTTTCTATGATAGTTTTTATTATACCCAACTTGGATGCCCATCATTCTAGGACCAACTTTGTAACCATAGAAAATACCATGCTGTTCTAAAAGACTCTCAAAAAGATATAAGTGAAGCATGAGAGACTAGCAATTTCTACAAAATATAACCACCGCCATGCTCTAAAAGATATAAGTGATGCATGAGAGACTAGCAATTTCTACAAAATATAACCACCGCCATGCTCTAAAAGATATAAGTGATGCACTAGAGCAAATGACAAACTACTCCGAAAGATATAAGTGAAGATCAATGAGTAGTCGAATAATTGTGCAACTATGTGAAGACTCTCTAACATTAAGGAATTTCAGATCTTGGTATTGTATTCAAACAGCAAGCAAAGCAAAACAAAATGACATTGCAAGGATATCACAACTCATGTGAAGAAGCAAAAAACTTAGGCTCAAACGATAGTAACCGATAGTTGTTGAAGAAGAAAGGTGGGATGCCTACCGGGGCATCCCCAAGCTTAGATGCTTGAGACTTCTTGAAATATTATCTTGGGGTGCCTTGGGAATCCCCAAGCTTGAACTTTTGTGTCTCCTTAATTCCTCTCATATCATGGTTTCTCTATTTCTCAAAAAGCTTCATCCACAACAAACTCAACAAGGACTCGTGAGATAGGTTAGTATAAACTAATGCAAAACCTTATCATTTTATACTGTAACAAATCACTAAAATTATTATTCAACATTGCATACTAAATGCCTCTGCATATTTAATACTCCTATCCTCAAATAGAATCATTAAACAAGCAAACATATGCAAACAATGCAACCATAACAGCAATATGTGAAAACAGTACAGTCTATAAAGAATGCAAGAGTATCAATACTTCCCTAACTCCAAAAATTATGAAATAAAATTTGCACTGTAATTTATCATAGATCATCATGCAAAAGGTTTCAACATTATATCATGCTCTGACTTTTCTATGGAATTTTTGCAACAGCGGTAAACTTTCTGTTTTCAAACTGCAACATGTATACTAACAAAATAAGCATGGTAAAGGCTACCCTTGACATTTTTATTGAAACTAAAGATGAAAAACATTATTCTAAATAACATCAAGCAAATACTAACAAAAGAAAATGACGCTCCAAGCAAAACACATATCATGTGGCGAATAAAAATATAGCTCCAAGTAAAGTTACCGATGAACGAAGATGAAAGAGGGGATGCCATCTGGGGCATCCCCAAGCTTAGGATCTTGGTTGTCCTTTGAATATTACCTTGGGGTGTCTTGGGCATCCCCAAGCTTAGGCTCTTGCCACTCCTTATTCCATAGTCCATCGAATCTTTACCCATAACTTGAAAACTCCACAACACAAAACTCAACAGAAAACTCGTAAGCTCTGCTAGTATAAGAAAACAAAACCACCACATAAGGTACTGTAATGAACTCATTCTAAATTCATATTGGTGTAATATCTACTTTATTATAACTTATCTATGGTTCATATCCTCCGATACTACTCATAGATTCATCAAAATAAGCAAACAACACATAGAAAACAGAATCTGTCAGAAACAGAACAGTCTGTAGTAATCTGTATCAAACGTATACTTATGAACTCCAAAAATCCAACCAAATTAGGAAGTCCTAAGAAATTTGTGTACCAATCCATAGCAAAACGAATCAGATCAGAAGAACGTTTCTGTAAATTAACAAAACTAATTTACTGGGTGCAAAAGTTTCTGATTTTCAGCAGGATCAACACAACTATCACCGTAGCTATCCTAAAGGTCTTACTTGGCACTTTATTGAAACAAAAGCTATAAAACATGATTACTACAGTAGCATAATCATGTGGACACACAAAAACAGTAAGGATAAATATTGGGTTGTCTCCCAACAAGCGCTTTTCTTTAATGCCTTTCTAGCTAGGCATGATGATGACAACGATGCTCACATAAAAGATAAGAATTGAAACATAACGGGAGCATCATGAAGCATATGACTAGCACATTTAAGTCTAACCCACTTCCTATGCATAGGGATTTTGTGAGCAAACAACTTATGGGAACAATAATCAACTAGCATAGGAAGGTAAAACAAGCATAGCTTCAAAAATTTAAGCACATAGAGAGGAAGCTTGACATTATTGCAATTCCTACAAGCATATATTCCTCCCTCATAATAATTTTCAGTAGCATCATGAATGAATTCAACAATATAACCAGCACCTAAAGCATTCTTTTCATGATCTATAAGCATAGAATTTTTTACTACTCTCCACATACGCAAAATTCTTCTCATTCGGAATAGTGGGAGTATCATAAAGGACTTGAACACTAAAATTTGTTTCCACATTAAAAGAGTAATGTTCAGAAAAAGGGTAATCATAATCATGACAAGATTTGTAAATATAATCATCACTACTTTTTATAGCATAAGTTTCATCACAATAATCATCGTAAGTAGCAACTTCATTCTCATCATAATCGATTGAAACCTCTCCCAAGATAGTGGAATCACTAAATAAAGTTGACACTCTTCCAAATCCACTTTCATATTCGTCACAATAAGATTCAACATCCTCCAAAATAGTGGGATCACTAATTCCTAAAGTTGACACTCTTCCAAACCCACTTTCATCAATATAATCATCATAGGTAGGAGGCATGCTATCATCATAACAACTTTGCATATCAAAACTTGGGATGCTAAAAATATCATCTTCATTAAACATATCATCCCCAAGCTTGGGACAAACATTAATTCCAGCAAATATATTCTCAAATATTTCATCCTCATCAAACATAGCTTCCCCAAGCTTGAGCCCTTTCATATCATAAGCATAATCACTCTCATCATTAAAAATATGGATAGCACCAATAGTAAAGCAATTATCATCATCACAACGAGTAGTAGGAGCAACATCATTTGGGAGGGATACCTTTCTACCTTTGTTGCTCCTTCTTTTCTTTTTCTTCTTCATATTATTTGTGGGTTCAACCTTCCTCTTTGAGTTCCTTATTGATGAGATTGGTTGAATAGAAAGCTCCTCCTCGTTACCTGATTCATTATAAGAAATAATAGGAGGAGATTGGGAAGTCTCTTCCCTTTCATTAGTATTCTCATCATCTTCAATTTGCTTTATTTTCTTTAGGTAATTGGCAATATAAGGATTTTCAATGCAATTCTCGGCACAAAACATATAAATCTTTTCTAGATCAATATCAAGAAAATGCTTAAGATTAAATTCTGGAATAGGCTTAGTTAAATGTTTCAACTCTTCACAACCCACAAGCAATCTAAGTTCATTGTAATGAGAAAGGGAGATCAAATCATCACAATTTTTGGACACGATCCGATCATGAAACAATTTGCATTGGAGATGTAAATGATCTTGTTTATTGCAAAATTCACAACGGGAAAGATATCTTAAATTCTCCGCACTCTTATCTAGCCTTTCTTGCAACTTCTTAGTTTCTAAATACTTATGCCTCTTGCAATATATATCTTCTCTATTTGGTGTGTTCATGCAAACATGCACTCCACAAAAGTTTACATGCTCATAAGATATATTTTCATCATGACTAGAGCAATAATGATTAATACTATGGATATTCAAGGAGTTTATACTAACAACATTGCAATCATGCTCATCATTCAAAGATTTAGTATCAAACATTCTATAAATTTCTTCTTCTAGCACTTGAGCACAATTTTCCTTTTCATCATACTCACGAAAGATATTAAAAAGACGAAGCGTATGAGACAAACTTAACTCCATTTTTTGTAGTTTTCTTTTATAAACTAAACTAGTGATAAAACAAGAAAAAAAAGATTCGATTGCAAGATCTAAAGATATACCTTCAAGCACTCACCTCCCCGGCAACGGCGCCAGAAAAGAGCTTGATGTCTACTACACAACCTTGTTCTTGTAGACGTTGTTGGGCTTGCAAGTTCACAGGTTTGTAGGACAGTAGCAAATTTCCCTCAAGTGGATGACCTAAGGTTTATCAATCTGTGGGAGGCATAGGATGAAGATGGTCTCTCTCAAACAACCCTGCAACCAAATAACAAAGAGTCTCTTGTGTCCCCAACACACCCAATACAATGGTAAATTGTATAGGTGCACTAGTTCGGCGAAGAGATGGTGATACAAGTGCAATATGGATAGTAGATATAGGTTTTTATAATCTGAAATAATAAAAACAGCAAGGTAACTAATGGTAAAAGTGAACGTAAACGGTATTGCAATGATAGGAAACAAGGCCTAGGGTTCATACTTTCACTAGTGCAAGCTCTATCAAAAATAATAACATAGATAGATCATATAACAAGCCCTCAACATGCAACAAAGAGTCACTCCAAAGCCACTAATAGCGGAGAACAAACGTAGAGATTATGGTAGGGTACGAAACCACCTCAAAGTTATTCTTTCGGATCGATCTATAAAAGAGTTCGTACTAGAATAACACCTTAAGACACAAATCAACCAAAACCCTAATGTCACCTAGATACTCCATTGTCACCTCAAGTATCCGTGGGCATGATTATACGATATGCATCAGACAATCTTAGATTCATCCAACCAACATAAAAGTACTTCAAAGAGTGCCCCAAAGTTTCTACCGGAGAGTCAAGAAAACTTGTGCCAACCCCTATGCATAGGTGAAAGCACAAGTGCTCCCTAGGTGGTTTTGGTAATTAATGTCAACATATCTCTTGTTGGACTAACACTTTTATCTAGTATGTTTCAGATAAGTTCAACAATGGAGTGGCATGGACTAAAGGATGTGGGAACCCCTTCAAGATGCTAAGGACAAAGGATTGGCTCAAGCTCAAAAGCTCAAGACTCTTCATTTTATATTTTAGTGATCCAAGATCACATTGAGTCTATAGGAAAAGCCAATACTATCAAGGAGGGATGATGTGTTGCTTAATGAGCCTCTTGCTTCATGTGCTTAGTGATATGCTCCAAAACCCTCAACCACTTTCCCACTTCCACAAATGACCTAAACCTAAAGCCAAAATCGGTCACACCAATTCTTCCTATCCGGCGCCACCGATTCCAAAAGTCTTAGCCACTGCCACAAACCCTAAGCAAATCGGTCTTACCGATAGGAATCTCGGTCTCACCGAGATGGGATTGTAATCTCTCTATGTATGTCTGTCGGTGTCAAAACCGGCGGATCTCGGGTAGGGGGTCCCGAACTGTGCGTCTAGGCAGATGGTAACAGGAGACAAGGGACACGATGTTTTTACCCAGGTACGGGCCCTCTCGATGGAGGTAAAACCCTACTCCTGCTTGATTGATATTGATGATATGGGTAGTACAAGAGTGGATCTACCACGAGATCAAGGAGGCTAAACCCTAGAAGCTAGCCTATGGTATGATTGTTGTAATGGTTGTTCGTCCTACGGACTAAAACCATCCGGTTTATACAGACTCCGGAGAGGGCTAGGGTTACACAGAGTCGGTTACAATGGTAGGAGATCTACATATCCGTATTGCCAAGCTTGCCTTCCACGCCAAGGAAAGTCCTGTCCGGACACGGGACGAAGTCTTCAATCTTGTATCTTCATAGTCTTGGAGTCCGCCGATGATGATAGTTCGCTATCCGGACACCCCTAGTCCAGACTCCTCAAGAGCCCCGAACCAGGCTTCAATGACGACGAGTCCAGTGCATATATTGTCTTCGGCGTTGCAAGGCGGGTTCTCCTTCAAATTCCATGTGCTTGCCGAATAGTGTCCGGCTCCCTTACAAATGTTGCGCTCCTTGGCTTCCACGCCCAATAATGGCCCTCTTCCACGCGTCGCACGAATGCGAAAGACCAGGGTATCTTTTATATTTTACCCCCTAGCTGCGCAAATAACCTGTCTATAAGAGAGGCAAGAATCCAGATCCAAATCACACCATCTTCCTTCCACGAGTACTCATCGGAGCGCTTCTGACCAAAGATCCATTCCATCATGGACCGTCGACGCGGCTCCTCCTCTCGCGCTCCCAGCCCTCCGCCAGGAGATTGGAGGAGATGTTCTGTTCCGCACAATGAGCTGGTGATGCTCCAAGCAGAGGGATACCTTCCTCCGGCCTTTATGGTCCCGGTTCGAGCCGGACTGGCCACTTACAAATGTGGAAAGCAAGCGGAGGCCACCCCTAGTCCCTCCAAAGGGGAGCGGGTGTGCTTCGTCCCTTACCTAATAAGGGGGCTCGGATTTCCCATTCATCCGTTTCTCCGGGGGCTTCTGGAGTTCTACGGACTCCAGCTTCATCACCTCACACCCGCCTCTATTCTGCACATCGCGGGTTACGTAGCTCTTTACGAGCTGTTCCTGGGCATCGAGCCCCATTTTGCACCGTGGAAGAGGTTATTCTGCCTCGTACCCCGTTCTCACGAGGGGTCAATATATCAAGTGGGCGGAGCTGAAATATGGCGCATCGCCAGGACCGGATATCTATCCGGAACCCCAAAGAAGGCGTGCGAAGACTGGCCCTCGAAATGGTTTTATGTGGAAGACGCTCCACTGCCGGACCCAGTTCGGATCGGCCTCCCGGAGTTCAACAGGGCTCCTCTGAAGAAGCGCCTAAGCTGGTGCCCACGGAGCCCTCAACAAGAGGAAGACAGGAGTGTCCATTACTTGATGGGCCGGATTAGGTTGCTGGCCCATTCCGGATTAACCATGATCGGAGTCATGGCCACATGCATCATGCGAGGGGTGCAGCCGCTCCAATATAGGGGCCACCCCATGTGGGATTTCAACGGGGAGAATGATGCCACCCATCATGGCCGTAAGGGGCCGGGATCGGCCGCGGATCTGGTAAAGATCCTGTCCGGCCTGTACAAGGGGGAGAAGGAGGACTTCCTCCAGACGAGCCCATTGAATGGGTTCTCCATGAATAACCCTCGGAGCTGGGTAAGCGGACGTTTATTTATCCGACCCGTGCTTTCAAAGTTAAGTACCTTACTTTATGACCTTACTTTATGGTTTTGACGCAGGAACTGCGCCGGAATGTGGAGAGCATACATAGTCCGGCTCCACAACCCGAGGATCCAGGAAGATCCCTTGATCCGCCCTCCGAAGGGGATCCGGACATAAAGGTGGAGCTAATTGGCGGGGTGTTCCACCAACTCAGCATGGACAATGCTCTAGTCGCCATCACGGCTAACTACCCCGGCCTAACTCCGGCTTCCCAAGTAATTATGACCGGAGTCCTGACACTATTACTTCATCCTTGCATATTTCTGACCACCGTATACAATGGTGTCTTGCAGGAGGTGCCTTCAAGGCGGGAAGCCGAAACCGCGGCGGCGGCGGACCAACAAGGGTCAGTCCGGCCCCGCAGCGAAGAAGAGGGTGCAGTCTGAATCAAACGCCACCGCAATGGTATAGCTCATGACCGTTATTCAGAAAAGGATTCCCGGAGGTGTATTAACGCTCATGACTTTTCCAGGAGAAAGAGCACTCGCCGGACTGTGCCCGGAGAGGTTGCCAACCAAGCCTCCGCCAGCCAGGTTCCAACACCTGGTCCGGAGGGGGAGGCGAGGGCAAGGCGCGAGCCGGATACTCCTCCAATGGAGGATGCCAACAGGCTGTCCGCCACCAGGTCTGAGGTGGAGAGCGCCATGAATCATAGGCGTCGCCGGACAGTCCTGCGTGACACATGTTTCTCCCCAGAGGCGTTGAATGCCTTTAACGCGGGAGACACGCACCTCCGTGCCGCTCAAGATGGTTTAACCAGAGCCACGGAGCAGTATGTAAAAGACATACGGGTAAGGGATTATAATAGTTGTATATGCTAGTAGCCCCCGAGACTTAAAGTAGTTAAAATAACTGATTTAAGGATCATATAATGTGCAGGATCTTATAGAGAAGAATACACAATTGTCCTAGGAGCTACAAGAGTGCAAGGCCCAACTTGAGGCCGCACTAGCTGCCGCAGGAGGAGACACAGAGACCCCCCATGGTAACACATTATTTCAAAAAGATAAGCGGTGTGCGGCGTGCTTATAAGTCTGACAAGGATATTGCAGATGTTGCCGGACTTGATCCGGACAAGCAGCAGCTACTGCGCTAGCTCAAGGCCGGCGAGAGGGTGCTTATGAAGGTGCAGCAGGAGAGGAACAAACTCCAGGATGCCCACACCCAGCTGGGAGAAGAGCTAAAGGGTGTTCGGGCCGAGCCGTCTGGCTCCGTGAAGGAGAATCAGCGGCTTCGTCGTGGCATCTATAGTAAGTGCTTGAGCAAACTCTTTTGAAAAGAAGAGTTCGGCGAGGAAGTCAATTGACAGAATTTGTCTGTAGGTGCGCTCACAGGTCGCCCTGCGGAAGAAATGCCTGGTTCAACGGGTGACCAACTTCCCGAGCTGGTGCAACTGCTCGAACGTGTTCGATAGGTGATGAGTGGCGTCGTCCAGGCCTTATGGCCGTCCGTCTCCCTACCCGAGGGCCTTGGAGAGCTTGCGGAGAAGCTTCAGGGAGTACGGCAGCGCTTCCGTTTATGGAAGATATCGGCCTGCCGTCAAGGTGCCACGGAGCCCTGGGTCGTGGTGAAGACGCGGTACAAGAAGGCGGATCCAAACCACATGGCCGAGGTCGGACCTGTGGGGCCTGATGGGAAGGAGATCCCTGTGAGCTTAGTGTACGGCCAAGTAGAGTTGGCCGCTAAGTATTCCCAGTGGGACTGTAAATTAGACAGCCTGTTAGACGGGATTGAGGAGGAGTACAGTCAGTCAATTTGACGATGTATTTAAAATGACATGTAAAATGCCTTCTAGCCGGATTGTAGATCGTTTGTCTTTGCCGACCTTTTCGCTTCGACCTCGGGACCCTAGAGTCCGGAGTGTGTCCGAATACCTTCTCAGTTATAAAAAAACCGGGGCATGCATGGAGACCAGGCGTAGGGGTCATTAGTGCTTTATCAGACAAGTGCCCAACTAGTTATGTTATATTACATGGTTAGTAAGAAACATCTTCCAGGGAGAATAGTTCCATTAAGGATTCCTTTCCCTGGGAGGCATGCCCTAAAGTGCATGTCCGGACTGCGAAAAGAGCAAGAAAACGTCTGGGGGCAGATAAATAAATGGGTAAAAAATCATCTTTTAAGTCACCGACCGAATATTCCCTTAAGAATGCTAGCTTTCAGCTTCACCCAGTCTGAGGTACACATCCGGCTGACCCGGCAGTAACAATCGCAGAGGTGCTCCCTTTACCTCCTCGCCGAACAATCGGGAACGTAGGGGTAAGCACAGGAGCCAGGCAACCCAGCTTGGCCAAAACTTAAGTCATATCGATGCATATAATGGTGAATAAAAGGCACATGTGGAAGTTTGACACATGTGTTGGGCATGAAGCCCCTATAAGTAAACTTCTGTTAAAGAAACCCCCAGGTATAATGAGTGCAGGTAGCACATCAAGTGTGTGCGAACAATGCACCAATCGGCCCTCCAGGGCTTTATGAAAAAAGTGGAAAGGAGAAAAAAGAGAGATAAAAGGCAACTGAAGGATAAAATGTGGACGGGGGAAGGAGACGAACTTTGAGTCCGGCGCTAGGCGTAGAATCTTCGGAGGCGGGCTGCGTTCCATGGGTTCGGCTCGAGTCAGTTGTCCGATGCGTTTCGCAGACGGTATGCTCCGCCGGTCAGGACTTGGCCGATGATGAAGGGACCTTCCCATTTGGGCTTGAGTTTGTCTTTTTTCTTGTCCGGCAGGTGTAGAACCAGTTCGCCAACATTGTATGTTTTAGCCCGTACTTCTCTGCTTTGATATCTTCGAGCCTGCTGCTGATAGAATGCGGAACAAGCCTTTGCCACATCGCGCTCCTCCTCTAATGCGTCCAAGCTGTCCTGCCGATCCAACTCGGCTTCTCTTTCTTCGTACATGCGCACTCGAGGTGAGTCATGAATTATGTCGCAGGGCAAAACTGCCTCTGCACCGTATACCATAAAGAATGGTGTGAATCCGTTAGTACGGTTTGGCGTGGTCCGCAGCCCCCAGAGTATGGAGTCAAGCTCCTCTACCCAGTGCGTGTTAGATTCCGTAAGGGACCGCACTAGTCCGGGCTTGATGCCGCTCATTATCAGACCATTTTCTCGCTCAACTTGACCGTTGGTTTGAGGATGATAGACCGAAGCGTAATCGAGCTTAATGCCCATATTTTTGCACCAGAGTTTAACCTCGTCGGCCGTGAAGTTCGTGCTGTTATCGATAATGATTCTATGGGGGACGCCATAATGGTGTACTACCCTAGATATGAAGTCTATTACTGGTCCGGACTCTGCCGTTTTAACTAGCTTGGCTTCTATCCATTTGGTGAATTTGTCCACCATGACCAATAGGTACTTTTGCTTGTGGGTTCCCCCTTTAAGGGGTCCAACCATGTCAAGCCCCTGCACCATGAACTGCCCTGTAATGGGTATAGTTTTGAGGCGGTGGGTGGCATATGGCTCTGATTAGCAAAGAGCTGACAACCGACGCATCTTTGGACTAAGTCCTGAGCATCTGCCCGGGCCGTCGGCCAATAAAATCCTGTACGAAAGGCCTTGCCTACGAGGGCCCGGGCTGCGGCGTGGTGTCCGCCTAGTCCGGCGTGAATTTTAGCCAGAAGGTTTCACCCTTCCTCTTCGGAGATGCACCTTTGAAGGACTCCGGTTGTGCTTTCCTTATAAAGTTCTCCCTCATGGACCTTGTAGGCTTTAGATCGCCGAACTATGCAGCGGGCCTCATTTTGGTCTTCGGGAAGTTCCTGCCTAATTAGGTAGGCTAGGAATGGTTCTGTCCACGGGGCAATTACCGCCATTATTTCGTGGGCTGAAGGTGTTATTTCATCGGCTGAACCGCCAATTATGTCAGATTTTCCTGTGTTCGGTGGTGCGGTTGCTTCCGGGTTGTTATTTCCGGACTCCTCTTCCCATAGTACAGATGGCTTAAAGAGCCGTTCCAGGAAGATGTTTGGAGGGACAGCGTTGCGTTTCGCGCCGATGCGTGCCAACACGTCGGTTGCTTGGTTATTATCCCGGGCAACGTGGTGGAATTCGAGTCCTTCGAACTGAGCTGACATTTTTAGGACAGCGTTACGATAGGCTGCCATTTTCGGATCCTTGGCGTCAAAATCTCCATTTACCTGGGATATTGCAAGGTTTGAATCCCCGCGCACCTCTAGGCGTTGAATACCCATGGAGATTGCCATCCGGAGACCATGTAGGAGGGCCTCGTATTCGGCTGCATTGTTGGAGTCCGTGTACATTATCTGAAGTACGTATTGGACTATGTCTCCGGTTGGGGACGTCAATACGACGCCAGCCCCCAAGCTGGCCAACATTTTGGAGCCATCGAAATGCATAATCCAATTGGAGTATGCGTCGTACTCTTTAGAGAGTTCGGCTTCAGTCCATTCAGCGATGAAGTCGGCCAAGACTTGCGACTTTATAGCTCGCCGAGGTTTATAAGTTATGTCGAATGGTAATTGCTCAATGGCCCATTTTGCAATCCTGCCCGTCGCGTCGCGGTTGTTTATAATGTCGTTGAGGGGCACTTTGGAGGCCACTGTTATTGAACACTCTTGAAAGTAGTGTCGGAGCTTCCGGGATGCCATGAACACCGCGTACGCTATCTTTTGATAATGCGGTACGGACTTGCAGGAGTTAAGGCGGTGGATACGTAGTACACTGGTTTTTGAAGAGGGAATTTATGCCCTTCTGTTTCTCGTTCGACGACGAGCACCGCGCTTACAACTTGATGTGTTGTCGCGATATATAACAACATTGGTTCGCCCAGGTTAGGCGCAGCCAGGACCGGATTTGTTGCCAATATGGCTTTTATTTCTTCGAGTCCGGCGGTGGCAGCATCCGTCCACTCGAAGTGTTCGGTGCGCCTGAGGAGGCGATATAGGAGCAGTGCCTTTTCTCCCAAACGGGAGATGAAGCGGCTTAGAGCTGCCACGCATCCAGTCAATTTTTGTATTTGTTTGAGGTCTTTTGGAATATCCAGTCGTGACAGAGCTCGGATCTTGGCTGGGTTTGCCTCAATTCCTCTACCGGATACAATGAAGCCCAGAGCTTTCCTACTGATGCCAAAACGCATTTTTCCGGGTTCAGCTTTATGTCATATGCTCGGAGGTTATCGAATGTGAGCCTCAAATCGTCTACTAGAGTTTCGACGTGTTTGGTCTTGACGACCACATCGTCTACGTATGCCTCTACTGTTTTGTCGATATGGGTAGCCAGACATGTCTGAATCATGCGCTGATATGTTGCGCTGGCATTTTTGAGTCCGAAGGGCATCGTGTTGAAGCAGAATGGTCCATATGGGGTAATGAATGCCATTGCGACTTGGTCCGCCTCCGCCATCTTGATTTGATGGTAACCGGAGTATGCGTCGAGGAAGCACAATGAATCGTGCCCTGCAGTAGCATCGATTATTTGATCGATGTGGGGAAGGGGGGAAAGGATCCTTTGGACAAGCCTTATTGAGGTCTTTAAAATCGACACATAGGCGCCAAGATTTGTCCTTCTTTGGTACCATTACCAGGTTTGCTAGCCAGTCCGGATGTTTGATGTCTCTGATGAATCCGGCTTCAAATAGTTTGGCTAGCTCTTCTCCCATTGCCTGTCTTTTGGGTTCGGAAAATCGCCGAAGAGCCTGTTTGACTGGCTTGAATCCTTTTAGGATGTTTAGGCTGTGTTTCCCCAATCTGCATGGGATTCCTGGAATATCTGAGGGGTGCCAGGCGAAGATGTCCCAATTCTCCCGAAGGAATTCTCGCAGTGCAGCGTCTACATCAGGGTTTAACTATGCCCCAATGGAGGCCGTCTTTGTTGGGTCCGTTGGATGGACTTGGAATTTGACTATTTCGTCTGCTGGTTTGAAAGAGGTGGACTTGGACCTCTTATCGAGTATCACATCATCCCTATTCACCGTGGAGCGCAGCGCCGTGAGTTCCTCTGCCGCTAAGGCTTCTGTAGGATCGAAAGTATGTCTAGAGGGGGGTGATTAGACTACTTGACAATATAAAAGTTGTGCCTTTTGACAAAGACAAGTTTTTGGCAGATTCACGATTATGATCAAGTCAAGCATCACCCTACACATGCAATTCTAGAGTATAGGCAGCGGAAAGTAAATTGCACATGTAGTAAAGAGAGGTGGAGAAGATCAAACGCAATTTGGAGACACGGAGATTTTTCTCGTGGTTCCGATAGGTGGTGCTATCGTCAATCCACGTTGATGAAGACTTCAACCCACGGAGGGTAATGGCTGCGAGAGTCCACGGAGGGCTCCACCCACGAAGGGTCCACGAAGAAGCAACCTTGTCTATGCCATCATGGCCTATGCCCACGGAGGGCTAGCCTTACTCGGGGTAGATCTTCACGAAGTAGGCGATCTCCTTGCCCTTACAAACTTCTTGGTTCAACTCCACATCTCGACGGAGGCTCCCAAGCGACACCTAACCAATCTAGGAGGCACCACCCTCCAAAAGGTAATAGATGGTGTTGATGATGATGAACTCCTTGCTCTTGTGCTTCAAATGATAATCTCCCCAACACTCAACTCTCCTCACTGATTTGGCTGTGGTGGAAGAAAGGATTGAGTGGAAAGCAACTTGGGAAGGCTAGAGATCAAGCTTCATATGGTGGGAGTGGAGCAACTTGATCTCAACACAAGGGTAGGTAGTTCTCTTCTCAGAAATGTAAGGTAGGAGTGGTAGTTCTTTCTGATGGCTCTCTCCACGAGTGAAGAGGGGGTGGATGGGTATTTATAGCCTCCACACAAAATCCAACCGTTACACACATTTGACCAATCTCGGTGGGACCGAAGTTGACAACTCGGTGAGACCGAAAGTTCAAATCATGTGAACGTTGGGATTTTTGGTGGGACCGAAAATACAATCTCGGTTAGTCCGATTCGTAAAGACAAGAGCTTGCCAATCTCGATGGGACCGACTTCATCATCTCGGTGACACCGATTTGATGATGAAGGTTCTGAAGCTTGGCAACTCAAGTTTCGTGAGACCGAGTTCGAATCGGAAAATCCGAGATTTCTAGGGTTTGGCTTTATGGCTGAGGTGGTTCATCTCGGTGTGGTGAGTTTGGAAAATCGGTGGGACCGAGATTACTTATGAGTGTATATGGCGGTGAGAGTTCTTGATAGTTTAGGAGATGTATCACTAAGCACTTTGAGCAACCAGATCATTAACATAACCTCATCCCCTTTTAATAGTATTGGCTTTCCTATGGACTCAATGTGATCTTGGATCACTAAACCAAAAATGGAGTCTTGAGCTTTTGCCAATGCTTGCCTTAGCATTTTGAGGGGTCCACCTCTTCAGTCCTTGCCATACCCATATCACTGAACTTTCTGAAATGATTCTCAAGAAACTATTAGTTCAATGATATATATGTTGTTATTAATTACCAAAACCACCCGGGGATTAGTTGCACTTTCAATCTCCCCCTTTTTGGTAATTGATGACAACATATAGATCAAAGCTTCGACATAGGATATAATTAATGAATAATATCGTCGCTTTGAGAAGTATGTGATAAGCAAGAGCTCCCCCTAAATTTGTGCATTATTTAAGATTTGCGTTTGAATGCAAATGCATAATCAATTAGGATCATGGGTCACTCTTCCATGTCACATACATCTTGGTGGAGCGCACAAAATGATAAGAATGAATAGCATGCACCCAATCACCAAGACATGAGTAAATGGTCATACAAGATATGAATAGCATATGATAAGCATTAAGCACACATTAAAGCATAGTACGACCAAGCACTCATTAAAGTAGGATGAAACGTAGTATCAAACACACGGAATGTCTCGAAAATCAAAAGTATCTCAAAGAAACCGCAAAAGAACGAAAGAGCAAAAGCGCAAAGACAACAGCACTCTCTCTCTCGAAGTCCTATGATCTATACAATTTCTCCCCTTTGGCAACAAGTTACCAAAAGTTCGAAAAGGCATAGAGCTAAGCGCCTTTGGGGACTCTGTGGCGGCTCCATGCAGGTTGATGTTGGAGTAGATATGGCAGCATCTGCGAAGACTTCGCTGATGTCTGTCTTTGGAGGAGTGGTCACTGAGCTGGAGCTGGAGCAACTGATGGAGCTGTGGGAGGTGCAAGCTGTAGTCCCGTGTCATCCATCGAATAGCAATGATCGGGTCTCAGAGGAACCGGAGCGATCTGTTGATAAGCATCTGGACTAGGTCATCCTGCATCTCACGATAAGCTCTTCCTTCTCCTCTTTGCTTCCTCAATATCGCCTCAAGCTTGTTGTGATTAATTGCACTTGATCGACTTCACATCCGAGCATGGATCTTGTCTTCAACAATCCTCTCTAGGCTCTCCGAGACTGCACAATCTTGGCAGCGTTGCTCAATCCTTTGGGTAGCTTCAAGGAGCTGCTCTCCAACACTCTTTGGTTTAGCTGCTGCTGCTGCTGCTTCCTTGTCGACTTTGGCTTTCTTGGCAGCTTCAATCTTTGCTTGACCTTCAATCAAGTAGGATCCTCCTCATCCATCACAACAACATTATCCTCATGCTCAAAGCTGCAGTGGTAGGTGTGCTCTATCCAACAAGTATGTGCCCGTGCCAAACTTGGCATTGATAAGCATCTGAATATGCGGGGCAAATCCACATGACCTCTTCTGGTCAGCTGCAGTCCTCTTGATGGTCTCAACTATCAAGTCCATCACCTTGAAAGGTGCTCTCTCATCAAGTATATGCAGCATGTTGATAGAGTATCCTCGATCATGCGATGATCTCCGACTTGGGCATCAAGGTATGCCTCGAGAATAGTGTTTGTGGTAGGTAGACCTGCTCGGAGATAGTACATCGAGCCGAGCTTCAGATTCCCAAATCCTTATTGGAACCTCTTTGTACATGTTCTTCATAGTTTCATGGTTCTTCTTGGGAATACCATACACATCAACATCATCCTCTCTTGGCACTGGAGCATTCAGAAGTTCTGCCCATTCTTCAACAGTTGAAGAAAATCTTTGGCCTTCAGTCATCCATGTGATCTTTCCATCTGGATAGAAATGAGCTGTGGCATAGAATTGCATAATCATTTCATCATTCCAATTTGTCAACTTCTGACCTACAAAGTCTGCAACACCACATTCAGTGAAGCTCTCATGCACATGTGGAAAGAAGTCTCTGTGCTCTTCACTGTCAATGTAGTTCCAATCAACATATCTTGTGTCTGCCACAATGGGCTTCTTGTCCATCAGCACAGTCTCATAGAAGTCCTGCTGCTCTCTGGTATGAAATCTGGGATCAACAGCAGTCCTTCTTCTCACAGCATATGGATCAGCTTGTCTCCATAGCCTGAGACCTCTATCTTTCCTTTCCTTCATGTTCTCAGCTTGAGGATGAGCATCATTATGAAGTGGCAATTTCTGTCGAAGTTTCAGCAAGATAGGTGCTTCATCATCTGACACAGCTGGTGGCACATCATCTTTCTTCTTCTCTGAAGCTGGAATGTTTCTGACTGTCTTTTTTGGCTTAGCAGCAGGCTTTGCTGGAGCTGCCTTGACTGGAGCAGATGGCTTGGGCTTTGAAGTGGCTCCAGCCCTGATGGCATCACCCATGAACTTAGACTTCTGAGGAGGCTGGGGTGCTTCCTCATCTTCATCTTCTTCTGCTGCATCATCATGCACTAACCTCTTCCTCTTGGAAGTTTTCTTTACCTTGCTTGTAGTTTCCTCTTCCAAACTCAGCTTCTTGGCAACAGTAGACTGCTTAACTTTTCTGGTGCCCTTCTTAGTCTGCTGACCTTGTGGCTCTTTGGCAACTACTTTCCTTTTGGGCTTTGAGGTGACCTCTTCCTCAACAATGAAATCAGAATCCTCTTCATCTGAGTTCCTCTTCTTTCTGGCTCTGGTGGCTGCAGGAGGCAAACCACTTGGTGTACTCCTCTCACCATCATCGATGAGTCTTGGACTCGGGACTAGTGCTCGCCCCCGAATATCTCGCAATAGGAGACTCTGTCCTGCTCGCTGTCACTGGCATCGACATGGCTAACAACCCGTGAATAGATAAGGTGTAGGCGAGTAGAAGAGTTATCACAAACCGAAGTTTTTGCAAACAAATGAGTTCAAATTCTAGTATTAGGTTTTCACAGAAGACATTTGGTCGACCGAGTTTAAAATTCGTGAATCCAAGTGTTCAAACAGAAGCATTCACACCACTTTCGGTTTGACGAAGTGGGTTTCGTCCGCCGAAAACACTAGGGTTTCACTAAATCCTCATTTCGTCACACCGATTTGCACAACTTCGGTTGGACCGAAGGTGCAAAGGCAATGGCCAGAGGCCAAATCGGTCATACCGAAAATGTAAAATCGGTCTCACCGAGATGTGTTCGGCGGAAACCTAACCCTAAAACTTTTACTCGAATCTCGTTATAACGAACTAATCTAGTGTTCAGGAAGATTTCAATCGTGGCAAGATTACAGGCAAACCAAACGTGCATTGAATCGGAGATGGGAGCATGAGTGGGATCGAAACTCACCCTAACTTGGTGGAGTTTCTCTACGGCGGCAACAACGCGGAGAAGATGTCCGTTGACGGCGACGGAGACCTGCGGCGAGGGCGACAAAGCGACAACGGCGACGATCCGGAGACCAAGGCGGAGCGGCAAAAGGTGCGGGGCTAAACGTTTGAAGTAGAAATCAACGCGGCCCTCGGAGTATATATACCCCTTTGTTGTCGGTGGGACCGAGTTGTAAAACTTCGGTGGCACCGAGATGAATAACGCAGACGATTATGCACTTGATCACGCCGAAATTCACAACTCGGTTTCACCGAGGTGAAAACCTAGATCGATCTAAATGCTTTCGGTTCGACCGAGTTTGAGTGGGTTGGTCGACCGAAATCACTTAGAAGGTTTTGGAAGTTAGCCCTTGACGGATCGGTGGCTCTCGAGTGCTCCTCACTCGGAGGGTCCAAAATGACTTGTTCAAAGTTTGTGATGTAAGCATGAATAGAATTTGAGACAAGAAAGCATAGATAGCTAGGGAGGTACTTAGGCATTCTTGTCCATCCATTTGGTCGAGAAAAATCAAAACGACCAAAACAACAAATGGATGTCCTCGAATGGATAAAATCATGCATCCAACATGCTCACACAATAAGATAGCAAATGAAATATGTGTCAAACATGCACCATCAAAACTCTAGCTACTATCACACAATTTGTCGATGACTAGGTCATCTTTATATGAGTATATTGACTTAGGAGTCAAATGAGAACATTTGATCATAGGTCATACTCATCGTTTAAGCACAAGTGGGGTTACCACTTTTACATAAAGCATTAATGTGTTCACATCATTTGAAGATGCTTTAGCTCAATTCTTTAGAGCAAAGCTCCCCCTAGATGTGAGAACCCCTTTAAAGGGTCAAACTAACCTTGGGTTGTCGAGAAGACTTCATGTAGATGTTGAAGATGTGGATGCTCAATGTTGATGAAGATCATCAAGAGTTGGGAGCAATCCTTTGGATTCGGGCACTTTCAATACCTACATGGGTTAGTCCCACAAGGAACAAACAAGGATATCCATGGACATAGATTGAAGTTCACAATAGATGATGTCCATGAAAGCAATGATTACCTTGTCCCTTGACTTACCAACAAGAGGGTTTGTGACTCCTTGAACTAGTGCACAATGTGGAAGTTGGTTGCACAAGTTTTTGCCAAAATGAATGTGAGTGAAGTATGTTGGCGGAGTCACCCTCAAGAACTCTCTAGTTCTTCTTCTTCGGGATCCACATCATCTTGATGGGAATCCTTGGGGTTGTAGTTGAGCTTGACGAAGTAGAACTTGACGTTTCCTTGGGAACCCACTTGACCATGGCTTGAGGTGCTTCAACACATGCATCAATCTCCTCTTGAAGCTTGTCCTTGCCTTTTAGCTTGTGGTCTTGTGGTGGAAGGTCATCTTGAGCTTGTTCCACATTGGAAGAAGTAGGATCATACTTCTCCTTTTGAGAAACAAACTTTGGAGTGGGATATTGACCTTCTTCCCATTCAACACCCTCGGCGTTGAACTTTCGCTCAAAACCAATTCCTTGATTCTTCGGTGCCTTCCTTGCTTGCGGACAATTTCTGAAAGTTCTTGCTTCCGCAAGGCTCTTGTAGACACCTTTCTCTATAATCCCTTTCAATAAACTATTTTCTTGCTCAAGTGTAACTTTGCTTGAAACATTGTTAGTGGAATCAAGAGAACTACTAGAAGCAACAATATTGGATTTAGCATGGTTATTGTTACTACTAGATGAAGAATTTTTCTTATGCTTGTCATGCTTAGTTTTAATAGGTGGCAAGAAATTAGACAAGAGAAGTTGTTTGGCAAGATATGAAGAACTCTTCTTTCGAAGATCGTCATTGATTGCTTTCGAAACTCATGTTCTTGCTCTAGATTGAGCTTCTCGAGCGTAGCTTCTCATGAGATCTTAGGAGCTCTCTATGATCTTCTTGAGTTGTTTCATGAGCTAACTTAAGAGTGTTTAGTTCTTTAGTTAGACGCTCAATCTCCTTCATAGCATTGTCATTCGACTCTTCTCGACTATAAAGACTACTAGCATGTTCATCATTACTAGGCTCACTAGATTTATCATGTAAGAGCTCATCTTCACCAAGCAAGTCATCCTCATCACTATCAAAGTCAATGAATTCAGGGTGTGATACCTTGGGGCCTTTAGCCATGAAGCATCTTCCAATTCCCTCATTTGGTGAATCAAACAAGTCATAGGAGTTGGAGTTGGAGGACACGAGAGCAAGACCGGCAACACCTTCATCTTGACTGTAGTCCGAGTTGGAGTGATAGCTCCTTTCGGATTGATTGTCGGAGTCGGAGTCGGAGACCCATTCACCTACATGAGCTAGATGTTTTCTTCTTGTGTAGCTCCTTGATGACTTGTCTTTCCTCTCCGAATCCTTGCTTCTCCGAGAGGGTCTTCGTTCATAACGATCATCTCTACTCCTTCTCTCTTTCCGAGGTGACTCATCTCTTGAGCTTCTTCTTCTTGGAGATTCTTCTCTTCTCTTGTGGGGAGCCGAACACTCATTTGAGTAATGTCCGGGTCTTCCACAATTGTAGCAGTTTCAATCATGACTAGAAGATCTCTTTTCATCATATGATCTAAACTTTGAGCTTCTCTCTTTGCTTCTACTCTTGTAGAATTTGTTGAAGTTCTTCACCATTAGGCTTATCTCTTCATTGGAAACTAGCTTGTCACTTGAGGTTGTGGGAGCATCAATTGTAGCTTTGTAAGCACCACTTGACTTGTTGTGAAGCTCTTCCTTATCCTTAAGTGTCATTTCATGAGCAACAATTCTTCCAATGACTTCGGTTGGCTTGAGATTCTTGTAGTTTGGCATCATTTGGATCAAAGTGCACACGGTGTCATACTTTCCATCCAAAGCTCTGAGAATCTTCTTGATGATGAATCGGTCGGTCATTTCTTCGCTTCCTAAGCCGGCAATCTCATTTGTGATGAGAGCAAGCCTAGAGTACATTTCAGCGACTCCTTCACCTACCTTCATCTTGAACTTGTCAAGTTGACCTTGAAGAACATCTAGCTTTGATTCCTTCACGGACTCGGTACCTTCGTGCATTTCAACCAAAGTATCCCAAATCTCTTTTGCATTCTCAAGACGGCTGATTTTGTTGAACTCCTCGGGACACAAGGCATTGAAGAGAATGTCACAAGCTTGAGCATTGTTTTGCAACATCCGCAATTCTTCCGTTGTGGCTTCACGATCTGGAACTTTTCCTTCCTCGAAGAATTCACCTTGCATACCAACACAAATAATGCCCCATGCGGCTGGGTTATGGCCAAGAATATGCATTTTCATTTTATGCTTCCAACTAGCAAAATTTGTACCATCAAAGTAAGGACCTCTACGAAAATTACCCTCACTAAACACCATACTCTCCTAGGTTGTGAAACCAAGCTTATGGAGTCCAATGCAATGGAAACCAATACAATGGAGACCAAAGCTCTGATACCACTTGTAGGATCGAAAGTATGTCTAGAGGGGGGGTGATTAGACTACTTGACAATATAAAAGTTGTGCCTTTTGACAAAGACAAGTTTTTGGCAGATTCACGATTATGATCAAGTCAAGCATCACCCTACACATGCAATTCTAGAGTATAGGCAGCGGAAAGTAAATTGCACATGTAGTAAAGAGAGGTGGAGAATATCAAACGCAATTTGGAGACACGGAGATTTTTCTCGTGGTTCCGATAGGTGGTGCTATCGTCAATCCACGTTGATGGAGACTTCAACCCACGGAGGGTAACAGCTGTGAGAGTCCACGGAGGGCTCCACCCACGAAGGGTCCACGAAGAAGCAACCTTGTCTATGCCATCATGGCCTACGCCCACGGAGGGCTAGCCTTACTCGGGGTAGATCTTCACGAAGTAGGCGATCTCCTTGCCCTTACAAACTTCTTGGTTCAACTCCACATCTCGACGGAGGCTCCCAAGCGACACCTAACCAATCTAGGAGGCACCACCCTCCAAAAGGTAATAGATGGTGTTGATGATGATGAACTCCTTGCTCTTGTGCTTCAAATGATAATCTCCCCAACACTCAACTCTCCTCACCGATTTGGCTGTGGTGGAAGAAAGGATTGAGTGGAAAGCAACTTGGGAAGGCTAGAGATCAAGCTTCATATGGTGGGAGTGGAGCAACTTGATCTCAACACAAGGGTAGGTAGTTCTCTTCTCGTAAATGTAAGGTAGGAGTGGTAGTTCTTTCGATGGCTCTCTCCACGAGTGAAGAGGGGTGGAGGGTATTTATAGCCTCCACACAAAATCCAACCGTTACACATTTGACCAATCTCGGTGGGACCGAAGTTGACAACTCGGTGAGACCGAAAGTTCAAATCATGTGAGCGTTGGGATTTTCGGTGGGACCGAAAATACAATCTCGGTTAGTCCGATTCGTGCAAAGACAAGAGCTTGCCAATCTCGGTGGGACCGACTTCATCATCTCGGTGACACCGATTTGATGACGAAGATTCTGAAGCTTGGCAACTCAAGTTTCGTGAGACCGAGTTGAATCGGAAAATCCGAGATTTCTAGGGTTTGGCTTTATGGGTGAGGTGGTTCATCTCGGTGTGGTGAGTTTGGAAAATCGGTGGGACCGAGATTACTTATGAGTGTATATGGCGGTGAGAGTTGCGATAGTTTAGGAGATGTATCACTAAGCACTTTGAGCAACCAGATCATTATCATAACCTCATCCCTTTTAATAGTATTGGCTTTCCTATGGACTCAATGTGATCTTGGATCACTAAACAAAAATGGAGTCTTGAGCTTTTGCCAATGCTTGCCTTAGCATTTTGAGGGTCCACCTCTTGAGTCCTTGCCATACCCATATCATCGAACTTTCGAAATGATTCTCAAGAAACTATTAGTTCAATGATATATATGTTGTTATTAATTACCAAAACCACCCGGGATTAGTTGCACTTTCACCGGATAGTGCCTCTAGGGCTAGTGTGGCTGTCTTGTTTTCGGCATGAGTCTTTGTGTCCGGATCAACGACAAGAGTGATTATTCACTGGGCTGGGCATCTTAAGCTTCATGTACCCGTAATGGGGTATGGCTTGAAAATTTGTGAATGCCTCTCGTCCTAATATAGCGTGATATCCGCTGCTGAGCGGGCCACTTGGGCGTGACCTCCTCGGACCAGTAGTTGTCCGTGAAATAACACCACATCAAGTGTGATTTTTCCTGTGCAGCGTGCTTCCCGACTAGGGATTATTCCTCTAAAGGTTGTGCTGCTTCGCTCAATGCGGCTCCAGTCTATTTCCATTTTTCGAAGGGTTTCCTCGTAGATGAGGTTTAATCCGCTACCGCCATCCATGAGCACCTTGGTAAGACAAAAGCCGTCCACTATTGGACTGAGGACTAATGCGGCTGGTGCTCGGGCTATTCGGAATTTAGGTTCGTCGCTGGCGTTGAAGGTGATAGCCGTGTCGCTCCATGGATTTGTTGTTGCTACTTGGTGGACTTCGGCGAGGCTGCGGATTGTTCGTTTTTGCATATTGTTTGATGTGAAAGTCTCGAAGACTGTTGACACCGTGCTGATATTGTTGGAGTGGTTCTCCGGGGCTAGAAGCTCTTCGCCACTTTTGGCCACCTGCCGCAGTATCCAACATGCTCGACGGCTATGTGTTGGAGTGGCGCCCTCTGTACTATGAATTTTACAGGGTCCGCTGAGCCATCCTTCCAGTACGGTTCCGTGCCCTTTATAGGGTTTTTGCTTTTTGGTTTTTGTACCGGGTGCCTGAGCATGATGCACCCTTTTGTTTCGGACTAGGGTTGTGTTCGGAGCCGGATTGTCCCAAAACCTAGTTTCGGTTTTCCGAAAACTCTCGATCGCACAGTACTTTCGTACTATGGACGCTAGGTCGGCGAAGCGTGTAATTTCACGGCGTCTTACGGCATTCAGGATTCCCTTGTCTGTGCAATTATTGCAGAAAATTGAAATTGCGTTTTCCTCATGGCAGTCCTTTATCCTGTCCATAACCAGGAGGAATCTGGCCCAGTAATGATGTACTGTCTCAGCGGGCTCTTGCCGGATTTGAGATAGATCGCATATGTTTGGGAGGGTGGGTGGAATTGAGTCTGGAACCCTGCCCATCTTGAGGCTCAAGGGCCGAAAAGTTTCCGAATTTGGAAGCTTGGATTGCTGGACGTCGTCCAGCAAATCTGGTCCGCTGCCTGACTTTAGGTTCAGTACTTGATTGACGTCCGTCCCTCCGCGGAAATCCGGCATGGAGGGATCAGGAGTCCGGACATAGATGGTTTTTAATACAGAAGAAGAGTCGCCGCGTTGTTCCTCTACCATCGCAATGTGGTGGGTGACCTGGGGAGAGGTTATCTCTCTCAGATCGGTTTTAAGCCCAATCTGATTGTAGTCTGTAGCGACTCCCAGGGCGGCGAAGCAATCCAAGAGCTCGTTTACGGAATAGAGCTCCATTGGATCTAGCTGCTCGGTAAATTCCGACTTGTCATGAAGATCGCTTTTGATGATCCGAGAGGTCATCGTCGGAGCGGCGGCCGAACAGGCGGTTATAGGAAAACCACCCAGCCGGATGGTTTGGTCGGCAGCCAAAGCTCCTTTAGCAATGGTACCGTCCTTAAAGATGGGAAGAGGCATCCTTCCTGATCGTGACGGCACAGAGGAACTCTCAATGAAAGCACCAATGTCGGTGTCAAAACCGGCGGATCTCGGGTAGGGGGTCCCGAACTGTGCGTCTAGGCGGATGGTAACAGGAGACAAGGGACACGATGTTTTTACCTGTTGGGCCCTCTCGATGGAGGTAAAACCCTACTCCTGCTTGATTGATATTGATGATATGGGTAGTACAAGAGTGGATCTACCACGAGATCAAGGAGGCTAAACCCTAGAAGCTAGCCTGTGGTATGATTGTTGTAATGGTTGTTCGTCCTACGAACTAAAACCCTCCGGTTTATATAAACATCGGAGAGGGCTAGGGTTACACAGAGTCGGTTACAATGGTAGGAGATCTACATATCCGTATTGCCAAGCTTGCCTTCCACGCCAAGGAAAGTCCCGTCCGGACACGGGACGAAGTCTTCAATCTTGTATCTTCACAGTCTTGGAGTCCGGCCGATGATGATAGTCCGGCTATCCGGACACCCCCTAGTCCAGGACTCCCTCAATTTCCATTACCAAAATCGGTCTCACCGAGTTTGAGCAATCGGTACTACCGAGATTACAATGCAAACTCTCTGGATAACTTATTACCAAAATCAGTCCCACCGAGTTTGTGTAATCGGTCAAACCGAGTTCGCCTGACCAACTCTCTGGAAAGCTTATTACCAAAATCGGTCTCACCGAGTTTGTGTAATCGGTCCTACCGAGATTATGTTATGCCCTAACCCTAATCATATCGGTCTTACCGAGTTGTATTTCGGTCCGACCGAAAATCCTAATGGTCACATTATTTACTAAATCGGTCTGACCGAGTTCAACGATTCGGTCCCACCGAGTTTGGTAGATTGTGTGTAACGGTTAGATTTTGCGTGGAGGCTATATATACCCCTCCACCTCCTATTCATTCATGGAGAGAGCCATCAGACTGAACCTACACTTCCAGCATACATTTTCTGAGAGAGAACTACCTACTCATGTGTTGAGGCCAAGATATTCCATTCCTACCATATGAATCTTGATCTCTAGCCTTCCCCAAGTTGCTTTCCACTCAAATCTTCTTTCCACAAGATCCAAAACCTATGAGAGAGAGTTGAGTGTTGGGGAGACTATCATTTGAAGTACAAGAGCAAGGAGTTCATCATCAATGCACCATTTGTTACTTCTTGGAGAGTGGTGTCTCCTAGATTGGCTAGGTGTCACTTGGGAGCCTCCGACAAGATTGTGGAGTTGAACCAAGGAGTTTGTAAGGGCAAGGAGATCGCCTACTTCATGAAGATCTACCGCTAGTGAGGCAAGTCCTTCGTGGGCGACGGCCATGGTGGGATAGACAAGGTTGCTTCTTCGTGGACCCTTCGTGGGTGGAGCCCTCCGTGGACTCGTGCAACCTATTGGAACCACGCCAAAAACATCCGTGTCTCCAATTGCGTTTGAATCCTCCAAACCCTTCCCTTTACTTTCTTGCAAGCTGCATGCTTTACTTTCTGCTTCTCATATACTCTTTGCATGCTTGCTTGATATGTATTGTGAATGTTAAACTTGTGCCTAATCTCCACTTAAACTTAAAGAATCTTAAAAACTGCAACTTTGCTACTTAGTGTCTAATCACCCCCCCCCCCCCTCTAGACACCTCTTCTCAAGGTCCTACAAGTGGTATGAGAGCTTTGGTCTCCATTGCCTTGGTTTAATCACCATTGGAGGAAGATGGATGAGTCTACTTTGGGGAGTCTTAGACATAGAGTGCCTATTCTTGATGGAGAGTATTTTCATGAGTGGAAAAATGAGATGCTTGTAATTTTCAATCAATATCATTTGAACAAGTATATTGCTAGCCCTTGTGCACCTTATGTTGATCCTATGCATCCTACCCATGATGAGTCAATTGACATGATTAGGAATCTTAGAACTGCCGAACTTATCATTAGAGGATTGCCTAGAAACTTGATTGGATGTTTGCCTACTTTTAAGTGTGCCTACACTATATGGAAATTCCTTGAGGAACGATTTCCAGATTATTCCTTGAAAAATCTTGATGAAACTCTCCATAAGTCTATTGCTTTGAGTAAAATGAATTCTAGTGATCCTATTTTGGTGATCGTCTATTTGAGCTTACAAACCTTATGCGTGCCAAAGGAAATGTTGGTATTATTAGTGATATTATTTCCGAAGCTATAAAAATTCATAAGCAAGATCATTGTCAAACTCACTCTAATGAATTACCCTCTCTAGGACTTGATCCACCACATGACGATGTTGAACATGGATACTATGATGAGGATGATGATGGTGACTTTGATCTTGATGATGCAATGAGACACTTTGGTCTTATGGCAAATCTTCGGGGATATATGTCAGGAGGGGAATGGGTTCTTGATAGTGGATGTACCGATCACATGACCGGAGATAAAGACATGTTCCGTGAGCTTGCTGATAATGATAGTCCTCGAAAGTATGTCACTTTCGGTGACAACTCAAAGGGTAAGTTGGTTGGCCTCAGTAAGGTGGCCATATCACATGATAGCTCCATACAAAATGTTATGCTCGTTGAATCTCTTGGATACAACTTACTTTCAGTATCTAGACTTGCTGATTTCGGTTTCGGTGTTCTATTTACTGAAGTAGATTGCCAAGTGTTTCATCGAGACAATCATAAATGGTCTTTACCGGTGTGCGTAGAGGTGATCTATACATTGTTGATTTCACTAAAAAGGCTCAACCTAAAACTTGCTTCATTGCTAAATCCTCAAAAGGTTGGTTATGGCATAGACGACTAGGCCATGTTGGTATGCGAAACCTTGACAAGCTTATTAAAGGAAATCATATCCTTGGAGTTAACGATGTCATATTTGATAAGGATAGACTTTGCAGTGCTTGTCAGGCAGGTAAACAGGTTGGAGGAAGGCATCCCGTGAAGAACATCATGACCACAAGGAGGCCACTCGAGCTACTTCACATGGATCTTTTTGGTCCCAACTCTTACAAGAGTCTCGGTGGAAATTCTTTTGGTCTAGTTATAGTTGATGATTTTTCAAGATTTACGTGGGTGTTCTTTCTCGATGATAAATCGCAGGTCCAAAAGATCTTCAAAAACTTCGCTAGGAAGGCCCAAAATCAATTTGAAGTGAAGATCAAGAAGGTTCGCAGCGACAACGGAACGGAGTTCAAGAACGCAAATGTGGACACCTTTCTTGATGAAGAAGGGATTTCACACGAGTTCTCGGCTACATACACACCTCAACAAAACGGAGTTGTTGAGAGGAAGAACCGGACTCTCATCGAAATGGCGAGAATGATGCTTGATGAGTACAAGACGCCGAAGCACTTTTGGGCAGAAGCGGTTGAGATAGCTTGTCATGCAACAAATCGCTTGTATCTTCACAAGCTACTCGGCAAGACGGCATACGAGCTCCTCACCGGTAACAAACCCCAAGTTGGATACTTTCGAGTATTCGGCTCAAAGTGCTACATTCTTGATAAGCATCATCGTTCGAAATTTGCTCCTAAGTCTCATGAAGGTTTCCTACTAGGTTATGGCTCAAACTCTCACACTTACCATGTATACAACAATTTCACCCGAAAGGTTGAAGAGATGGTAGATGTGAAGTTTGATGAATCTAACGGCTCGCAAGTAGAGCAATTGCCAATTGATGTAGGTGACAAAGATCCTTCGGAAGCAATCCAAGACTTGTCTATTGGCAAGGTTCGTCCAACGGAGGTAAAGGAGAGTACCTCGTTCGTCCAAGTGGAAGCTTCAACTTCATGACAGGGTGAACCAAGAGTTGATATGGAAGCATCCACAAGTGGGACACACCAAGATGAAGAAAACGAGGAAGTGCATCAAGATGAACGTCAACAACCTCCTTCTCCACCACCACAAGAGAACGACAACGCCAACAATGAAGAAGGCCAAGAAGAAGAACAAGATGAAGAAGATGTTCAACGAAGACCCAAGCAAAAGCTTTCACGAGTTCGAGCAAGAATTGCTAAAGATCATCCCGTCGAGCAAATCTACAATGATATTCAAACCGGGAGAATCACTCACTCTAAAACTCGTTTAGCCAAATTTTGTGAAAACTATTCTTTCATCTCTAGCATTGGACCTATTAAGGTTGAAGAAGCATTGGAAGATCCGGATTGGATAAATGCCATGCATGAAGATCTACACAACTTTGAGAGGAACCAAGTTTGGACATTGGTTGAGAAGCCCGACAACAACCACAACGTCATCGGTACCAAATGGGTGTTTCGCAACAAGCAAGATGAAGATGGACAAGTAGTTCGCAACAAAGCACGTCTCATCGCCCAAGGCTACACACAAGTCGAAGGTATGGACTAGGGTGAGACTTATGCTCCCGTTGCTAGACTTGAGTCCATTCGCATCTTACTTGCCTATGCTAATCATCATGATATCAACTTGTACCAAATGGACATTAAAAGTGCTTTTCTAAATGGTGAAATAGAGGAGGAAGTTTATGTTAAGCAACCTCCCGGATTTGTCAATCCTAAGAAACCCAATCATGTTTACAAACTTCACAAAGCTCTTTATGGTCTTAAACAAGCTCCTAGAGCATGGTATAAATGCTTGACCAAGTTCCTTATTGAAAAAGGCTTTGAAATTGGGAAAATTGATTCTACTCTTTTTACTAAAAGGGTTAACGGAGAACTATTTGTGTGCCAAATCTATGTTGATGATATTATATTTGGTTCAACTAACCCTCATTTTAGTGAAAAGTTTGGGAAGCTAATGTCGGAAAAGTTTGAGATGTCTATGATGATTGAGCTCAAATTCTTTCTTGGGTTGCAAATCAAGCAAACTAAGGAAGGTACCTTTATTTCTCAAACGAAGTACACCAAGGACTTATTCAAGAAGTTCAATATGCAAGAATGCAAAGGTATGTCTACACCCATGCCTACTAGTGTAATCTTGATTTGACCAAAGATAGTGAACCAGTTGATCAAAAGGTTTATCGCTCTATGATTGGTTCATTATTATATCTATGTGCTTCACGTCCCGATATCATGCTAAGTATGTGCATGTGTGCACGATATCAAGCTGCTCCTAAGGAATGTCATCTTAAGGCCGTGAAAAGGATAGTGAGATACTTAATCCATACACCAAACTTTGGCATTTGGTATCCTAAGAGGGCCTCTTTCGATCTTGTTGGCTATTCCGACTCGGACTATGCCGGAGACAAGGTTGATAGAAAGTCCACTTCGGGTAGTTGTCAATTTCTTGGTAGATCTCTTGTGTCTTGGTCCTCCAAGAAACAAAACTCGGTATCCTTATCCACCGCTGAAGCGGAATATATTGCCGCTGGTTCATGTTGTGCTCAATTACTTTGGATGACCCAAACACTTAAAGGTTATGGGATATATGTGAGACATGTTCCATTGCTTTGTGACAATGAAAGTGCTATCAAAATTGGTCATAATCCTGTGCAACATTCTCGAACTAAGCATATTGAAGTTCGTCATCATTTCATTCAAGATCATGTTGCTAAGGGTGACATTGATCTTAAGCATGCTCGCACCGAAAAGCAATTAGCGGATATATTCACTAAACCTCTTGATGAGAAAGTGTTTTGCAGGTTAAGAGGAGAATTGAACATCATTGATGCTTCAAACTTGGAGTAGAAAATCCATTGGATACATGCAAGACATGAGCTTATGACTAATCCTTGATATTTATCTTATGATGAAAATCTTATGTCTTGGATATATTTGTATCTTGCATGCTATCTAACCATGTAGGTACTTGGTGGAATCAAATTCCATGAGATTGTAATCTACTCACATCTTGAGCAATCTCTACATCACCAAGTCTCTACACTATGGTGGTTGAAGACAAGGAAGCACGAAACCACTCAAACATATCCTTTGACAAATTCTATGTTGAGCTTCATGATTGTCATTTTTGGATACACAAGCGCTCTTCCTTGCAAGAACTAACCCATGTAGGTAGATGGACTTAAATTCCAAGCGGTGCTCCAAATTCTTGATGAGCTACATCAACCTTGAGCAACTCACACAAGTTCAACTACATGGACAACACCACCAACCAAGGTATGTCATTCCATCTTAGAGAAGCTTTACTCCAAGTCATGAGCTAGAGCAACTCGACAAGATGTGAATACATCAAGATGCTTAAACGAAAAATGGCAACCCCATTTTGAGCTTAAACGATGAGTATGACCTATGATCAAGTGATCTCACTTGACTCCTAAGTCAATATACTCTAACATAGGTGACTTTGTCGCCGACCATCTCTAGATGAAGTTCTCTTGTGTTCTTGTCTGTGTTTTTGCATTTGTCTCATGCATATTTGTTCCCCCTTTCAAAATAAAACTTCATCTAGCTTTCTTTCTGTCTGCTCTGCATTTTCTGCATTCCAATTCATTGCACATCTTTCAGTAAATTCCTTGCAAATCTTTGTGAGATCTTACTAGTCTAAGTGAGCTGAGGTGACAAGTATTTTCTCTGAGATGAACTCGGTTTCACCGATTTGTTATTTTCGGCCCAACCAAACCCTTTCGGTACAACTGAAGCATACCACTCAGTGCCACCGATTTCACATCAGGAAAACAGTTTGCCACATATTCTATGTTTCTACTGATCCAGCTCCACTCAATGAATCTTGTACTCTACAAGCATCACATTTTTATCATTGCTTTGTGCTATGTCTCAAGGACCAAACCCATTCGACGGATTCCAGAAAAACCTTCTTGGAAATTGATGTCAAAGGGGGAGAGAGAGAACATCAAAGCTTATCATTTAGAGAGAGATCCTCAAGGGGGAGAGAGACCCTCAAAGGGGAGAGAGAGAGAGATCTCAACGGGGAGAGAATACTTAAGTAGAAAGTATTTCTCAAGGATCCCAGATGCTTGGTGTTCAAGAGGAGAGATGCTCACATGTCTTCTTGAGGAGAGAGACATGTTCATATGATCTGTTGTGCTTATTTGCATTAGCATACATTAGCTCTGATCATCATTCATATCTTTCAGCTCTGATTTTTCAGCTTTGATTTTCTATTCCCTATATTCTCCCAGTATCCCATGCTAGATTCAGGGGGAGCAAGATATCTAAGGGAAAGAAATCATTTAAATTCATTGCATGTCTTTACTCTTGGGGACATGTCTAATCCAATGTGGTACTTAGTACTCACTCTACATGTTATCCCAGTCTTGGTATTCTTGTGGTTTCTTCTGTTTGCTCTGGCTAGTAGATGTATCTGTGTTATCTAACCTTGTTTACGCAGGTTCATCCCATCCCAAGCCAAGACTACAAGGTAAGTATATGCATCACAATCATGTGTATGAGGAATTCTTGCTGATGTACATACTGTTTGCAAGAAGGACTCATGAGCATGAAGGTATTTTCTTTAATATTCTTTGCTCTGATGCATATGGCCAAGATACATGTAACACATTGCCTGCTCTATCATGTCTATGCTCTCACATGCTTCTATATTCCATATTCCATATTCACATGATTGCATACATGTAGGGGGAGCCTATGTTTGTTACATGTCTTTCCAAAGCTTTACTTGCTATTCCTTATATCTTTATCTAAAGCTTTGATGTATGTTGTCATCAATTACCAAAAAGGGGGAGATTGAAAGCACAAGTGCTCCCTAGGTGGTTTTGGTAATTAATGCCAACATATCTCTTGTTGGACTAACACTTTTATCTAGTATGTTTCAGATAAATTCAACAATGGAGTGGCATGGACTAAAGGATGTGGGAACCCCTTCAAGATGCTAAGGACAAAGGATTGGCTCAAGCTCAAAAGCTCAAGACTCTTCATTTTATATTTTAGTGATCCAAGATCACATTGAGTCTATAGGAAAAGCCAATACTATCAAGGAGGGATGAGGTGTTGCTTAATGAGCCTCTTGCTTCATGTGCTTAGTGATATGCTCCAAAACCCTCAACCACTTTCCCACTTCCACAAATGACCTAAACCTAAAGCCAAAATCGGTCACACTGATTCTTCCTATCCGGCACCACCGATTCCAAAAGTCTTAGCCACTCCCACAAACCCTAAGCAAATCGGTCTTACCGATAGGGATCTCGGTCTCACCGAGATGGGATTGTAATCTCTCTGTGTATGTCCATTACCAAAATCGGTCTCACCGAGTTTGAGCAATCGTACTACCGAGATTACAATGCAAACTCTCTAGATAACTTATTATTAAAATTGGTCCCACCGAGTTTGTGTAATCGGTCAAACCGAGTTTGCCTGACCAACTCTCTGGAAAGCTTATTACCAAAATCGGTCTCACCGAGTTTGTGTAATCGGTCCTACCAAGATTATGTTATGCCCTAACCCTAATCATATCGGTCTTACCGAGTTGTATTTCGGTCCCACCGAAAATTCTAACGGTCACATTATTTACTAAATCGGTCTGACCGAGTTCAACAATTCGGTCCCATCGAGTTTGGTAGATTGTGTGTAACGGTTAGATTTTGTGTGGAGGCTATATATACCCCTCCACCTCCTCTTCATTCGTGGAGAGAGCCATCAGACTGAACCTACACTTCCAGCATACATTTTTTGAGAGAACTACCTACTCATGTGTAGAGGCCAAGATATTCCATTCCTACCATATGAATCTTGATCTCTAGCCTTCCCCAAGTTGCTTTCCACTCAAATCTTCTTTCCACCAGATCCAAAACCTATGAGAGAGAGTTGAGTGTTGGGGAGACTATCATTTGAAGCACAAGAGCGAGGAGTTCATCATCAACGCACCATTTGTTACTTCTTGGAGAGTGGTGTCTCCTAGATTGGCTAGGTGTCACTTGGGAGCCTCCGACAAGATTGTGGAGTTGAACCAAGGAGTTTGTAAGGGCAAGGAGATCGCCTACTTCGTGAAGATCTACCGCTAGTGAGGCAAGTCCTTCGTAGGCAACGGCCATGGTGGGATAGACAAGGTTGCTTGTTCGTGGACCCTTCGTGGATGGAGCCCTTCGTGGACTCGCGCAACTGTTACCCTTCGTGGGTTGAAGTCTCCATCAACATGGATGTACGATAGCACCACCTATCGGAACCACGCCAAAAACATCCGTGTCTCCAATTGCGTTTGAATCCTCCAAACCCTTCCCTTTACTTTCTTGCAAGTTGCATGCTTTACTTTCCGCTGCTCATATACACTTTGCATGCTTGCTTGATATGTATTGTGAATGTTAAACTTGTGCCTAATCTCCACTTAAACATAAAGAATCTTAAAAACTGCAACTTTGGTACTTAGTGTCTAATCACCCCCCCTCTAGACACCTCTTATCAAGGTCCTACAATAGGTTCATGGGTGGAACCCGCAAGTTGGTCACCAAAACATACATCAAGAGGCACATGATATCCCATTGTCACCACAGATAAACACGGCAAGACATACATCAAGTGTTCTCATAAAAGACTCAATCCGATAAGATAACTTCAAAGGGGAAACTCAATTCATCACAAGAGAGTAGAGGGGGAGAAACATCATAAGATCCAACTACAATAGCAAAGCTTGGGATACATCAAGATCGTGCCATAGAGGGAACACGAGAGAGAGAGAGAGATCAAACACATAGCTACTAGTACATACCCTCAGCCCCGAGGGTGAACTACTCCCTCCTCGTCATGGAGAGTGCCGGGATGATGAAGATGGCCACCGATGATGGATTCCCCTCCGGCAGGGTGCCGGAACGGGCTCCCGAGAGATTTTTGGTGGCTACAGAGGCTTGCGGCGGCGGAACTCCCGATCTATCTTGATATCCGATGGTTTTAGGGTACGTAGGGTTATATAGGCTAAAGAAGTCGGTCGGGGGGTGCTCGAGGGGTCCACGAGACAGGGGGCCGCGCCCTGTAGGGGGGGGCGCCCCCTATCTCCTGGGCTCCTCGAGGGTCTTGTGACTTGACCTCCAAGCCTCTAGGATGATATTCTTCCAAAAAATCACGATGCCGAAGGTTTCATTCCGTTTGGACTCTGTTTGATATTCCTTTTCTTCGAAATACTAAAATAGGCAATAAAACAACAATATGGGCTGGGCCTCCGGTTAATAGGTTAGTCCCAAAAATGATATAAATATGTAAAATAAAGCCCATAAATATCCAAAAGGGGCAATATAATAGCATGGAACAATAAAAAATTATAGATACATTGGAGACGTATCAATGACGAAAATGATTACTGAGCTGTTCGCAATGCTAAAGGCCGCGGAGGTAGAAATCAAGAAGGAGCATCAAGTGTTGACGGTTAACAAGATCACTAGTTTCAAGAAAAAGGGCAAGGGAAAGAAAGGGAACTTTAATAAGAATGGCAAGCAAGTTGCCGCTCCCATGAAGAATCCCAAAGCTGGACCCAAGCCTGAAACCGAGTGCTTCTACTACAAAGGGAATGGTCACTAGAAGCGGAACTGCCCCAAATACTTGGCGGATAAGAAGGATGGAGAAGTGAACAAAGGTATATTTGATATACATGTTATTGATGTGTACCTTACTAGTGCTCGTAGTAGCTCTTAGGTATTTGATACTGGTCCGGTAGCTAATATTTTTTAACTCGAAACAGGAGCTACAGAATAAACGAAGATTGGCTAAGGATGAGGTGACGATGTTCCATGGTCGATGTGATCGGCGTTGGCACGCTACCTCTATATCTACCTTCGGGATTAGTTTTAGGCCTCAATAATTGTTATTTGGTGCCAGCGTTGAGCATGAACATTATATCTGGATTTGGCTTATTGTGAGATGGTTATTTATTTAATCAGAGAATAATGGTTGTTCTATTTATATGAGTATTATCTTTTATGGTCATGCACCCTTGATGAATGGTCTATTCTTGTTGAATCTTGATCGTAGTGATACACATATTCATAATATTGATGCCAAAAGATGCAAAGTTGATAATGATAGTGCAACATACTTGTGACACTGCCGTTTAGGTCATTCTTTTGGAATCACTTGATTATGAATCATTTGATACTTGTGAACCATGCCTCATGGGCAAGATGACTAAAACTCCATTCTCCGGAACAATGGGGCGAGCTAATGACTTATTGGAACTAATACATACCGATGTATGCGTTTCGGTGAGTGTTGAGGCATGTGGCGGGTATCGTTATTAGGGGTGGGCACTTTGAAACCGAAAAACGAAAAACCAAACCGAACCGAACCTTTTTAACCGATTTGTCGGTTTATTCGGTGTTCGGTTTTATGGTTCAGTGTGAAAGCTGACCAATGTACGGTGTTCGCTGTCGTGTTCGGTTTTGACCGCTAACAAACCGAATTCACCGAAGAAACCGATCTGTACGTATCCTGGTTAGTATGTTCCTTTTTTAAGGGAAGGTTAGTATGTTCATGTCTCGCAAGCGCAACAAACCGTCAAAGCTAATTTGCGATCAGCCCAACCCAATGGTTGCTGCACAATTATTTTTTCAAAATCTACTCAGAATGTATCGGTCTTTGCCACATCTAGCCGGCCGGCTGCTCAAAGGTACTTCGCTACTGGCCTCTTCAAGTTCTGGTGTCTCGATGCATTCTACAAAAAACTCTAATCTCTAATATAAGTAGTGCGTAAGGCCATGCTAATACGTATTACTATGCTAATGATTAGTCCTTAATTTATTCCATTGGAATATTTTACTATTATTTTGCATGCACGGCTAGTGAAAAGCTAGTGAATCCTTACACCAAGTGCATGTATGTGCGTTCATGGAACTAATTGTTTTGTGCATTTTGTACAAAATCCACCCCTTCTCATTAGTCGTGACACTTTGACTGGTGGCTGCATGTAATTCGGTTTTTTGGTTAACCGAACAACCGAACCGATATATTTCGGTTAATATGGTTCGGTGTCTGAATTTTGTGTACTTATTTCGGTGGCAATTTCTTCAAAACCGAAATTCAAGAAAACCGAATAAACCGAACCGTATTAACCATAAAAACCGAACGCCCAGCCCTAATCGTTATTTGTTGACCTTCATAGATGATTTGAGTAGGTATGGATGTATCTACCTGATGAAACACAAGTCTGAAACATTTGAAAAGTTCAAGGAATTTCATATTGAAGTGGAGAATCACCGTAACAAGAAAATAATGTTTCTACGATCTGATCGCGGAGGCGAATATTTGAGTTATGAGTTTGGCTGCCATTTAAAACAATGTGGAATTGTTTCACAACTCACACCATCTGGAACACCACATCATAATGGTGTGTCTGAACATCATAACCGTACTTTATTAGATATGATGATGTCTCTTACCGATTTACCGCTATCGTTCTGGGGTTATGCATTAGAGACAGTTGCATTCACGTTAAATAGGTCACCATCTAAATCCGTTGAGGCGACATCGTATGAACTATGGATTGGCAAGGAACCTAAGCTGTCATTTCTTAAAGAGGGATGCGACCCTTATGTCAAAAGACTTCAGCCTGATAAGCTCGAACCAAAATCGAAGAAGTGTGTCTTCATAGGATACCCTAAGGAAACAATTGGGTACACCTTCTATCACAGATCCAAAGGCAAGATATTTGCTGCTAAGAATGGATCCTTTCTAGAGAACGAGTTTCTCTCGAAAGAAGTGAGTGGGAGGAAAGTAGAACTTGATGAGGTAATTGTACCTTCCCTCGAATTGGATAGTACAACATCTGAGAAAACTGTTCCTGTGATGCCTACACCATCTAGACAGGAAGCTAATGATGATGATCATGAAACTCAGGATCAAGTATTATTACTGGACCTCATAGGTCGAACAGAGCACGTCCCGCACCAGAGTGGTATGGTAATCCTGACCTGGAAGTCATGTTATTAGACCATGGCGAACCTACGAACTATGAAATCTCAGATAGGATCCATGTATGAGAATAAAGTATGGACTTTGGTGGACTTTCCCGATGATCAACAAGCCATTGAAAACCAATGGATCTTCAAGAAGAAGATAGATGCTGATGGTAATGTTACTATCTACAAAGCTCGACTTGTCGCAAAAGGTTTTCAACAAGTTCAAGGGGTTGACTACAATGAGACTTTCTCACCCGTAGCGATGCTTAAGTCAGTCTGAATCATGTTATCAATTGCCGCATTTTATAATTATGAAATCTAGCAAATGGACGTCAAAAGTGCATTAATGGATTTCTTAAAAAGAGTTGTATATGATGCAACCAGAAGGTTTTGTCGACCCTAAAGGTGCTAACAAAGTGTGTAAGCTCCAGCGATCCATCTATGGACTGGTGCAAGCATCTCGGAGTTGGAATATACGCTTTGGTTTTATACAGACTTATGGTGAAGCATGTATTTACAAGAAAGTGAGTGGGAGCTCTGTAGCATTTCTGATATTATATGTGGATGACATATTGTTGATTGGAAATGATATAGAATTTCTGGATAGCATAAAAGGATACTTGAATAAGATTTTTTTCAATGAAAGACCTCGGTGAAGTTGCTTATATATTTGGCGTCAAGATCTATAGGGATAGATCGAGACGCTTAATAGGACTTTCCCAAAGCACATACCTTGATAAAGTTTTGAAGAAGTTCAAAATGGATCAGTCAAAGAAAGGGTCTTGCCTGTGTTACAAGGTGTAAAACTGAGTCAGACTCAAAGCTCGACCACTACAGAAGATAGAGAGAAAATGGAAGTCATTCCCTATGCCTCAGCAATAGGTTCTATCATGTATGCTATGCTATGTACCAGACTTGATGTGTGCCTTGCCATAAGTTTGGCAGGGAGGTACCAAAGTAATCCAGGAGTGGATCACTGGACAGCGGTCAAGAACATCCTGAAGTACCTGAAAAGGACCAAGGCTATGTTTCTCGTTTATGGAGGTGAAGAGCTCGTCGTAAATGGTTACGTCGATGGTAGCTTCAACACTGATCCGGATGACACTAAGTCACAAACCGGATACATATTTATATTGAATGGTGGAGTAGTCAGTTGGTGCAGTTCCAAGCAGAGCATTGTGGTGGGATCTACGTGTGAAGCAGAGTACATAGCTGCTTTGGAAGCAGCACATGAAGGAGTCTGGATGAAGGAGTTCATATCCGATCTGGGTGTAATAGCCAGTGCATCAGGTCCAATGAAAATCTTTTGTGACAACACTGGAGCAATTGCCTTAGCAAAGGAATCCATGTTTCACAAGAGAACCAAACACACCAAGAGACGCTTCAACTCCATTCGTGAAAAGGTCAAGGATGGAGACATATAAATTTGCAAAATACATATGGATCTGAATGTAGCAGGCCCGTTGACTAAGCCTCTTCCACGAGCAAAACATGATCAACACCAACACTCCATGGGTGTTAGATTCATTACAATGTAATCTAGATTATTGACTCTAGTGCAAGCAGCAGACTGATTGAAATATGCCCTAGAGGCGATAATAAAGTGGTTATTATTATATTTCCTTATTCATGATAAAGGTTTTATTATTCATGCTAGAATTGTATAGATCAGAAACTTAGATAAATGTGTGGATACATAAACAAATACCGTGTCCCTAGTGAGACTCTACTAGACTAGCTCGTTGATCAAAGATGGTTAAGGTTTCCTAACCATAGACATGTGTTGTCACTTGATAATGGGATCGCATCATTAGGAGAATGATGTGACGGACAAGACCCATCCATTAGCTTAGCGTATGATCGTTCAATTTATTGCTATTCCTTTCTTAATGTCAAATACATATTCCTTCGACTATGAGATCATGCAACTCCCGGATATCAGAGGGATACCTTGTGTGCTATCAAACATCACAACATAACTGGATGATCATAAAGATGCTCTATAGGTATCTCCTAAGGTGTCTGTTGAGTTGGCATGGATCGAGATTAGGATTTGTCACTCCGAGTATCAAGAGGTATCTCTGGGCCCTCTCAGTAATACTCATCACAAGAAACTTGCAAGCAAAGTGACTAAGGAGTTAGTTAGGAGATGATGTATTACGGAACGAGTAAAGAGACTTGCCGGTAACGAGATTGAACTAGGTATGAAGATACCAATGATCGAATCTCGGGCAAGTAATATACCGATAGACAAAGGGAATTATGTATGTTGTCATAAGGTTCGACCGATAAAGATCTCCGTAGAATATGTAGGAACCAATATGAGCATCCATACTCCGCTATTGGTTATTGACCGGAGAGGCATCTCGGTCATGTCTACATAGTTCTCGAACCCGTAGGGTCCGCACGCTTAACGTCCATTGACGATATAATATTATATGAGTTATGTGATTTGGTGACTGAATGTTGTTCGGAGTCCCAGATAAGATCACAGACATGAAGAGGATCTCCGGAATGGTCCAGGGGTAAAGATTGATATATAGGATGATGCTATTTGGACACCGAAAAAGTTTTGGGTTGTACCGTGTAACCATCGGATCACCGGAAGGGGTTTCGGGAGGCCCCAGGAGGTCTATGGGCCTAATGGGCCAAGGGGAGGCACACACACCAGCCCACATGGGGGCTGACGCGCCCTCTCCCTGGCCCCTCCTGCCTTTCCTCCTCATGAGAGAAAAGAAAGGAAAGGCGGGGAGGGGCACCACCTCCCCCTGCTTTCCTCCCGTGCACAGATAAGGAAGGGGGCGCGGCCAAGGGCAGGAGCCCAAGGGGGATTCAGCCTCCCTTGGGGCGCCTCCTAGCAGCCTCCCCTCTCCACACCTATATATATGTGGGAGGGGGCACCACACAAGACCACGGCATTCTCTTAGCCGTGTGCGGCGCCCCTCTCCACAGTTTCGTCCCTCGGTCATATTTTCGGAGTGCTTAGGCGAAGCCCTGCGGAGATAGCATCACCACCACCGCCACCACCTTGGTCGCGGTCTGCGGAACTCATCTACTACTTACGCGTATTTTGGATCAAGAAGGCGAGGACGCCATCGAAGTGAACGTGTCTTTGAACGCGGAGGTGTCGTACGTTCGATATTTAATCGGTCGGATCGCGAAGAAGTTCGACTACATCAACCGCGTTAATAAACGCTTCCGCATACAGTCTACGAAGGTATGTAGACATACTCTCCCCTCTCGTAGCTATGCATCTCCATGGATAGATCTTGAGTGTGCGTAGAAAAAAAATTATTTTCCATGCAACATTTTCGAACAATGGGAGGGCGGCAGACGTTCCACAAGGCATGGGCGGTGGTCGGAGTGATACTATGACGACGCCGGTTTATGAGGGTGCAGATATAGAGTAAGGGGGAAGAAACGAAGTGGAGAAAAGCAGTCCCGAAGAGGGGTTTCTAGTGGGCCAGGAGTGTCGAAGTCCTACGTGACGGACATCCAAACTCCCATAAACATCGCCCGGTTTCCGGAAATTCAGCCGCGTCTGTGGATATTTGCTTCACCGTGTTGGATGGAACAAACGTCAGGACACCTCACTCTAAACTTTTGCAGACAATTTGAGATCGTTGTTGGAGATGCCCTAGTCTCTCGTCTATGGAAGCTTCGCTAATTTCAGGATCCACCAGATCAGCCTCTCAAAGTGTGCGCACGTGTTGTGAGTGTCAGCGTAGTACTGTGTTTTTCAAAAAAGATCAACGTTGTTTATCAATCGAATTGAAATACTCACTCTGTCCTAAAATAAATGTCTCAAGCTTAGTACAATTTTGGGCGTTCTCCTGACTGGTGTGCTTTGGGAAGTAACAAACCTCTGCGTCTGCGGTCGGCGGATTCGGGCCGCCTATCCCACTACAGCAGCAACACAGCAGAGATGCGGCGCGCGCATCTCATCCCTTCCTGCTCACGCGGTCACGGGAATATGTACCCACTCAGCCACGGTCTCCTGGGCCCGAGCACCACGGACGGCCGGCGTCGCGTCCGGAATCAAAACGAGAGATTTTTTTTTTCCAAACGTAGGAAACGTACCCACCTCATCAGCAATTAAAAGACGTAGGAAACGTACCTACCTCAAACATTGAAAAACGTAGGAGACGTACGTACCCCCATAATAATGTTCAAGTATCCCTAAAAATATGTCGAAATATCCGACGAGTCAGCGTCGTGAGTCGGATCTCACGTGGAGTGCCGATTCACGTCCCAGAAATATGACAAACACAGTCGTGATCAATGGGACCGGGCCGGGGCGATGCCCTGTTTTCTACTCTACTTTTTGTACGAAAAACACACACACGATGAGCACAGCGAGAGGTATATATGCACACTACTCAATCGTTCGCATATTTCGATACCCCAAAAGGTGTGCTCGTACCTACTGTAGCCAGCTTCCATATTCGCATGCATGGACGGGGGTGGTCTGGACTCCGGACTCGACTCAGGACGTGATGCGTTGCACCGGCCGGGGCCCTTGTCAATTGTGCTCGTGTGCCGCACGCTGCCCATCACACTGATCTGATTGCGAGCTCATTCATTCTTTTTTAACACAATACAAACGCAAGCGCTTATATACACGCACATACATTCACTTTTATGAACCCACACACATACACCTTATCCTATTAGCACATTCGCAAGACCGAGCCATCATATCATGATGCAAGCGTGTGCATGGAACAACATGCCTTATACTGAAAAAGAAAAGTTGGGGAACAGGGCATCTATGATCATGAAATTTCTATCCATGTTTTCTTCCAATCACGAAATCTTAGCCATTTCCACCTCCACTTCTGAGAAGAGTTTGATTTTGCATTCGAAACATCATATCTTTCATCTGAGAAGGTAGTAATCACCTCCGCTTCCGCTTACGCGGTGGGTTTGAATATGCATTTGGAACCTCTTACCTTTGAGAAAAAAAATAAAAAATAAAAAGTACACATATGCGTTTATACTGTTTTTAAAAAAGCACGACCCCAGAGGCAGCACAAACCTTTCGATTGCAGATACCCTATGTTTCCTCGCAAAAAAAAAGATCATCTCTAATTGCAAAAAAACAAAACAAAATGATGATCATCTCTACTTGCAACAGAAAAAAAAAATGATGATCATCTCTACTCCCGGTCCCGGGGGGTCGAACCGAAAAAGATCCCCACCCCGACGGCTATAAAAGCAGGGAGAGCGCACTCGACTGCCTCAACACCACAACCGCGCGCCGCGCCACACCCGCAGATCCCCGCCGTCGTAATCCACTCACGTTCTTTGATTGGAGGATTGCGGTGCGTGGGGTGGAAGATGACGGTGGGAGCCGGGATCGCGGTCCAGGAAGACGGCACCCTGGCGGCGCTGGGGGCCACGGTCCTGACGGAGGTGCGCGACAATGTGCTCGTCACGCCGGCCGCCGGGGGCGGCATGCTCAACGGCGCGTTCCTCGGCGTCCGGTCGGCCCCCGCCGGCAGCCGCAGCGTCTTCCCCGTCGGGAAGCTCAGGTGAGCTACGCTGTTGGCGTTCTCCGTTGCTCCTGCGATTCCTGAGCTCCCTTCAGCTGTTTTGTCCGAGCGGTGTTCTGTCATTTGTTTAACAATTATTAGAAGCGTGTCTTATCTGATGTCTGTCATGTGCGAGGATCTAGATTCGGACAAAATTATTCTGGTGGAGTGCAATGAACCACTATGCAGTACTGCAGTTTGCAATCTTGTCTTCTCTTGACTTTTTGTAAACAGGAGTAACTTCTGAAAGGTAAAACTTTCAGATGTTCAGTAAAAGTTTCCGCACTTTTTTAAAAAACAGAAAGAAAAATCTCGATACTCCACCAAATTAGTACTCTCTCCGTCCCAAAATAAGTGTCTCTACTTTGTACTAACTCTAGTACAAAGTTGTACTAAGTCTGAAACACTTATTTTGTGACGGAGGAATAGATGTGAAAAAAGATGTGTTTCGCTTCAATTCAAAATTACTGTTCAAGAAGAGTAGTTGGGAACTGTTTTTTGTTGTTGATGTTGATGAAAGGAAATCCTTTACTCAGTAATAACGTTTTGGTTCCTACCATTACAGTTATTTTCCCCTGAAATAGAAAGTAAACAACCAAAGGACGCTTGGCTGGCAAATATGAATTGTTGGTATTTATATTACTATATAGTTAACTCATAAAGATTAAAGAATTGGCTGAACTGAATGGATGTATGGTATGCTGGTATTTCAGGGACCTGCGATTCATGTGCACGTTCAGGTTCAAGATGTGGTGGATGACACAGAGGATGGGCTCGTCGGGCCGCGACATCCCCGTCGAGACGCAGTTCTTGATCGTCGAGGCCGCCGATGGCGCTGGGGACGAGCAATCTGCAGTGTACACCGTCTTCCTCCCGATTCTGGAGGGCTCATTCCGAGCCGTACTCCAGGGGAACGAAAATGATGAGCTGGAAATTTGCTTGGAGAGTGGTAATTCAGACAATCACTGAAACTTCTCTCCATTGACTTGAGCACAGTTGTTTCATGATGTATAATAGTACGCTTGTTTTTCTTTTTTTGCAGGTGATCCAGCTGTAGAATCATTTGAAGGCACCCATCTAGTTTTCGTCGGTGCAGGATCGGATCCGTTTGAGGTCATCACAAATGCTGTTAAGTATGTCAATATTTCTGTAGTTACTCTTCCTATTTTAGTACCCTACACTTCTACTGATCAAATACGCCAACTGCTTTCCATTAATGCATTGCTTTCTCACTGACATCACATGAGTTGTCTTTCTGCAGAGCAGTTGAGAGGCACCTGCAGACATTCTCTCACAGGGAAAAAAAGAAGGTACCTTCCTGTAGTAGTACATAGTATCATATGCATTTTTGCATCCTTGCTATTTCAGTGCCTCTAAAACTTTCACCTTGCTGCAGATGCCAGACATGCTAAACTGGTTTGGCTGGTGCACATGGGATGCATTTTACACTGATGTTACTGCTGAAGGAGTGAAGGAAGGACTACAGAGGTGTCTTACCGATCTCGTATACTTCCGCCAATACTATGCTTACCATATGAGAATCATACTGAAAATCCATAATGTATTTTTGTATTTTTTTTCCAAGTTTTCAAAAAGGTGGAACAGCTCCAAAGTTTGTCATAATCGATGATGGGTGGCAATTGGTCGGTATGGACCCTGCTGGAAGTGCATTCGTATCTGATAATGCAGCCAAGTAAGCAGCCAAGAAGAATTTATTTCTCAATCTTTACTTGTCTTGCAGTGGTGATCACTGATATTTGCATGTCCTGGATCTATAGCTTCGCAAACAGATTATATGATATCAAGGAGAACCACAAATTTCAGAAAAAAGGGAGGAAGGGTCACAGGGAAGAAGATCCAGCAAATGGCCTCGCGCATATTGTCAGTGAAATTAAGGGGAAACATGAGCTAAAGTATGATGACACTTGCTTGTTTGTTGCTTCATACAGCATGACAAATTTGTGTCGATTCTCATCTTTAATACTTCTCATGCCAAAATTCAGGTACGTTTATGTATGGCATGCGATTACCGGATATTGGGGTGGCGTAAGGCCCGGTGCTGATGGGATGGAGCATTACCAATCAAAGATGCAATTCCCTGTGTCATCACCAGGAGTTCAGAAGAACGAATCCTGTGAGGCCTTCAACAGCATAGCAGATAACGGCCTTGGCCTTGTCAACCCTGACAAAGTATTCAGCTTCTACAATGAGCTCCATTCATATCTTGCATCTGCCGGGGTCGACGGCGTGAAAGTAGACGTGCAGAACATTCTCGAGGCGCTAGGCGGTGGTCATGGTGGGAGAGTGCTTCTGGCTAGGAAGTATCAGCAGGCTCTAGAAGCTTCCATCGCACGGAATTTCCGCGACAACGGTATAATATGTTGCATGAGCCACAACACTGATAACTTGTACAGGTAAGCTTATTTTGCTCTTGAAACTATAATACTCAAGCTTGGTGCAATTGCCTGAAAATACATGGATGATCTTTGCCACAGTTCAAAAAGAAACGCGGTTGTGAGAGCCTCTGATGATTTCTGGCCTAGAGACCCAGCTTCGCATACCATACACATCGCATCTGTCGCGTACAATACTGTTTTCCTTGGAGAGTTCATGCAGCCGGACTGGGACATGTTCCATGTGAGTGAGAATCACTGCTCTGTTCTGCTCTCTTGCTTACTACTCTTGATCATGTAGTGCCTGAACTTGTAAGCTTCTTGTCATTGTCATGCTGACAGAGTGTTCACCCGATGGCGGAATACCACGCGGCGGCGCGGGCAGTCGGCGGTTGCGCTATATACGTGAGGTAACGAATATTACAGAGCAGTAGAGAACTTTCAGCTTTTCCATACGTGTATATCTTTAGACAATTCTCAAAATTTTCTTTTTCATGTGCTAAAACTGAAAGAAATCTTTGTTGCTAACTCTACGTGTGATTATGGCAGTGACAAACCAGGAAACCATGACTTCGATCTGCTGAGGAAGCTTGTGCTTCCTGACGGATCGATCCTGCGAGCCAAGCTCCCGGGGAGACCGACCGGGGACTGCCTCTTCTCTGATCCTGCAAGGGACGGCAAAAGGTTAGCGTGCGCTAGAGCTTGCAGCAACCTGCTTTGTTTCTACTACTAGTTGACGATTCTGACACGGTTCTGAATTTCTCTGAACCACTTGGTGATGGACTGCAGCATTCTCAAGATCTGGAACCTGAACGCGCACTCCGGCGTCATCGGCGCCTTCAACTGCCAAGGCGCCGGCTGGTGCCGGGAAGGGAAGAAGAACCTCATCCACGACGTGCAGCCCGGGACCATCACCGGGGCCGTCCGTGGGCGGGACGTGAGCCGCCTTCAGGAGATCGCCGGCGATGGCTGGAACGGCGACGTGGTCGTGTACTCGCACGTCGCAGGTAAAGCGTCGTTCATCAGAACCAGCGCGTCGTTGTGATCTTGGACTAACTGACGAGCAATGTTGGTCCTGCCTTTTTCTTCTTCTTTCTCTTCAGGGGAGGTGACCGTCCTGCCCAAGGACGCGGCGCTGCCGGTGACGCTGAAGCCGCGCGAGTACGAGGTGTTCACCGTGGTGCCGCTGAAACGGCTGCCGAACGGCGCATCCTTCGCGCCGGTCGGCCTGATCGGGATGTTCAACTCCGGCGGGGCGGTGACGGAGGTGAGGTACGGCGACGACGCCGGCGTGGAGGTGAAGGTGCGGGGCGCGGGCACGGTTGGAGCCTACTCCTCGGCGAGGCCGAAGCGCGTGGCCGTGGATTCGGAGGCGGTTGGTTTCTCCTACGACGACGGCTCCGGCCTGGCCACGTTCGAGGTCGGCGTGCCGGAGCGGGAGCTCTACTCGTGGACGGTCTCGGTAGAGTACTGAGACGAGATCGTCTGGTCGGGTCACAGTAAGTTTGCAAAGATCGAATGAAGGCTCCTGAGAGGGCACCGAAGCCACGCCTGGGGAAGCTGTGATACCTTTGTTCTTGCAGACGTTGCCTCTATTTTGCGCTGCGAGTACATGGTGCTTGACTTGTATCCCCTGATGGGAGCTAAAAATTGTATTGTGATTTCTGAACACCAACCATTTTAGTGCAGACAGTTTTTTCTTTTTCTCTTACCATGATCTGCCCGTGCCTTGCCACGCGAAAAGAGAAGTGATTAGAAAGTTGTGCATTGAAGAAGTGAGGGTCGACCTTGAACAATTGTGTTCTTGTTCATGAAAACAATATAAAACTTTTAATGAAAGTTTCTCATCAAAATAATTATCCCCTTGTATATACCACTCCACTATAAAAATAAAGTGTCAAGGTTTGCCTATTGGACATTGCAATTGCATGCTTGTTAAGTGCTGTGCAGAAACATAAACTTTTACCTCCAGCGTTCGAATTATCATTCTGTACTGGAACGTGATCAATTCTTGAAATTTTTACACATTACTGCATTACAAATTCTCTGCAACATCCTAAATTTTCTTAGTGTTTGAGTTACAGAAGTATGTATCTGAATTAGATTACTACAGATTGTCCTGGTTTTGACAGATTGGTGTTATAGTTTTGTTATCTGCTTGTTGTAAAGTTTTCATGGCTTATATTGGGGGATATAGATTTGGTCGCCTACTACGGGTAGGGTCATGAAGCAGGGTTTCCTAGGTCCCCACATCAGCGATCATTAAGGTTCCTGAGCTACGAATGCATCCAAGTGCACTTCAGAACATATTTCACTTGGAAGTCATTCGACCACTCGGACGGTGACAATTTACAGAAAATCAGTATCTAGGAAGGTCAAAACACCCCAGACGATTTAATATGAATTTTAATGGAATATATGCGATTTTTGGGCAAAGGAACGAACGCAAAATAGTGTCTGAGGGCCCTACATGGACAGGTGTCGTGACCACCCCCCTTTCCATGCCCTTGGCTCGTGTGGGCAGCCCTTAAGTCGCTTGGAATTGTTTTTTTGCCACAAGAAAACTAATTCCCGAAGAAAAATCCCTTCAAAATTTCAACCGAATCAAAGTTACGGATCTCCGACTATAAAAGAAACAGTGAGAGGCCAGAAACCATGAGTGAAACAGATAAGAAAACACACAGAGATCCAATCTCGAAGGAGCTCTCACCCCTCCGGGAACCATAGAGGCCAAGGGCCATGGGGGAGAACCTCTCCCCATCTAGGGGAGGCGATGGAGGAGCAAGCCGTGGGGACATCTCTCTCTCTCTCTCTCTCTCTCTCTCTCTCTCTCTCTCTCTCTCTCTCTCTCTCTCTCTCTCTCTCTCTCTCTCTCTGGTGGCGCTGGAGTGCCGCCGGGGGAACCATCACCGCGGTGATTGTCTTCATCAACGTTGTCGTCTTCATCACCTTCCTCACCTCTATTTAGCAATCCACTCTCCAGCAACCCGTTGTAATCTCCTATTTGAACATGGTGTTTTGATGCTATGAACCATTATCCAATGATTTGTGTCATCGTATTGCGTTTGAGTAGATTACTGTTGTCATATGGGTTAATTGGTGAATTGCTATGATTGCTTTAAATTTCTTGTGGTTATGTTATTGTCCTTTGGTGCCCATCATATGGGAGAGCGCATGGATCACACCATAGGGTTAGTTGTATATTGATATTGTTGAAAATATGCCCTAGAGGCAATAATAAAGTGGTTATTATTACATTTCCTTGATCATGATAAATGTTTATTATTCATGCTAGAATTGTATTGACCGAAAACTTAAATACATGTGTGGATACATAAAAAATATTGTGTCCCTAGTGAGCCTCTACTAGACTAGCTCGTTGATCGAAGATGGTTAATGTTTCCTAACCATGAACATGAGTTGTCACTTGATGACAGGACCACATCATTAGGAGAATGATGTGATGGACAAGACCCATTCATTCGCATAGCATTTGGTCGTTCAGTTTATTGGTACTGCTTTCTTAATGTCAAATACCTATTCCTTCGACTATGAGATCATGCAACTCCCGGATACTGGAGGAACACCTTGTCTGCTATCAAAGGTCACTTCTTAATGTCCGTGTATGTGTATGAGAGATATGAAGTCTCCAACAAGTTCTTTAGCTGTAAGATGGAGGAGAATAGTTCTGTCAGTGAACACATACTCAAATGTCTGGGTACCACAACCACTTGACTCAATTGGGAATTTATCTTCCAGCTGAAAGTGTTATTGACAGAGTTCTTCAGTAACTGCCACCAAGCTATAAAGGCTTTGTGATGAACTATAACATGCAAGGGATGGAGAAAACAATTCCCGAGCTCTTCGCAATGCTTATAGTGAAGGAAATATGCCCTAGAGGCAATAATAAAGTTATTATTTATTTCCTCATATCATGATAAATGTTTATTATTCATGCTAGAATTGTATTACCCAGAAACATAATGCATGTGTGAATCCATAGACAAACATAGTGTCACTAGTATGCCTCTACTTGACTAGCTCATGAATCAAAGATGGCTAAGTTTCCTATCCATAGACATGAGTTGTCATTTGATTAACGGGATCACATCATTAGGAGAATGATGTGATTGACTTGACCCATTCCGTTAGCTTAGCACTTGATCATTTAGTATGTTGCTATTGCTTTCTTCATGACTTATTCATGTTCCTATGACTGAGATTATGTAATTCCCGCTTACCGGAGGAACACTTTGTGTGCTACCAAATGTCACAACGTAACTGGGTGATTATAAAGGTGCTCTACAGGTGTCTCCAAAGGTACTTGTTGAGTTGACGTATTTCGAGATTAGGATTTGTCACTCCGATTGTCGGAGAGGTATCTCTGGGCCCTCTCGGTAATGCACATCACTATAAGCCTTGCAAGCAATGTAGCTAATGAGTTAGTTACGGGATGATGCATTGCATAACGAGTAAAGAGACTTGTTGGTAACGTGATTGAACTAGGTATTGAGATACCGACGATCGAATCTCGGGCAAGTAACATACTAATGAGAAAGGGAACAACGTATGTTGTTATGCGGTTTGACCGATAAAGATCTTCGTAGAATATGGAGGAGCCAATATGAGCATCCAGGTTCCGCTATTGGTTATTGACCAGAGACGTGTCTCGGTCATGTCTACATAGTTCTCGAACCCGTAGGGTACGCATGCTTAAAGTAAGATGACAGTTATATTATGAGTTTATGTGTTTTGATGTACCGAAGGTTGTTCGGAGTTTCGGATGTGATCACAGACATGACGAGGAGTCTCGAAATGGTCGAGACATGAAGATCGATATATTGGACGACTATATTTGGACACCGTAAAGGTTCCGGGTGAGATTGGGACAATACCGGAGCTCCGGGAGGTATATGGGCGTTAATGGGCTTTAGTGGAAAGGAGCAAGGGAGCCCCCCCCCCAAGCCCAATCCAAATTGGGAAGGCCCCCCTTTCCTTCGTCCCTCCTTCCTCTTCCTTCCCTCTCCCTCCCCAAATAGGAAAGGGATGAGTCCTACTCCCGGTGGGAGTAGGACTCCCCCCCTTGGGCGCGCCTCCTCCCCTTGGCCGACCCCCTCCTCCCCTCCTTTATATACGGGGGAGGGGGCACCCCATAGACACAACAATTGATCATTTATCTCTTAGCCGTGTTCGGCGCCCCCCTCCACCATAGTCCGCCTCGATAATATCGTAGCGGTGCTTAGGTGAAGCCCTGCGTCGGTAGAACATCATCATCGTCGCCACACCGTCGTGCTGACGGAACTCTCCCTCGACACTCGGATGGATCGGAGTTCGAGGGACGTCATCGAGCTGAACGTGTGCAAGAACTCGGAGGTGCCATGCTTTCGGTGCTTGATCGGTCGGGCCATGAAGACGTACGACTACATCAACCGCATTGTGCTAATGCTTCCGCTTTCGGTCTACGAGGGTACGTAGACAACACTCTTCCCTCTCGTTTCTATGCATCACCATGATCTTGCGCGTGCGTAGGAATTTTTTTGAAATTACTACGTTCCCCAACAGTGGCATCCGAGCCAGGTTTTATGCACAGATGTTATATGCACGAGTAGAACACAAGTGAGTTGTGGGTGATACAAGTCATACTGCTTACCAAAGACATGTCATACTTTGGTTGGCGGTATTGTTGGATGAAGCGGCCCGGACCGACATTACGCGTACGCTTACGCGAGACTGGTTCTACCGACGTGCTTTGCACACAGGTGGCTGGCGGGTGTCAGTTTCTCCAACATTAGTTGAACCGAGTGTGGCTACACCTGGTCCTTGAGAAGGTTAAAACAACACTAACTTGACGAACTATCGTTGTGGTTTTGATGCGTAGGTAAGAACGGTTCTTGCTAAGCCCATAGCAGCCAAGTAAAACTTGCAACAACAAAGTAGAGGACATCTAACTTGTTTTTGCAGGGCATGTTGTGATGTGATATGGTCAAGACGTGATGCTATATTTTATTGTATGCGATGATCATGTTTTGTAACCGAGTTATCGGCAACTGGCAGGAGCCATATGGTTGTCGCTTTATTGTATGCAATGCAATCACCCTGTAATTGCTTTACTTTATCACTAAGCGGTAGCGATAGTCGTAGAAGCAATAGTTGGCGAGACAACAACGATGCTACGATGGAGATCAAGGTGTCGCGCCGGTGATGATGGTGATCATGACGGTGCTTCGGAGATGGAGATCACATGCACAAGATGATGATGGCCATATCATATCACTTATATTGATTGCATGTGATGTTTATCTTTTATGCATCTTATCTTGCTTTGATTGATAGTAGCATTATAAGATGATCTCTCACTAATTTTCAAGATAAAAGTGTTCTCCCTGAGTATGCACTGTTGCCAAAGTTCGTCGTGCCCAGACACCACGTGATGATCGGGTGTGATAAGCTCTACGTCCATCTACAACGGGTGCAAGCCAGTTTGGCACACGCAGAATACTCGGGTTAAACTTGTCGAGCCTAGCATATGCAGAAATGGCCTCGGAACACTGAGACCGAAAGGTCGAGCGTGAATCATATAGTAGATATGATCAACATAGTGATGTTCACCATTGAAAACTACTCCATTTCACGTGATGATCGGTTATGGTTTAGTTGATTTGGATCACGTGATCACTGATACGTCTCCAACGTATCTACTTTTCCAAACACTTTTGCCCTTGTTTTGGACTCTAACTTGCATGATTTGAATTAAACTAACCCGGACTGACGTTGTTTTCAGCAGAATTGCCATGATGTTGTTTTATGTGTAGAAAACAAAAGTTCTCGGAATGTCCTGAAAATCCACGGAGGCACTTTTTGGAAAATATAAAAAATACTGGCGAAAGAATCAAGACTGGGGGGCCCACACCCTGTCCACGAGGGTGGGGGCGTGCCCCCCTGGGCGCGCCCCCTGTCTCATGGGCCCCCTGAGGCTCCGCCGACCTCAACTCCAACTCCATATATTCCGTCTCGCGGAGAAAAAAAATCAGAGAGAAAGTTTCATCATGTTTTACGATACAGAGCCGCCGCCAAGCCCTAATCTCTCTCGGGAGGGCTGATCTGAGTCCGTTCGGGCTCAAGAGGGGATTCGTCGCCGTCATCATCATCAACCATCCTCCATCACCAATTTCATGATGCTCACCGCCGTGCGTGAGTAATTCCATCGTAGGCTTGCTGGACAGTGATGGGTTGGATGAGATTTACCATGTAATCAAGTTAGTTTTGTTAGGGTTTGATCCCTAGTATCCAATATGTTCTGAGATTGATGTTGCTATGACTTTGCTATGCTTAATGCTTGTCACTAGGGCCCGAGTGCCATGCCTTCAGATCTGAACCTATTATGATTTCATGAATATATGTGTGTTCTTGATCCTATCTTGCAAGTCTATAGTCACCTATTATGTGTTATGATCCGACAACCCCGAAGTAACAATAATCGAGATACTTCTCGGTGATGACTGTAGTTTGAGGAGTTCATGTATTCACTAAGTGCTAATGCTTTGTTCCGGTTCTCTATTACAAGGAGGCCTTAATATCCCTTAGTTTCTGCTAGGACCCCGCTGCCACGGGAGGGTAGGACAAAAGATGTCATGCAAGTTCTTTTCCATAAGCATATATGACTATCTACGGAATACATGCCTACATTACATTGATGAATTGGAGCTAGTTCTGTGTCACCCTATGTTATAGCTATTACATGAGGAATCGCATCCGACATAATTATCCATCATTGATCCAATGCCTACGAGCTTTTCACATATTGTGCTTCGCTTATTTACTTTTCCGTTGTTATTGTTACAATCACTACAAAACCCAAAAATATTACTTTTGCCACTGTTACCTTTATTATCATACTACTTTGCTACTAAATACTTTGCTGCAGATACTAAGTTATCCAGGTGTGTTTTAATTGACAACTCAACTGCTAATACTCAATAATATTCTTTGGCTCCCCTTGTGTTGAATCAATAAATTTGGGTTGAATACTTTACCCTCGAAAGCTGTTGCGATCCCCTACACTTGTGGGTTATCAAGACTAATTTAAAGCGCCGTTGCCGGGAGCATAGCTCTATTCTCTGAGTCACTTGGGATTTATATTTGTTGATCACTATGAGGAACTTGAAAGACGAAAGAACCAAGATTTTGCCCTCAACTACGAGGGGAGGTAAGGAACTGCCATCTAGCTCTGTACTAGATTCTCCTTCCGTTATTAGTAAGCTTGCGACACCTAAACCTGCTCTTGCTATGAATTACGATATGTCGCATGTTATTGATGATGCCATACGCTATGCATGATACTTATGATGAAACTACTTCTGTGCGTGATACTACTTTGCCATTAGGTGAATTTCTTGATGAACAACTTGCTAGGGCTAGAGAGAATGAAGTTATTGAAGATGCTATTATTTATGATAGTGATGATGAAAGTTCTCCCAATGACTATGAATTACCTGTTGTTCCCGAGGGTTATGTTATGGAAGAGGGAGCTGCTAGAGCTATCTTTGCTTGTAAAGATAGATATGATCTTAAAAAGTTATTAGCTAAATGGAAGCAGCAATCTCTTAATGCTAGAATGAAACTGACCCGCTTTTGCTACTTCACCTAACTGTGTTACTGATAAGGATTATGAATTCTCTGTTGATCCTGAGATTATTACTTTAGTTGAATCTGATCCTTTTTATGGCCTTGAATCTGAAACTGTTGTGGCTCATCTTGCCAAGTTGAATGATATATCCACCCTGTTTACTAATGATGAGAAGTCTCGCTATTGTTATATCCTTAAGATATTTCTGTTCTCATTAAAGGGTGATGCTAAGACTTGGTTCAATTCTCTTGCTCCTGGTTGTGTGCGTAGTCCCCAGGATATGATTTATTACTTCTCTGCTAAATATTTCCCTGCTCATAAGAAACAAGCTGCCTTGCGGGAGATATATAATTTTGTGCAAATCGAAGAAGAGAGTCTCCCACAAGCTTGGGGGAGGCTTCTCTGATTACTTAATGCTTTGCCTGATCATCCTCTTAAGAAAAATGAAATACTTGATATCTTTTATAATGGACTAACCGATGCTTCCAAGGACTACTTGGATAGTTGTCTGGTTGTGTTTTCAGGAAAGAAAATCGTGAAGCTGAATTACTATTGAATAATATGTTGACTAATGAAAATAATTGGACTCTTCTGAGCCAATTCCGAGGCAATTCTGAACCAATTGAGCCAACTCTGAGCCTATTCCTAAACCCACTCAGAAGAAGAGAGGTGTTTTATTTCTCAGTCCTGAAGATATGCAAGATGCAAAGAAATCAATGAAAGAAAAAGGTATAAAAGCTGAAGATGTTAAGAATTTACCACCTATTGAAGAAATACATGGTCTTAATATACCGCCTGTTGAAGAACCACATTGTCTTGATAACCCGACACAAGTAGTAAAGGTAAATTCTCTCTATAGATATGATAAAGTTGAAATTCCTTCTACTAAATTTCCTAGCTCATGCTTAGATGAATTTGATGACTTTATGGCTAGACAAGAAAGTTGCAATGCTTATGTTGGTAGAGAATTAAAGAATAATGCTTTCGAGATAGGACCCGTGAGCGATTATATGGCTAGAGTTAAAGATGAACTTAAACTCATTAGCAAATATGCTTCTATGGTTGCTACTCAAGCTGAGCAAGTACTTAAAGCTCAAAATGATTTGCTTGATGAATTAAATAATAAAAATGACTTTTCTATTAGAGTGGCTACTAGAACTGGTAGAATGACTCAGGAACCTTTGTATCCTGAAGGACACCCTAAGAGAATCGAGCAAGATTCTCAGAGAAACAATTTAGAGGCACCTAGTTCTTCTAAAAAGAAGAAACAGAAAAACGATAGGACTTTGCATGCTTCTAGTGAACCTACTGTAGACACACCTAAGAATCCCAATGATATTTCTATCTCTGATGTTGAAACACAATTAGGTGTTGAACATGAACCTGGTGATAATGTTAATGATAATGTTCATGTTGATGCTCAATCTAGCAAAAACAATGATGTAGAGATTGAACCCGCTGTTGATTTTGATAACCCACAATCAAAGAATCAACGTTATGATAAGAGACATTTTGTTGCTAGGAAGCACGGTAGAGAAAGAGAACCATGGGTTCAGAAACCCATGCCCTTTCCTCCTAAACCATCTAAGACAAAGGATGATGAGGATTTTGAGCGCTTTGCTGAAATGATTAGACCTATCTTCTTACGCATGCGCTTAACTGATATGCTTAAAGTAAATCCTTATGCTAAGTATATGAAGGATATCATTACAAACAAAAGAAAGATACCGGAAGCTGAAATTTCCACCATGCTTGCTAATTACACTTTTAAGGGTGGAATACCAAAGAAACTTGGAGATCCGGGGGTACCAACTATACCATGCTCCATTAAAAGAAATTATGTTAGAACTGCTTTATGTGATCTTGGAGCCGGTGTTAGTGTTATGCCTCTCTCTTTATATCGTAGACTTGAATTGAATAAGTTGACACCTACTAAAATATCTTTGCAAATGGCTGATAAATCAACTGCTATACCTGTCGGTATTTGTGAGGATGTGCCTGTTGTGGTTGCAAATGTCACTATTTTAACGGACTTTGTTATTCTTGATATTCCCGAGGACGATAATATGTCGATTATCCTTGGTAGACCCTTTTTGAATACTGCAGGGGCTGTTATTGATTGCAACAAAGGCAAGGTCACTTTTCATGTTAATGGTAATGAGCATACGGTACACTTTCCGAGGAAACAATCTCAAGTTCATAGCATCAATTCTATTGGAAACGTTCCAACAATTATTATTGGAGGTTTTGAATTTCCTCTCCCTGCTGTCAAAAAAAAGTATGATATTCTTATTGTTGGGGATGTTCATATCCCCGTTGAGGTAACTTAGTGTTATTCGAAATTTCTCCGGTTTCGTGTTATTCAGAATGAGTTTGTTTACAAGACTTGATCAACCTTGTTAGTGGATTCATTTTGATGATCATGAGATGGATGAAACTAGAAGGCACAACCTTCTGTACCCTCTTTTTACTTTCTGCTATTTAGAATAAATAAAGCAAAAATAGTATTATCCGTCTATTTTTTGAATTACCTATGCAATAAAAAATATCCCGAAAATAAAAGTGCTCCAAATGCCCTGCAAATTTAGTATGATTTTTTATGGAATATTTGAGGATTTTAAGCACTGAAATCACTGCAGGAGGGGCAAGCACCAGGCCACGAGAGTGGAGGGCGCGCCCACCTTCCCTGGGCGCGCCGCCCCTGTCTCGTAGGCCCCTGGTGGGCCCCCTCCAGTTATGCCAGCACCCACACACTCCATCTTCTTCCCAAAAAATCCCCATCCAGCTCAAGCACGAGTTCTAGCTCATTTTGCTGCGATTTTCGATATCCTTGCTCAAAGCTCCATTCACAAAACTGCTTTGGGAGATTGTTGCTTGGTATGTGACTCCTCCATTGGTCCAATTAGTTTTTGTTCTAGTGCTTTATTCATTGCAAATTTTTGCTGCATAGGTGACCATGTTCTTGAGCTTGCATGTTAAATTTATGAGGTCCCGAGTAATTCTAATGCATGATATAGGCTCTAGGCACTTGTAGGAGTAGTTGCTACCAATCTTGTTTAGTTTCATTCACTTTTATATTGAAGTTACTAAAATTTCAGAAAATTTTCAGAAAAAGAATTATGTCTAGGAGAATGTACCAAGGTGGTTCCTCGGTAAATAAAGGACCCAGGATTTCTATACGTGAGCAAGACGTTGAGTTACCGAGGGGCGCAGATGTACGAGCTTGTGAGTGGCCATCCGACGATTTTATGGTCGAAGCAGGCTTTAAGGAGGAATTTGACGCGTATGTGCGTAATGCTGATCTAGAGGACTTCTTACAAGATAAGTGTCCTCAGTACTATCAATTGACTGATTCATTTGTGCGAAGGTTTAAATATAACTGTACACGTAATTTTCCTAGTGTCCTATTTGATATCTATGATACATCTTATACCATGGACTCAGAGGATTTTACAACTGCTTGCAAACTTCTGCGGTGGGGTAATATTAATGATCCCCACAAATCTGAATTTAGGGATTTCCTTGCTTGTATTACTGTGGGAGAATCCAGGGATATTGCACAAGCTACCATAGGGAGCATTCATTTTCCTGCTATACATTATTTTGCTCTCTTCATTGGTAGATGCATTAACGGTAAAGATGAAGCATGTCATATGTGTGTCCCTGATCTTTGTGTCCTCAAGAGTGCTGTGTTAGGTTATAAAGATTATAACTTGGGGCAATAGTTGCACGTAGGTTGCATAATAATGGTAGAGCGGGAGATTTATTTGGAGGAATTTATGCGACCCGTGTGGCTAATTATCTTGGAATGGCCCCACAAGAGGGGGATATGATGTTACCTCCTGCTTATTTGGATTATGACGCTATGGTCCAACATCATTTTCTTAAGAGGAATGAACACTTCCTCCAATATCGACTAATCTATGACAGACGCAACGCTGTCCATGTTACTCTTCCTGCTCCTCTCCTTTTTGATTACCAGGCAAAAGGAAGATATGTTGTTACCAGGGAGGAAGCAGCTGAACACGAGGGGAGAGCGGAGGCGTCTTGCCAGCATGCCGCAGCTCAGGAGGCATTTGCCGCTGCATCTCAGTACGACCCGAGTTACAACTACGGATATCAGCCAGGCTATCCTCGGCATTAGACCAACTTAGACCAAAAGCCTAAGCTTGGGGGAGTACATATTTCTCATCGACTTTACATTCATGTTCACACACTATTCTAGTCGTCGGTGCTCATACTCTTTCATTGTATTATCCATGCTAGTTTAATTTCTTTTTCTCGCTTTCTTCTTATGTGTTTGTTAAACCTCCAGAAAAACCAAAAAAATTAGTTAGTTTAATTTCCATGCTTGTAGTAGTAATTAAAATAAAAACCCCAAAAGATTTCTCGTTCTTCTTCTTACTTGTTGGGAGCTTTCCCGTGTAAATAGTTTTCTTTTCTTTTCTTTTCTTTGGGGGTCGAAAGTAGAAGACCATATTGAAAATGTTTAGTGGATCTCATATGCATGATCGTTTATTTAACTTAGAGCCCATATTACTTGTCTTCTCTCTTGAGTTGAATGCTTGCCAGATTCTGGCTTAGTCCAATGCACGTGCACTATTATTATTATACACATCGTTCGGTCGTGCAAGTGAAAGGCAATAATGACGCCATATGATGGACTTATTGAGATGAGAAAAGCTGGTATGAACTCGACCTCTCTTGTTTTTGTAAATATGATGAGTTCGTCGTTCCTGATTCAGCTTACTATGAAGTAAACATATTTGCAATGACATTTAGAGATTATAGTTGCTTGTGCCATGCTTGATTAGCTGTGAGTTATAATGGTTTACCTTGCGTGCCAACATGCTATTAGAATGATTATGATGTGGTATGATGGGATGGTCTCCTCCTTTGAATGAATTGAGTGACTCGACTTGGCACATGTTCACGCATGTAGTTGAAACAAATCAACATAGCCTTCATGATATTTATGTTCATGGTAGATTATATCCTACTCATGCTTGTACTCGGTGTGAATTAATTTTAATGCATGTTTATGACTATTATCGCTCTCTCAGTTGGTCGCTTGCCAGTCTTTTGCTAGCCTTCACCTGTACTAAGCAGGAATACTGCTTGTGCATGCAAACTCCTTAAACCCCAAAGTTGTTCCATATGAGTCCACCATACCTACCAATATGCGGTATCTACATGCCGTTCCAAGTAAATTTGTATGTGCCAAACTCCAAACCTTCAAATGAAATTTTGTTTTGTATGCTCGAGCAGCTCATGTTTCAACTAGGACTGCCTATATCTTCCATGCTAGGTGGGTTATTCTCAAGAGGAGTGGACTCCGCTCCTCATTCACGAGAAAGGGCCGGTAACCGGGATGCCCAGTTGAAAGTGCTAGTATCGACTAGAGGGGGGTGAATAGGCAATTTTTGTGAAAGTCTTCAAAACTTGGAAGTTTCAAAGACAAACAATAGAAATGACCTAGTTGATATGCAGCGGAAGATAAACTACCATAAGCAAGCCATAGTCAAGTATGCAATGATGTGAAAGTACAGGACTAATAGCAGCTAAGTAGTAAGGATCAGGATGGAAGATAGTATGAAGCCAATCAACAGTAGTAGTCAAGCAATGAAGTCAAACAAGTACGACAGATAGATAATGACTTCACGAAGACAAACTTAAGTAAAGGAAGGGAGAGGATAGAACCATTCACTTGTTGAAGACACATGATTTGTTGGACCAGTTCCAGTTGCTGTGACAATTGTACGTCTGGTTAGGGAGGCTGAGATTCAACTCAGAAGACCGCGTCTTCACCTTATTCCCCTTGAGCTAAGGACACACAGTCCTCGCCCAATCACTCTGGTAAGTCTTCAAGGTAGACTTCCAAACCTTCACAGACTTCGTTCACCGGCAATCCACAATGACTCTTGGATGCTCAGAACGCGACGCCTAACCGGCTGGAGGATACACAGTCCTCAAGTGTAATAAGTCTTTAGGTCACACAGACAGAAAGACTTCAGTGATGCCTAACACTCTTTGGCTCTGGGTGTTTGGGCTTGGTCCTTGCAAGGATTTCTCTCTCTCTCTCAAAGGCTTCGAGGTGGGTTGCTCTCAAACGACAAAAGTCGTGCACTAACTCTGAGCAGCCACCAATTTATGGTGTAGGGGGTGGGCTATTTATAGCCACAAGGCAACCCGACCTGATATGTCCGAAATGACCGTGTGTCACTAAGGAACTGACACGTGTTCCAACGGTCAGATTTCAAACACACACGGCAACTTTACTTGGGCTACAAGCAAAGCTTACTCATCCAGCTCTGGATAAGATTTGCTCTCATTGTCTTCGCTCGAAGACATAGGATTTGGGTTGAGCATCACTTCAGTCACTCTGACTTAGTTCACTTGGACCCCACTTAACAGTACGGCGGTTCCTATGACTCAACAAAGAAGAAAAAGGAAACAACGAAACCACACAGTCATCACGCTCCATAGTCTTCACGCAATGTATTCTCATGTCATAGTCTTCAATATGAATATCTTCTCATACCACCATTGTCTTCAATGTCTTCATACATTTTTAGGGGTCATCTCCGGTAGGTAAACCGAATCAATGAGGGACACTACCTGTGTTATCTTGCAATTCTCACAAACGCATTAGTCCCTCAACCAACTTTGTCGTCAATACTCCAAAACCAACTAGGGGTGGCACTAGATGCACTTACAATCTCCCCCTTTTTGGTGATTGATGACAAACTGGTTGAAGTTTTCAACGGGGATAAAGTATGTGAAATTGTAAAGGATAGGGTATTGTCTTCATAAGTAGCAAGGGCTCCCCCTGAAGATGTGCATATAAGTAATTTGCTTTTGGAATGCAAATGCACATGGCAGGTTGTACTTGTGGAGATCCTCTTCAACTTATGAAGATAATTCATCATGCATGAAATGATATAGCAAATAGAATGACATGCATAATGGAAAATGGACGTCTGCAGAATGATCTAAGTGCGGAAGTTATCATCACACATGCGGAATTTATCATCGCATCATAGTAAAGCAAATAAGTAGCAGACGACCATCGAGTTTAGGTGTTACAACTCAAAGAACCAAATGTTTCAAAAGCAAGAGTTGTAAGCACGAGGCAAAATATAATGCAACCGCCCATATGAACCCGCTTGAAGACTATCAACTCATACGCTTCTCCCCCTTTTGTCAGTAATGACCAAAAAGGTTTGAAGACATAGAGCATCTACTCGTCCTCGTGAGTAGGTGAAGCAGCAGGGTTGTCGCTGTTGGTTGGCGGTGCAAACGTACTTGGTGCAGTGTCAATGCGTGCAGTAGTAGGACGCGGTGAAGTAGCATCATCTTCATCATCGATCACTCTGGCATTCACAGTTGTCGCGGAGGAAGAATAGTCAGAGTCTTCAAGAGATGGAGTTCGACATAGGACTGCAGTCCATGGAGGAGTGGAGTCAAACTTGAATCTTTCATTGAAGCCATCCTCTTGAAGATCTGCTTCAGCACTAAGCAGCGTCAAACTCTTCCATGATCGCTGGCATGTCTCATGAGCAACAAATGCATTCTTGGTGGCAAGGTTTCGAATGCGATTGACATCCACCAGGAGGCTTTGCATCTGTCTCTTGAGCCAATAGTGATGCTTATCTTGTTTCTGATGAAGTGCCACAAGAAGTTCTCGGTCATTGAGAACACGAGAGCGCTTCTTAAGCCTTTGTGCAATGGTGCTTTCAGTGGCTTCAGTAGGTGCACGATGAGGCAGACGAGTATTTCCAGCCATTGGATAGATTCGTGTTGCTGCTTGGACGCCTTCGATGGGTTGAGTGAAACTTTGGTGCTCGACATTCTGAAGACAAAGAGGCTTCTTGGCAGGATCAAAGTATATGGCTTCAACTGACATATCAACCTCTGGCAAAAAGATCAGATGATTGAGAGCAGAGGGTTGGTAGTTGACAAATGAGTGTCGCTTGATGAGGCGCATGACCCATGGAGCATAGAACTTCAGACCAAAAAGGTCAAATCCAGAAGCAGCAAGTTTCCTGATGAAGAATTCTTGAGAATTGAAGCTGATGCCATTGAGGATGTAGAAGACCAATGTCTTCATGGCTCCTTCAAGCTTTGCAGCGGATGAATGTCCTTTGATAGGCCATAGAGTTCGCCTGATGATATGATATATGGTGCGAGGCAGATACTCAAGGTCATCAACAAAGAACTCCATTGGATATTCAGCGTCAGATGGCAAAGGATTCATCATGCTCAACATCTGGCTCATATTGGGTTCAGGCTTGTGGAAGATGCTCTCCTGTGCATTGCGGTGTAGTTGACAGTCAGGTTCATAGAGATCTCCGGGAGTGGAGAGGCCTGTGAGCTCAATGATGTCAAGAGCTTTGGCTTCATGATGAATGTCGGTGTCAAAACCGGCGGATCTCGGGTAGGGGGTCCCGAACTGTGCGTCTAGGCGGATGGTAACAAGAGACGAGGGACACAATGTTTTTACCCAGGTTCGGGCCCTCTAGATGGAGGTAAAACCCTACGTCCTGCTTGATTAATATTGATGATATGGGTAGTACAAGAGTAGATCTACCACGAGATCAAGGAGGCTAAACCCTAGAAGCTAGCCTATGGTATGATTGTTGAGGTGTATGTTCGTCCTACGGACTAAGGCCCTCCGGTTTATATAGACACTGGAGAGGCTAGGGTTACACAGAGTCGGTTACAATGGTAGGAGACCTACATATCCGTATTGCCAAGCTTGCCTTCCACGCCAAGGAAAGTACCTTCCGGACACGAGCCGGAGTCTTCAATCTTCTATCTTCGTAGTCTTGGAGTCCGGTGGATATTGATAGTCCGGCTGTCCGGACACCCCCTAGTCCAGGACTACCTCAATGAACATTTCCAGTCATCCACTCGAGAACCCATGTCTTGATGTCTCTGTTGTAGCCGCGAATGTGGAGGGTAGCATAGAATTGAAGCAGAAGTTCTTCATTCAAATGTTCTTTGTCTGTCACAAAACTGAGCAGACCAGCATCACGAAAATAGTCAAGTGCTTCTTCTAAGCACGGCAGTCCAGCAATGGCTTCAGTGTCGAGACGCATATGAGGGAAAATGCGCACTTAATCATACAGAACGCAGGAGTAATAGCTTCGCTGTTGATAGCTCCAGAAACGATCTGATGATATCCTTGGCTTTGAGTAGGGGTTTTTGGCGCTGTCAAAGAAGGTATTGTGGCTTTTGAAGCCATTAGCATTAAAGGACCTGGTGAGTTTGCGATGCACAGAAACCTTGGCAATCTTGGCTTTGGTTTCTGGACCTGAGGCCTATGCTCAACATGATAATCAAATTGAGGTCCAGAGGCAGTAGGCGGAGGTACCAGAATGGGCCATCAAACAGTGGTTAGCTGACCATGATTGTAAGTTTGCTCAATTGTATGGGGCCTTGGTGGCGGAACAGGAGCAGTGGCAACAGCTGAGGCTTCAGGCTGTACAACAGGTGCTTCGGGAGCAGTTTCCTCATTAGCTTCAGGCACACTGGTTGGTGCAAGCTCCACATTAGCTTCAGCCATGACTACGTGATTGGCTTCATTGGCGTTGGTGGTGGCAGCTTCAACATTTTCAACCTTCACTTGACGAGCTGGAGGGTCGGGCACTGGTGCGTTCACATCAGGAACAAATTCTTCAATAACTGGGGGAGTAGGGACACGTACGTCTTCTTGTCTTTCATCGGCTGATGCAGCCGGAATGTCTTCACAAGCTTGGGCTTCAGACGCGGAGACATTCTCAGTTGGAGTGGCTTTAGGAAACACTTGACGTGCAATAGGTTGATGATGCACTTCTCCTTCTGGAACGCTCGAAAGAGGGACTTGAGGCTTTTGTCCTTTGCGAAGCCTGTGAAATGCTGGCAACGCCTTTGGAGATGGAGTTGGCTGGGCCTCAAAGTCTTCTTCTTCTTCTTGCACAGGTGTTGTAGCTTGTTGTTGTTGTTGGGGAGTACTGGGGGAGTCTTGTTGCTGTGGGTGATCAGCCCACGATGCATCTGGCGATTGGCGTCGCCGAGGGCGACCAATCTCGATGAGCTTGCTGTTCGTGAGAACAGGCGATGATACCACGTTGTGTTCAATCTAAGGAAGAAATTCATCATCTTCAACATTGTCATCTTGACCAATGTCTTCAGCAGCGGTAGGTTCAGCTGCTGGAATGTCTTCAGCTTCATGAGCCTCTGTGGAAGCAGGCTCATGGACTATCATCCGTCTTTCTTGATGTTCAGACGCAGGGCGAACCACTGAAATGGGTTCAACAACCAAGGGCTCTGTGGGAGCAGCCCTATTCTTCTAGGTCTTGCGCTTCTTCTTGGAGGGAGCGGCATCAGAGGCTTCAGTATTCTTCCTCTTTCTGGCTTCAGCCTCGGCAGCCCTCATCTTCTTCTGTTCTGAAGCGGTTGTCGTGACCTTTGGCTTCGAGCTAGTCATGCTGCTTGGGAAGATAATGCGAGGTGCTTCTTGACTTGAAGGCGCAGGTTGGGCAGTAGAGAGCTTCTTCTTCTTTGCAGCCATCTTGGGGTCGATGCCAGGACGGCCAAGAGACTTGCGGTTCTCAGCCTCATTGTAGGCAAGCACACATTTGTCAGCCAAAATCTTCATATGCTCGCGAGAGCCCTGAGCTTCTTGTCGCTTCTTGAGAAAGGCCTCTTTAAGCTCATGCAGCATGACCTTGAAGTTTCTGACATCTTGCACACTGAGCTTCGCCACATGCTTCTTGAACTGAGCCTTCTCATAATCAATTTTGTTCTTCAGCTCAATGATGCGCTGAGCGAGAGCTAGCTCGGAAGCAATGGCGCCATTGAAAGAGACGCTGAGGCCAATGGGAAGCTGCAGATCTTCAAAGCTGAGATTTGGTGTGTCAAACCACTCATCAATGAAGTTATGGATGATTGCCACATCAAAGAGAGGCAGGTTGTTGAAGATCTATGCTTCTTCCTTGCTTTTTATCAGTTGCTCAAGGGCATCATCTGCTAGATCTTCATCGCTGGACAGATCAATGGGTTCTTCACGCAGAATGGCAGCAGGAGTCAAGGTTTGATCAGTATGCCTGACAATTTGCTTTTTCTTCTCCGTCTTCTTGGAGATACGAGATTGATCTTGATCGCACACTCGCCTTCGAGGAGGTGCGATGGCGGAGGCTTCGCACGTGAAGCTTTTGGAGGTGCTGATTTAGAAGCCTTTGGCTTCTTTTGCTTCTGCGGCTTTGGAGGAGGAGCTAGGGCTTCATCAGTATCAGCATCATTATCAGAATGATCTACCCTGGCACCTTGGACCAAGATGTAGGTGATGAGGCCATCGAGGTTGGAGAAGGGGCCGATGACATTAGGTTCTGCATCACGAGAGCCGTCGGCATGGGGAGCAGAGGGACCAGGGTTGAAGTCTAATCCCAATGACTTCTTATTTTCCTTGGCCGAAGCCTTGGCATGCTGAAAGTTGCACTTGAAGAGAGCATCATCACGACACCAGAGTAATGATGTGGGATCGGTGTTCTCAGGCTGAGGTCCATGGACCATGCAAGGATAGAAGCCTTGCGCAATAGCTTCAGCTCTGTTCTTGGGTTGAAGGCCACGATAGAGAATATCGCCCCAAGGACACTTGATAGCATTCTTCTCTGCATATTCCTTGGTCACGAATTTGTACTTGAACCATTCTTCAGCCCAATAGCGTCGAATCCATTGGATTCGTGTCTTCATACCGATGATAAGTCTCTTCAGATCTGTCTTGTAGAGCTCGCTAGATCATCGAGCGAGATCTTTTGATGTTCCTCTCGCGCTGCTCGCCACCCTTCCTTATCGATTTTCTCGCAGCCATGAACTTCAAACTGAATGGCTTCAATATGTTCAAAGGCTTCAGAGACTTACGCTTGCTGGTCAAGGTGAACCGCTTCAGGAGAGTTGATATGATGTTGTAAGTATTACGCAAACGAATGCATACTATGAGAACCAAGGGATTCTCCCACGGACATGTACCGTGACAAAGATTAGAGATGCGAGGAAGGGAAGAGGTCATATGCATTCTCAGAAGATTTTGAAGATAAATCAGTTTGAAGACATTGACCTCATGATGCGAAGACATTCACTTATATGAGGTGAGTTGGTTCCAGATTTGTACCAATCCGTGAATAAGTACAAGTGATGAATCAAACTAGATAGGAAATCTAAGTGAATAGACTACGCAGTATGAGATGCAGACAGAATAGATCTAACACAGTGTAGGCAGAAACTAATTTTGGTAAATAGGATGAATCTTTGAAGATAAAAAAGGTGGTAAAATAGAGTTATAATTACCGCACGAAGAACTGCTAGATGAGATGAATAGGAGACCAAGCAGTTCAGCCCACCGTGCCCTAACTTGGCGACGGAGGACACCTACGGCAACGGCGGAGAAGATGATGTCCGCGGCCGGCGTGAGGACGACGTCGGACAAGTCTCGGCAGCTAAGCGCTTCGTCACCGGCGTCGTCGAGAGCTAGCGGTGGCGCTAGGGTATTAACGAGGTGGAGAGGTGGAGGAAGGATTTCTTTACCGCAGGGGACAAGTATTTATAAGTAGGTGTGCGGCACAACGCAATTACGCTGGTGCCCCTGGCGGTTCACATCTGAGGGGCACGTGGCAAGCATGCAACATACTCAGAGTTGTTCCACATACCCACGCCCTCCAGGCATGTCGGATGGTTGTTCCGGCTTCTCCGGATTTCAACAATAAAGATAAGTTATTTAAAATGTACTTAATGTTTTTCTCTGTGCCTTCTGCTGACTAGGACGCGGAGAAGACATTCGACAGTTTCAATAGAATGCATATGATTTGGACAGATAGAGTTTGAGGTTGAAAGCATAGAGAGGTTAGGGTCCGATCACATTCACTTAGTTCAAAAGATTTAACCTGAAGACATGGCTATAAGTGAATGCTGTAGAGGACAGAACACTAGTATATATATATATATATATGTAATCAAATCATCATAGCGACGAAAATCATGAAGATAAATTGAAACTGAAGACAAACCAAATGCAAAGTCATTGCAAAATAACGCCATGAGTGAAACACTTCAAACAGAGAAATTTGGTGGTGGCGTTACCCACCGTATAGGAAGTATTAGACCCAGACATGGCGCACAATTATCGTGGCGCTCCGAAGTCAAATTCCATGTTAATGTATTCACACTCAGAATGTAAGTCATCATTGATTGAAGATATACAGTACTTCGTGTGTTGCACATCTAAGTCATCAACATGCATAAGTGTTAGGATGTGTGCCTGATCACAGGACATTAGAGGATTCCAAGATATTTAGCTCACACCGTAACTTGCAAAACATTTTGTCATCCAAGGGCTTTGTGAAGATATCTGCCAGTTGCTCTTCAGTGTTGACATGAATAATGTCGATATCTTTCTTCATGACATGATCTCTGAGAAAGTGATGACGAATTTCAATGTGCTTTGTCTTCGAGTGCTGGACTGGATTGTTGGCAATCTTGATGGCGCTTTCATTGTCGCAGAAGAGAGGTACTTGTTTGAGATTGATGCCATAGTCCTTGAGAGTTTGCTTCATCCATATAAGCTGAGCACAACAAGATCCAAAGACAATGTATTCAGATTCAGCGAGAGAGAGTGATACAGTTACGCTTCTTTGAAGACCAACAGACAAGTGATCGACCCGAAAGTGACATGTGCCCGATGTAGACTTGCAATCCACATTGTCACCAAAGATAATCAGCATTCGAGAATCCAACCAAATCAAATTTTGAGCCCTTGGGATACCATAATCCGAGTGTTGGGGTGTAAGCCAAATATCGAAGAATTCGCTTCACGCCTAAGTGATGCGATTCCTTTAGTGCCGCTTGGAATCGAGCACACATGCAAACACTAAGCATAATATCGGCCTAGATGCACATAGATAAAGCAAAGAACCAATCATGGAGTGGTATACCTTTTGATCAAACTCTTTACCATTGTCGTCGGGACCAAGATGGTGTTTGGTCGGCATTGGCGTCGTGTAACCTTTGCGCCTTCCATTCCAAACTTCTTCGGACAATCTTTGAGGTATTTTTCTTGAGATATGAAGATGTCATTCCTTTGTCGATTTAATTTGAAGACCAAGGAAGAACTTTAGCTCACCCATCATGGACATCTGATATTGCTCTTGCATCATGTACCCAAACTCATCAGTATACTTCTGGTTGGTGCAGTCGAAGATTATGTCATCCACATATATTTGGCACACAAACAGTTCACCATCACATGTCTTCGTGAAGAGTGTGGGATCGAGGGATCCAGGTTTGAAGCCTTTGCTCTTCAGGAAGTCTTTAATCGTATCATACCATGCGCGAGGAGCTTGTTTGAGGCCATACAGTGCTTTGTTTAGCTTGTACACAATATCAGGATGTTTTGGATCTTCAAAGCCAGGTGGTTGAGCTACATATACTTCTTCTTCAATCTTGCCATTGAGAAATGCACTCTTCACATCCATTTGGTATAGCAAGATGTTGTGATGATTAGCGTAGGCTAGCAGTATCCGAATAGCTTCAAGCCTAGCCACAGGAGCAAATATTTCATCGAAGTCAATTCCTTCTACTTGAGTATATCCTTGAGCCACAAGACGTGCTTTGTTTCTGACGACTTGACCATGCTCATCTTGCTTGTTTCGATATATCCATTTTGTTCCAATAATTTTATACTTGCGAGGGTCAGGTCGCTTGACAAGTTCCCAAACATTGTTCAGCTTGAACTGTTGAAGTTCTTCTTGCATAGCTTGAATCCATTCAGGTTCCATAAAAGCTTCAAAGAACTTTCTTGGGTTACGATATTGACACAAATGAAAAGTGCCCACAAAAGTTTGCTAACTGTGTTGCTCTTGAGCGAGTAAGTGGACCAGGTGCATTGATGCTGTCAATTATCTTCTCAATTTGTACTTCATTTGCAACACGAGGATGAACAGGACGAAGACTTTGCTCTTGCTAATTATTGTCATCATTGGTAGGATTGTCTTCGGTCTGAGCATTGTCTTCATGTTGATTTGTGAAAGTGCAACTAATCCCCGGGTGGTTTTGGTAATTAATAACAACATATATATCATTGAACTAATAGTTTCTTGAGAATCATTTCAGAAAGTTCATGATATGGGTATGGCAATGATCAAGAAGTGGACCCTCAAAATGCTAAGGCAAGCATTGCCAAAAGCTCAAGACTCCATTTTTGGTTTAGTGATCCAAGATCACATTGAGTCCATAGGAAAGCCAATACTATTAAAAGGGGATGAGGTTATGTTAATGATCTGGTTGCTCAAAGTGCTTAGTGATACATCTCCTAATCTATCAGCAACTCTCACTTCCAATATACACTCATAAGTAATCTCGGTCCCACCGATTTCCTAAACTCAGTCACACCGAGATGAACCACCTCAGCCACAAAGCCAAACCCTAGAAATTTCGGATTTTCCGATTCTGAACTCGGTCTCACCGAAACTTGAGTTGCCAAGCTTCAGAATCTTCGTCATCAAATCGGTGTCACCGAGATGATGAAGTCGGTCCCACCGAGATTGGCAAGCTCTAGTCTTTGGAAGAATCGGACTAACCGAGATTGTATTTTCGGTCCCACCGAAAATCCCAACGCCACATGATTTGAACTTTCGGTCTCACCGAGTTGTCAACTTCGGTCCGACCGAGATTGGTCAAATGTGTGTAACGGTTGGATTTTGTGTGGAGGCTATAAATACCCTCCACCCCTCTTCATTCGTGGAGAGAGCCATCGAAAGAACTACCACTCCTACCTTACATTTTCGAGAAGAAAACTACCTACCCTTGTGTTGAGATCAAGTTGCTCCACTCCCACCATATGAAGCTTGATCTCTAGCCTTCCCAAGTTGCTTTCCACTCAATCCTTTCTTCCACCACAGCCAAATCAGTGAGGAGAGTTGAGTGTTGGGGAGATTATCATTTGAAGCACAAGAGCAAGGAGTTCATCATCATCAACACCATCTATTACCTTTTGGAGGGTGGTGCCTCCTAGATTGGTTAGGTGTCGCTTGGGAGCCTCCGTCGAGATGTGGAGTTGAACCAAGAAGTTTGTAAGGGCAAGGAGATCGCCTACTTCGTGAAGATCTACCCGAGTAAGGCTAGTCCTCCGTGGGCGTATGCCATGATGGCATAGACAAGGTTGCTTCTTCGTGGACCCTTCGTGGGTGGAGCCTCCGTGGACTCTCGCAGCTGTTACCCTCCGTGGGTTGAAGTCTCCATCAACGTGGATTGACAATAGCACCACCTATCGGAACCACGAGAAAAATCTCCGTGTCTCCAAATTGCGTTTGCTCTTCTCCACCTCTCTTTACTACATGTGCAATTTACTTTCCGCTGCCTATACTCTAGAATTGCATGTGTAGGGTGATACTTGACTTGATCATAATTGTGAATCTGCCAAAAACTTGTCTTTATCAAAAGGCTGAATTTTTATATTGTCAAGTAGTCTAATCACCCCCCCTCTAGACATACTTTCGATCCTACAAGTGGTATCGAGCTCTGGTCTCCATTGTATTGGTTTCCATTGCATTGACTCCATAAGCTTGGTTTCACAACCTAGGAGAGTATGGCGCCTAGTGAGGGTAATTTTCAGAGAGGTCCTTACTTTGATGGTTCAAACTTTGCTAGTTGGAAGCATAAAATGAAAATGCATATTCTTGGACATAACCCTGCCGCATGGGGCATTATTTGTGTTGGTTTGCAAGGTGAATTCTTCGAGGAAGGAAAAGTTCCGGATCGTGAAGCTACAACGGATGAATTGCGGATGTTGCAAAACAATGCTCAAGCTTGTGACATTCTCTTCAATGCTTTGTGTCCCGAGGAGTTCAACAAAATCAGCCGTCTTGAGAATGCAAAAGAGATTTGGGATACTTTGGTCGAAATGCACGAAGGTACCGAGTCCGTGAAGGAATCAAAGCTAGATGTTCTTCAAGGTCAACTTGACAAGTTCAAGATGAAGGAAGGTGAAGGAGTCGCTGAAATGTACTCTAGGCTTGCTCTCATCACAAATGAGATTGCCGGCTTAGGAAGCGAAGAAATGACCGACCGATTCATCATCAAGAAGATTCTCAGAGCTTTGGATGGAAAGTATGACACCGTGTGCACTTTGATCCAAATGATGCCAAACTACAAGAATCTCAAGCCTACCGAAGTCATTGGAAGAATTGTTGCTCATGAGATGACACTTAAAGATAAGGAAGAGCTTCACAACAAGTCAAGTGGTGCTTACAAAGCTACAAGTGATGCTCCCACAACCTCAAGTGACAAGCTAGTTTCCAATGAAGAGATAAGCCTAATGGTGAAGAACTTCAACAAATTCTACAAGAGTAGAAGCAAGGAAAGAAGCTCGAAGTCTAGATCATATGATGAAAAGAGATCTTCTAGTCGTGATCGAAACTGCTACAATTGTGGAAGACCCGGACACTACTCAAATGAGTGCTCGGCTCCCCACAAGAGAAGAGAAGAATCTCCAAGAAGAAGAAGCTCAAGAGAAGAGTCACCTCGGAAAGAGAGAAGGAGTAGAGATGATCGTTATGAACGAAGACCCTCTCGGAGAAGCAAGGATTCGGAGAGGAAAGACAAGTCATCAAGGAGCTACACAAGAAGAAAACATCAAGCTCATGTAGGTGAATGGGTCTCCGGCTCCGACTCCGACAATCACTCCGAAAGAAGCTATCACTCCAACTCCGACTACAGTCAAGATGAAGGTGTTGCCGGTCTTGCTCTCGTATCCTCCAACTCCGACTCCTACGACTTATTTGATTCACCAAATGAGGGAATTGGAAGATGCTTCATGGCTAAAGGCCCCAAGGTATCACACCCTGAATTCATTGACTTTGATAGTGATGAGGATGACTTGCTTGGTGAAGATGAGCCTTTACATGACAAATCTAGTGAGCCTAGTAATGATGAACATGCTAGTAGTCTTTATAGTCGAGAAGAGTCGAATGACAATGCTATGAAGGAGATTGAGCGTCTAACTAAAGAACTAAACACTCTTAAGTTAGCTCATGAAACAACTCAAGAAGATCATAGAGAGCTCCTAAGATCTCATGAGAAGCTACGCTCGAGAAGCTCAATCTAGAGCAAGAACATGAGTTTCTAAAAGCAATCAATGACGATCTTCAAAGAAGAGTTCTTCATATCTTGCCAAACGACTTCTCTTGTCTAATTTCTTGCCACCCATTAAAACTAAGCATGACAAGCATAAGAAAAATTCTTCATCTAGTAGTAACAATAACCATGCTAAATCCAATATTGTTGCTTCTAGTAGTTCTCTTGATTCCACTAACAATGTTTCAAGCCAAGTTACACTTGAGCAAGAAAATAGTTTATTGAAAGGGATTATAGAGAAAGGTGTCGACAAGAGCCTTGCCGGAAGCAAGAACTTTGAGGAAATGGTTCGCAAGCAAGGAAGGCACCGGAAGAATCAAGGAATTGGTTTTGAGCGAAAGTTCAACGCCGAGGGTGATGAATGGGAAGAAGGTCAATATCCCACTCCAAAGTTTGTTTCTCAGAAGGAGAAGTATGATCCTACTTCTTCCAATGTGGAACAAGCTCAAGATGACCTTCCACCACAAGACCACAAGCTAAAAGGCAAGGACATGCTTCAAGAGGAGATTGATGCATTTATTGAAGCACCTAAAGCCATGGTCAAGTGGGTTCCAAAGGAAACGTCAAGTTCTACTTCGTCAAGCTCAACTACAACCCCAAGGATTCCCATCAAGATGATGTGGATCCCGAAGAAGAAGAACTAGAGAGTTCTTGAGGGTGACTCCGCCAACATACTTCACTCACATTCATTTTGGCAAAACTTGTGCAATCAACTTCCACATTGTGCACTAGTTCATGGAGTCACAAACCCTCTTGTTGGTAAGTCAAGGGACAAGGTAATCATTGCTTTCATGGACATCATCTATTGTGTACTTCAATCTATGTCCATGGATATCCTTGTTTGTTCCTTGTGGGACTAACCCATGTAGGTATTGAAAGTGCGAATCCAAAGGATTGCTCCCAACTCTTGATGATCTTCATCAACATTGAGCATCCACATCTTCAACATCTACATGAAGTCTTCTACGACAACCCAAGGTTAGTTTGACCCTTTAAAAGGGTTCTCACATCTAGGGGAGCTTTGCTCTAAAGAATTGAGCTAAAGCATCTTCAAATGATGTGAACACATCAATGCTTTATGTAAAAGTGGTAACCCCACTTGTGCTTAAACGATGAGTATGACCTATGATCAAATGTTCTCATTTGACTCCTAAGTCAATATACTCATATAAAGATGACCTAGTCATCGACAAATTGTGTGATAGTAGCTAGAGTTTTGATTGTGCATGTTTGACACATATTTCATTTGCTATCTTATTGTGTGAGCATGTTGGATGCATGATTTTATCCATTTGAGGACATCCATTTGTTGCTTTGGTCGTTTTGATTTTTCTGACCAAATGGATGGACAAGAATGCCTAAGTACCTCCCCTAGCTATCTATGCTTTCTTGTCTCAAATTCTATTCATGCTTACATCACAAACTTTGAACAAGTCATTTTCGGACCCTCCGAGTGAGGAGCACTCGGAGCCACCGATCCGTCAAGGGCTAACTTCCAAAACCTTCTAAGTGATTTGGTCGACCAAACCACTCAAACTCGGTCAAACCGAAAGCACTTGATTGATCTAGGTTTTCACCTCGGTGAAACCGAATTGTAATTTTCGGCGTGATCGATGTGTGTAATCGTCTGCGATTATCCATCTCGGTGCCACCGAAGTTTACAACTCGTCCCACCGACACTAAGGGGTATATATACTCCGAGGGCAGCGCTGATTCCTACTTCAAAACGCCGCCCACACCCTTCTTTGCCGCCGCCGTGGTCTCCGGATCGCCTCCGTTGCCGCTCAGGCGCCCTCGCCGCAGTCTCCGTCGCCGTCAACGGATATCTTCTCGCGCCGTTGCGCCAGAGAGGAACTCCACCAAGTTAGGGTGAGTTTCGATCCCACTCGTGCTCCCATCTCCGATTCAATGCACGTTTGGTTTGCCTAGCATCTTGCCACATTTGAAATCTTCCTTAACACAGATTAGTTCGTTAGAACGAAATTGAGTAAAAGTTTTAGGTTAGGTTTCCGCCGAACACATCTCGGTGAGACCGATTTTACATTCTCGGTATGACCGATTTGGCCTCTGGCCATTACCTTCGCACCTTCGGTCCAACCGAAGTTGTGCAAATCGGTGCGACGAAATGAGGATTTAGTGAAACCCTAGTGTTTTCGGCAGATCAAACCCACTTCGGTCTAACCGAAAGTGGTGTGAATGCTTCGTTTGAACACTTCAGATTCACGAATTTTAAACTCGGTCCGACCAAATGTCTTCGTGAAAACCTAAAACTGAAATTTGAACTCATTTTGTTTGCAAAATCTTACGCAGATTTGTGATAACTCTTCTACTCTGCCTACACCTTATCTATTCACAGGTTGTCAGCCATGTCAGATGCCAGTGACAGCCAGAACAGGTCTGAATCACCTATTGCTGATATTCCAGAGGCAGGCACTAGTCCTGAGTCCAACAGCTTTTCAGATGATGGTGAGAGGAGCACACCAAGTGGTTTGCCTCCTGCAGCCACCAGGGCCAGAAAGAAGAGGAACTCTGATGAAGAAGATTCTGATTTCATTGTTGAAGAAGAGGTCTCCTCCAAGCCAAAGAGAAAAGTTGTTGCCAAAGAGCATCAAGGGCAAAGAACCAAGAAAGGCACCGATAAAGTGAAGAAGTCCTTTGCTGCCAAGAAGCTGAGTTTGGAAGAGGAAACTAAAAGCAAGGTGAAGAAAACTTCCAAGAGGAAGAGGATTGTGCATGATGATGCAAGAGAGGAAGATGAGGATGAGGAAGCACCCCAGCCTCCTCCTCGAAGTCTAAGTTCATGGGTGATGCCATCGTGGCTGGAGCCCTTCTAAGTCCAAGCCATCTGCTCCACCAAGGCAGCTCAAGCCAAGCCTCTCGCCAAGCCCAAGAAGACCTGTCAGAACATTCCAGCTTCAGAGAAGAAGAAAGATAATGTGCCACCACTGAGTCGATGATGAGGCACCAGATTCTTTGAAACTTCGCCGAAACCGCCACTTCACAATGATGCTCATCCTCAAGCCGAGAACATGAAGGAAAGAAAGGATAGAGGTCTCGGGCTATGGAGACAAGCTGATCCATATGTGTGAGGAGAAGAACTGCTGTTGATCCAAGATTCCACACCGTAGAGCAGCAGGACTTCTATGAGATCTGTCTTGATGGACAAGAAGCCCATAGTTGCAGACACTCGCTATGTTGACTGGGCATACATTGACAGTGAAGAGCACAGAGACTTCTTTCCACATGTGCATGAGAGCTTCACTGCATGTGGTGTTGCAGACTTTGTAGGTCAGAAGTTGACAGATTGGAATGATGAAATGATAATGCAATTCTATGCCACAGCTCATTTCTATCCAGATGGAAAGATCACATGGATGTCTGAAGGCCAAAGATTCTCTTCAACTGTTGAAGAATGGGCAGCACTGCTGAATGCTCCAGTGCAGAGAGAGGATGATGTTGATGTCTATGGTATTCCCAAGAAGAACCATGAATCTATGAAGAATATGTACAACGAGGTACCAGCTAAGGATGTGGAAATTTGGAAGCTCGGCTCAGTGTATCATCTCCAGGCAGGTCTACCTACCACAAACACTATTCTGAGGCATACCTTGGTGCCCAAGTCTGGAGATCATCGCATGATTAGAGGATATTCTATCAACATGCTGCATATACTTGATGAGAAGGCACCTTTCAAGGTGATGGACTTGATAGTTGAGACTATCAAGAGGACTGCAGCTGACAAGAAGAGGTCGTGTGGATTTGCCCCGCACATTCAGATGCTTATCAATGCCAAGTTTGGCACGGGCACATACTTGTTGGATAGACCACACTTGCCCACGCAGCCCTGAGCATGAGGACAATGTAGTTGTGATGGATGAGGAGGATCCAACGTCGCTTGAGGGTCAAGCAAAGATTGAAGCTGCCAAGAAAGCCAAAGTCGAGAAGGAAGCAAAGAAGCAGCAGCAGCTAAACCCAAGAGTGTTGGAGAGCAGCTCCTTGAAGCTACCCAGAGGATTGAACAACGCCTGGCCAGCATTGTACAGTCTCAGGAGAGTCTTGAGAGGATTGTTGAAGACAAGATCCATGCTCTGGATGTGAAGCTGACTGAAGTGCAAGTCACTGTCAACAAGCTTGAGGCAGATATTGAGGAAGCAAAGAGGGAGAAGTGTAACGCCCCGGATCCGATGCGCCAGGTGTCTGCCAGTTATTCGCCTTCGTTACCATGTCATTTGCTTGCGTGTTGCATTTGCCATGTCATCATTTGCATTTTATCATGTCATCATGTGCATCGCTTTGGCATACGTGTTCGTCTCATGCATCCGAGCATTTTCCCTGTTGTCCGTTTTGCAATCCGGCACTCCTATGTCCTCCGGCGTCTTCCTCTTCCCTCTTTTTGTGTGCGGGTATTTAACTTTCTCGGAATGGCCCGAGGTTTGCCAAGCGGCCTTGGTATAGCACCGTAGACCGCTGTCAAGTTTCGTGCCATTTGGAGGTCGTTTGGTACTCCAACGGTTAACCGGTAACCAGTAAAGCCCTCTTTGAGTTGCAGCCCAACACCCTTCCAAAGTGGCCCAAAGCCCAGCAAACTCCCTCCATGCTCTCGTCGCTCGATCACGATCGCGTGGCAAAACCGCTCCTCATTTGGACTCTCCTAGCTCCCTCTATGCCTATTTATACACCCCCATTCCAAATCCTGATGATTTCCGTAAACCCTAGATCTCCTCCTCTGCTTGGCGGACGTCCGCCGCGCCGGACGCGTCGCCGCCACGCCCCTCCGCCAATCATATCGTACACGCCACCTTCCCCGCCGCCAGCTAACCGGTGCCTTCCACGTCGCCTCGCGCCGCGCCACTTTCGCCGCACTCGCGGCCCATCCATGCCCTCTCGGCCGGGTCGCCGCGCCGCCTCCGCCGAGGCCGAGCCCGCCGCCCGCCAGCTCTGCTCGCCTCGCCGCGGCAAGCGCCCACCCGCTCAGCGCCATGCCGCGCCGCCGCCGCCCGCCGGCTTGTTTGATCGCCGAGTTCGCTCCTCGCCGCAGCGCCGCCGCCCCGCCGCCGATCCGCGCTCTGCTGCTCGCATGCGAGCATCGCCGGCGTCGGTGCCCGCCAGCGCGGTGTTGCCGCCTCCGCGTCCTCCGCCCCACGCCACGAACCCTCGGCGTCGCGCCGACCCTAGTCTCCGGCCGATCCGCAAGGCGCCGGATCCGCCCGCTCTGCTCCCGCCGGCGACCTCTGTCGCGGCCCGCCATCTTCGACCGGCGCCGCCCTCGATCCGCCCGCCACGCTGCGCCTGATCGCCTCCCGCTGGTGGGCCTCCATGTCCGCCTGGTGGGCTCCAAGGTCGGCTGCGCCAAGGCCGGCCCGAAGAGGCCGACTCCTCCAGAGCCCATGGGGGCCAAGAGCCTCAAGGCCCAGCGTGCCCTGCCAGGCCGCCTCCTCCACAGATCTGGGCCAAGCCCATGGTGAGCGCCCCAGCGCCCAGCAATTTCGGCCTGCTATGTTTTTTTTCCTGTCCTGGGAATTTTGCTAATTATCCAGAGTTCCCAGTTTTGCAGAAAAACCCCCTTACATCATGCATTTAATAACTCACAAACCGCGCATCATATTAAAATACTTTATATATGTAAAATGCTTAGAATTTTATGTAGTTTCACAATATGCTGCTTTCATCCATGTTTAAAATGATTAAACCTGCTGTTTGCATTAATTTGCATAAATGACATGCTAAAATGATTTATTTCATAACTAATTAACCGTAACTCCGAATTTAATGTTCTTTATATGTAAATGGGGTGGAAAAATGCCTAGATTAACATGGTACACCTTATTTTCCTGTTAAACAATATTAAAATGGTGTTTAGGGCAGAACAGTACCGAATCCATAATATGCTCATGAGGATTTTCCGGACTTGTTGTTCGTTGTTTCCGGCCTCATTTAAACTTGCCTAGGTAGGTAGTTTTGTTATGCTTCACCCCTTGCCATGTTTAACAACATTTAACATTGTTGTGTACCTAAACGAGAGCGAACTAAATAACTTCGGATAAAGAGCCATCAATATGCAACTCGTTGCATATTGAGCTACACTTAACTTGTAGTATTGTGTGTTGCACTTTGCCATGCCATGCCTCATTAAACCGGACATGCATCATACTTGATTGTGCATCATGCCATATTTATGCTTGTGTGTTTACCATGTTGTTTGTTTCTTTCGGTGTTGCTTCTTAGTCCCGTAATGTTGCGATTGTGAGGATTCGTTCGACCACGTCCGCTTGTCTTCTTCATGGACTCGTTCTTCTTCCTTGCGGGATTTCGGGCAAGATGACCGCTACCTGGATCTCACTACTATCATTGCTATGCTAGTTGCCTCGTTTTTCGCTATGCTGCGCTACCTATTACCTGTTTGTCCAGCCATCCCATATTGCCATGAACCCCTAACCTTTGACACCTTTCCTATGCAAACCGTTGCTTGGCTATGTTACCGCTTTGCTCAGCCCCTCTTATAGCGTTGCTAGCTGCAGGTGAAGTTGAAGATTTCTCCATGGTGGACAGGATTTTGGTTGGGATATCACAATATCTCTTGTATTATTAATGCATCTATATATTTGGTAAAGGGTGGAAGGCTCGGCCTTATGCCTGGTGTTTTGTTCCACTCTTGCCGCCCTAGTTTCCGCCATACCGTGTTATGTTCTGGATTTTGCGTCCCTTACGCGGTCGGGTGATTTATGGGACCCCCCCGACGGTTCGCTTTGAATAAAACTTGTCCAAAGAAGGCCCAACATTGCCTTTTACCATTTGCCTCACCACCACCTATTTTTTCCGTGGGAGTCGCTCTCGAGGGTCATCTTTATTTCAGCCCCCGGCCGCTGCTTGTCTAAGTGCTGGTTCGAACCGAGTAGACTGCGGGGCCCCTCGGGAAACTCGAGGTTTGGTTTTACTCGAGGATGTCTCATCCGGTGTTGCCTCGAGAACGAGATATGTGCAGCTCCTATCGGGATTGTCGGCGATCGGGCGGCTTTGCTGGTCTTGTTTTACCATTGTCGAAATGTCTTGATGTACGGGATTCCGAGTCGATCGGAGAGTCTCGGGTGAAGGTTTATTCCTTCGATGATCGCGAGAGCTTGTCATGGGCTAAGTTGGGACACCCCGCAGGTATAAACTTTCGAGAGCCGTGCCTGCGGTTATGTGGCAGATGGGAATTTGTTAATGTCGGTTGTAGACAACTTGACACCGATCCGAATTAAAATGCATCAACCGAGTGTGTAGCCGTGATGGTCTCTTCTCGCGGAGTCCGGAAGTGAACACGGTTTCGGGTTATGTTTGACGTAAGTAGGTGTTCGTGATCACCTCTTGATCATTGCTAGTTGACGACCGCTCCGCTTGTTTCTCTTCTCGCCTCATTTGCGTATGTTAGCCACCATATCATGCTTAGTCGCCACGCAACCTCACCACTTTACCCCTTCCTTTCCCATTAAGCTTTGCTAGTCTTGATACCCATGGTAATGGGATTGTCGAGTCCTCGTGGCTCACGGATACTTCCAAATCCAGTTTGCGGTGCCCATGTTATCGAAAGCGGTGACACAATCAAGCTCAAGGAGGAGCTCGATGAAGATCTTGCCCTTTGTGTTGCTTCGTTCTAGTTGATCAAGAGTGGAGCCCAGTTTGGGGTCGATCGGGACCTTTGTCGCATTTGGGGTTCTTCTTTATTTTGGTTCCGTAGTCGGACCTTGATTGTATCTCGTATGATGTAATGCTTTATTCATGTATTGTGTGAAGTGGCGATTGTAAGCCAACTATGTATCTCTTTCCTTATGTATTACATGGGTTGTGTGAAGATTACCTCACTTGCGACATTGCTTTCAATGCGGTTATGCCTCTAAGTCGTGCTTCGACACGTGGGAGATATAGCCGCATCGAGGGCGCTAAGTTGGTATCGAGCCGACCCTCGTGATTACGGATGGTTGCGACGGTGCGCGGTCATGTTGTTCATGACGTTTGTGACCCGTCGTGGCACACGGCATGGCACATGCGGATTGGATGCATGACGGTTGTGCCAAGAGGGAACGTTTCTGTGGCCCGACGAGGACGCCGGTTCCTCCGAGTGGGGGTGTATGTAATGGCTCGGCTTATTAGGGATGATAGACTACTCATATCAATAAGGAATTCCTTCTTTCCGGATCCCATTCGACGTAACTCCAAAGTTAAGCGTGCTCAGCTTGGAGTAGTTTCAGGATGGGTGACCCACCGAAGTTGCTCCGGGTGCGCACGAGTGAGGACAAAGTCGCAGAAAAGACTAGTATTGATCTGTGGGGCCGCCTAGATCCCGCTAGAGTAACGACCACCGCGGGTGTGTCCGGCGTTACAAGAAGGAAGAGCTCATGCGTGAGATGCAGGATGACCTAGTCCAGATGATTATCAACAGCCTGCTCCGGTTCCTACAAGACCCGATCATTTGCTATTCCAAAGGATGACACCGGGACTACAGCCTCGGCCTCCCACAGCTCCATCGGCCCAGCTCCAGCTCCGGTGACCACTCCTCCAGCTCCACAAACATCAGTGAAGACTTCACGATGCTGCCATCTCAACTCCATCAACCTGCACAGAGCCGCCAGCAGAGTCCCCAGTGACGCTTAGCTCTATACTTTTCGAACTTTTTGGTAACTTGTTGCCAAAGGGGGAGAAATTGTATAGATCATAGGACTTCGAGAGAGAGAGAGTGATTTGTCTTTGCGCTTTTGCTCTTTCATTCATTTGCGGTTTCTTTGAGATACTCTTGAGATTTTCGAGACATTCCGTGTGTTTGATACTACGTTTGCTCTACTTTGATGAGTGCTTGGTCGTACTATGCTTCAATGTGTGCTTAATACTTATCATATGCTATTCATATCTTGTATGACCATTTACTCATGTCTTGGTGATTGGGTGCATGCTATTCATTCTTATCATTTTGTGCGCTCCACCAAGATGTATGTGACATGGAAGAGTGACCCATGATCCTAATCGATTGTGCATTTGCATTCAAACGCAAATCTTAAACAATGCACAAATTTAGGAGGAGCTCTTGCTTATCACATACTTCTCAAAGCGATTTATATTATTCATTGATTATATCATTTGTCGAAGCTTTGATCTATATGTTGTCATCAATTACCAAAAGGGGAGATTGAAAGTGCAACTAATCCCGGGTGGTTTTGGTAATTAATAACAACATATATATCATTGAACTAATAGTTTCTTGAGAATCATTTCAGAAAGTTCATTGATATGGGTATGGCAATGGTCAAGAAGTGGACCCTCAAAATGCTAAGGCAAGCATTGGCAAAAGCTCAAGACTCCATTTTTGGTTTAGTGATCCAAGATCACATTGAGTCCATAGGAAAGCCAATACTATTAAAGGGGATGAGGTTATGTTAATGATCCGTTGCTCAAAGTGCTTAGTGATACATCTCCTAAACTGTCAAGAACTCTCACTTCCAATATACACTCATAAGTAATCTCGGTCCCACCGATTTCCTAAACTCACCACACCGAGATGAACCACCTCAGCCACAAAGCCAAACCCTAGAAATTTCGGATTTTCCGATTCGAACTCGGTCTCACGAAACTTGAGTTGCCAAGCTTCAGAATCTTCGTCATCAAATCGGTGTCACCGAGATGATGAAGTCGGTCCCACCGAGATTGGCAAGCTCTAGTCTTTGGAAGAATCGGACTAACCGAGATTGTATTTTCGGTCCCACTGAAAATCCCAACGCTCACATGATTTGAACTTTCGGTCTCACCGAGTTGTCAACTTCGGTCCGACCGAGATTGGTCAAATGTGTGTAACGGTTGGATTTTGTGTGGAGGCTATAAATACCCTCCACCCCCTCTTCATTCGTGGAGAGAGCCATCGAAAGAACTACCACTCCTACCTTACATTTCCGAGAAGAAAACTACCTACCCTTGTGTTGAGATCAAGTTGCTCCACTCCCACCATATGAAGCTTGATCTCTAGCCTTCCAAGTTGCTTTCCACTCAATCCTTTCTTCCACCACAGCCAAATCAGTGAGGAGAGTTGAGTGTTGGGGAGATTATCATTTAAAGCACAAGAGCAAGGAGTTCATCATCATCAACACCATCTATTACCTTTTGGAGGGTGGTGCCTCCTAGATTGGTTAGGTGTCGCTTGGGAGCCTCCACGAGATGTGGAGTTGAACCAAGAAGTTTGTAAGGGCAAGGAGATCGCTTACTTCGTGAAGATCTACCCCAGTAAGGCTAGTCCTCCGTGGGCGTATGCCATGATGGCATAGACAAGGTTGCTTCTTCGTGGACCCTTCGTGGGTGGAGCCTCCGTGGACTCTCGCAGCTGCTACCCTCCGTGGGTTGAAGTCTCCATCAACGTGGATTGACGATAGCACCACCTATCGGAACCACGAGAAAAAATCTCCGTGTCTCCAAATTGCGTTTGCTCTTCTCCACCTCTCTTTACTACATGTGCAATTTACTTTCCGCTGCCTATACTCTAGAATTGCATGTGTAGGGTGATACTTTACTTGATCATAATTGTGAATCTGCCAAAAACTTGTCTTTATCAAAAGGCTGAATTTTTATATTGTCAAGTAGTCTAATCACCCCCCCTCTAGACATACTTTCGATCCTACAATTTGGTGCAGAGATGATAAGTTCCTCTTCAGGTTGTGCTTCAGAAGGCATGCTTTCACCAGTTCCCATCAGCTTGATAGATTCGCTTGGAGGAGCTTCATCTAGTGTACTTGGCAGGAGTTCCCTTTGTGAACCATTGGTTTCATCAAATCTCACATCCACAGTTTTGACGATTTTGTAGATATAGAGGTTGAAGACTCTGTAGGAGTGTGAGTCTTTTCCATAGCCAAGCATGAAGCCTTCGTGAGCCTTAGGTGCAAATTTTGACTTGTGATGGGGGTCCTTGATCCAGCACCTAGCTCCAAATACCCTGAAGTAACTGACATTTGGCTTCTTGCCAGTAAGGAGCTCGTAGGATGTTTTGTTCAGAAGCTTATGGATGTAGACACGATTGATGATGTGATATGTCAGATCAATAGCTTCGCACTGAACTTTCTTGGTGTCTTGTATTCATCGAGCATTGTTCGAGCCATCTCAATGAGGGTTCTATTCTTGCGTTTAACGATGCTATTTTGCTGAGGTGTGTATGGAGCCGAGAACTCATGAGTGATTCCCATTGTATCCAGATAGAGATCAAGACATTGTGTTCTTAAATTCAGTGCCATTGTCACTTCTGATATGCTTGATCTTCACACCATAATTGTTCATTGCTCGATTGGCGAAGCGTCTGAAGACATCTTGCACTTCAGTCTTGTAGAGAATTATATGCACCAATGTGTATCTTGAGTAGTCATCAACAATGATGAAGACAAGCAGTTGTTGTGAGGGTGGAGTAGTGAGTAGGTCCAAATAAGTCCATGTGTAACAGCTCGAAGGGTTGAGATGTTGTCATTGAAGGAAATATGCCCTAGAGGCAATAATAAATTTATTATTTATTTCCTTATTTCATGATAAATGTTTATTATTCATGCTAGAATTGTATTAACCGGAAACATAATACATGTGTGAATACATAGACAAACATAGTGTCACTAGTATGCCTCTACTTGACTAGCTCGTTTATCAAAGATGGTTATGTTTCTTAGCCATGGACAAAAGAGTTGTCATTTGATTAACGGGATCACATCATTAGGAGAATGATGTGATTGACTTGACCCATTCCGTTAGCTTAGCACTTGATCGTTTAGTATGTTGCTATTGCTTTCTTCATGACTTATACATGTTCCTCGTAACTATGAGATTATGCAACTCCGTTTACGGAGGAACACTTTGGTGCTACCAAACGTCACAACGAATCGGGTGATTATAAAGGAGTACTAAAGGTCTCTCCAAAGGTACATGTTGGGTTGGCGATTTCGAGATTAGGTTTTGTCACTCCAATTGTCGGAGAGGTAACTCGGGCCCTCTCGGTAATGCACATCACTATAAGCCTTGCAAGCAATGTAGCTAATGAGTTAGTTATGGAATGATGCATTACGTAACAAGTAAAGAGACTTGCCGGTAACGAGATTGAACTAGGTATTGATCCGACGATCGAGTCTCGGGCAAGTAACATACCGATGACAAAGGAACAACGATGTTGTTATGCGGTTTGACCGATAAAGATCTTCAGAGAATATGTAGGAGCCAATATGGGCATCCAGGTTCCGCTATTGGTTATTGACCAAGAATAGTTCTAGGTCATGTCTACATAGTTCTCGAAACCATAGGGTCCGCACGCTTAAGGTTTCGGCGATGGTTTTATTATGAGTTTGTGAGTTTTGATGTACCGAAGGAGTTCGGAGTCCCGGATGAGATTGGGGACATGACGAGGAGTCTCGAAATGGTCGAGACGTAAAGATCGATATATTGACGACTATATTCGGACTTGGAAAGGTTCTGAGTGATTCGGTATTTTTCGGAGTATCGAGAGTTACGGAATTCGCCGGAGAAGTATTGGGCCTTATTGGGCCATACAGGGAAAGAGAGAGGGGCTGCCTAGGGCAGGCTGCCCCCCAAGGCCTAGTCCAAATTGGACTAGGGGGAGGGGCCGCACCCCCTCCTTCCTTCCCTTCTGTCTTCCCTTTCCTTCTCTCCTACTCCTACTACATGGAAGGTCTCCTAGTTGGACTAGGAAAGGAGGGAGTCCTACTCCCGGTGGGAGTAGGACTCCTCCCTGGCGCGCCCTCCCTTGGCCGGCCGCCTCCTCCCCCTTGCTCCTTTATATATGGGGGCAGGGGGGCACCCCATGACACACAAGTTGATCTTCGTGATTGTTCCTTAGCCGTGTGCGGTGCCCCCCTCCACCATATCCCACCTCGGTCATATCATCGCGGATTTTAGGCGAAGCCCTGCGCTGGTGGAGCATCATCATCGTCACCACGCCGTCGTGCTGACGGAACTCATTCCCGACACTTTGCTGGATCGGAGTCCGGGGATCGTCATCGAGCTGAACGTGTGCTGAACTCGGAGGTGCCGTACGTTCGGTACTTGGATCGGTCGGATAGGGAAGACGTACGACTACATCAACCGCGTTGTCATAACGCTTCCGCTTACAGTCTACGAGGGTACGTGGACTAACACTCTCCCCTCTCGTTGCTATGCCATCACCATGATCTTGCGTGTGCGTAGGAATTTTTTTGAAATTACTACGTTCCCCAACAGTGGCATCCGAGCCTAGGTTTTATGGTTTGATGTTATATGCACGAGTAGAACACAAGTGAGTTGTGGACGATACAAGTCATACCGCTTACCAAAGATGTCATACTTTGGTTGGCGGTATTGTTGGATGAAGCGGCCCGGACCGACATTACGCCAGACGCTTACGCGAGACTGGTTTTACCGCCGTGCTATGCACACAGTGACTAGCGGGTGTCAGTTTCTCCAACTTTAGTTGAACCGAGTGTGGCTACGCCCGGTCCTTGCGAAGGTTAAAACAGCACCAACTTGACAAACTATCGTTGTGGTTTTTGATGCGTAGGTAAGAATGGTTCTTGCTCAGCCCATAGCAGCCACGTAAAACTTGCAAACAACAAAGTAGAGGACGTCTAACTTGATTTTGCAGGGCATGTTGTGATTTGATATGGTCAAGACGTGATGAGATATAAGTTGTTGTATGAGATGATCATGTTTTGTTGAAATTATCGGCAACTGGCAGAAGCCCTATGGTTGTCTCTTTGTTGCATAAGATGCAAGTGCCAAATAATTGCTTTATTTTATCGCTATGCGATAACAATAGTTGCAAGAGCAATAGTTGGCAAGACGACCATGTGACGACACATTGATATAGATCAAGATGATGAAGATCATGGTGTCGTGCGGTGATTTATAGAGATCATGACAAGATTTGGGAGATGGAGATCAAAGGCGCAAGATGATCATGGCCATATCATGTCACATATTTTGATTGCATATTATGTTTATCTGTTATACATCTTATTCTGTTTTGTTTGACGGTAGCATTTTAAGATGATCTCTCACTAAAATTATCAAGAAGTGTTCTCCCGAGTATGCACCGTTGCCAAAGTTCGTCGTGCCTGCACACCACGTGATGATCGGGTGTGATAAGCTCTACGTCCATCTACAACGGGTGCAAGCCAGTTTTGCACACGCAGAATACTCGAGTTAAACTTGACGAGCCTAGCATATGCGAGATATGGCCTCGAACCCGGAGACCGAAAGTTCGAGCGTGAATCATATAGTAGATATGATCAACATAGTGATGTTCACCATTGAAAACTACTCCATCTCACGTGATGATCGGTTATGGTTTAGTTGATTTGGATCACGTGATCACTTAGATGACTAGAGAGATGTCTGTCTAAGTGGGAGTTCTTAAGTAATATGATTAATTGAACTTAAATTTATCATGAACTTAGTCCTGGTAGTATTTTGCAAATTATGTTGTAAGATCAATAGCTTGCGTTATTGCTTTCAGATGTTTATTTTGATATGTTCCTCGAGAAACTGTGTTGAAAGATGTTAGTAGCAATGATGCGGATTGGATCCGTGATCTGAGGTTTATCCTCATTGTTGCACAAAAGAATTATGTTCTTAATGCACCGCTAGGTGACAGACCTATTGCAGGAGCAGATGCAGACGTTATGAATGTTTGGCTAAGCTCATTATGATGACTGCTTGATAGTTTAGTGCACCATGCTTAACGGCTTAGAATCGGGACTTCAAAGACGTTTTGAACGTCATGGACCATATGAGATGTTCCAGGAGTTGAAGTTAATATTTCAAGCAAATACCCGAGTTGAGAGATATAATGTCTCCAACAAGTACTATAGCTAAAAGATGGAGGAGAATCGCTCAACTAGTGAGCATGTGCTCAGATTATCTGGGTACTTCAATCGCTTGAATCAAGTGGGAGTTAATCTTCCAGATAAGATAGTGATTGATAGAATTCTCTAGTCACCATCACTAAGTTACTAGAACTTCGTGATGAACTATAGTATGCAACGGATGACAAAAACGATTCCCGAGCTCTTCGTGATGTTGAAATCGACGAAGGTAGAAATCAAGAAAGAGCATCAAGTGTTGATGATTGACAAGACCACTAGTTTCAAGAGAAGGGCAAAGGGAAAGAAAGGGATTTTCAAGTAAAATGACAAGCAAGTTGTCACTCCCGTGAAGAAGACCAAAGCTGGACCAAAGCCTGAAACTGAGTGCTTACACTGCAAAGAAAATGGTCACTGGAAGCGGAAATGCCCTGAATATTTGGTGGATAAGAAGGATGGCAAAGTGAACAAAGGTATATTTGATATACAGATTATTGATATGTGCCTTACTAGTGTTTATAGTAGCCCCTGAGTATTTCATACTTGTTCGGTTGCTAAGATTAGTAACTCAAAACAGGAGTTACAGAATAAACAGAGACTAGTTGAAGGGAAAGTGACGATGAGTGTTGGAAGTAGTTCCAAGATTGATATGATCATCATCGCACACTCCCTATACTTTCGGGATTAGTGTTAAACCTAAATAAATGTTATTTGGTGTTTGCGTTGAGCATGAATATGATTTGATCATGTTTATTGCAATACGGTTATTCGTTTAAAGTCAGAGAATAATTGTTGTTCTGTTTAAATGAATAAAACCTTCAATGGTCATACACCCAATGAAAATAGTTTGTTGGATCTCGATCGTAGTGATGCACATATTCATAATATTGATGCCAAAAGATGCAAAGTTAATAATAATAGTGCAACTTATTTGTGGCACTGCCATTTTTGGTCATATCGGTGTAAAGCGCATGAAGAAACTCCATAAAGATGGATTTTCGGAATCACTTGGTTATGATGCTTGCGAACCGTGCCTTTTGTGCAAGATGACTAAAACTCCGTTCTCCGGAACAATGGAACAAGCTACTGACTTATTGGAAATAATACATACCGATGTATGCATTCCAATGAGTGTTGATGCTCGTGGCAAGTATCGTTATTTCTGACCTTCACAAGATGATTTGAGCAGATATGGGTATATCTACTTGATGAAACATAAGTCTGAAATAATTGAAAGGTTCAAAGAATTTTAGAGTGAAGTGGAAAAATCATCGTAACAAAGAAAATAAAGTTTCAGCGATCCGATCATGAGACGAATATTTGAGTTACGAGTTTGGTCTTCAATTAAAACAATGTGGAATAGTTTCACAGCTCACGCCACCTAGAACACCACAACGTTATGGTGTGTCCGGACGTCGTAACCGCACTTTATTGGATATGGTGCGATCTATGATGTCTTTTACTGATTTACCACTATTGTTTTGGGGTTATGCATTAGAGACAGCTGCATTCACATTAAAAGGGCACCATCTAAATCCGTTGAGACGACAACATATGAACTGTGGTTTAGCAAGAAACCCAAGTTGTCATTTCTTAAAGTTTGGGGCTGCGATGCTTATGTGAAAAAGTTTCATCCTTATAAGCTCGAACCCAAATCGGAGAAGTGCGTCTTCATAGAATACCCAAAGGTAACTATTGGGTAGACCTTCTATCACAGATCCGAAGGCAAGTTATTCGTTGCTAAGATGGATCCTTTCTAGAGAAGAAGTTTCTCTTGAAAGAGGTGAGTGGGAGGAAAGTAGAACTTGATGAGGTAATTGTACCTTCCCCTTATTGGAAAGAAGTTCATCACAGAAATCAGTTCCAGTGATTCCTACACCAATTAGTGAGGAAGTTAATGATGATGATCATGAAACTTCAGATCAAGTTGCTACCAAACCTCGTAGGTCTTCCAGAGTAAGATCCACACCAGAGTGGTACGGTAATCATGTTCTGGAAGTCATGTTACTAGACCATGACGAACCTACGATCTATGAGGAAGCGATGATGAGCCCAGATTCCACAAAATGGCTTGAGGCCATAAAATCTGAGATATGATCCATGTATGAGAACAAAGTATGGACTTTGATTGTGAAGGAAATATGCCCTAGAGGCAATAATAAAGTTATTATTTATTTCCTCATATCATGATAAATGTTTATTATTCATGCTAGAATTGTATTAACTGGAAACATAATACATGTGTGAATATATAGACAAACAGAGTGTCACTAGTATGCCTCTACTTGACTAGCTTGTTAATCAAAGATGGTTATGTTTCCCAACCATGAACAAGGAGTTGTTATTTGATTAACAAGGTCACATCATTGGTTGAATGATCTGATTGACATGACCCATTCCGTTAGCTTAGCACACGATCGTTTAGTATGTTGCTATTGCTTCCTTCATGACTTATACATGTTCCTATGACTATGAGATTATGCAACTCCTGTTTACGGAGGAACACTTTGTGTGCTACCAAACGTCACAACGAATCGGGTGATTATAAAGGTGCTCTCTGTGTGTTTCCAAGGTACTTGTTGAGTTGGCGATTTCGAGATTAGGATTTGTCACTCCAATGTCGGAGAGGTATCTCTGGGCCCTCTCGGTAATACACATCACTTAAGCCTTGCAAGCATTTCAACTAATGAGTTAGTTGTGAGATGATGTATTACGGAACGAGTAAAGAGACTTGCGGTAACGAGATTGAACTAGGTATTGATACCGACGATCGAATCTCGGGCAAGTAACATACCGATGACAAAGGGAACAACGATGTTGTTATGCGGTTTGACCGATAAAGATCTTCGAGAATATGTAGGAACCAATATGAGCATCCAGGTCCCGCTATTGGTTATTGACCGGAGACATGTCTCGGTCATGTCTACATTATTCTCGAACCGTAGGGTCCGCACGCTTAAGGTTTCGATGGCGATGTTATATTATGAGTTTATGTATTTTGATGTATCAAGGTTGTTCGAGTCCGGATATGATCACGGACATGACGAGGAGTCTCAAATGGTCGAGACATAAAGATTGATATATTGGACGGATATATTTGGACACCGGAAAGGTTCCGGAGAAGTTTGGAGCTCCGGAGGTTACTGGAACCCCCGGGAGGTATATGGGCCTTATTGAGCCCATGTAGGAGGAAGGAGAAGGAACAAGGAGGGGGCGCCACCCCAAGCCCAAACTGACTGGGAGGGGGCCGCCCCCTTCCTTTCTCCTTCCTCCTCTTCCTAATACTACTACTAGTACTACTTCCTAATACTAGTACTCTTTCCTTCCCTCCAAATAAGATAAGGAAAGGGAGGAAACCTACTTGGAGTAGGTTTCCCCTCCTCTATGGCGCGCCTCTGGGCCGGCCACCTCCTCCCTCCCTCCTTTATATACGGGGTAGGGGGCACCCTAGACACACAAGTTGATCATTGATCGTTCCTTAGCCGTGTGCGGTGCCCCTCCACGATATTACACCTCGATCATATTGTAGCGGTGCTTAGGCGAAGCCTCGCGACAGAGAACATCAAGATCGCCACCACGCCGTCAGGTCGACGGAACTCCCCTCGAGCCTCTCTATGGATTGGAGATCGAGGGTGCGCCATCGAGCTGTACGCGTGTCAAGAACTCGGAGGTGCCGAGTAACGGTGCTTGGATCGGTTGGACCGAAGGACGACGACTACTTCCTCTACGTTGCGCCAACGCTTCGCTTCGGTCTCACGAGGGTACATAGACAACACTCTCCCTCTCGTTGCTATGCATCACCATGATCTTGCGTGTGCATAGGAAATTTTTGAAATTACTACGCTCCCCAACAAAGGGCATCCGAGCCTGTGTTTTTATGGTTTGATGTTATATGCACGAGTAGAACACAAGTGAGTTGTGGGCGATATAAGTCATACCGCTTACCAGATGTCATACTTTGGTTGGCGGTATTGTTGGATGAAGCGCCCCGGACCGACATTACGCCAGACGCTTACGCGAGACTGGTTTTACCGCCGTGCTTTGCACACGGTGACTAGCGGTGTCGGTTTCTCCAACTTTAGTTGAACCGAGTGTGGCTACGCCCGTCCTTGCGAAGGTTAAAACAGCATCAACTTGACAAACTATCGCTGTGGTTTTGATGCGAGGTGAGATTGGTTCTTGCTTAAGCCCGTAGCAGCCACGTAAAACTTGCAACAACAAAGTAGAGGACGCCTAACTTGTTTTTGCAGGCATGTTGTGATGTGATATGGCCAAGACATGATGCTATATTTTATTGTATGAGATGATCATGTTTTGTAACCGGTTATCGGCAATGGCGTGAGCCATATGGTTGTCGCTTATTGTATGAAATGCAACGCTCGTAATTGCTTTACTTTATCACTAAGCGGTGGCGATAGTCGAGAAGCAATAGATGGCGTAAACGACAACGATGCTACGATGGAGATCAAGGTGTCGCTACCGGTGAAGATGGTGATCATGATGGTGCTTCGGAGATGGAGATCACAAGCACAAGAAGATGATGGCCATATCATATCACTTATATTGATTGCATGTGATGTTTATCTTTTATGCATCTTATCTTGCTTTGATTGACGGTAGCATTTTAAGATGATCTCTCACTAAAATTATCAAGTAGTGTTCTCCCGAGTATGCACCGCTGCCAAAGTTCGTCGTGCCTGCACACCACGTGATGATCGGTGTGATAAGCTCTCACGTCCATCTACAACGGGTGCAAGCCAGTTTTGCACACGCAGAATACTCAGTTATACTTGACGAGCCTAGCATATGCAGATATGGCCTCGAACACGGAGACCGAAGGTCGAGCGTGAATCATATAGTAGATATGATCAACATAAGATGTTCAGCATTGAAAACTACTCCATCTCACGTGATGATCGGTTATGGTTTAGTTGATTTGGATCACGTGATCACTTAGATGACTAGAGAGATGTCTGTCTAAGTGGGAGTTCTTAAGTAATATAATTGAACTAAAAATTTGTCATGAACTTAGTACCTGATAGTATCTTGCTTGTCTATGTTGTTTGTAGATAGATGAACCATGCTGTTGTTCCGTTGAATTTTAATGCGTTCCTTGAGAAAGCTAAGTTGAAAGATGATGGTTGCAACTACGCCGGATCGGGTCCGAATTTGAGGATTATCCTCATTGCTGCACGTAAAAATTACGCCCGGAAGCACCGCTAGGTGCCAAGCTCTGCTGATGCAACCGATGACGTTAAGAACGTCTCGCGAGCAAAGTGATGACTACTCGATAGTTCAATGTGCCATGCTTTACGGCTTAGAACCGGGACTTCAACGACGTTTTGAACGTCATGGAGCATATGAGATGTTTCAGAGTTGAAGTTGATATTCCGTAAGAATGCCCGGATTGAGAGATATGAAGTCTCCAATAAGTTCTATAGCTGCAAGATGGAGGAGAATAGTTCGTCGGTGAGCACATACTCAAGATGTCCGGGTATTGTAATCACTTGATTCAACCGGGAGTTACACTTCCGGATGATAGCGCCATTGATGAATTCTCCAATCACTTCCACCAAGCTACAAGAGCTTCGTGATGAACTATAATATGCAAGGGATGGGTAAGACGATTCCCGAGCTCTTCGCAATGCTAAAAGCTGCGGAGGTAGAAATCAAAAAGGAGCATCAAGTGTTGATGGTTAACAAGACCACTAGTTTCAAGAAAAAGGGCAAAGGGAAGAAGAAGGGGAACTTCAAGAAGAACAGCAAACAAGTTGTCGCTCAAGAGAAGAAACCCAAGTCCGGACCTAAGCACAAACGAGTGCTTCTACCGCAAGCGATCGGTCTTTGGAAGTGGAACTGCCCCAAGTATTTGGCGGATAAGAAGGATGGCAAAGTGAACAAAGGTATATGTGATATACATGTTATTGATGAGTACCTTACTAGAGCTCGCAGAGCACTGGTATTTGATCTTGGTTCATTGCTAATATTTGCAACTCAAACAGGACTACGGATTGCTTAACACCGGCAAAGGACGAGGTCACGATGCGCTGTGGAAATGGTTCCAAAGTCGATGTGATCGCGGTCGGCACGCTACCTCTACATCTACCTTGGGATTAGTATTAGACCTAAATAATTGTTATTTGGTGCCGCGTTGAGCATGAACATTATATCTGGATCTTGTTTGATGCGAGACGGTTATTCATTTAAATCAGAGAATAATGGTTGTTCTATTTATATGAGTAATATCTTTTATGGGCATGCACCCCTGAAGAGTGGTCTATTTTTGATGAATCTCGATAGTAGTGATACACATATTCATAGTGTTGAAACCAAAAGATGCAGAGTTGATAATGATAGTGCAACTTATTTGTGGCACTGCCGTTTGGGTCATATCGGTATAAAGCGCATGAAGAAACTCCATACTGATGGACTTTTGGAATCACTTGATTATGAATCACTTGGTACTTGTGAACCGTGCCTCATGGGCAAGATGACCAAAACGCCGTTCTCCGGTACTATGGAGAGAGCAACAGATTTGTTGGAAATCATACATACAGATGTATGTGGTCCAATGAATGTTGAGGCTCGTGGCGGATATCGTTATTTTCTCACCTTCACAGATGATTTAAGCAGATATGGGTATATCTACTTAATGAAGCATAAGTCTGAAACATTTGAAAAGTTCAAAGAATTTCAGAGTGAAGTTGAAAATCATCGTAACAAGAAAATAAAGTTTCTACGATCCGATCGTGGAGGAGAATATTTGAGTTACGAGTTTGGTTTACACTTAAAACAATGTGGAATAGTTTCACAACTCACGCCACCCGAACACCACAACAGAATGGTGTGTCCGAACGTCGAATCGTATTTTACTTCATATGGTGCGGTCTATGATGTCTCTTACTGATTTACCGCTATCGTTTTGGGGTTATGCTCTAGAGACAGCCACATTCACGTTAAATAGGGCACCGTCGAAACTGCTGACACGACACCTTATGAACTATGGTTTGGCAAGAAACCAAAGTTGTCGTTTCTTAAAGTTTGGGGTTGCGATGCTTATGTGAAAAAGCTTCAACCGATAAGCTCGAACCCAAATCGGAGAAATGTGTCTTCATAGGATACCCAAAGGAGACAGTTGGGTACACCTTCTATCACAGATCCGAAGGCAAGACATTTGTTGCTAAGAATGGATCCTTTCTAGAGAAGGAGTTTCTCTCGAAAGAAGTGAGTGGGAGGAAAGTAGAACTTGATGAGGTAATCGCACCTACTCCCTTGTTGGAAAATAATACATCACAGAACCGGTTTCGTGGACGTCAAAACCAACTAGTGAGGAAGTTGATGATGATGATCATAGAACTTCAGATCAAGTTAATACTGAGAACCACGAGGTCGAGCGAGTAAGATCCGCACTGAGTGGTACGGTAATCCTATTCGGAAGTCATGCTACTAGATCATGATGAACCTACGAACTATGAAGAAGCGATGGTGAGCCCAGATTCCGCAAAATGGCTTGAAGCCATGAAATCTGAGATGGGATCCATGTATGAGAACAAAGTATGGACTTTGGTTGACTTGCCCATTGGTCGGCAAGCAATTGAGAATAAATGGATCTTCAAGAAGAAGACCGACGCCGACGGTAATGTTATCGTCTACAAAGCGACTTGTTGCAAAAGGTTTTCGACAAGTTCAAGGGGTTGACTACGATGAGACCTTCTCACCAGTAGCGATGCTTAAGTCCGTCGAATCATGTTACCAATTGCGATTTTATGATTATGAAATTTGGCAAATGGATGTAAAACTGCATTCTGAATGGATTTTGAAGAAGAGTTGTATATGATGCAACCGAAGGTTTTATCAATCCAAAGGAGCTAACAAAGTGTGCAAGCTCCAACGCTCCATTTATGGACTGGTGCAAGCCTCTCGGAGTTGGAATAAACGTTTTGATAGTGTGATCAAAGCATTTGGTTTTATATGCACTTTTGGAGAAGCCTCGATTTACAAGAAAGTGAGTGGGAGCTCAGAGCATTTCTAATATTATATGTGGATGACATATTATTGATTGGAAATGATATAGAATTTCTGGATAGCATAAAGGGATACTTGAATAAAAGTTTTTCAATGAAAGACCTCGTGAAGCTGCTTACATATTGGGCATTAAGATCTATAGAGATAGATCAAGACACTTAATTGACTTTCACAAAGCACATACCTTGACAAAGTTTTGAAGAAGTTCAAAATGGATCAAGCAAAGAAAGGGTTCTTGCTCAGATTGCAAGGTGTGAAGTTGAGTAAGACTCAAAGCCCCACCAACGCAGAAGATAGGGAGAAAATGAAAAGTGTTCCCTATGCTTCAGCCATAGGCTCTATCATGTATGCAATGCTTGTGTACCAGACTGATGTGTGCCTTGCTATAAGTCTAGCAGGAGGTACCAAAGTAATCCAGAGTGGATCATCGACAGCGGTCAAGAACATCCTGAAATACCGAAAAGGACTAAGGATATGTTTTCGATATGGTGGTGACAAAGAGCTCATCGTAAATGGTTACGTTGATGCAAGCTTTGACACTGATCCGGACGATTCTAAAACGCAAACCGGATACGTGTTTACATTAAACGGTGGAGCTGTCAGTTGGTGCAGTTCAAAGCAAAGCGTCGTGGCGGGATCTACATGTGAAGCGGAATACATAGCTGCTTCGGAAGCAGCTAATGAAGGAGTCTGGATGAAGGAGTTCATATCCGATCTAGGTGTCATACCTAGTGCATCGGGTCCAATGAAAATCTTTTGTGACAATACTGGAGCAATTGCCTTAGCGAAGGAATCCAGATTTCACAAGAGAACCAAGCACATCAAGAGACGCTTCAATTCCATCCGGATCTAGTCGTGGGAGACATAGAGATTTGCAAGATACATACGGATCTGAATGTTGCGCACCGCTGACTAAGCCTCTTCCACGAGCAAAACATGATCAACACCAAGACTCCATGGGTGTTAGAATCATTATCGTAATCTAGATTATTGACTCTAGTGCAAGTGGGAGATCAAGGAAATATGCCCTAGAGGCAATAATAAAGTTATTATTTACTTCCTCATATCATGACAAATGTTTATTATTCATGCTAGAATTGTATTAACCGGAAACATAATACATGTGTGAATATATAGACAAAGAGTGTCACTAGTATGCCTCTACTTGACTAGCTTGTTAATCAAAGATGGTTATGTTTCCTAACCATGAACAAGGAGTTGTTATTTGATTAACAAGGTCACATCATTGGTTGAATGATCTGATTGACATGACCCATTCCGTTAGCTTAGCACACGATCGCTTAGTATGTTGCTATTGCTTCCTTCATGACTTATACATGTTCCTATGACTATGAGATTATGAAACTCCTGTTTACGGAGGAACACTTTGTGTGCTACCAAACGTCACAACGAATCGGGTGATTATAAAGGTGCTCTCTGTGTGTTTCCAAGGTACTTGTTGAGTTGGCGATTTCGAGATTAGGATTTGTCACTCCGAATGTCGGAGAGGTATCTCTGGCCCTCTCGGTAATACACATCACTTAAGCCTTGCAAGCATTTCAACTAATGAGTTAGTTGTGAGATGATGTATTACGGAACGAGTAAAGAGACTTGCGTAACGAGATTGAACTAGGTATTGATACCGACGATGAATCTCGGGCAAGTAACATACCGATGACAAAGGAACAACGTATGTTGTTATGCGGTTTGACCGATAAAGATCTTCAGAGAATATGTAGGAACCAATATGGGCATCCAGGTCCCGCTATTGGTTATTGACCGGAGACATGTCTCGGTCATGTCTACATTATTCTCGAACCGTAGGGTCCGCACGCTTAAGGTTTCGATGATGTTATATTATGAGTTTATGTATTTTGATGTATCAAGGTTGTTCGAGTCCCGGATATGATCACGGACATGACGAGGAGTCTCAAATGGTCGAGACATAAAGATTGATATATTGGACGGATATATTTGGACACCGGAAAGGTTCCGGAGAAGTTTGGAGCTCCGGGAGGTTACCGGAACCCCCCCGGGAGGTATATGGGCCTTATTGGGCCCATGTAGGAGGAAGGGAGAAGGAACAAGGGGGGGCGCCACCCCAAGCCCAAACCGAATTGGGGAGGGGGGCCGCCCCTTTCCTTTCTCCTTCCCCTCTTCCTAATACTACTACTAGTACTACTTCCTAATACTAGTACTCTTTCCTTCCCTCCAAATAAGATAAGGAAAGGGAGGAAACCTACTTGGAGTAGGTTTCCTCCTCTATGGCGCGCCTTTGGGCCGCCACCTCCTCCCTCCCTCCTTTATATACGGGGTAGGGGGCACCCTAGGACACACAAGTTGATCATTGATCGTTCCTTAGCCGTGTGCGGTGCCCCCTCCACGATATTACACCTCGATCATATTGTAGCGGTGCTTAGGCGAAGCCCGCGACAGAGAACATCAAGATCGCCACCACGCTGTCGTCTTGACGAACTCCCCTCGAGCCTCCATGGATTGGAGATCGAGGGTGCGTCATCGAGTTGTACGCGTGTCAAGAACTCGGAGGTGCCGGAGTAACGGTGCTTGGTTCGGTTGGACCGGAAGGACGTACGACTACTTCCTCTATGTTGCGTCAACGCTTCCGCTTCGGTCTACGAGGGTACGTGGACAACACTCTCCCCTCTCGTTGCTATGCATCACCATGATCTTGCGTGTGCGTAGGAATTTTTTTGAAATTACTACCTTCCCCAATAGATTGACTTGCTCGATGATCAGCAAGCCATGTTAAATAAACGGATCTTTAAGAGGAAGACGGACACTGATAGTAGTGTTACTATCCACTAAGCTCGACTTGTTGCAAAAGGTTTTCAACAAGTTCAAGGGGTTGAATACGATGAGATTTTCTCACTCGTATCGATGCTTAAGTCTGTCTGAATCATGTTATCGATTGCCACATTTTATAAATCTGGCAAATGGATAAACAAAACTGCATTCCTTAATGGATTTATTGAAGAAGAGTTGTATATGATGCAACCAGAAGGTTTTGTCAATCCTAAAGGTGTTAACAAAATGTGCAAGCTCCAGCGATCCATCTATGAACTGGTGCAAGTGTAGGATCGAAAGTATGTCTAGAGGGGGGTGATTAGACTACTTGACAATATAAAAAATTCAGCCTTTTGATAAAGACAAGTTTTTGGCAGATTCACGATTATGATCAAGTCAAGTATCACCCTACACATGCAATTCTAGAGTATAGGCAGCGGAAAGTAAATTGCACATGTAGTAAAGAGAGGTGGAGAAGAGCAAACGCAATTTGGAGACACGGAGATTTTTCTCGTGGTTCCGATAGGTGGTGCTATCGTCAATCCACGCTGATGGAGACTTCAACCCACGGAGGGTAACGGCTGCGAGAGTCCACGGAGGGCTCCACCCACGAAGGGTCCACGAAGAAGCAACCTTGTCTATGCCATCATGGCTCACGCCCACGGAGGGCTAGCCTTACTGGGGTAGATCTTCACAAGTAGGCGATCTCCTTGCCCTTACAAACTTCTTGGTTCAACTCCACATCTCGACGGAGGCTCCCAAGCGACACCTAACTAATCTAGGAGGCACCACCTCCAAAAGGTAATAGATGGTGTTGGTGATGATGAACTCCTTGCTCTTGTGCTTCAAATGATAATCTCCCCAACACTCAACTCTCCTCACCGATTTGGCTGTGGTGGAAGAAAGGATTGAGTGGAAAGCAACTTGGGAAGGCTAGAAATCAAGTTTCATATGGTGGGAGTGGAGCAACTTGATCTCAACACAAGGGTAGGTAGTTTTCTTCTAAATGTAAGGTAGGAGTGGTAGTACTTTTTCGATGGCTCTCTCCACTAATGAAGAGGGGTGGAGGGGTATTTATAGCCTCCACACAAAATCCAACTGTTACACACATTTGACCAATCTCGGCCGGAATCAAGTTGACAACTCGGTGAGACCGAAAGTTCAAATCATGTGAACGTTGGGATTTTCGTGGGACCAAAATACAATCTCGGTTAGTCCGATTCGTCCAAAGACAAGAGCTTGCCAATCTCGGTGGGATCGATTTCATCATCTCGGTGACACCGATTTGATGATGTATGTTCTGAAGCTTGGCAACTCAAGTTTCGTGAGACCGAGTTCGTAATCGAAAATCCAAATTTCTAGGGTTTGGCTATATGGCTGAGATGGTTCATCTCGGTGTGACTGAGTTTAGGAAATTGGTGGGACCGAGATTACTTATGAGTGTGTATTGTAGTGAGAGTTGCTGATAGTTTAGAAGATGTATCACTAAGCACTTTGAGCAACCAGATCATCAACATAACCTCATCCCCTTTTAATAGTATTGGCTTTCCTATGGACTCAATGTGATCTTGGATCACTAAACAAAAATGGAGTCTTGAGCTTTTGCCAATGCTTTCCTTAGCATTTTGAGGGGTCCACTTCTTCACCATTGCCATACCCATATCAATCGAACTTTCGAAATGATTCTCAAGTAACTATTAGTTCAATGATATATATGTTGTTATTAATTACCAAAACCACCCGGGATTAGTTGCACTTTCAATCTCCCCTTTTGGTAATTGATGACAACATATAGATCAAAGCTTCGACAAAGGATATAATCAATGAATAATATCGTCGCTTTGAGAAGTATGTGATAAGCAAGAGCTCCCCTAAATTTGTGCATTATTTAAGATTTATGCTTGAATGCAAATGCACAATCGATTAGGATCATGGGTCACTCTTCCATGTCACATACATCTTGGTGGAGTGCACAAAATGATAAGAATGAATAGCATGCACCCAATCACCAAGACATGAGTAAATGGTCATACAAGATATGAATAGCATATGATAAGCATTAAGCACACATTAAGGCATAGTACGACCAAGCACTCATTAAGGTAGAATGAAACGAATATCAAACACACGAATGTCTCAAAATCAAAAGTATCTCAAAGAAACCGCAAATGAACGAAAGAGCAAAAGCAGCGACAAAGACTCTCTCTCGAAGTCCTATGATCTATACAATTTTCCCCTTTGGCAACAAGTTACCAAAAGTTCAAAAGTATAGAGCTAAGCGCCACCGGGGACTCACGGGCGGCTCCCGTCGGGTCGATGTTGGAGTTGAGATGGCAGATCGGCAAAGACTTGGTGATGTCTGTGGAGCTGGAGGAGTGGTCACCGAGCTGGAGCCGAGTAACCGATGGAGCTGTGGAGGTGCCGAGGCTGTAGTCCCGTGTCTCACATCGAATAGCAATGATCGGGTCTTGTGGGAACCGGAGCAGGCTGTTGATAATCATCCTGGACTAGGTCATCCCGCATCTCACGATGAGCTCTTCCTTCTCCTCTTTGCTTCCTCAATATCCGCCTCAAGCTTGTTGACAAGTGACTTGCACTTGATCGCCTTCACATCCAGAGCATGGATCTTGTCTTCAACAATCCTCTCAAGACTCTCCCGAGACTGCATAATGCTGGCCAGCGTTGTTCAATCCTCCGGTAGCTTCAAGGAGCTGCTCTCCAACACTCTTTGGTTTAGCTGCTGCTGCTGCCGCTTCCTTCTCAGCTTTGGCTTTCTTGGCAGCTTCAATCTTTGTTGACCTTCAACCGACGTTGGGTCCTCCTCATCCATCACAACTACATTGTCCTCATGCTCGTGCTGCAGTGGCAAGTGTGGTCTATCCAACAAGTATGTTCCCGTGCCAAACTTGGCATTGATAAGCATCTGAATGTGCGGGCAAATCCACATGATCTCTTCTCGTCACCGCAGTCCTCTTGATAGTCTCAACTATCAAGTCCATCACCTTGAAAGGTGCCTTCTCATCAAGTATATGCAGCATGTTGATAGAGTACCCTCCGATCATGCGATGATCTCCGCACTTGGGCATCAAGGTATGCCTCGTAATAGTGTTTGTGGTAGGTAGACCTGCTCGAGATGATACATCGAGCCGAGCTTCCAGATTTCCACATCCTTAATGGTACCTCGTTGTACATATTCTTCATAGATTCATGGTTCTTCTTGGGAATACCATAGACATCAACATCATCCTCTCTCTCAAGACTGGAGCATTCAGCAAAGCTGCCCATTCTTCAATAGTTGAAGAGAATCTTTGGCCTTCACCATCCATGTGATCTTTCCATCCGATAGAAATGAGTGTGGCATAGAATTGCATGATCATCTCATCATTCCAATTGGTCAACTTCGACCTACAAAGTCTGCAACGCCACATGCAAGAAAGCTCTCATGCACATGTGGAAAGAAGTCTCGTGTTTTCATCACAATGTATGCCCAATCAACATAGCGAGTGTCTGCAACTATGGGCTTCTTGTCCATCAAGACAGCCTCATAGAAGTCCCGCTGCTCTCTCGTGTGGAATCTTGGATCAACAGCAGTTCTTTCTCCTCACAAGATATGGATCAGCTTGTCTCCATAGCCCGAGACCTCTATCCTTCCTTTCCTTCATGTTCTCGGCTTGAGGATGAGCATCATTGTGTAGTGGCAGCTTCACAAGTTTCAAAGAAATCGGTGCCTCATCATCCGACTCACTGGTGGCACATCATCTTTCTTCTTCTCTCAAGCAGGAATGTTCCTCACCGTCTTCTTGGGATTGGCAAGAAGTTTGGCTTGAGCTGCCTTGGCCGGAGCAGATTGCTTGGCTTAGAAGGGCTCCCGCCTCGATGGCATCACCCATGAACTTAGACTTCGAGGAGGAGGTGGGGTGCTTCCTCATCCTCATCTCCTCTCGCTGCATCATCATGCACAATCCTCTTCCTCTTGGAAGTTTTCTTCACCTTGCTTGTAGTTTCTCTTCCAAACTCAGCTTCTTGGCAACAAAGTGGTCCGCTTCACTTTTCGGTGCCTTTCTTGGTTTGTCGCCTTGATGCTCTTTGGCAACAACTTTTCTCTTTGGCTTGAGGAGACCTCTTCCTCAACAATGAAATCGAATCTTCTTCATCGAGTTCCTCTTCTTTTCGCCCCGTGGCTGCAGGAGGCAAACCACTTGGTGTGCTCCTCTCACCATCATCCGAGAAGCTGCTGGGCTCGGGACTAGTGCCCGCCTCGAATATCAGCAATAGGTGACTCGGACTGTTCTCGCTGTCACCGCATCCGACATGGCCGACAACCCGTGAATAGATAAGGTGTAGGCAGAGTAGAAGAGTTATCACAAACGCGTAAGATTTTGCAAACAAAATGAGTTCAAATTCTAGTATTAGGTTTTCACAGAAGACATTTCGGTCGACCGAAGTTTAAAATTCGTGAATCCAAGTGTTCAAACAGAAGCATTCACACCACTTTCGGTTGGACGAAGTGGGTTTCGTCCCGCCGAAAACACTAGGGTTTCACTAAATCCTCATTTCGTCGCACCGATTTGCACAACTCGTTGGACCGAAGGTGCAAAGGCAATGGCCAGAGGCCAAATCGGTCATACCGAGAATGTAAAATCGGTCTCACCGAGATGTGTTCGCGGAAACCTAACCCTAAAACTTTTACTCAACCTAATCCAAAAGATCTAATCTGTGTTCGGAAGATTTCAAACGTGGCAAGATTATAGGCAAACCAAACGTGCATTGAATCGAGATGGGAGCACGAGTGGGATCAAACTCACCCTAACTTGGTGGAGTTCTCTCACGGCGGCAACGGCGCGGAGAAGATGTCCGCTGACGGCGACGGAGACCGCGGGCGAGGGGCGACAAAGCGACGACGGAGACGATCCGGAGACCACGGCGACGGCAAAGAAGGGGTGGGGCGAGGCGCTTGAAGTAGAAATCAACGCGCTGCCCTCGGAGTATATATACCCTTTGTTGTCGGTGGGACCGAGTTGTAAAACTCGGTGGCACCGAGATGGATAACTCGCAGTAGATTACACACTTCGTCACGCCGAAAATCACAACTCGGTTTCACCGAGGTGAAAACCTAGATCAATCCAAGTGCTTTCGGTTTGACCGAGTTTGAGTGGATTGGTCCGACCAAATCACTTAGAAGGTTTTGGAAGTTAGCCTTGACGGATCGGTGGCTCGAAAGTGCTCCTCACCTGAGGGTCCGAAATTGACTTGTTCAAAGTTTGTGATGTAAGCATGAATAGAATTTGAGACAAGAAAGCATAGATAGCTAGGGGAGGTACTTAGGCATTCTTGTCCATCCATTTGGTCAGAAAAATCAAAACGACAAAAACAACAAATGGATGTCCTTGAATGGATAAAATCATGCATCCAACATGCTCACACAATAACATAGCAAATGAAATATGTGTCAAACATGCACAAACAAAACTCTGACTACTATCACACAATTTGTCGATGACTAGGTCATCTTTATATGAGTATATTGACTTAGGAGTCAAATGAGAACATTTGATCATAGGTCATACTCATCGTTTAAGCACAAGTGGGGTTACCACTTTTACATAAAGCATTGATGTGTTCACATCATTTGAAGATGCTTTAGCTCAATTCTTTAGAGCAAAGCTCCCCTAGATGTGAGAACCCCTTTAAAGGGTCAAACTAACCTTGGGTTGTCGAGAAGACTTCATGTAGATGTTGAAGATGTGGATGCTCAATGTTGATGAAGATCATCAAGAGTTGGGAGCAATCCTTTGGATTCGGCACTTTCAATACCTACATGGGTTAGTCCCACAAGGAACAAACAAGGATATCCATGGACATAGATTGAAGTACACAATAGATGATGTCCATGAAAGAAATGATTACCTTGTCCCTTGACTTACCAACAAGAGGGTTTGTGACTCCATGAACTAGTGCATAATGTGGAAGTTGGTTGCACAAGTTTTGCCAAAATGAATGTGAGTGAAGTATGTTGGCGGAGTCACCCTCAAGAACTCTCTAGTTCTTCTTCTTCGGGATCCACATCATCTTGATGGGAATCCTTGGGGTTGTAGTTGAGCTTGACGAAGTAGAACTTGACGTTTACTTGGGAACCCACTTGACCATGGCTTTAGGTGCTTCAATAAATGCATCAATCTCCTCTTGAAGCTTGTCCTTGCCTTTTGGCTTGTGGTCTTGTGGTGGAAGGTCATCTTGTGCTTGTTCCACATTGGAAGAAGTAGGATCATACTTCTCCTTTTGAGAAACAAACTTTAGAGTGGGATATTGACCTTCTTCCCATTCAACACCCTCGGCGTTGAACTTTCGCTCAAAACCAATTCCTTGATTCTTCCGGTGCCTTCCTTGCTTAAGTAACAATTTCTCAAAGTTCTTGCTTCCGCAAGGCTCTTGTAGACACCTTTCTATAATCCCTTTCAATAAACTATTTTCTTGCTCAAGTGTAACTTGGCTTGAAACATTGTTAGTGGAATCAAGAGAACTACTAGAAGCAACAATATTGGATTTAGCATGGTTATTGTTACTACTAGATGAAGAATTTTTCTTATGCTTGTCATGCTTAGTTTTAATAGGAGGCAAGAAATTAGACAAGAGAAGTCGTTTGGCAAGATATGAAGAACTCTTCTTTCAAGATCGCCATTGATTGCTTTTAGAAACTCATGTTCTTGCTCTAGATTGAGCTTCTCAAGCGTAGCTTCTCATGAGATCTTAGGAGCTCTCTATGATCTTCTTGAGTTGTTTCATGAGCTAACTTAAGAGTGTTTAGTTCTTTAGTTAGACGCTCAATCTCCTTCATAGCATTGTCATTCGACTCTTCTCGACTATAAAGACTACTAGCATGTTCATCATTACTAGGCTCACTAGATTTGTCATGTAAAAGCTCATCTTCACCAAGCAAGTCATCCTCATCACTATCAAAGTCAATGAATTCAGGGTGTGATACCTTGGGGCCTTTAGCCATGAAGCATCTTCCAATTCCCTCATTTGGTGAATCAAATAAGTCATAGGAGTTGGAGTTGGAGGACACGAGAGCAAGACCGCAACACCTTCATCTTGATCAGAGTCGGAGTTGGAGTGATAGCTTCTTTCGAATGATTGTCTGAGTCGGAGCCGAGACCCATTCACCTACATGAGCTTGATGTTTTCTTCTTGTGTAGCTCCTTGATGACTTGTCTTTCCTCTCCTAATCCTTGCTTCTCCGAGAGGGTCTTCGCTCATAACGATCATCTCTACTCCTTCTCTCTTTCCGAGGTGACTCTTCTCTTGAGCTTCTTCTTCTTGGAGATTCTTTCTTCTCTTGTGGGGAGCCGAGCACTCATTTGAGTAGTGTCCGGTCTTCCACAATTGTAGCAGCTTCGATCACGACTAGAAGATCTCTTTTCATCATATGATCTAGACTTTGAGCTTTCTCTTTGCTTCTACTCTTGTAGAATTTGTTGAAGTTTTTCACCATTAGGCTTATCTCTTCATTGGAAACTAGCTTGTCACTTGAGGTTGTGGGAGCATCACTTGTAGCTTTGTAAGCACCACTTGACTTGTTGTGAAGCTCTTCCTTATCCTTAAGTGTCATCTCATGAGCAACAATTCTTCCAATGACTTCGTTGGCTTGAGATTCTTGTAGTTTGGCATCATTTGGATCAAAGTGCACACGGTGTCATACTTTCCATCCAAAGCTCGAGAATCTTCTTGATGATGAATCGGTCGGTCATTTCTTCGCTTCCTAAGCCGGCAATCTCATTTGTGATGAGAGCAAGCCTAGAGTACATTTTAGCGAATTCTTCACCTTCCTTCATCTTGAACTTGTCAAGTCGACCTTGAAGAACATCTAGATTTGATTCCTTCATGGACTCGGTACCTTCGTGCATTTTCACCAAAGTATCCCAAATCTCTTTTGCATTCTCAAGACGGCTGATTTTGTTGAACTCCTCGACACAAAGCATTGAAGAGAATGTCACAAGCTTGAGCATTGTTTTGCAACATCCGCAATTCATCCGTAGTAGCTTCACGATCCGAACTTTTCCTTCCTCAAGAATTCACCTTGCAAACCAACACAAATAATGCCCCATGCGGCTGGGTTATGGCCAAGAATATGCATTTTCATTTTATGCTTCCAACTAGCAAAGTTTGAACCATCAAAGTAAGGACCTCATTTAAAATTACCTCACTAGACGCCATACTCTCCTAGGTTGTGAAACCAAGCTTATGGAGTCCAATGCAATGGAAACCAATACAATGGAGACCAAAGCTCGATACCACTTGTAGGATCGAAAGTATGTCTAGAGGGGGTGATTAGACTACTTGACAATATAAAAATTCAGCCTTTTGATAAAGACAAGTTTTTGGCAGATTCACGATTATGATCAAGTCAAGTATCACCCTACACATGCAATTCTAGAGTATAGGCAGCGGAAAGTAAATTGCACATGTAGTAAAGAGAGGTGGAGAAGAGCAAACGCAATTTGGAGACACGGAGATTTTTCTCGTGGTTCCGATAGGTGGTGCTATCGCCAATCCACGCTGATGGAGACTTCAACCCACGGAGGGTAACGGCTGCGAGAGTCCACGGAGGGCTCCACCCACTAAGGGTCCACGAAGAAGCAACCTTGTCTATGCCATCATGGCCTCACGCCCACGGAGGGCTAGCCTTACTCGGGGTAGATCTTCACGAAGTAGGCGATCTCCTTGCCCTTACAAACTTCTTGGTTCAACTCCACATCTCGACGGAGGCTCCCAAGCGACACCTAACCAATCTAGGAGGCACCACCTCCAAAAGGTAATAGATGGTGTTGATGATGATGAACTCCTTGCTCTTGTGCTTCAAATGATAATCTCCCCAACACTCAACTCTCCTCACCGATTTGGTTGTGGTGGAAGAAAGGATTGAGTGGAAAGTAACTTGGGAAGGCTAGAAATCAAGTTTCATATGGTGGGAGTGGAGCAACTTGATCTCAACACAAGGGTAGGTAGTTTTTTCTCGTAAATGTAAGGTAGGAGTGGTAGTTTTCGATGGCTCTCTCCACGAATGAAGAGGGGTGGAGGGTATTTATAGCCTCCACACAAAATCCAACTGCTACACACATTTGACCAATCTCGGCCGGACTGAAGTTGACAACTCGGTGAGACCGAAAGTTCAAATCATGTGAACGTTGGGATTTTCGTGGGACCGAAAATACAATCTCTTGTTAGTCCGATTCGTCCAAAGACAAGAGCTTGCCAATCTCGGTGGGACCGACTTCATCATCTCGGTGACACCGATTTGATGACAGAAGGTTACAGAAGCTTGGCAACTCAAGTTTCGGTGAGACCGAGTTCAGAATCGGAAAATCCGAAATTTCTAGGGTTTGGCTATATGGCTGAGGTGGTTCATCTCGGTGTGACTGAGTTTAGGAAATTGGTGGGACCGAGATTACTTATGAGTGTGTATTGTAGTGAGAGTTGCTGATAGTTTAGGAGATGTATCACTAAGCACTTTGAGCAACCAGATCATCAACATAACCTCATCCCCTTTTAATAGTATTGGCTTTCCTATGGACTCAATGTGATCTTGGATCACTAAACCAAAAATGGAGTCTTGAGCTTTTGCCAATGCTTGCCTTAGCATTTTGAGGGGTCCACTTCTTCAGTCATTGCCATACCCATATCACTGAACTTTCTGAAATGATTCTCAAGTAACTATTAGTTCAATGATATATATGTTGTTATTAATTACCAAAACCACCCGGGGATTAGTTGCACTTTCAGCAAGCATCTCGGAGTTGGAATATACGCTTTGATAAGTTGATCAAAGCATATAGTTTTATATGGACTTACGATGGAGCCTATATTACAATAAAGTGAGTGGGAGCACTACAGCCTTTTCTGATTAGTATATGTGAGTGACATATTGTCGATCAGAAATGATGTAGAATTTTTCTGCAAAGCATAAAGGAGTGTTTGAAAGGAGTTCTTTAAAAGAAAAGACCTTAGTAAAAGCTACTTACATATTGAGCATCAAGATCTATTGAGATAGATCAAGACGCTTGATAAGATTTTCAATGAGTACATACCTTGGCAAGATTTTGAAATAGTTCAAAATGGAATAGTCAAAGAAAGAGTTCTTGCCTGTGTTGCAAAGGTGTAAAATTGAGTAAGACTCAAATCCCGACCACGGGAGAAAATAGAAAAGAAAATGAAAGTCATTCCCTATGCCTCAGTCATAGGTTCTATAAAGTATGCTATGTTATGTACTGACCTATTGTATACCTTGCTCTGAATTTTGCAAGGAGTACAATAGTGATCTAGGAGTAGATCATCGACATTGGTCAAGAAAATCCTTAGTAAGGACTAAGGAAATATTTCTCGATTATGGAGGTGATAAAAGAGCCCGTCGTAAAAGAGTTACATTGGTGCAATCTTTTACACCGATCCAGATGACTCTAAGTCTCAATCTAGATGCATATTGAAAGTGGGAGCAATTAGCGAGAGTAGCTCCGTGCAGAGCATTGTAGACATAGAATATTTGCAAAATACATACGGCTCTGAATGTGACAGACCCATTAACTAAGCTTCTCTCATGAGCAAAACATGATCACACCTTAGTACTCTTTTGGGTGTTAATCACATAGAGATGTGAACTAGATATTGACTCTAGTAAACCCTTTGGGTGTTGGTCACATGATGATGTGAACTATGGGTGTTAATCATATATAGATATGATTATTGGTGTTAAATCACATGGCGATGTGAACTAGATTATTGACTCTAGTGCAAATGGGAGATCAAGGAAATATGCCCTAGAGGCAATAATAAAGTTATTATTTATTTCTTATTTCATGATAAATGTTTATTATTCATGCTAGAATTGTATTAACCGGAAACATAATACATGTGTGAATACATAGACAAACATAGTGTCACTAGTATGCCTCTACTTGACTAGCTGCTTATCAAAGATGGTTATGTTTCCTAGCCATGGACAAAAGAGTTGTCATTTGATTAATCGGACCACATCATTAGGAGAATGATGTGATTGACTTGACCCATTCCGTTAGCTTAGCACTTGATCGCTTAGTATGTTGCTATTGCTTTCTTCATGACTTATACATGTTCCTGTAACTATGAGATTATGCAACTCCTGCTTACGGAGGAACACTTTGGTGCTACCAAACGTCACAACGAATCGGGTGATTATAAAGGAGTACTATAGGTGTCTCCAAAGGTACATGTTGGGTTGGCGATTTGAGATTAGGTTTTGTCACTCCGATTGTCGGAGAGGTATCTCCGCCCTCTCGTAATGCACATCACTATAAGGCTTGCAAGCAATGTAGCTAATGAGTTAGTTACGGAATGATGCATCACGTAACGAGTAAAGAGACTTGCCGGTAACGAGATTGAACTAGTGTCGTTGCGCGATGGGGCGCGACACCTATGGGGCCGGGGACGGCCCCTTCGTGAGTTCGGTACGAGGGCGGAGGATGCACGGAGAGCAAATCGAGGCGATGCGCGCGTGGGATTTTTACCCAGCTTCGGGCCGCGATGGTCGCAGAAACCCTCATCGCTGCTTTGTGTTGTATTGTGCTCGGAGCTTGAAGAGCTATAGTAGCGGCCGCCCGAGCGTGAGAGTCGCAAATGAGTCGAACCCCCCACGTTGTGCATGGGCCTCCTTTATAGGGCAAGGGTCACCGACAGTGTCAACGAGGGTAGAGGGGTAAAACGTAAAAGAGGTGGTAGCTGTAATACGGTCTATGCGGGAGCAGTAGCTAGCAAAGGCTTGAACAAGTGGGTTCTACCTACTTTTGACAGAGGGGACAAGAGCATTAAATGCCCGTCGCCGCCGCCCCCAAAAGCTCCCGCCCTTGCGTCTCCGCTTGCCACGGCGATGGAGCCACCACCGTGGAGTGCCACCGCACCTTATGCAGCACAGCCCACCCGCCACGGCCCCTCGGAGAAGGCTAAAGGCGACGCGTGGGCGATGAGCTGGAGGCGGCACGCAGCAGCATTCTCCGCAAGTACCTTGCCGGGTCTTGATCTTGCTGCCCGGAGCTTGTCGGTCTCTATAACTTGCCGCTCCCGGGCCCTCGCCGACGCTGAGTAGCGCCGAGGCGTGTCTTTTGCGATGTGATCTTCTAGTCTCCCCGGCGAGCTCCTCTCGCCAGGGACTTGTGTGAGTGATGTAGTCTTGAGCCTGGAACGGCCTTCCCGGCAAGCTCCTCTTGCCGGGGTCTTAACCTTCTGCCTTGTACACTTTGTCCTTAAATGGCTTGGTATGGAGCGGAATGGTCTCCGGCAAGCATTTGGTGGATCCAGTGCTGGGAGCTGCGGCCGCCTGCAGGCACAAGTTGGGGTACCGAGGTACCCCTACCTTAGTACACCGACAGAGCCCCCGCCTGGGCCATACACGGTGCCGAAGCGCTGTTGGGCCAGGCCCAAGATGTCTGCACGGGCACGCTGAAACCCATGGCGCGTCGAACCCACTTTCAGATTTCGCCGCCTCCTCCCGTGAACGGGGCGCTGCCGATTGCGGCGTCGTGGGAGACGGGCGGCGATGCAGCCTTTAAGGCGCCCACCCCGTGATCGTGGCGCAGAGCGGGGCGCTTCACCCGTCGCTCGGCTCCACTTTTTCGCCACGCGCCCTCATGCACGGGGTCGGGCGGCGAAGGAGACCGAGCCTCACGGGCGGAGAAGGCGAGTCGGCCCCGCCTCCTCCGGGCCTCCTCGCTTCCTGATTGGTCGAGCAGGGCGGTTGAGCCCCACCTCGCCCCTTTAAAAAGGGGCGGAAGGGGGGCACAATAGCCACACTCATCCGCTTCTCTCTTCATCTTTATCTTCTGTTCTTCTTGCCGCCATGGAGGGAGGGAATCCCGGCCCTTCGACGGTGGCAGCGAGGGTTGCTTCTAGGCAGCGCACCACTCCTCATCTCGGCCTCCGTGGCGGTGGAGCCGGCCACGAGAGGGAGAGGGAGGGGGCGTGGCCGCGGACGAGGCCGAGGGCGTGGCCGAGGCGGTCGGGGGAGAGGCGGCCATGGTGACGTGCCTCCCCCGTCTCCTCCGGCGTCTCCTGACCACGGTGCGGTCCACACTGGAGATGACCCCGGAGTTCTTCATCAAGCTTCACGGGCGCCGCCGCCGCCTCGCCTGCCGGTCCCGCTTATGACGCTGGATGGGACCGGATCCACCCGACGTGATGGAGTTGCGATGAGGGCTGCGGGATCGATGGCACTCGGGTGAGTGTCGTGTCCCCAGCCCCGGCGTGATGTTCTTCGACGAGGGTGGAAGACATTCGCCCGGATCCATAGCTTGACGGGCGGGTTCACCTCCATTTTAAGTTAATGGATGGTGACCTCCTCGCCGCCAAGGTCTTCGGCGACTATGGAACCCGGTGCGCTGCTGTGTGGACAGCTCCTCGGATAGCGAAGGTCCCTCCTCGAGCGAGAGTGACGAGGAGGGGAGCGACAAGCGACGACGAGGGGATGGCGGCCCGACTAGGCGTCGGACACCGCTGCTCGCGCCACCGCAACCCCATCTTCTGGGTTGCGGCCTTCAACTCCCGGGGCCGCTTTCTTGGCGGTCGGGCGAGGAGGCTGCGGAAGAGGAAGAGGGGAGGGCGGCAAGGCCGCCACGTCGCAGCACGAGGGCGAGTAGCCCTTGATAGCGGCCGACGCCCCACTACCCCGCCTTCAAGCTCTCCTCACGCCCGACTCCGCCAAGCTCCTGGCGGCCCGGAAGTTCTCTTGGTGTCTTCGCGCCTGTGGCTCTCCGTGGGCTTGTGGACTTGTCGCTGGCCCCTGCCGACGCCTCCCCATGCCCGCTACCTTATGCAGCTCCTAGCGCACGGGCGGCGCCACCGCCACGCCTCCTAGGCGCCTTTTCGCCTCTTCTCCGACAAGCTCTTCTTGCCGGGGCCTCCTTCCCCGGCAGCTCATCTTGCCGAAGCTCCTTGACCTATCTCCTAACTCCCAACAGAGAAACAGAGAAGGATCACGGCACCTTATCTTTTTAAACCTGTAAGCCCTCTGCATCAGCTGTATTCAAGAACTTGTAATCCTCTCAATCATGTTTTTCATCCCTATGGACTTGTACTAATTTGGATGTTTTAATGAAAAGAGGGAAAAGCTTGCCGGATCTGGGTCTTTTACTTGATCGTGCGTTTGTGTGTTCTTACGCTATCGGGAGCTTGCCGGGCGAACACGCTTGTCGATCATGGGCAGCCCTACCGGTGGTGTCGCTTCCGCAAGCAACCTTGTCGGGCCGCCATATGACGCTTAACTTGTCGAGCGTGCTCGAAAGCAAGATAAGGGTGCAGCGGCACACTTGTGTTTGTTGAGCGGACTCGAAACAAACCAAGCACGAATCGACCACAACTCGGTTCCTCCACGCACGGTTTTTACAAGACACACTCGCTCAAAGACGCAGCCCGCATCTCCGGTCCATAGGAGGATGCATGACGAGGGATGAAAAACTTAGTCGACATCGCAGCCCCAAAGCAATTCGACTTGTCAAGGCTTAATCTTGGCTCGTGAGCCCCCAAATGAGGTCTGGCTTGCCGAGGAAGAACTCGCACCCGCAGCCCCGGCGATTCGGACTTGCCGACCTTAGGCGCTGGTGTGGTCTTTCGTTCCTCCTTATTGCTGCAATTTCAGTCATGAAAACAGCTGAGGTAGATATGCTGACAGCCTTCATGCACATGTATGCGATATAAATCTTGACTACGCAATACGATGCCGAGCCTTGCCCTTCAGATGTTTGTACTTCACGCCTTGGGGAGCTTGCCGGGCGAACACGCTTGTCGCGGACAGCCCGCCTGGTGGCGCCGCTGCCCGCAAGCCACCTTGCCGGGCTGGGCTTATGACGCTTAACTTGGCCGAGCAGGCTCGAAGCAAGATAAGGGTGCAGCAGCACACTTGTGTTTGTTGAGCGGACTCGAAACAAAACAAGCACGCGAATCGACCACGACTTGGCTCCTCTCGCGACAAGCCTCTCATACCAAGGACATCTCACGGCAAAGCTTGCCACGCTACATCCCCGCCCTGCATCCTTTGTGCGCCACCCCACGCTTTAGGAACTTGTCGCGCTTAACGCTTTGCTGAGTACGGACATCAGCAGAGTCGCTGGTCAAGGCGCCGCTCCGGCAAGCAACCTTGCCGCCTAGTTCGCGACGCTTAACTTGCTGAACAGACTCAAACGAAACAAGGGCACGGTTAGTCGCTGCTCACTTTTTAACTCGCTGAGCGTGTTCAAGCAAGATAAGGGTGCGGCTATTCACAGTAAGCTCCTCGCGCCGGCTTTATGCATAAAGGACGAAAGCGGAGAGGGATATAACGAATAAGAGCATGGAATTAAGAAGTGCTCTGCACGAAGGCTCGAGCGACTTAGCTTTTCTTTTTCTTGCTTCTTTGCACTTGCTGGTGGGGCTCAATGGTGCGTCCCGGACGACAAGCGAAAGCACTCCGGGAGGTGCGCTTGCCGAACGAGCACCAAAGATCGCTTTGCCGGGCTTATAGCGCCCGAGGGGCCCGGTTTGTCGGAGTGAGCGCCGAGCCGCCCTCGCCGGACTTAGAGCTCGATGGCGATCTCGACGACAGCCAGAAGCGTTTCCAGGAGACGCGCTTGCGGCGTGAGGAGGGGAGCGGGAGCGAGCGGCGCGAGGAACAGGACATGCTCGACTCCTAATAGCGATAGGAGGAGCAGATCCCGCCCGGCGCTGGCTTTGCTCATGCATGGACAGTAGTCCGGAGCATCCCGCGAGCCTCCGACGATTTTTGCCCCAAAGACGCGAGTACCACCTCCGCCACAACGCTGCTGGGTTGTCGATGCCGAGAGGGACACGGATCCACGGAGACCGAGGCGCGTCATCCGCCCCGCCCCAGAGATCCGGTGGCGCCGCTGAAGTGCCTCGCCGCGCCCACCTTCCACCGGCGTCTTCTCCGCCCACCGCTGCCCGTGGCGGGGAAGACGGAGATGGGTCCGCGACCCCGAAGCTCTCGCTTGGGGCCATGGCGCAGCTTGTCGGCGAAGATACCGCTAAACCGGAGAGGTTGATGAAGAACGCGCGCGCTGAACGCCGGATTAGGTCCGCGACAACCTCGACGCTTCTACCTGGCGCGCCAAAGATGTCGTTGCGCGATGGGGCGCGACACCTATGGGGCCGGGGACGGCCCCTTCGTGAGTTCGGTACGAGGGCGGAGGATGCACGGAGAGCAAATCGAGGCGATGCGCGCGGGGGGATTTTTACCCAGCTTCGGGCCGCGATGGTCGCGTAAAACCCTACTGCTGCTTTGTGTTGTATTGTGCTTCGGGAGCTTGAAGAGCTATAGTAGCGGCTGCCCGAGCGTGAGAGTCGCAAATGAGTCGAACCCCCTCTACGTTGTGCATGGGCCTCCTTTTATAGGGCAAGGGGTCACCGACAGGTGTCAACGTAGGGTAGAGGGGTAAAACGAAAAGAGGTGGTAGCTGTAAGCAAGGGAACAGCAGAAGCACAAAGGTTTGAACAAAGGGTTCTACCTACTTTTGACAGAGGGGACAAGAGCATTAATGCCCGCATTGCCGCCCCAAAAGCTCCCGCCCTTGCTCTCCGCTTGCCACGGCGATGGAGCCACCACCGTGGAGTGCCACCGCACCCTTATGCAGCACACCACCCGCCACGCGGCCCCTCGAGAAGGCTAAAGGCGACAAGGCGATGAGCTGGAGGCGGGCACGCATGCAGAGTTCTCCGGCAAGTACCTTGCCGGGTCTTGATCTTGCCGGCCCGGAGCTTGTCGGTCTCTATAACTTGCCGCCTCGCCCTCGCTGGACGCGATAGCGCCGAGGCGGTCTTTGCGATGTGATCTTTAGTCTCCCCGGCGAGCTCCTCTCGCCAGGGACTTGTGTGAGTGATGTAGTCTTGAGCCTGGAACGGCCTTCCCGGCAAGCTCCTCTTGCCGGGGTCTTAACCTTCTGCCTTGTACACTTTGTCCTTAAATGGCTTGGTATGGAGCGGGAATGGTCTCCGGCAAGCATTTGGTGGATCCAGCTGCGGGGAGCTGCGGCTGCCCGTGCACAAGTTGGGGTACTGAGGTACCCCCTACCTTAGTACACCGACAACTAGGTATTGGATACCGACGATCGAATCTCGGGCAAGTAACATACCGATGACAAAGGGAACAACGTATGTTGTTATGCGGTTTGACCGATAAAGATCTTCGTAGAATAAGTAGGAGCCAATATGGGCATCCAGGTTCCGCTATTGGTTATTGACCAAGAATAGTTCTAGGTCATGTCTACATAGTTCTCGAACCCGTAGGGTCCGCACGCTAAGGTTTCGGCGATGCTTTATTATGAGTTTATGAGTTTTGATATACCGAAGGAGTTCGAAGTCCCGGATGAGATTGGGGACATGACGAGGAGTCTCGAAATGATCAAGACGTAAAGATCGATATATTGGACGACTATATTCGGACTTCAGAAAGGTTTTGGGTGATTCGGGTATTTTTCGGAGTACTGGAGAGTTACGGGAATTCGCCGGGAGAAGTATTGGGCCTTATTGGGCCATACGGGAAAGAGAGAGGGGCTGCCTAGGCAGGCTACGCCTCAAGGCCTAGTCCGAATTGACTAGGGAGGGCCGCGCCTCCTTCCTTCCCTCTCTCTTCCCTTCCTTCTCTCCTACTCCTACTACATGGAAGGTCTCCTAGTTGGACTAGGAAAGGAGGGAGTCCTACTCCCGGTGGGAGTAGGACTCCTCCCTGGTGCGCCCTCCCTTGGCCGGCCGCCTCCTCCCCCTTGCTCCTTTATATACGGGGGCAGGGGGCACCCCATGACACACAAGTTGATCTTCGTGATCGTTCCTTAGCCGTGTGCGGTGCCCCCCTCCACCATATTCCACCTCGGTCATATTGTCGCGGAGTTTAGGCGAAGCCCTACGCCGGTGGAGCATCATCATCGTCACCACGCCGTCGTGCTGACGAAACTCATCCCCGACACTTTGCTGGATCGGAGTCCGGGGATCGTCATCGAGCTGAACGTGTGCTGAACTCGGAGGTGCCGTACGTTCGGTACTTGGATTGGTCGGATCGTGAAGACGTACGACTACATCAACCGTGTTGTCATAACGCTTCCGTTTACGGTCTTCGAGGGTACGTGGACGAACACTCTCCCCTCTCGTTGCTATGCCATCACCATGATCTTGCGTGTGCGTAGGAAAATTTTTGAAATTACTACGTTCCCCAACAGTCATGATTGTCTTCGAGGGGTGCTTTGCCCTTGTCATCTTTCCAGCTTCGCAGGCACCACACAGATGATCCTTCTTGAACTTGACATCTTCGATGCCAATGACATGCTTCTTCTTGATGAGTGAGTGTAAGTTCCTCATCCCAGCATGTCCTAGCCTTCGATGCCAGAGCCAGCATTCTGAAGCTTTTGTCAGAAGACATACGGCAAGCTGAGAAATCTACCATGTATAGATCATCTTTTCGATACCCTTCAAAGACTAGAGACTTGTCAGATTCCATTACTACAAGGCAACGATATTTTCCGAATAGCACAATCATGTTCAAGTCACAAAGCATTGAGATGTATATTGTTGAAACCAAGGGATTCAACAAGCATCACTTTATCCATGTGTTGATCCTTTGAGATTGCAACTCTACCTAGACCCAATACCTTGCTTTTACCAAAGGTCAAGAAACGTGATGTGACTTTTGTCTGATGGACGAAGGTTGAGTCCATGAGAAGACTTCATCACCAAATATATGATTTGTGCATCCACCGTCCATAATCAATTTCAAGCTTTTGGTGATGTACCCTACAAGATGCTTAGGAGGATAGACTTCACAAGAGTGTTGTGAAGCATAAGCATTTGGCACATATAGGGATTGTCACAGCTTAGATCAAGATTAGGATACATATCATGACAGTAAGCTTATCTGAGATGTGATTTATATAGTAAGACATTTTATCAAGCTGCCCCAATGTGTTTTAGGTCCCCAGAATAGCATCGGATGCCTTTGATTGTAGGTCGGAGACCTTTCTCAAAAAAGAAAGCATTCTTCTTCGCCACCCACATCTTCGGGGTGGCTTAGAAGCAATGAGTCTAAGTGCAGCATCTGAGAATTTTGGCTTTGGAGCCCTAGCAAATAGCCTTGCAGGAGATGAATGATACTCATATGAATAAGCAGAAAAGTTCTTAGTCCTATGAACATAGCGGTTCGAAGACACACTGTCGGGGCGTCTCTCTGTGGCCACGAGCACCTATGGGGCAGGGGGGCCCCTTCTAGTCCGGCAAGGGAGCGGAGGGCGTGCGCAGAGCAGATCGAGGTCGGGCGCGCGGGGGAGACGGGCGATTTTTACCCAGCTTCGGAGCTCTCCGGAGAGATAAAACCCCTACTGCTGCTTTTGTGTTTGTATTTGTTCTTGCTCGAGAGCGCAAGCGTATGGTGGTGTTGGATCTACGAACTGCGGGACCCCAGTGTGGGAGAAGTTCCGAACCGCCGAACCCCTTCTACGTGCGCATGGGCCTCCCTTTTATAGTCTAAGGGGGTACCCACAGGTGGCAGCGTAGGAAGAGGGGGTAAAAGAGTAAAAACGCAGGTTGGTACAACAAGATGTCAACAAAGGTCCCCTACCTAACTCGACGGCAGGGATAAGGGCATTTAATGCCCGTCCGGCCCGCCTAACAAGGCGAAGAAACGACCGTTAGGTGCGCCACCGTTGCCACGATGGCCTCCTTGTCAGCTCCAAGATGCCACCCGCCCGCGATGGCTGTGCAAATACCGCCACGCGCTCCCGGACGGCCCTCGGGTGACACGCCGTTGGATGCGCCAGAGTGCAGGTGGCAGCCTTGCGCGCCCTTCTTTGTTGCGCGCCGCAAGCTTGTCGGTTGCCGGCCTTGCCGGACGCTGGGCGTCGCGGCAAGTTCCTCCGAGTGCCTTGAGTTATCTTTCCCGCAAGCTCCTCTTGCCGGGCCTTTGTCTTCTTAGTCGATACTTTGTTCTTGAATGGCGAATAGGAAATGACGGAGGGTCTTGGCGGGCGCCCGCAAGCCTTGTTGCTGGCGCCGCGATCGCTTGCAGACAAGTTCGGGTACTATGGTACCCCTACTTTAGTACACCGACAGAGCCCCCGCTCGGGCCATACATCGGTTGAAGCGTTGTTGGGCCAGCCCAAAACAAGGCATGTGCACGCTGCCCGGGTCCACACAATCGGACTCCGTGGTCCACGCGCCCTCTCAAGAACGCATCGCGCCGATTGCGCGCCGTGGGAGAGAACGTGGTCAATACTTAACTCCGTGAAATGCGAACGCTCAGATCCCCTGCTTATAAGCAGAGGAAGCGGGCTATTCCCCACTTCCGCCACTTGCGCTCCTTCCTCCAAAGCTCGCCGCCCTCCACTTCCCAAGTCGAAGAGAGCTCGTCAGTTCGCCGCCTTCGCCGCCGCCGCCGCCGCCGCTTCCCCGCTGCTCCGCCATGGCTCAAGACCGGAAGGCCGAAGGCTGCAAGGCTTCAATGTCTGCGGTCGGCCGAGGCGCCGAGCTCGAGGCGCCAAGAAGAAACATGTGCTTTTCTCCCCGAGCTCACCCCGAGGCGCTAGGGCGGAGTTCTACCTCTTTGGTCGACGGAACGCGGCGCATCCGCAAGACGCGCCCGGTGCTTTCGCTGAGGTTTCCAAATCAAGAAGTGCCCCAAAGGGTACTACTTCTTCCTGTGTTCTTCTATTATGGCTCTTCCCACCTTTTTCCGATTTCTTTTATGACATCATGAACACCTACGGTTTCATCTCGCTTGATTTCACCCCAACGCCGCTCGACAATGGCGGTTTCGACACCTCTCGCGAGAACTTCGCTGGTATCCTCCCCAATGTTGCTCTTTTTTCATCATTATTTCTCCCTCGGCCGAAAGGGGAGCCACTGGCTGGCGGAATCGCCTGGACCTCCCGGATGGGCATGAAGGAGGTGTACTTGACGGGCGAGCTCCGCAGCAAGTGGGACGAGTGGAGGGCGGAGTGGTGCCGATCTGTGATGCCAACCCGCCGCTCACTAAGCCGCGCCGACCGGGCAAAGCGCGGCAGCGATCGGAGTGTTCTGTCGCGATGATGCGGTTAACGATCGCCACCACCGAATCCTCCGGCCAGCATGCCGGACTCACAACAAAGGCGGTTGGCGCGATTTCGCCTTCGTCGCGCCGCCCCTCCGCAGGGGAGGCCCGCTCGCTGTTTAGCTGCCCGGCGGATTTTGGCGAGGCTGCGCCTGTGCCTCAACTTCAACTTCACGGTTATGGAGCTTAACGCGATGTCGAGGGAGATGTTCAAGCACCCACGCCAATCATCCGAGTGGTTCCAGTTGTCGCAGGCGTTGTCCCCTTGTGCAATAACTCCCACGCGATCGATCTATGCAATGATGCAGAGTGCGACTCGCACGGATAAGTGCCAATTGATAGAGCCGCTGCCGAGGTCGTGCAGCAATTCTTCGGTGACTTGTCGGAGGTGGCAGCCAACTCCGACGAGCGAAGCTCTCACCAGGCCACAACCGCCAATGAGTCTGGCGACATTGCTAGCAGGGGCCGGAAGAGGCGGCGGCAGGCTGCCGCGGGCGAAGTTTGGCTTCACGCTGGCGGAGGCGGATGCAAGCTGAGGCGGCAAGCCTTGCCGCCTGTGAAGATCTTGCCGAGAAGGCGGCGGCGGCGGGGAGGCTGAGGTCAAAGCGAGCGAGCCCGCGGAGGTGCGAGCGGCCAGCCGCTCGAGCAACTTGTCCGCAGCGGAGCCCCCCCGCAGCCCCAATTCCGACCGAGAAGGCGCCCGCCGAGTTGGAGAGTGGCAGAGGAGCAGGCCGCCCAGCCAGCGCGCGGGCGTGGGACACGCTTCCACCGCTGCAAGCAACGTTGCGGGAGGATCCTGTGCTGTGCCGGGAGGCCGAGGCGGGTCTTCCCTGCCGCCACGCCGATCCCGCCAGAGCCCTCGGAAGCGCCGAGGAGTTACTACCTCCGCCACGTCGTGCCGAGAGGGTACCGGAGTTCGACCTCTCCGCTACTGAGCTCGGATGATGATGAAGAGGAGGAGGAGGAGGAGGAGTAAGGCTTTTTCATCAGATTTGTCTTTTTTATCCTTGTTGTTGTTTGCCTTGTATCTAATTGCTTCTCTCCAAACCCCCTGCTCTGCTCTCGTGACTTTGGCGGAGAGGGCGGCTAAGAGGGCCAAGGTCCCCGTGGTTAACATCAAGGACGATCTGAGTGTGGTGGCGGAAGATACGTCCGAGACCACCTTGACGGACCCGTCCTTCCCTCGCAAAGAGCTCCCAAAGACAGCCCCCACCTTAAGTGCATTGGTTTGCTTCTGTTGTGGGGCGCGATGGGTGCTTCTTCTTCTGCTAACATCTTGATTGTTGACTCTTTTGTATATAGGAGCGAGAACAGGCCCACTGGGGAGCAGCCGGAGGCCGACCGGGAGGTGTCGTCGGCCGACCACGCCACCAAGGGCCGATTCCCCGATATGGGAGCCCTCTCCGCAAGGAAGGATCTCCGCAAGGGCGGAACCAAGGAGCCCCGGTGGTGGAGCCCATGATCACAGAGCCCAAAGACAGTGACCCTCCTCGCTTGGGACTTTCCCTTGGGTTCTCGCTGATCTTTTTTTCTTCTTTTGGATATTTGCTTGACTTTTCTTTTCTTCTTCCTGTCTTCAGATCCTCTTGGGGACCCGGCGGAAACGGAGGCCACCGGGCGAGGAGGGCGATGCGCAACATCGAGGACGCTGTCGCAGACGAGGAAGAGGTCAGCGCCGACGAGCCCGCCGCGAAGAGGTCGCCAAGGCTGCCGGGCGCAGAGCCGGGCGAGGGTCCGGCGGTCGACCGGGCGACCCGGAGGACGCAGGAGCGCAAGGCGCTACATCGACCGCCGACCTCTCCGCCGACGCTGCATCGGCCCGAGGAGCCCCAGCCAGTGCTTACTTGAAGGCCGGCGAGGGCGATATATCAAGCTTCCCCGCATCGAGCCCTGGCGCCGGTTGAAGGAGAGGAGTTTGACGGGAAGTACTTGCTCCGCCGGGCTGGCAAAGGGTCGACAGTGCAAGCAGCAAGAAGAAGTAGTCCGAGGAGGAGCAGCTGCTCGAAGCTGGTGTCACTTATCACGCCCGCAAGCTTAAGCTTGAGTCCCGGAAGCGCTTGTCGCAAGCAGCGGAGTTGACATAGAGAAACATGCACAAGAGCTCCGGAATCAGAATTCAGAGGCCCTCCGATCCATTGCGGAGGAGAGGGAGCAGCTCGGCGAGGCAAAGGAGGCGCTCATCCCTGAGAAGGTGAAGCCGAGGAGCAGCAGAGGCTCGCCACGAGGAGATGTCCAAAGGGAAGGTGAGCCGACATGTAAGAAAGCCGGGCCCGATAGCCACGAGGAGGAGCTCGAGGCACGAGAGCGCCGCTATGGGGACACTCAAGGAGGCAAAGGACGCAGCAGCGCCGCCGAGGCCGCCAAGAAGGATTTAGAGGAGAGGGTGGCGCGATCGAGGTGGATATGGGGAAGAAGAATGAAGAGCTCGCCGCACTCCAAAAGGAAGCGAAGAGAAGGACGACGCTACCATGGCGAAGCCGCAAGTCCAGCTTGCCGAGAAGACCAAGGAGCTGAACGCCACCAAAGACTCGAGTGCCGATCTGGAGCTGAAACTGGCTACCTTGGCGGAGACGTTGGACGCCGCCAAGAAGCGAGAGGACAACTTGAGGAAGGAGCTCAAAGGCAACGTGGAGCTGCTGACGAGGGACGCCGAGGCCCAGAACACCTTCAAGACCACGGTGGAGCTCTGGACGGAGGGCTCCAAGATCGCTGCAAGGCCATCGACGAGGAGTTGGCGGAGCTGAACTTGACGGGCTTCGGGCACTCTATCGAGGAGAATCTCTAGCCCAGCACCAAGCTCACACTTTTCTTCAAGGACGTGGTGACGGCTCCCCGCAGCTCCGAAAGGATCCTGAAGCAGCTGCTGGCCGACGAGTCACAAGCGATCTGCGCCGGGTCTTGGAGAAGGTGTTGGTGAAGGTCCTTTTTCGCAACCCGGCATCGACCTCTCCCGTCACCAAGAAGCTGCCGGAGGGCGCTGATCTTGAGGAGCTCAGGCCATCGTCGCACCCATCGTGGACAAGGTGAACGAGGTCGAGGGTCGACGGCGAAAAGTCGTGGATTAGGCCGCTCTTCTTCTCCCTTTTCTTGTCGCCGCCGCTTTCAAGTTATGAGAACAATTTAGTTAGTGCCACAATAAGTCATTCTTGTAATATAACTCTATTCTCGGTATCGCTTGCTATGTTATTTCCTTTACTCGCTACATCCCTTGTATGCTTTTACCCTACGCTTTGAGGGATCTTGCCGCGCAAGCACACTTGTCGAAAAGGAACATCAAGAGCTCACTGGCGGTGTTGCCTCCGCAAGAAATCTTGTCGGGACTAGTTGCAGCTCACTTGTATTGTTGAGCGGCTCGAAACAAAGCAAGGGCTAACTTAGCCGCTTAGCCGATTCCTCTCGCACAGGTTTTCCATACAAGGCACTAACGCTCAAGGAATATAACTTAAAAGTTTTAAAATTGACTAAGCTCAAACTTTGGCAACTTAGCTTTTACATTGTCTTCGTCCCCGCAAGGCTAGATTCCTTTGAACGACGCCCGTCCGCACCTTTATCTCCTTTATCTCCTCCTCCCCCGTGAACTTGTAGGCGGAGGAATCTTCTTTGAGAAGAAAGAAGAGAAAATAATGATATGGAACCCTAAGGTTCTTTATTGCTTACCGGTGGTAAGTGCTGCATAAAGTGTCAGATATATATGAAAGAAAAAGAAAGATGCACTGAATTTGACAAGATGTGCAGGGCACATAAACTTTATTTACGCACGCAAGAGCTGCTCGCTTTGTACAAAGTGTTACATCTGACGGCAAGGCTTGTATAAAAGGTGGTTGCCGGAATGGGTCCGCAACCGCTACTTATGGGAAAAACTTGCGAAGATGTTCTATGTTCCAGAGTTGCTCACGGAATGCCATCTTCGGTCTCAAGCGCATGACAGCAGCCGGGCCTAGTGACTCGTTTCACCCAATAAGGGCCTTCCCACTTCAGCGCCAACTTGTTTGAATTCTGGCGGATTGAACGCGCCAAGAACAAGGTCGCCTTGCTCAAGCTTCGCGTTAACTTTGCGGCTATGATAGCGGCGCAAAGCTTGTCGGGTAGCGAGCAGCTCGCACAAAGAAATCAAGACGATCTCTTCGAGGAGCAGCGCACATCTTGCCGCAGCTGCTCTTGCTCAAACTCATCATAAGCGAGCACTCGTGGCGATCCGTATACGAAGTTTCGTGGGGAGAACTGCTTCGCCCATAGACAAGAGCAAAAGGTGTCCGCCAAGGCTCGATTTGGCGCCGCCCTGACGACCAAAGAACCACCGCAATCGCCGATCCAATTTTTTTCGTGCACTTGTGCAGCCCGTCGAAAAGTTCTGGTCTTGAGCTCCGCAAGAAGACTTCATTGCCTTTCTCTCCGCTTGACCGCTGCTTCGGGTGAGCAACAGCGAAGCAGATCTTGGTGCCAAGATCTTGGACGATTGCATGAAGGTGTGATCAGAATTGTGTGCCGTTGTCGGTGATGATCCCGTTAGGGATTCCAAACGGCAAACAATCAACTCAAGAACTTGATCGCCGATCAGGTTGTCACCTTCCTCACTAGTTCCACTTCCGCCACTTTGTGAACTTGTCGATTGCAACGCATAAGTACTCAAAGCCCCGACACTCGGGAAAGGGGCCGAGGATGTCAAGCCCTGCACCAAAATGGCCGGGATAAAGGGATTGTTTGGAGAGCTTGAGCTGGTGATGAATCTGTTTGGAATGGAACTGCACGCTTCACACTTGGTTACTTGTGCATTGCATCCTGGAGGGCTGACGGCCAGAAGAAACCTTGCCGGAAAGCCTTGCCGGCAAGTGCTCTTGCGCCAATGTGGTGACCACATATGCCTCCATGTATCTCCGCCAACAGCTCTTGTCCATCTTCCCGGAAATGCATTTCAATTTCACTTCGCTGAATCTTTTTTCAGGCAAGATGTCATCGATAAACTGGTACATACTTGATTGCCGAGCTACTCTTTTCGCTTCTTCTTGTTCCTCGGAAGTTCTCTGTCTCAAGGAAATGGACTATTGGTCGTGCCTGTGCTGGAGCTTGTGGCTCGACAAATGAGGACTAAAGGCTAAAGGCTGCTGCAGGAACATCCGCCGACGGCAAGGACCAGGATCCCGCCGAGCGTGATGTTCCCGGCAAGCGTGTCGGGACACAGCTTGTCGGGAGCGCCGCTTCAACGGCAAGCCTTTGGGGCTTGTCGAGCAGATCGCTCCTTAGCTCTTTTCTGTGTTGAGCCGGGAACCTTCTTAGCGGCGGCTTCAGGAGCTCGCTGGAAGTGGTCGCCAGCAGTAATTTTCTCTTCTTGCTCTATCCAGCTTGATGGTGTGACGGATGGTCGAGTCAGCTTGAGCACAAAATCCTCGGTTCCATTGTGCAACTTGAGTGCGCACATTTTGACAAAGCCATCCGCAATGTCGTTTCGAGCCCTTGAACATGTTCCATTTGTAGGCGTCAAAATGCTCCTCTAGCTTCCTTACTTCATCAATGTATGCTTCCATCAACGGACTCGTAATCTTTTGTTGACTTGGCGGACGACAAGTCGTGAGTCACCCCGACGATGAGCTTTTGATCCCAAGTTCAGCTGCGATCCTGAGTCCGCAAGCAAACTCTCGTACTCCGCGGTGTTGTTTGTTGCTTGCTCCTTGGGAAAGTGCATTTGTACCACGACTTGAGGTGCTCTCCGTGGGGGCAACGAGTAGTACGCCCGACTGGCGCTTTGCAGCGAGAAGGCACCATCAAAGTACATGATCCATTCTTTGCTAATTTCCTTGACGGGATGTTTTCTCCGAGATTCTTCGTCCGTGTTGGCGCCCATTCTGCTATAAATTCTGCCAAAGCCCGGCTCAATAGTTGAAGTGCTTTCAAACTTGAGGCCAAAGCTTGACAATTCCAAAGGCCCACTGACAATCCTGCCCGTTGCTTCGGATTCTCGCAGATCCTCTCTTGGGAAGCGAGTGACAACCGTGATCTCATGTGCTTGAAAATAATGGCGCAGCTTTCTTGAGGCCATGAGTAGGCCGAAAAGCAACTTCTGCACACTAGAGTACCTTGATCTAGCCCCCTGCAAAAGGGAACTGACAAAGTAAACTGGGCGCTGCACCTTCTTCTTCGGTGTTTCTTCCGGCAACTGCATAGATCCATCCTTGGCGGAACCAGAACTTGTCGGATCAGGACTTGCCGGGCCAGAGCTTGTCGGAGAAGCCCCCTGCTTGTCGCTGGACTCGCTTGCCGTGGCTGCTGGCTCATCATCTGCCTCCCTTTCCGCCACTAACGCAACACTAACCACTTGATTGGTTGCGGCCAGGTATAGCAGCAACTTCTCTTGTGGCTTAGGTGCGACAAGTGTTGGAGTGGAGGACAAATATTTCTTCAAGTCCTGCAGCGCAGCCTCCGCTTTCGGAGTCCATTTCATGGGACCTGCCTTTTTCAAGATTTTGAAAAATGGCAAGGCACGTTCAGCAGACTTGGAAATGAACCTACTGAGAGCAGCAACGCAGTCGGCAAGCCTTCGCACATCCTTGACGCGCTTTGGTGCTTCAATTTGCTCAATGGCCTTGATCTTGTCGGGATTGGCTTCAACCCTCTCGAGAGACAAAAGAACCCGAGAAGCTTGCCGGAAGGAACTCCGAATACACACTTCTCGGGGTTCAACTTGAGATTGACCTTGCGCAGATTTGCAAAAGTCTCATCCAAATCTCGGATCAGAGTCTCCTTGTCCTTGCTCTTGACCACTATGTCATCCATGTAAGCTTCTACATTCCTGTGCAGCTGTGGCGCATGGCTGACTACCCTTGCAAATGTTGAACCAGCATTCTTTAGTCCGAAAGGCATCCGACGAAGCAAAGACGCGCTACATGGAGTAATGAATGCGGTTTCTCCTCATCCTCTTCTCGCCATGAAGATCCGATGATATCCCCGAGTATGCATCGAGGAATGAAAGCAGATCACATCCTCGCCGTGGAGTCAACAATCTGGTCAATGCGCGGCAGGGGGAATGGATCCTTGGGACAGGCTTTATTAACATAAGTGAAGTCAATACAAAGCCTCCACTTCCCGTTTGCCTTGCGCACGACTACCGGATTGGCTAGCCACGCCGAATGGAGTACTCCTCGGACCAGGCCCGCCGCTTCCAACTCTTGATTTCTTCGCTATGAACTCTTGACGCCTCTCGCTTGCTTTTCGACTCTTTGCTTGACGGGCCATGCGTGAGGGGACCGCAAGGTGGTGCTCAATCACTTCTCGAACACCGGGATGTCGATGGTTGCCATGCAAACACATCGACATTACCACGTGAAAGCGACGAGCGCCGCTTCCTATTTAGATCAAGCGTGGCATCGATGGTAAAGGTACCACCAGGCCGCCCTCCTTGGCGCCACTTTCTAGGTGTTGGTGAAGCTGTCTTTGCCCTCTTGCACTTGCCGGTGGAGCTCGATGGTGCGTCCTCGACAGCAGCGCAGCACTCCGGAGAGGTGCGCTAGCCGGAGTGGGCATCAGAGCTACTCTTGCCGGACTTGGCCTTCTTCTTCCCCGGGAGCCTTCACGCAAGTGGTTTACGCCGTCGCGTCTGCTGCTTCCCGGTAGATCTTGTCGGTGCGATAAGTGCATCCTTCTTGTCACCTTGATAGAAATGACACTTATCGGACCAGGCATCTTGAGCACATTGTAGGCGAGAGGAGAGGCTGCCATGAACTTGGCGAAGGCCGACGGCCTAGTATCCCATTGTAGAGGCAATGGGAAATCAGCAACATCAAACGTGACCCTCTCGTCTCCGGTTCAGCTCGCGCCAAACGCCACCGGGCAAAGGTGATCTTCCCTTTGGCTTGCTCCTTCCCGGATTTATCCCTTGAAATGTACCAGTTTCTTCGAGCTCATTGTCGGGATCCGGAGCTTTTGAGCACCGCGGAGGAAATCAGGTTCGTGCCGCCCTGGGCCACAACCAACATCTTCGTGACCTTGAGGTTGCGGATTGTTGGTGAGACCAACATGGCAAGCACCCGACCGCAGTGATGCGATCAGGTGATCCTCAACATCGAAGACGATGGGCGCTTTGGACCACTTCTGAGGCTCGCGACGACTCGACGGACGGCTCATTGCGCTCACTTCGCACCCATCGCTTGAGTTGGCGGTCCGCTGTGTGCAGAGAGGCACCACTGCCGATGCACAACACCTCCGCTGCCTTTCAAACTCTTGGTCATCAGCCTCATCTTCCTCCATCTCATCATCCTCATCTTCATCCTCGCCCTTGTCGCGCCGTGGGGAGGCTCGCCTCCTTGCCGCTGCTTGGCCTTTGCAGTGGTGCCTCCCCCGCGGGAAGCTTTTTGCGGATCCTCCGCCACCTTCCCGCTCTTTCCTTGTCGCGCGCCAGACTCAGCTTTTCAGAGTTCGCCATCTGCTCGACTTTCTTGCAGGTTTGGAGATCATGGCCCTTGGTGCGGTGGATCTTGCAATATCGCTGCCGGAGCCATCCCGCTTGTCGGCGGCTACCACAGCCTCGCCGAGTCATCGCTTTGGCCTTGTTTGAGCCGCCCCGCTCTTAGGAATGCTCAACAGCTAGCACATCCTTAGCCTTTTCTTCCTGTTGTTCCGCCCCGGTTCTTCCTTGCCGGGTGGCATCCTCACTGCGAGATCCTTCCGCTCCCCGCAATCTCCGGGATTTTCCTCCCCTCCTCAGCCTGTGCACACTTGACGCCGAGCATAAAGCTCATCGACATCTCGATCTTGCACATCGCCATCTCCTCCTCATCCGCGTTACGCGACGTTTCGTGGAACGCGCCGATAACCGCGCAGGTGGACGTCTGGGATGTTGCGTTGCACCCGCTGAATCTTCAGATGTACTTGCGCAGGGCTCTCCTCCTTCCGACGAAAGCAGATGCAGATCGCTCTCCGCCATGGGGTTTGTGGCCGCCCGTGAAGGCACTGACAAACTGATGACACAGGTCCGCCCATGAAGAGATGGAGCCGTCCGGCAAGTGCATGAGCCAAGATCTGACGTTGGGCTTGAGCACCAGCGGGAAGTAGTTGGCGAGGATCTTCTCATCGCGCCCTCCGGCAGCCTGCACCGCGATGGTGTAGATGCTAAGGAACTCCGACGGATGTATCCTACCATCGTACTTCTCGGGCACATCTGGCTTGAAATTCTTGGTACTGGGCCACTGGACTTGCCGCAGCTCACGAGTGAACGCAGGCAACTCGCCGCAGACGACAAGTCGCTCGTTCCCCTGGCACATGCATATCGACAGAGGGCCTAGCGCGCTGGTCAGATTGATGTCGCGCTTCCCTTCTGTGCTCGATGCGAGTGCGAGCATCTTCGTGCCGTCGTTCTTGGAGAACGTGGCGTTGATCGCGGCGGGTTCGCTGGTCCGACGACGCGGTGGAGTCGGCGTCTAAGTTGGCCCGACGAGCCGGCGACCTCGGCCTTTGGGGCTGGGAGTGCACGGAGGTGGCACCCCCAGCGGTCTTGCCGGCGTCGGCTTGGGCCTGGGCGCCTTGCCGGGGCTTCAATGTGCTCCATTGCCGGGGCTTCGATGTGCTCGGTTGCCGGGGCTTGTCGCTGTTGGCGAAGCCGATGAGGCTATAAATGGTCATCCTCCAGTCGTCAATCTTGTGTGGCGCCGGAGGGTAGTCTAGAAGCAGCTGGGCTCGGGCCAGCACTTCCTCTGCAGTCTTGGGTGGTGGCGGCAACGAGCGGCGCAAGGAGCGGGATGTGCTCGGACTCCCCACTGGATTGGAAGGAGCAACACCGCCCCGGCGATCAGAGCTCACTCGCCAAAGATGTTTGGCGTGCATCTTGACCTCGAACGCCCCGCGACTCCACCAGCTTGGCCTTGCTCCAGCGCAGCACGGTGCTAGGAGCACCGGGCGTTGTCGACCTTGCACCTCCCGGGAAGGGTGTGGTGTCAGACGGTCGCCGACGCTGCGCGGGCCTTGTTTTGGACCTGGTGACGACGTGAGTCCCACTGTCGGCGCCCGCTCCTCCGGCGGCGTCACTCCACCGCCTGCTTGCTCGGGCGGTGGTGGTAGAATCGATGTAGACGGAGCGCCACCAAGGCTTCTTCTTTGGTGGCATGTTGATGAAAGCGTTGATGAAGCGCGGAGACCGGATCAGATGCTCACGACCTCGACGCCCCCCTACCTAGCGCGCCAAAGATGTCGGGGCGTCTCTCTATGGCCACGAGCACCTATGGGGCAGGGGGCCCCTTCTAGTCCGGCAAGGGAGCGGAGGGCGGCGCAGAGCAGATTGAGGTCGGGCGCGTCTGGGGAGACGGGCGATTTTACCAACCGGAGCTCTCCCGAGAGATAAAACCCCTCTTGCTGCTTTTGTGTTTGTATTTGTTCTGCTCGAGAGCCGAGCGATGGTGGTGTTGGATCTACGAACCGCGGAACCCCAGCAGGGAGAAGTTCGATCCGCCGAACCCCTTCTACGTCGCGCGCATGGGCCTCCCTTTTATAGTCTAAGGGGTACCCACAGTGGCGCGAGGGAAGAGGGGTAAAAGAGTAAAACGCATGTTGGTACAATAGTAACCAATAGTGTCCCCTACCTAACTCGACGGCAGGGACAAGGGCATTTAATGCGTCGTCCTGGCCGCCCCAACAAGGCGAAGAAATGACCGTTAGGTGCGCCACCGGTTGCCACGATGGCCTCCTTGTCAGCTCAAGATGCCACCGCGCTCCGCATGGCTGTGCAGCGCCGCCACGTGCTCTGGGACGGCCTGGGTGACACGCCGCTGGATCTTTTTGTAGTGCAGGTGGCAGCCTTGCTGCTGCAAACGCCTTTGCCGCTGCCCTTCTTTGTTGCGCCGAAGCTTGCGGCCGCCGCCTTGCCGGACGCTACGGGCGCGCAAGTTCTCTCGAGTGCCTTGAGTTATTCTTCCCGGCAAGCTCCTCTTGCCGGGCCTTTGTCTTCTTAGTCGATACTTTGTTCTTGAATGGCAGTAATAGGAAATGACGGAGGGTCTTGGCGGGGCGCCAAGCAAGTTTGTCAGCTGGCGCCATGATCGCCTGCAGACAAGTTCGGGGTACTAAGGTACCCCCTACTTTAGTACAATCGACACACACGCCATATTCATAAGTCTGAGCATGATTTCCCGCAAAACATTGGCGTTAGGGTAACTCTGTAAGTCCTGTATCCGTATGAAGCCTTTGGGTCATATGAAGCCATAGGTCCGGGTTTGTCTTCTTCCTTGGTGGTGTCATGACGACATTCACGGGAAGATTCTCAATGTACCGCTTAGGTACCCAGATCTTCTTCATAGGTGGTCCATTCCCGCAGCTTAGTACCAATATACCGCAAACACTTCACCATTACGATTCTTGAACAGCTTATAGTTTGCATCAAAGGATTCATCAATGACAATAGGATTAGCACAGGTAAAGCTGTGATAAAGTGGATGGATCATCTGAAGGTTCCTTTGCAAGAACCCATGTGGTTTTGGGGTGCCGCTTCAAAGCTTACAAGACGAGCCATCAACATTCATTTTCCTCTCGAACCCAACACACTCTTTCCTAGGGATTCGGTTCAGAATCTGCTTTTTGAGGACATCGCAGAGTGTCTGATGCCCTTTTAGACTTGTATACATCCCTGTTTCAAGCAATGTCTTCAACATAGCATTTTCATCAGCAATAGTAGTGGTATCCTCCGCAGAGGGGTTAGTAACCACATCAGTAGGTGAAGACAATGAACCAGTAGCAGCAGTGGAACATTCAGCAACAGATGTAGACTTATCACGCTCAATGCATTTTAGACATGGTGGTTCAAATCCATCCTGAGCGGAACTGATCTGTTGAGCGCAAAGTGACTCATTCTCTTTTAGAAGATCTTCATGAGCCGCTCTCAATTTCTCAAGCTCTTGTTTCCTTTGAAGATAATCATAGGAGAGCCTTTCATAAGTATTTGAGAGCGTTTCATGACGACCTTCAAGTTCTTGTTACTTAGCATGAAGATTTTTTATGTCTTCAACTAAGGACTGTGAACGTGTCATTTCCGCGTCCAACAAGTCATCGCTTTTGTCTAACAGTTCTTGAGTATGTTCCATAGCCTTTTGTTGTTCAGTTGCAATTTTAGCAAGTGTTTTGTAGCTAGGTTTGGATTCACAATCAGAGTCATCTTCACTTGATGTTTGAAAGTAAGCATCACGTGATTTTACCTTGGCACCACGTGCCATGAAGCAAGAGGGTGGGAGTAGGATCGTCTTCGTTATCGCCTTCACGCTGGTGTGGAAGTCATTGTCTTCAGTGTTGAAGATGGACTTGGCAACATAGGCTTTGGCTAGAGCTAGACTTGCAACGCCAGGGTCGGACTCCTCTCCAGACTCCACCTCCGCCTCCTCAGAAGCAGACTCCTCCTATGAATCCATTTCCTTGCCAACAAAGGCACGAGCCTTGCCAGATGAGCTCTTCTTGTGTGATGAAGACTTGAAAGAAGACTTAGAAGAAGACTTTGAGGATTTCTTCTTCTTCTTGTCATCAGAATTATATTCCTTGCTCTTCTTCTTCTTCTTCTTCTTCTTCTTCTTCTTCTTCTCATTGTCCCACTATGGACACTCAGATATGTAGTGACCAGGTTTCTTGCACTTGTGACATATTCTCTTCTTGTGGTCATGAGTGGTAGCTTCATCATTTCGTGAGCTGGATCGTGAAGACTTTCTGAAGCCTTTCTTCTTGGTGAACTTCTGGAACTTCTTCACAAGCATAGCAAGTTCCTTTCCAATGTCTTCAGGATCATCAGAACTACAGTCAGATTCTTCTTCAGATGAGCAAACAACTTTTGCCTTCAAGGCGCGAGTTCGGCCATAGTTTGGGCCATAGATATCTCTTTTCTCAAAAAGCTAGAACTCATGTGTGTTGAGCCTCTCAAGTATATCAGACGGATCGAGTGTCTTGAAGTTAGGACGTTCTTGTATCATGAGGGCAAGGGTGTCAAAGGAGCTGTCGAGTGATCTCAGTAGTGTCTTGACGATTTCATGCTTGGTAATCTCAGTTGCGCCAAGAGCTTGAAGTTCATTTGTGATGTCAGTGAGGCGATCGAACGTGAGCTGGACATTTTTCATTATCGTTTCTCTTGAAGCGGTTGAAGAGGTTGTGAAGAACACTGATTCTTTGATCTCTCTGGGTTGATACGCCTTCGTTGACCTTGGATAGCCAGTCCCAGACTAGCTTTGATGTTTCTAGAGCACTCACACGACCATACTGTCCTTTGGTCAGATGACCACAGATGATGTTCTTTGCAATAGAATCCAGTTGAATGAACTTCTTGACATCACCAGGGGTGACACCTTCACCAGTCTTGGGAACGCCGTTCTTGACGACATACCAGAGGTCAATCAATGGCTTCAAGATGCATACGCATCTTATTCTTCCAGTAGGGATATTCAGTTCCATCGAACACGGGGCAAGCAGCGGAGACCTTGATTGTCCCTGCAGTCGACATAGCTAAAACTCCGGTGGTTAAACCAAATCACACAGAACAAGGGAGTACCTTGCTCTGATACCAATTGAAAGTGCTAGTATCGACTAGAGGGGGGGTGAATAGGCGATTTTTGTGAAAGTCTTCAAAACTTGGAAGTTTCAAAGACAAACTGAAAGTGCTAGTTATCGTCTAGAGGGGGGGTGAATAGGCGATTTTTATGAAAGTCTTCAAAACTTGGAAGTTTCGAAGACAAACAACAGAAACAACCTAATTGATATGCAGCGGAAGATAAACTACCCTGAACAAGCCATAGTCAATCATGTCATGATGTGAAAGTACAGGACAATAGCAGTCAGGTAGTAAGGATCAAGTTGGAAGATAGTATGAAGCCAATCAACAGTAGTAGTCAAGCAATGAAGTCAAACAGATACACAGACAAGCAATGACTTCATGAAGACAAACTAAGTAAGGTTGGAAGAGATAGAACCAGTTGCTTGTTGAAGACACAGGATTTGTTGGACCAGTTCCAGTTGCTGTGACAACCAGATGTATACAGTTAGGGAGGCTGAGATTTAACTTTCGTAAGACCGTGTCTTCACCTTATTCCCCTTGAGCTAAGGACACCCAGTCCTCACCCAATCACTCTGGTAAGTCTTCAAGGAGACTTCCAAACCTTCACAGACTTTGTTCACCAAAGAATCCACAATGACTCTTGGATGCTCGAGAACGCGACGCCTAACCGGCTCGAGGATTCACAATCCTCAAGTGTAATAAGTCTTCGGTCACATGCAGTAAAGACTTCAAAGTGATGCCTAACACTCTTTGGCTCGGGGTGTTTGGGCTTTGTCCTCCAAGCATTTCTCTCTCAAATGCTTCGAGGTGGTGTAAGTGCATCTAGTGCCCTTAGTGATTTTGGTGTATTGAAGACTTATAGGTTAAGTAACTGATGCGTTCTAGAGTGTACACAGTGTCTATAAGTCTATGAGGAGTTTGATATTTACAGAGAAAGTCGAATTTCTAAAATGAAGTTCTTCAATCAAGACTTTGATATTCTCAAGACTTTCTCAAGACTTTGAAAGTGAAGAAATTGGTGTGACCTTGAAGACTTGATATTCATTCGAGGAATATGAAGCGTGAAGACTTTTGTTTTCGTAGTTTCATTTCTCTTTCTTGAGTCATAGGAAACACCGCATCGTTAAAGGGGTCGAGGAAATACTAAGGAAAAATTTCCATGTGATGCTCAACTCAAAATCCTACACCTACCAATCCCTTCGAGTGAAGCCATTGAAATCTCATACTGATTCAGTCAAATTCTTTGATGATGAGACGCAGTTCTTCCAGTCACCGATGACTTTGCTCGACCGAGGAGTTAGGAATTCGCCAAGCGTAATTACCTACACAAAGGAGGAACATGATAGCCCCGAGGACTTTGAAAGTCAAATTTCCGACCGTTCGTGTCTGCTGGCCGCGTGACCAAAATATCTTATCCACCTAACGGTCATATCATTGAAGGGCATTTATGTCTTATCATGTCGGGCTGCTCCCTAGGCTATAAATAGCCGCCCCTACAACCACTAGTTGGTTGGCTGCCCGAGAGAACTTGACACTTGTCATTTGAGAGCAACCCATCCTCCGAGGACTTTGAGCGAAAATCATCAAGTGAGGAAAATCCAAAACCAAACCCCACAAAACCCAAAGTGATTGAGCATCATCAAGAAATTGATCTGCGTGGATCCGACGCTTGTTACCTTTGAAGACTGTGCTTCTTCCGACGGTTAGGCGCCAAGGTCTAGAGCATCCAAGAGGAATTGTGGATCGCCGAGTGACCAAGTCTGTGAAGGTTTGAAGTCACCAAGACTTACCACGAGTGATTGGACGAGGCTGTGTGGTCTTAGTTCAAGGAGAATACGGTGAGGACTGGGTGTCCTGAGTTGCGCTCGAGATCGGGTGTCCGGACTGTGTCCTCGAGTTTAAATACTCACCGCCCAACAGACGTATAACCGAGACAGAGTTGAACTGGTCTACCAAATCATTGTCTTCACCAACCGACTGGTTCTATTTCCTCAACTCATTCATTTCCTCATTACGTGTTGCATGTTGTTCATATCTCGTGCTTGAAGACTTTGATCAAGACTTTCACAAATTCCTCGTTCAATTTCTTCATCTGTTTGTCTTCATCTTGTTATCCTGTGTTTACGCTTCTCATACTTTGTTCTAGTCTTCATTTCATCATGCCGACTATGTGTGTAATCTGTTATGTTTACCTCTCGAGTACTTATTCCGGCAGCAAATAGTTCTTCGCTAAGGAATTTCCTCACCGCAAATTCCTCGTTGAAGAATTTCATAAAATCGCCTATTCACCCCCTCTAGTCGATATAACGACTTTCAATTGGTATCGAGCAAGGTACTCCCTTGTTTCGTGTGATTTTGGTTTAACCACCGGAGTTCTAGTTATGTCGACCGCTTGGTATGAAGAAAGTGACATGCCCTATCTTTGACGGTCATGATTATCCCAAGTGGAAGGCCATGATGAAGAAGCGCCTCATGGCAAAGAACAATGAGTGTGGACCGTCACCGAGATTGGTCTTACTGATCTATGCAAGATGGCGAATGCTGATGATATTCGCAAGTACACTCGAATTGATCTCATAGCGAAGGATATCATCTGCTCCTGCCTATCCAGAGACCAATTCGGGCGAATTATGCATCTGGGCAATTCAAAACTCATCTGGGACCGAATCTCTGATGTCTATGAAGGTCATCGAACTTGTCATGATCCCTGGTTCGAGGACTTCAAGGAATCTCTCAAAACAATGACTTTCGAGCCAGAATCATCATTGTCTGCATCTTGTCTTATGGCAAACGGTGCTGAGGTAACCGAATGCTCCTCATCCGAGTCTTGTGATGAATCTGATAATGATGAATCTGACAATGATGAATCTGATGATGACATTGAATCATGTTATACTAAAGTCATTTGCATTGCCACTAAACAACAAACGGTTTTAGAACAAACACAAGATATGTTAGAAAGAAGTGATAATATGTTGCGCAAAGAAATGGATCAGTCAAAAGCATTGGGTGAATGTCTTCAGAAAATTCACTCCAAGTTTGACGCCCTTCAAGATCAGCATAACACCCTCTTGATCGATCATGAGAAGCTTTCTCTTGAAGCTATTCAAAGAAAGGCGATCTTGAAAAGCTAAGAGTATGTTATGAAGATCTTCGAAGGAGCGCGATTCATTACTAGCTCAACAAATCAGCACTTCTCGGGAAGAATTTGTTCCTCCATGCTTAAAGTGCATTGAACGTGAATCGCTAATTCTTCACTGAATGTTCAAATGCTTCAAATGTTACAAATTCTTCATCGCCTCGCTATCACTAATTCCTCATCCGAGGACTTTGCTAGTATCAACCGACAATGCAGGGTTGAAGGAATTGTACATGACAGCATGTATAAAAAGCCTCAAAGGGCATCGAGACACTTTGTGATGTGCTCAAAAGCAGATCCTCAACGAAACCCTAGGAAAGAGGGTATTGCCTTTGAGAGGAAATCAATGCCGATGGAACATATTGGAAACCCGAGCAGATCCCAAAACCTCATGGGTTGTTGCAAAGGACCTCGATTGATCCATCTAACTTATCCGGCTTTACATGTGAATCTCCTCATTCTTCTCGATGAGTCATTTGACTCAACTATAAACTGTTCAAAAATCAGAATGGTGAAGTATTTGCTAGATATGTTGGCACTAATCTGCAGAACGGTTCCCCTATGAAGAAAATCTGGGTTCCCAAAAGCTGTGTTGAAAGTCTTGGTGAATGTCCTCATGACACCACCAAGTGAAGAACAGAACCCCAGATCAAATTCTTCATATGGACCAAACTCTTCATATGGATCCAAATCCTCATAGGACCAAATTCTTCACGAGGATCAAATTCCTCAAGCGGATCAAAGTCCTCATATGATTATTATCATGCTAACAAATCATCTCGTAGAGGTAAAGCTAAGGGCTATGAATATGTGCATTATTCTTCAAACCATTATGTTCATAAGTCCTCAAGAATTACTCGCTTATTCATATGCTTACCCTAACCCTCCAATGCTAAGCGAAATGGTTTGGCATCTTTGCCACCTTTCTCACATGGTGCTCGCAGGATGATGAACTCTTTGCCACCCCTCCATATGTGGGTGGTGAAGAAAAGAACTAATCTCTTCTGCAGGTCAGTCTCCGGGCGTGCTCGAACGTCTCAAGAATTTCTTTGGGGACACGACAAAATGCTCGAAAGGACGCAGCGAATCATGATGAAATGAACTTTCATTTCACACGTCCTCATCTTGCTATATCATTTATTGCTTGATGAAATTCATCGATGAACTTGATATCATATTCTTCACCGATGAAGCATATGAGATTGTAAGTTACACTAATTCATCTGCAGGATGATCAACCCAAAACCACCGAATGGGTCCTCGATAGTGGATGTACAAATCACATATTGGTGACAAGAATCTATTGATGGATGCTCCTTTATCACCGTCACCTCTGAAGCATATCATATTTTGCCGACAAAGGCAAAAGTCGTATTGGGTCTTGGTAAGGTTGCTATCTCTAAGGATAAGCACATGGACAAAGTCATGCTTGTTGAATCCTTAGGATACAATCTCATGTCGATCTCAATGCTTTGTGATCTTGATATGGTTGTTGTCTTTGGCAAATATCGTTGTGTTGTGATTATGGAAGTCGACAATTCCAAAGTCTTGAAGGCTTTAGGAGAGGAGATCTGTATATTGTTGATTTCTCTACTGGGACCACAACCAGCCATGTGTCTACTTGCAAAAGCCTCGGAAGGCTGGCTATGGCATCGACGACTTGGTCATGCGGGCATGAGGAATTTGAACATGCTTGCGAAGAAGAAGCATGTCATTGGCATTGAGAATGTCAAATTCCTCAAGGATCACTTATGCGGAGCATGTGAAGCGGAAAATGACCAAGGCCAAGCATCCAAATAAGACTATCATGACCACTACTCATCCATTGAATTGCTTCACATGGACCTCTTCGACCTAATCATTATTCAGCAGTCACTAATGATGCATCTCTATATGGTTTTGTCATTGTTGATGATTATTCTCGATATACATGGGTACACATTGTTACTTACAAACATGAAGTGCAGGAAGTCTTCAAACGATTTTCCTCGAGGGCTTCAACCAACTTTGGTGTGAAGATCAAGCATATCAGAAGTGACAATGGAACTGAGTTCAAGAATTCTGGTCTTGATGCCTATCTTGATGAACTTGGTATTACTCATGAATTATCTGCTCCTTATACTCCTCAGCAAAATGGCGTCGTGGAGCGCAAAAACAGAACTCTTGTTGAGATGGCTCGCACTATGCTTGATGAATACAAAACGCCTCAGCGTTTTTGGATTGATGCAATTGATCCGCTCGCCACATCATCAACAGAGTATATCTTCACAAATTCTTCAAGAAGACCGCATATGAACTCCTCAACGACAAGAAACCCAATGTGAGTTATTTCAAAGTCTTGATTGCTAAATGTTGGATTAGAGATCCTCACCACAACTCTAAATTTGCACCAAAGCACATGAAGGTTTTATGCTTGGTTACGGAAAGGACTCGCACACCTACTGAGTCTTCAACATTGTTCTTCACAAGATTGTTGACATGTAGATGTGCGGTTCGATGAAACTAATGGCTGCAAAAGAGCACCTACCTACTGTGTTAGATGAACCAGCACCGAGGATGCTATCAAGCACAAGGCAAGCGAGGATGTCATTCCCTCTTGAAGAATCTGGTGAAGAATTCATTCCTGTTCGTGAAGAACGTCGGTGATGCACTGAAGAACATGATGAGGAAATTGGTCTTTCAAGAAAATGCTGATCAAAATCCTCGGCGACAACCAACTCATCCACGTGTTGCAAAAGAAGTGCAAGTGGAGAAGATCATCGATGACATCAGCAAGCACCAGTCCTCTCACCGCTCAAAAGCCTCACACTTATCTAACTTTTGTGGGCACTATGCTTTGTCTCTATCTCAGAGCCCACTAAGGTAGATGAAGCATTTCGAGCCGGAGTGGATTCAGGCTATGCAAGAAGAATTACATCGTTCGAGCTGAACAATGTGCAGGAATTGGTCAATCGCCCGGATCCTCATAAGCATAATATCATTGGCACAAAGTGGATCTACCGCAACAAGCAAGATGAAAATGGCCTTGTTGTGAGGAATAAAGCACGACTAGTAGCTCAAGGCTACACACAGTTGAAGGAATTGATTTCGATGAAACTTTTGCACTGTTGCTAGACTTGAAGCTATTTACATTTTACTTGCCTATGCTAACCATCATGATATCATCTTATATCAAATGGATGTGAAAAGTGCATTCCTCAATGGTAAGCTTGAGGAAGAAGTATATGTTGCTCAACCCCAGGTTTTGAAGATCCCAAGAATCCTTGACAAAGTCTTCAGACTAAATAAGGCTCTCTATGGCCTCAAGCAAGCCCCTCGGCGTGGTATGATACACTGAAGGAATTCTTCGTGAAGAATGGCTTCACACCCGGTTCACTCGATCCTACTCTATTTACTAAATCATATGATGGTGAACTGTTTGTGTGCCAAATATATGTTGATGATATTATCTTTGGCTGTACTAACCAACGATATAGTGATGAATTTGCCTATATGATGAGTGAAGAATATCAAATGTCTATGATGGGAGAGTTGAAATTCTTCTTAGGTCTTCAAATTAAATCAAAGACAATGGCATATTCATATCTCGGAGAAATACCTCAAAGATGTCTTGAGGAAATTCGGCATGCAAGATTGCAAAGGCGTCAAAATTCCTATGCCCACAAATGGTCATCTATGCACTAATGAAAATGGTACTGACTTCGATCACAAGGTATACCGCTCCATGATTGGTTCTTTATTGTACCTATGTGCATCTAGGCGGATATAATGCTTAGTGTTTGCATGTGTGCCCGATTTCAAGCTGCAGAAGGAATCACACCATAAGGCTGTGAAGCATATTCTTGATATCTAGCTCACACACCAACACTAGGATTATGGTACCCCAAGGGCTCTGCTTTTGATCTCATTGGATATTCGACTCGACTATCTTTGGTGATCGTGTGGACCGCAAGTCAACATCGGCACTTGTCATTTCCTCGGACGATCTTTGGTCCATTGGTCCTCAAGAAAGCAGAACTGTGTATCACCGTCTCTTCGCTGAAGCTGAATATATTGTTCTTTGGGTCATCTTGTGCTCAACTGCTTTGGATGAAGCAAACCCTCAAGGACTATGGCGTCAGCGTGAAGAATGTGCCTCTCCTCTGCGACAACGAGAGTGCCATCAAGATTGCTCACAACCAGTTCAGCACTCAAAGACTAAGCACATCCAGATTAATCATCATTTTCTTCGTGATCATGTGTTGAAGGCGATATCTCCATCGAGCATGTGAAGGCGAAGAACAGCTAGCTGATATCTTCACCAAGCCCTTGGATGAGAAGAGATTTAGCAAGTTGCGGTGTGAGCTAAATATCTTAGAATCTTCGAATGTTCTTTGAAAAGGACACACATCCTAACCCTTATGCATAACTGATGACTTAGATGTGCAACACATGAAGAAACGTTGTTCCTCAATCAATGAAGAATAACACTCTAAGTGTGAAGAAATCAATGAAGAATTTGATTCTCAGAACCCTACGACAATTGTACGCGGTGTCTGAAATCATCATTCTTATACGATGGGCTACACCACCACAAAAGTTGAAAATCTTCAATCTGAGTTTTTCCTCATTTTTGAAATTCCTCAGTTCTTCAAATTCTTCAACTTTGCAACATCTTCAACATTTCCGTCGTCTTTCTTCATTGGCTATATATATATATATATATATATATATATATATATATATATATATATATATATATATATATATATGAATTTATGTCCTCTACATTCACTTATTGCTAATTCTTCAAGTTGCGATTTACGCTAAGTGAATGTGATCGGACCCTTCCCTCTATGCTATACTCAATCCAATCTATTCACAAATTCTTCATATGCGTTTCGATTGAAACTCGTTCAAAGTCTTCTTTGGTCCTTGACAATGAAGAAATTGCGAACGAACTTTTAAACAAATCTTATCCAAGTTTTCGTTTTACCGCTCAAACCGTTCCGCATCCCACGATGTATTAGTTTAATCACCCACGATCTTACGATCTCATACGCACGATGCGTGGGTGACACACGTCGCGTGAAGGAGAAAGGGCAGGGGCATGTTAGTCCAAAATCTTGGCGAACAGTTTTTCACCGTGGCTATAAATACCCCCTTTACCCTCCTCACTTCATTTACTCCGCTCGATCGCTGTCTCTCGCTCGAGCTCTCCTCAAACCCTAGCGCCACCGCTACTCCATCGCCGCCGGTGAGGAAAAGCTTCACCCTCGACCTCATCACCGTCGTACTCGCGCCCGATCGCGAAATCTTCACTCCGCCGCCAGTAGTTGTCTTCCTCCGCCAAGTTAGGGCGTGGAAGATCTAACGTGACAAACTTCTCTACAGTTCATCTCTGTTCGTCGTGTTCTTCAGTTCGGGTAATTAAAAGTCACTTTTATTACTCGCGTTGATTCTCAAATCTTTCTGAAAATCTTCAAAGGTGTTTTACTCTTCAAAATCTTCACATATGAACACCTCACACACTATATGTTCTTGATTTATCTCCCTAAGCATTCATTTCTTCAAGATTCCTCAATTGTGCGGATTTTCGATCTGTACAACTCTGGAACCTAAGGCAAGCGCTTAGTGAAATTCCTCAAGGCTCAAACTGGTCAAATTCCTCAAAACTTGCTTCTTTTGAAAAATCTTACGAGAAGCATATGACCTCTCCAAATTCCTCGCACCTACACTCTGTTCACAGTACTCATGTCATTCTTGAATCACTAGGTTCTCATCAACTTAACTCATTTGCAGCGTTCCTCGAAGAAAAACTGCATACTTCTTGAGTGCTCTATTGTTCAAATTCCTCACCAAGAAAATGGCGAAGGCAAGAGACCCAGAAGGGAGGAAAGAAACCGAAGTCATGACTGCTTTTGAGATTCTGAGGAAATATACAAAGACTCTGCACACTGATGAATCCAAGTTTGGCAAGGAAACTAAGAACCAGCGCAAAGTCGCATCTGAGAGAATAGAAAGGAGATGGGCACGAGAATGGCGAGAATACCGCTATGTCACTCCTAAGTACATGAGGAAATTCACTCTGAATCCTCCATGCCCAAGAGCTCCTCGGCTTTGGCCAAGTCGCACGATCCCACCAGCGTCAAGCGTGGTGAAGACTTTCTGAAGAATGGTCCAGCGCCAAGCCAAATTGGCAAGACAGGCCAAGGAGGCGGTGAGGAAATTCAATGAGGATTCTGCTGCTGCTTTGCTGCTCTTGAGCCCTCGGTCAAGCCGAGGAAATCAATGCCAAAGAAGCTCGCACGCAAGCCAAGTGCTTCACCGTCAGCGCCCTCACGGCCCAGTTCCTCGCTGCGCCCTCACGGCAAATTCCTCGATCGCTGCTGCTCATTCAAAATCCTCAAGCAGCTCCTCCAAGTCCTCAACACTGTGCATCTTGCAACTTGTCAAAGGACTCAAGGATTCTCCATTGCTTCGGTGTTTGACAAGTTCCTCGGCTGCACCAATGTCCTCAACAGTCCCACTGCTGAAGACAAAAGCAATCGCTGGACGCGGTCCTCGGCCAAGTCCAAAGAAGAAACAGGTTGCATTCAATGTTCCCTCGATGATGAAGCCTCGATGAAGAACTTGAAGAAATCATCGAGACAGATCGACCAAGGCCGCTAGAGCCAAAGGAACAAGTGTGCCTCTGCTTTTGGATCCAAGAAGATCCTAGACTTCATTGACTGTGGCATCGGGATCCACACACTCCTCTCCGGATCTGCCATCGACTCTGGTCAAAGTCACATGCTGAACCATTTCATCTCTGAAGAGAAATGGAAATTTGAAAAGGCTCGTGAATTGAAGAGAGCAAAAGCAAGAAAAGAGAAGCTTCTGAGGAAAAACATCATCAACTTGACTCCTGAAGAACTTCTTAAAGCTCAATCGAAATCAAGCACTCAGCAAGGATTTTGATGCTTACAATGCTGACTGGCAAGGAGCCAAGGTGAGATTCGTCACTCTGACGAAGAGAATGTCAACTGTTGCAGCTTCATCGCAACAAGAAAATCCTCAGGCTGAAGAATCTGCTCAGCCTGCTGAAGAACATGCCAGCACTGCTGATGACTTTCAGCGTGCTGATGAGAACACAAGTTCCAGGGCTGATGACTCCATTCCAGCTGCTGAAGAAATTCCCAGGGCATCCACTAGTGGTGCGCCTGAAGAATCTGAAGGAAACAGGGCAACTGCACCAGTTGTGCCTGAAGAAACTGTACCACAATCCTCAGCTCCTCCTGCACCAACACCAACTCCAATTCTTCCTTCTGCCTATGAAGTGAAGAAGACAAAGGCTGCAGAACGAGCTGCAGTGAAGAAAAGGAAGGCATCAGCTGCGTCAAATTCTTCGGCTGCGAAGAAATTGAAGCCAATGACCAGCTCGATTGAAAATCCTATCGATGCCATTCCCATTTCCTCCATGTCATCCAAGGAAATTGTTCCCTTTGGAGAAGAATACACGATCCCAAGCGGATCAGATGAAGAAAATCAATCTGTTGCTACTTCAGAACAGCTTGATGAAGAAATTGAAGTGGAAGCTTTCCCTTCAACTCCTGTTGCTTCCTCACCCGTGCCTCAGTTCACAGCTGAAGAGGCAGGTGTTGAGGAAATTGAAAAAGAAGATGAAGACGTGGATATTGGGTGCACTACACCTGTGATGAACGATGACTTTTGGGAAATCAGCACCCCAATACTCCCCTCTTCACTCCGCTTCAACAAGTTCCTCAGTCACCGACTACTACTGTTCAAATGGGCTCTGAAGAAACTCATCCCACATCATCTGTCAACGAAGAGATTCCAGCCACTAGCGTTGAAGAACCCATCGCTGATCCTCAAACCGCACAAGGAGAGGAACCAGAAATTCCTCGACTGAAGAACACGAAATCGCGATTCACGAGGTTGTGCTTCAAATAATGATATTCCTCTGCCCAAGCCAAAGAATCCGTTTCGAAGCAAGCAAAAGTTCAAGGCTGAAGATTTCTTTTCTGAGCATGTGTTCTTCACTGCCTACAATCCTTATGACTCTGCTCGAATGAGGAAAAGACGCTTCTGGACTCCAACACAAGCAAATTTCTATTCCTCAGTGCTATTCGACAAGGACAAGATCTTCGACCATGAGCATATTCCTCATGTGGATATGGAATCACTGCCGTGCTTCGAGCCAGTACTCCGTGTTCTTCACGATGCAGGGCTGCTGAATTTCTGCACCGATATATGTGACTGGAATGAAGAACTCATTCTTCAGTTCTATGCCACCCTGCACATCACCGGAGATGCTGAAGACATCAACTCATGGGTTCTGGATTGGATGAGTGAAAATACTCACTACAAGGCACCAAGAACTGAATTGCTTCGTGTCCTTCCTCTTGATCCTCCCCATGAATCTGCTCGTTGCCTCTACAATGAGCGTGAATCGTCTCGATCACTTCATGCAAATCTTGATGAAGCCATTGAAGCGGGCCAAGCCCTCGAACCAAATTCCTCATCAAGGATTTGCTATATGTGCCTCGGACTGTGTACAGAATCTTGGCGAAGACTATGAGTCCAATCAAAGGCCACGACTCAAATGATGAAGACGTCGTTGGCATCATGAAGAACATGCTTTTCAATATCATTCATGGCGTTCCAGTCAACTTCCATGATTTCTTCATGAGGACTCTGGCCAATATTGCAATGTCACCTTTTGAGCTGAAGCCATATGCGCCTTGGATCATGAGATTCATAAGGGCAAGATCTTCACTGAACTACAAGGCTGACACTCTGAATCATGGCAGCTTCCTGCCGCCCATTGAAGTCCTCAAGCGACCAATTTCATCATCTGATGACAAGGGCAAGGCAGCAGCTGTAATTGATGAAGGCACTCGTCCATTGGATGGTCAGTTTCGCAAAGCTGCATCTTACTCCACCAATGACGATTCTGCTACGCATGATACTGCCGCAAATACCTCAACCAAGAAACAGCCTCAAGCCACAAGCACCGTGGTGATGGTGATCGTGAGTTACTCCTCAGTCTTCATCAGAAGGTTGATCGCAATCAGAAATGGGTCAAGCGCCAATTTGCTGCAATTCTTCATAATATGACCTCAACGCATAATGATGTGAAGAAAAACCAGTACTACCTTCATGAAACCCTCAACCGCACCTGGGCTGTTCTTAATCATGTCTATTCCGCGGAAGAATTGAAGACTATGGGTCTTCAAGAAGCTTATGACTGGTCTGCACCACCTCCGAAGAAAATCAAGAGAGTCAAAGTTCCTGCTTTGGTGGCCAGCTCTTATTCTTCATCGTAAACCGATGAATATGAAGATTTGGGCGACAACTGCGGCAGCCCTACTTCAACAACCAACCCGACAATCTGGGGCTCCTCCATCAACTTGAATATCTTGAGGCGTTAGTCCTCGGTTTCAATCCTTTTGGTCATTTGATGACAAAGGGGAGAAATCTGAGTTAGTCTTCAAGCGGGTTTATACTATGGGCGTTTTTATTAAGTTACAACTCTCGTTCTTCCGAAACTTTTATTGGATCGAGTTGTAATCTTAAATCCGATGGTGCCCTGATACTTTTGATCGTGCATTGTGCTGACTTTGCACTGTGCTCTAATACTTTTGATCGTGCTTCTGATGCTCTGATTTTGATACGTGTTATGCTCTGATGCTTTTGAAGCACTAAGCTCTGAATGTGATATTTGAGCTCTGATACTTTTGATGTGCTATTCTGCATGCTTATTCCTCGTTAAATATCATTGCACGCATGCTGAATCTCATCAGGCACCATATTTCATCATGCATTTCAAATTCTTCATAGTATATATATCAAATGCGTGTATGAATTACAAGATATAGGGGGAGATCTCCATGATTCAAATCTTCAAATGTGCATTGCCTCAAAAGCAAATTCCTCATTATGCACATATTCAGGGGGAGTTCTTCTATATCTTGCAATCAAATTCCTCAATATCGATTTACACTTCATATGTTTATCCTCGTTGAAAACTTAACCTATGTTGTCATCAATCACCAAAAGGGGAGATTGTAAGTGCATCTAGTGCCCTTAGTGATTTTGGTGTATTGAAGACTTATAGGTTAAATGGCGATGCTTGTGAGTGTACACAGGTCTATAAGTCTATGAGGAGTTTGATATTTACAGAGAAAGTCGACCCTAAAATGAAGTTCTTATTTGAAGACTTTGATATTTCGAAGACTTTCGAAGACTTTGAAAGTGAAGAAATTGGTGTGACCATGAAGACTTGATATTCATTCGAGGAATATGAAGCGTGAAGACTTTTGTTTTCGTAGTTTCATTTTCTCTTTCTTGAGTCATAGGAAACACCGTCTTCGTTAAAGGGGGTCGAGGAAATACTAAGGAAAAATTTCCATGTGATGCTCAACTCAAAATCCTACACCTACCAATCCCTTGAGTGAAGCCATTGGAAATCTCATACGATTCGGTCAAATTCTTGAAGGATGAGACGCAGTTCTTACAGTCACCGATGACTTTGCTCGATCGAGGAGTTAGGAATTCGCCGATCGAATTGCCTACGATGAGAACATGATAGCCCCGAGGACTTTGAAAGTCAAATTTCCGACCGTTCTTTTGTCTTGGCCAATGACCAAAATATCTTATCCACCTAACGGTCATATCATTGAAGGGCATTTATGTCTTATCATGTCGGGCTGCTCCCTAGGCTATAAATAGCCGCCCCTACAACCACTAGTTGGTTGGCTGCTCGAAGAACTTGACACTTGTCATTTGAGAGCAACCCATCCTCCGAGGACTTTGGCGAAAATCATCAAGTGAGGAAAATCAAAACCAAACCCCACAAACCCCAAGTGATTGAGCATCATCAAGAAATTGATCTGCGTGGATCCGACGCTTATTACCTTTGAAGACTGTGCTTCTTCCGACGGTTAGGCGTCAAGGTCTAGAGCATCAAGAGGAATTGTGGATCGCCGAGTGACCAAGTCTGTGAAGGTTTGGAAGTCACTGAAGACTTACCACGAGTGATTGGGACGAGGCTGCGTGGTCTTAGTTCAAGGAGAATACGGTGAGGCTGGGTGTCTGAGTTGCGGCTCAGAGGCTGGGTGTCCGGAATGTGTGTCCTCGAGTTTAAATACTCGGCCGCTCCAACCAGACGTACAACCGAGACAGCAGTTGGAACTGGTCTACCAAATCATTGTCTTCACCAACTGGTGGTTCTATTTCCTCAACTCATTCATTTCCTCATTACATGTTGCATATTGTTCATATCGTGCTTGAAGACTTTGATGAAGACTTTCACAAATTCCTCAGTTCAATTTCTTGATCTGTTTGTCTTCATCTTGTTATCCTGTGTTTACGCTTCTGTACTTTGTTCTAGTCTTCATTTCATCATCTTGACTATGTGTAATCTGTTGTGTTTACCTCTGAGTACTTATTCCGCTGCAAATAGTTCTTTGCTAAGGAATTTCCTCACCGGCAAATTCCTCAGTGAAGAATTTCATAAAAATCGCCTATTCACCCCCCCTCTAGTCGATATAACGCACTTTCAGGTGGGTTGCTCTTAAACGACAAAAGCCGCGCACAAACTCTGAGCAGCCACAAATTTATGGTGTAGGGGGTGGGCTATTTATAGCCACTAGGCAACCCGACCTGATTTGTCCAAAATGACCCTGGGTCACTAAGGAGGCCGACACGTGTTCCAACGGTGATTGGATTTCAAACACACGCGGCAACTTTACTTGGGCTACAAGCAAAGCTGACTCATCCAGCTCTGGATAAGATTTGCTCTCATTGTCTTCGCTCGAAGACATAGGATTTGGGTTGAGCATCACTTCAGTCACTCTGACTTAGTTCACTGGGGCCCCCACTTAACAGTACGGTGGTTCCTATGACTCAACAAAGAAGAAAATGAAACAGCCAATCCACACAGTCTTCGCCCTCCAAAGTCTTCACTCAATGTCTTCTCATGTCATAGTATTCAATATGAATATCTTCTCATACCACCATTGTCTTCAATGTCTTCATACATTTTTAGGGGTCATCTCCGGTAGGTAAACCGAATCAATGAGGGACACTACCTGCGTTATCCTGCAATTCTCACAAACGCATTAGTCCCTCAACCAACTTTGTCGTCAATACTCCAAAACCAACTAGGGGTGGCACTAGATGCACTTACAATCTCCCCCTTTTTGGTGATTGATGACAAACTGGTTGAAGTTTTCAATGGGGATAAAGTGTGTGAAATTGTAAGGATAGGTAATTTGTCTTCATAAGTTGCAAGGGCTCCCCCTGAAGATGTGCATATAAGGAATTTGCTTTTGGAATGCAAATGCACATGGCAGGTTGTACTTGTGGAGATCCACTTCAACTTATGAAGATAATTCATCATGCATGAAATGATATAGCAATAAGAATGACATGCATAATGAAAAATGGACGTCTGCGGAATGATCTAAGTGCGGAAGTTATCATCGCACATGCGGAATTTATCATCGCAAAGCAAATAAGTAGCAGAAGTAGCAGACGACCATCAAGTTTAGTTGTTACAACTCAAAGAACCAAATGTTTCAAAACGCAAGAGTTGTAAGCACGCAGCAAAATATAATGCAACCGCCCATGTGAACCCGCTTGAAGACTATCAACTCATACGCTTCTCCCCCTTTTGTCAGTAATGACCAAAAAGGTTTGAAGACATAGAGCATCTACTCGTCAACATGAGTAGGTGAAGCAGGCAGGGCTGTCGTCGTTGGTTGGCGGTGCGGATGAGCTTGGTGCAGTGTCGATGCGCGCTGTAGTAGTTGGAGGTGGTGAAGTAGCATCATCTTCATCATCGATCACTCTGGCATTAATTGTTGCCGCAGAAGAGGAATATTCTGAGTCTTCAAGAGATGGAGTTCGACGCAGGGTAGCAGTCCTTGGAGGAGTAGAGTCGAACTGGAATCGTTCATTGAAGCCATCATCTTGAAGATCGGCTTGACCTTTGGCGAGTCAAACTCTTCCATGATCTTGACAAGTTTCATGAGCAACAAAGGCATTCTTGGTGGCAAGGTTGCGAATCGATTGACATCCACCAAGAGGCTTTGCATTTGGCGCTGAGCGAAATGATGCTTATCACGCTTACGATGAAGATCCACAAGAAGCTCTCGGTCATTAAGAACACGAGCGCTTCGAGGCCTTTCTTGCGATGGTACTATCGGTAGCCCGATTGGCGCTCTATGAAAGGGCCAGGTGTTACCGGCTAGTGGATAGAATCTTGTTGCTGCATGAACACCTTCAATAGGCTGAGTGAAGCTTTGGTGCTCAATGTTCTGAAGACAAAGTGGCGTCTTGGCAGGGTCAGAGTACACAGCATCAACTGACATATCAACCTCAGGCAGAAATATGATGTGATTGCGAGCAGAGGGCAGATAGTCGACAGATGAGTATCGCTTGATGAGGCGCATGACTCAGGGAGCATAAAACTTCAGACCAAACAGGTCAGAACCGGAAGCCGCAAGTTGTCTGATGAAGAATTCCTGAGTGTTGAAGCTGATGCCATTTAGAATATAGAAGACCAATGTCTTCATGGCTCCTTCAAGCTTGGCCGATGATGAGTGTCCCTTGACTGGCCATAGAGTTTGCCTGATGATGTGATATATGGTGCGCGGCAGATACTCAAGGTCTTCAACAAAGAAATGTGTGGGATACTCAGCATCAGATGGCAAAGGCTTCATCATGCTCAGCATCTGGCTCATATTAGGTTCAGGCTTATGAAAGATGCTCTCCTGACATTGCGGTGTGGTAGCCGATTAGGCTCATAGAGTTCTCCAGGTGGCTAGCCCAAGAAGCTCGATGATGTCCATAGCTTTGGCTTCATGATGAACATTGCAGTCATCCACTCAAGAACCCATGTCTTGATGTCTCTGTTGTAGCAGCATGAATGTGCAGTGGCATAGAATTGAAGCACTAGCTCTTCATTCCAATGTTCCTTGTCTGTCACAAAATGGGCAGACCAGCATCAAAGCGATCAAGGGATTCTTCCAAACACGGCAGTCCAGCAATAGCCCGTGTCAAAGGCGCATATGAGGAAAATCGCCCTTGATCATATAGCACGCAGAGTAATAAACTTGCGGATAGCTCGAACCGATCGATGAAATCCTTGGCTTGGAGTAGGGGTTCTTGGTATTTGTCGAAGAAGGTATTGTGGCTCTTGAAGCCATTGGCATTGAATGATCTGGCGAGTTGGCGATGCACTGGAAACCTTGGCAGCTGAGGCTTTGGCTTACGGACTGAGGCGATGCTCAACATGATAGTCAAATTGGGGGCGAAGGCGGCGGTGAAAGCACGAGCGAGCCATCAGCGGTGACAAAGTGACCGTGATCGTATGCTTGCTCAATAGTGTGAGGCCTTGGTGGCGGAACAGGGCGAGGGCAACATCGGAGGGTCCGGGCTGCAACAAGGTGCTTGAGAGCATTTGTCATATTCGCTCAGTGCAGCCTCCTCATTGGCGTCGGTAGGTGATCTCATTGGCATCGGTCTGGGGGCCACATTTTCTTTGAGCACAGATTGCCTCATTGGTTTCGAGCACCTTGAGGTTGGTGCGAGGCTCCACATTGGCGTCGACCATGACCCGTCATTGGCTTCATTGGCATTGGTGGTGGCAGCCTCAACATTTCAACCTCCTCTTGACTAGCGGGAGGGTCAGGCGCGAGCACGTTCAGATCATGAGCGGCTTCTTCTTCAATAGCTGGGGGTGGTGGTACACGAACTTCTTCTTCTTCAATGGCAGGGGGAGTTGGTACACGTACTTCTTCTTCTTTTTCTCCGGCTGATGCAGCGGAATGTCTTCAGCAGCATGAGCTTGGACATGGAGATGTTCCTTTGTTGGAGCTGGTTGAGACGAATACTTGCCATGCAATTGAGCGTTGCACATCTCTCCTTGAGGCAGCTCGTGAGAGGGACTTGAGGCCTTTGTCCTCTGCGAAGCTGCGAAGAGCGGCTTCAGGTTGGGAGATGGAGTTGGGTGAGCCTGAAAGTCTTCATCCTCTCCTTGCACTGGGGATGTAGTTTGTTGTTGTTGGGGAGTTCTGGGGGAGTCTTGTTGTTGTTGTGGGTGATCAGCCCACGAAGCATCCTGTGCAATTGGCATCAATGGACGACCAATGCTGATGATTTCGCTGTTCATACGAACAGGCGATGATACCACTTGATGTTCGATCTGAGGAAGAACTTCATCATCATTTACATTGTCATCTTGACCAATGTCTTGGCGTTAGGTTGTTCTGCTGGAATATCTTCGATCGCATGAGCCTCTGTGGTAGCGAGCTCATGGACAACCATCCTTCTTTCTTGGTGAGCAGACTGGGGCGAACAGCGGAGATGGGTTCAAGCGACTAAGGGCTCTGTGGAAGCAGCCCTAGTCTTCTTGGTCTTGTGCTTCTTCTTGGAGGGGCGGCATCGAAGCTTCGCATGCTTTCTCTTTCGGGCATCGGCCTCGGCAGCCTTTGTCTTCTTCCGTTACAAGCGGTTGTGGTGACCTTTGGCTTGAGCAGTCATCTTTTCGGGAAGATAATCGAGGGCTTCTTGGCTTGAAGGCTCAGCTGTTCAGGTGCTTCTTCTTCCTCTTTGCAGCCATCACAGGGTCAATGCCGGGACGGCCAAGGGACTTGCGCTTCTCGGCCTCATTGTAGGCAAGCACACTTATCGACCAAAAGCTTCATGCGTTCTCGAGAGCCCTGAGCTTCTTGGCGCTTCATCAGAAAAGCTTCTTTAAGCTCATGGAGCATGACCTTGAAGTTTCGGACGTCTTGAACACTCAGATTGGCCACATGCTTCTTGAATTGAGCCTTCTCAAAATCAATCTTGTTTTTGAGCTCAACGATGCGCTGAGCAAGAGCTAGCTCAGAAGCAATGGCACCATTGAAGGCGACACTGAGGCCAATTGGGAGCTGTAAATCTTCAAAGCTGATGTTGGGGGTGTCGAACCACTCATCAATGAAATTATGAATGATGGCCACATCAAGCGAGGCAGATTCTTTGAAGATTTGGCTTCCTCTTTGCTCTTGATCAGCTGCTCAAGGGCATCATCGCAAGATCTTCATCACTTGATAGATCAATGGGTTCTTCTCATGAAATTGCGGCAGGAGTCAAAGCTCCTTGATCGGATGGTCTAACAAGTTGCTTCTTCTTGTCCGTTCTCTTGGAGACACGGACAGATCTTCAGATCGCCTAATCGGCCGGGAGGTGCGATGGCGATTAACCATACGCATAAAGTCTTGGCGGGGCTTTGCGGTGATGTTGAAGCCTTTGACTTCTTTTGCTTCTGCGGCTTTGGAGGTGGAGGAGCAGGAGCTTCATCAGAGTCAGCACCATCGTCAGAATGATCTACTCTGGCGCCTTGGACCATGATATAAGTGATGAGGCCGTCAAGGTTGGCATAGGGGCCAATGACATTGGGATTGGCTTCATGGGAGCCATCAGCACAGGGAGCAGAGGGACCTGGATTGAAGCCCAAACCCAAGGACTTCTTGTTCTCCTTGGCCGAAGCCACAGCAAACTGATAGTTGCGCTTGAAGAGCGAATCTTCACGTCACCATAGAAGTAAAGTGGGATCTGCGTTTGCTGGCTGTGGCCCGCGGACCATGCATGGATAGAAGCCTTGTTCAATGGCTTCAGCTCGGCTCTTGGGTTGAAGCCCTCGATAGAGGATATCACCCCATGGACTCATGATGGCATGCTTCTCTGCATATTCCTTTGTCACAAATCTGTACTTGAACCACTCCTCAGCCCAATAGCGTCGAATCCATTGGGTTCGCGTCTTCCTCTGATGATAATTCTCTTCAGGATCTGTCTTGTACAGTTCTGCTAAGTCATCAGGCAGATCTCGAGATGTGCCACTTCTGCGCTGTCTGCCACCCTTCCTTGCTGATTTCTCTGTTGCCATGAACTTCAAGCTGAAAGGCTTCAATACGTTCAAAGGCTTCAGAGGCCTGCGTTTGCTCATCAGACAGGAACTGGTTTCTGGAGAATTTATATGGTGCTACAAGTATTCTGCAAACGAATGCAAACTATGAGAACCAAGGGATTCTCCCATGGACATGTACCTGTGACAGCATTAGAGATGCGAGTGAAGGGGAAGAGGTCATATGCATTCTCAGAAGATTTTGAAGATAAATCAGTTTGAAGACATTGACCTCATGTTGCGAAGACATTCACTTATATAGATGAGTTGGTTCGATTTGTACCAATCCACGAATAAGTACAAGTGAGGAATCAAGCTAGTAGAAATCTAAGTGAATCGACTAGGCGGTATGAGATCTGAGCGGAATAGATCTAGCTTTGAATAGACGAAACTACTTTTGGTAAATAGGATGAATCTTGAAGATCAAAAGGTGGTAAAAATAGAGTTATAATTACCGCATCGAAGAACTGCTAGATGGAGAAGAATAGGAGACCGAGTAGTTCAGCCCACCGTGCCCTAACTTGGCGACGGAGGACACCTCTGGCGATGGGCGGAGAGCACGATGTCATGGCACGGCGTGAGGCGGCGTCGAAGAAGTCGCGGCAGCTAAGCGCTTTCGCGGCGTCGTCTCGAGATAGCGGTGGCGCTAGGGTTTTGACGGAGGTGGAGAGGTGGAAGAAGTATTTCTTTACATGAGGGGACTAGTATTTATAAGTAGGTGAGAGAGCGCCAATTCGCTGGTGCCCTGCCGGTTCATATCTCGAAGTGCGTGGCAAGCATGCAACACACCCGTGGTTGTCCCACATTCCCGCCCGCCCGGGCATGTCGGAGAGTTGTTCCGGCTTCTCCGGATTTCAACAGTAAAGATAAGCCCTTAAAACAGATTTAATGTTTGTCTCTGTGCCTTCTGCTGACTAGGACGCAGAGAAGACATTCGACAGTTTCAGCAGAATGCATATGATTTGGATAGATAGAATTGAGATAGAGAGCATAGAGAGATTAGGGTCCGATCACATTCACTTAGTGCAAAAAGATCCAATCTTGAAGACATAGCTATAAGTGAATGTTGTAGAGGACAGAACACTAGTATATATATATCAGAAAGCAATCAAATCATCATAATGCAGAAAGTCATGAAGACAAATTGAAACTGAAGACAAACCAAATGCGAAGTCATTGCAACATAACGCCTTGAATGAAACGCTTCAAACAAGAAAGGTTGGTGGTGGCGTTGCCCACCGTATAGGAAGTATTAGACCCAGACACGGCGCACAATTATCGTGGCGCTCCGAAGTCAAATTCCATGTTAATGTATTCACACTCAAAGTGTAGATCTTCATTAATTGAAGATATACATTACTTTGTGTGTTGCACATCTAAGTCATCAACATGCATAAGTGTTAGGATGTGTGCCTGATCACAGGACATTGGAGGATTCCAAGATATTTAGCTCACACCGTAACTTGAAAAACCTTTTCTCATCCAGGGGCTTTGTGAAGATATCTGCCAGTTGCTCATCAGTGTTGGCGTGAATGATATCGATATCTTTCTTCATAACATGATCTCGAGAAAATGATGGCGAATTTCAATGTGCTTTGTCTTGAGTGTTAATTTGGATTGTTGGCTATCTTGATGGCACTCTCATTGTCGCAGAAGAGAGGTACTTGTGTCGAGTTGATGCCATAATCCTTGAGAGTTTGCTTCATCCATAGAAGCCGAGCACAACAGGATCCAAAGGCAATGTATTGATTCACGGTTGAGAGTGATACAGTTACGCTTCTTCAAAGACCAACAGACAAGTGATCGACCAAGAAAATGGCATGTGCCAGATGTAGACTTGCGATCCACCTTGTCACCAGCATAATCAGCATTAGAGAATCCAACCAAATCGAATCTTGAGCCCTTGGGATACCATAATCCGAGTGTTGGGGTGTAAGCCAAATATCAAAGAATTCGCTTCACAGCTAAGTGATGCGATTCCTTTGGTGCTGCTTGGTACCGAGCACACATGCAAACACTAAGCATAATATCTGGCCTAGATGCACATAAATAAAGCAAAGAACCAATCATGGAGAGGTATACCTTTTGATCGAACTCTTTACCATTGTCGTCGGGACCAAGATGGTGCTTGGCTGGCATTGGTGTCGTGTAGCCTTTGCAGTCTTCCATTCCAAACTTCTTCAGACAGTCTTTGAGGTATTTCTCTTGAGATATGAAGATGCCATTCCTCTGCTGACGAATTTGAAGACCAAGGAAGAACTTCAGCTCACCCATCATGGACATTTGATATTACTCTTGCATCATGTACCCAAACTCATCTTGCATACTTTGGTTGGTGCATCAGAAGATAATGTCATCCACATATATTTGGCACACAAACAGTTCACCATCATATGTCTTCGTGAAGAGAGTGGGATCGAGGATCGGGTTTGAAGCCTTTGCTCTTGAAGTCTTTGATTGTATCATACCGAGCACGAGGGCTTGTTTGAGGCCATCTGATTGCCTTGTTTAGCTTGTACACCATATCGGGATGTTTTGGATCTTGAAGCCAAGTGGTTGTGCGACATATACTTCTTCTTCAATCTTGCCATTGAGAAATGCACTCTTTACATTCATTTGATATAGCAAGATATTGTGGTGATTAGCATAGGCTAGCGATATCACGAATGGCTTGAGCCCTAACAGGAGCAAATGTTTCATCGAAGTCAATTCCCTCCACTTGGGTGTATCCTTGAGCCACAAGGCGTGCTTTATTTCCGCGACTTGACCATGCTCATCTTGCTTGTTTCGATATATCCATTTTGTTCCAATAATGTTATGCTTGCGAGGATCAATTAAACTTGACAAGTTCCGGACATTATTTAGCTTGGCTATTGAAGTTCTTCTTGCATGGCTTGAATCCATTCAGGTTCCATAAAAGCTTGACAACTTTCTTGGGTTCGATATTGATACAAATGAAAAGTGCCCACTGAAGTTTGCTAGGTGTGTTGCTCTTGATCGAGTGAAGCGGACGGGTGCATTGATCTTTGTCAATTATCCTCTCTATTTGAACTTCATTTGCGACACGGGGATGAACAGGACGAAGATTTTGCTCTGGCTGATCATTGTCATCATCGGGAGGATTGTCTTTGGTCTGAGCATTGTCTTCAGGTTGATTTGGTGCACAGATGATAACTTCCTCTTCAGGCTGTGCTTCAGAGGGCATGATTTCACCAGTTCCCATCAGCTTGATTGCCTCGTCTGAAGGAGCTTCATCCAGTGTACTTGGCAGGATCTCTCTCTGTGAACCATTGGTTTCATCAAATTTCACATCCACAGTTTCAACGATTTTGTAAAGGAAAAGGTTGAAGACTCTGTAGGAGTGTGAATCCTTTCCATAGCCAAGCATGAAGCCTTCGTGAGCCTTAGGTGCAAATTTTGACTTGTGATGGGGATCCTTTATCCAGCATCTTGCTCCAAATACTCGAAATGGCGGCGTTTGGCTTCATGCGATAAGCAGCTCATATGATGTTTTGTTGAAGCTTATGAATGTATACACGGTTGATGATGTGACATGCTGTATCAATAGCTTCAGGCCAGAACTTTCTTAGTGTCTTGTACTCATCTAGCATTGTTCGAGCCATTTCAATGAGGGTTCTGTTCTTGCGCTCAACAATGCCATTTTGCTAAGGTGTGTATGGAGCAGAGAACTCATGAGTGATTCCCATTGTATCCAGATACATATCAAGTCCAGTGTTCTTGAATTGATGCCATTGTCACCGATGTGCTTGATCTTCACACCATAATTGTTCATTGCTCGAGTTGGCGCTGAAGACATCTTGCACTTCAGTTTTGTACAGAATTATATGAACCCATGTGTATCTTGAGTAGTCATCAACAATGACGAAGCCATATAGACAGGCAGTTGTTGTGAGGGTGGAGTAGTGAGTAGGTCCAAATAAGTCCATGTGTAAAAGCTCGAAGGGTTGAGATGTTGTCATGATTGTCTTCGATGGGTGCTTTGCCCTTGTCATCTTTCCAGCTTCACAGGCACCACACAGATGATCCTTCTTGAACTTGACATCTTCGATGCCTATGACATGCTTCTTCTTGACTAGAGTGTAAGTTCCTCATGCCGGCATGTCCCGGCCTTTGATGCGAGCCGACGATGCGAAGCTTTTGTGAGAAGACAAAGCGCAAGTTGTGGACCTGCTGAGAAATCTACCAAGTGAGATAATCTTTTCGATACCCTTCAAAGACTAGAGATTTGTCGATTCCATTAGTACAAAGGCAGCGATATTTGCCAAATATCACAATCATGTTCAAGTCACAAAGCATTGAGACAGACATTAAGTTGAAACCAAGGGATTCAACAAGCATCACTTTATCCATGTTGTCAGGACCCCGACTCAATGCCACATCGATCTAGCATGTAACACTTCATATCACTTTGCGGCCTCACGCACGGTATCCCCACGGGTGTCGCCTTACCTTTGCCCGGGACCGTTTGCGCCTTTTGGCACACATATATGATAGTGTCGCTAGCATCCATATGATAAGGAGCCGGGCTGACATGGCTAGTCGTAAACCCAAAGTGGCACAAACTTACGAGGACGAGGCATCCATGACCTAGCATCGAGCGATGTCGGTCATCGCCGAGTGAATCCAGTGTAAGCTTTGGGCTAACAGGACTCGGTGAACTGGGCATGGCGGGCTAACAGGACTCCGGTATTCATCGCGTGACATTTCCCGAAGGGACAGACACGAGAGCGAAGAAGGACACATGCCGGCCAGCCTAGGTGTTCGGAGCGTGCTTGCGCTACCATGGCTCGATGGAATCACTAGGAGACATTTCGAGTGCAAGAGAGGCTACTAAGGATAAACAACCATATAGTCGAGATCCACACATAGCAATACACATTACACGTCACGCATAACATGCAAGTATGTGTTGTACAACATGGCATCACTGCATAACTCAACAACTCATATAGATGAAGGCTCGGAAAGAGCCATCATAGCGTTTATTGCAAGCAGGGGTCACAAGACCCATCATCTGAAACATACAAGCAACAAGCGGAAGCATTACATGTTTGAGTACAGACATCTACAAATGAAAAAGGCTGAAGAGCCTGACTATCTACAACATCCGATCAAGATCGTAGCTGAGGTACAAGCTACTCGTCGAAGTCCACGAGAACACTAGTAAGACCGAAGTCTCATTGCAAAAACATAAATAAAGCAACATGAGTACAAAGGTACTCAAGCAAGACTTACATCAGATCCTATCATACATGCATTTGTATCAAGAGGGTAATGTGGGGTTTAGTTGCAAACAAGCCAGCTTTGACTCTGTGGCTATCTGTTCTCTACGACTACGAGCTTCTTTGAGGTGATATAGGCGCTGCAGTCCACTAATCACCACACAATACACTACTATGGATTCATCCCGTCTCCCTCACGAGAAGGCCATCCATAGTACTCACACTTGTCTTGAGCATTTTATAGTATCCACTTTAAGTTATCTATGTACCATGTAAGCATCCAAGAAGTCCATATCCATGGACCGGCTATTGAATAGATCATGTTAACCTGCAGGGTGTACTTCTTCACACGCTCTCGCCACTTACCGCCATGCACACGTCATGTATCTCGGCAACCTTCAAGCGGAAGCTTTGGCGAGGGAATCGCCACGACTGTCTAACCACACAAGACTCTAATCCGGGTTTATCGCCTATTAGGGTTCCATCCGCAAGGAGATCCGGCGGGGTGTCGCTCCACGGCCCCAAACGATGTGAGCAGGGTTCCCAAGCCCACCATCCAAGGTGCCACTTGGTACACGTGCCACTTGTGCCTAGTCTGTCCCAAGCCCACGGCGGGTGCCACTTGGTAGACTACTAACACTACCTACAAACACGAAACTAGTTGCGACTCTGGGCAGAGACCAAGTTGGTTAATAAGTCGAGAGAATCGAGTTACGGAACAATGTGTGGTAGTGTCGAGTCATTGGACGACATACATAGAACTCGATTGCTTAGGGCGGTTCGGTGAGACAACCCACCATGTACTCCTACATGGCCTCTCACCGCTACCTTTACCAAATCGTGTTCACACACTTAACTCTCGACACGAGAACAACTCATAACACTCCAATTCATTCCCAATGAATCGGACTGACACAACTCTAAGCAATAGCAGGCATAGCATGGTAGGAACAAAACATGGGCTCAATCAACTCCTACACATGCTAGTGGGTTTCAACTATTCTTGTGGCAATGACAGGTCATGCGAGAGGAATGGGTTCAACTACATGACACAAAGTAGCGAGATGAATCGTTGTTGTCCTAATGCAATAGCGAGAGCAGGAGGCGAGAGAGTAGGATTATGTCGGAATGAACAAGGGGTTTGCTTGCTGGTAGATCAACAAAGGAGGCTTTGCTTCCGCAGGCAGTACTCTCGAGCACTCTTGAGGCGGGACCTATCGAGAAGGAGCAGTGCCAACAATCAAAACACAAGCATATGCAACAATATGATGCATGAATATGGCATGAAGATGTGATGTTGTTTGAGCTAATGCAACTAGTATTCATCTTGAGTGAAGTCCATTTGGACCAAGGGTTCAAATGCAACTCCAAATTAAACTCTTATAAATGCCATATATGTGTTTTCATCTATACAGCAGGTATAAGTTGGTTTTTCATGCATGAAACTAGTACAGATGGATAGATTGCATTTTTCGATAATTTTCCATATATAACTTATTTCAATCTGAGTTACGGTTGAATTGATATGAATTTTTGAAGTTTTGAATATTTTAAGGATTTCTGTTTAAAATAATTCGGAAAATAAATAATTCGTCGACATGACGTCATGCTGCGTCGGCAAGAGGTCAACGGTCTTGACAGGTCAAACGGCGTGTGGGGTCCCACGTCGATGTCCTGATTAGTTAACGGGGGTTATTTCTAATCTAACTTAGATTAGTGGCTGGGCCCTTGTCGGTGTCTCTAGGGGGTAATTAGTGCCTAACTAGAGACCCGTCGTCCGCGGAGTTTTGGCGCGGCGACCAACAATCTGTGGCGGCGACATCGCGGACTTGCGCTTCTGGCGGTGGTCGCTGAGGACCACCAGGCGTAGCCGTCGTCGTCGCGTCGCTGGCCCGTGGAAGCAAGTTGAGAACTTGGGCGCCGGAGCTTGCGAGGCGTGGCGGCGGCGGAGTTCGGCCGGTGCGCTGATAGTCTTTGCGAGGCACGGCGAGAGCTGCGGCGGCGGCGTGGCCTTCGGGAGGCTGGCTGGCAGGATGGCGAGTGCGGTAGCGGGCTGCGGTGGCCTGACCACGGCGGGAGGTACCACGGGCGGCGACCGCCGGGTCCGGCTAAGCGGGCCTACTGACGAAATCAGCGCGAGGAAGGAGAAGCGAGGAGAACTCACGGCGGTCTCGATGGCATCGTCTGCTGAGCTTCGAAGCTCTTGGTGTGGCGGAATGTCGTCAGCGATCTCGGGCGACGGGCGAAGACGGCGTTGGTGGGCGATGTAAGCGTCCGGCGTCTCTTGACTTCGGTGGAAGGGCGAAAGTCGCGGAGATGCTCGTGGACTCGTCGGAGGCGAGTCGTGGCGATGCAAGCGCGGCAAGCGGCGGCGGCAGGCGCGTTCGGTGGTGCTCATGAGAGAGAGAGAGAGAGAGAGAACAGGGGAGAGTGAGAGGGTCGAGGCGGCGTGGCGTCGTCGAGCGCTTCGATGGAGGACAAGCGAGAGAGGGAGGGAGGAGGTGGCGCGGTGGTGCGCTTGTCGGCGTCGAACCTGCGCCGTGTCCTCTGGCGAGAGGACGAGGATGGTGGCGTCGGCCGGTGGCTGGGCTGGCTCTTTGGGCAGCTGGGCTGCCGGAGTAGGAGGCCAGTAAGTATTTCCCTTTCTTGTTTTCTTTTCTATTTCTGACATTTTTTTTGAATTAAAATAAATACTAGCATAATTATAAAAATGTTGAGAGTCCTTGTGACCACTGGTTATAAAATACCAGAGGCCCTCACCAATTTCCAACATTTTTGGAGCCTTCAAAATATTTATATTATTTTAAACAGCTCCAATTCAAATACATATAGGTTCATTCAAAAATCCAAAATGTTTAGCAAAAATGTGCATCACCTCTGGTTGTTGTTTGCAACATTTCCCAAAGACCATGGACATTTTGAAAAGCATTTTGGGTTAATTGAAATTCCATTTTTAAATTGCATCTATTTGAATTTGCTTTGGTGCTAGGGTTTGAAACATTCCCCATTTCAAATTCATTTGGAACTTAATCATGATGCACAAAGCAAGCCTAGATCATACCAGAACTAGGGACGTGACAACTCGCCCCCACTTGAAAGAATCTCGTCCCGAGATTCAGGGGTCGACGGAAAGAAGGTGGGGTACTCCAGTCGAAGACGATCTTCTCGCTCCCAAGTAGCTTCCCTCTCGGAATGATGAGACCTTTGAACCTTGAGAAACTTGATGTTATGGCGTCGAGTGACACGCTCTGCTTGATCAAGGATCTGAGCTGGATACTCTCGATATGTGAGGTTATCTTGGAGATCAAGCGTTTAGTGGTCCACTCCACGGATGGGATCCGAGAAGCAACGCTGAGTTGAGAGGCGTGGAAGACATCATGGACTCGAGAAAGGTGTGGGGTAGTTCAAGCTGGTAGGCAACCTCTCCTCGTTTAGCGAGAATGCGAAAAGGACCAATGTAACGAGGAGCCAACTTGCCCTTGATACCGAAACGATGGGTACCCTTCAAAGGAGTAACCCGAAGATAAGCTTTGTCGCCAACTTCATAAGTCATATCCTTATGATGACGATCATACTGGCTCTTTTGACGAGACTGGGCTGTTTTCAAATTCTCACAAATGATGCGAACTTGCTCTTACGCCTCCTAGATCATGTCGGTCCAAGAATTGTCTTTCACGGTTTGACCGGTTCAAGGGTGTTCGACATCTTCGTCCATAGAGAACCTCAAAGGAGCTTTCTTGAGGCTGGATTGATAGCTATTGTTATAAGCAAACTCGGCAAAAGGAAGACATTTCTCCCAATCCATACCGAAAGAGATAGCATAAGCTCTAAGCATGTCTTGAGAATTTGGTTGACCCGTTCCACGACCACTGATTGAGGGTGGAAAGCGGTCTTGAAGGAAAGATGGGTTCCCATGGAAATTTGGAAACTCTCGAAATGAGCGGTGAAAAAGATTGCCACGGTCTGAATTGATCTCTAGTGGAACACCATGAAGTGATACTATTAGAAATATATAAGTCGTGAGCTGACTAGCGGTGATATTCTCTCGAGCAGGTAGGAAGTCGCCACTTTGGAGAGCGATCGGTGACTACGAAGATAGCATTATTCCCTCTCTTGGTCTGGGAAAGCGGTGATGAAATCCATACCAACTTTATCCCATTTCCACTCGGGAATGGCTAGAGGCTAAAGGGTGCGGCGAGGTCTTTGATGCTCTGCCTTAATGCGACGACAAAGCGTCACATTTAGCAATGAACTCAGCGATTTCTCTCTTCATCCTAGTCCACGGAACCTCTGGCGTGGGTCCTGATACATCTTAGTACTACCGGGATGAATCGTGAGAGGAGATTCATGCGCCTCCTTAAGAATCAATTGTCGAAGATGTTGCTTCTTGAGGACCACCAGGCGATTCCCAAAGAATACAACACCTCGATCATCTATAGAGAAACTACCAGCAACACCCTTGGCAATGTTTCTCTTGATCCGGGTAATCTCTGTATCATGCTTCTGGGCTTCTATGATATGATCTACAAGAGTAGGTTTCACCATCAAGGTAGAAAGGAATCCGTGAGGACCAATGTGAAGATTAAGCTTACAGAATTCCTCATGGAGAAGTGGTTGACCCTGCTTTGCAACATGAGATTGTTGCAATAGGATTCTGACTTAGAGCATCAGCCATGACATTGGCTTTGCACGAGTGTAGGTAATCCCTAAGTCGTAATCTGAGATCAACTCCAACCAACGTCTTTGCCTAAGGTTCAGATCCGGTTGGGTGAAGATATACTTGAGACTACGGTGATCGGTGTAGATCTGCAATTCCATCCGCAAGGAGATCCGGCGGGTGTCGCTCACGGCCCCAAACGATGTGAGCAGGGTTCCCAAGCCCACCATCCGGTGCCACTTGGTACACCGTGCCATTGTGCCTAGTCTCGTCCCAAGCCCACGGCGGGTGCCACTTGGTAGACTACTAACACTACCTACAAACACGAAACTAGTTGCGACTCTGGGACAGAGACCAAGTTGGTTAATAAGTCGAGAGGGTCGAGTTACCGAACCCAATGTGTGGTAGTATCGAGTCATTGGACGACATACATAGAACTCGAGTGCTTAGGACGGTTCGGTGAGACAACCCACCATGTACTCCTACATGGCCTCTCACCGCTACCTTTACCAAATCGTGTTCACACACTTAACTCTCAAAGCACAGAACAACTCATAACACTCCAATTCATTCCCAATGAATCGGACCGACACAACTCTAAGCAATAGCAGGCATAGCATGGTAGGAACAAAACATGGGCTCAATCAACTCCTACACATGCTAGTGGGTTTCAACTATTCTTGTGGCAATGACAGTCATGCAGAGGAATGGGTTCAACTACCGCAGCACAAAGTAGCAGATGAATCGTTGTTGTCCTAATGCAATAGCGAGAGCAGGAGCGAGAGAGTAGGATTGTATCGGAATGAACAAGGGGTTTGCTTGCACGGTAGATCAACAAAGGAGGCTTTGCTTCACATGTGTACTCTCGAGCACTCTTGGATGGGACCTATCGAGAAGGAGCAGTGCCAACAATCAAAACACAAGCATATGCAACAATATGATGCATGAATATGGCATGAAGATGTGATGTTGTTTGAGCTAATGCAACTAGTATTCATCTTGAGTGAAGTCCATTTGGACCAAGGGTTCAAATGCAACTCCAAATTAAACTCTTATAAATGCCATATATGTGTTTTCATCTATACAGCAGGTATAAGTTGGTTTTTCATGCATGAAACTAGTACAGATGGATAGATTGCATTTTTCTGATAATTTTCCATATATAACTTATTTCAATCTGAGTTACGGTTGAATTGATATGAATTTTTGAAGTTTTGAATATTTTCTGGGATTTCCTGTTTAAAAATAATTCCAGAAAATAAATAATTCGTCAACATGACGTCATGCTCGTCGGCAAGAGGTCAACGGTGATCTTGAGAGGTCAAACGACGTGTGGGGTCCCACGTCGATTGTCCTGCTTAGTTAACGGGGGTTATTTCTAATCTAACTTAGATTAGTGGCGCTGGGCCTTGTCGCTGTCTCTAGGGGGTAATTAGTGCCTAACTAGAGACCACGTCGGCCGCGGAGTTTTGGCGCGGCGACCAACAATCGGCGGCGACTTCACGGACTTGCGCTTCTGGCGGCGGTGGTCGCTGAGGACCACCAGGCGTAGCCGTCGTCGTCGCGTCGTGGAAGCAAGTTGGAGACTTTGGGCGCGGAGCTTGCCGGGCGTGGCTCGAGGCGGCGGCGGAGTTCGGCCGGTGCTTGGTGAGTCTTTGCAGGCACGGCAGAGCTGCTGGCGGCGGCGTTGGCCTTCGGGAGGCTGCTGAGCGCGTGGCGAGTGCGGCGCGGCTGCGGTGGCCCGACCACGACGGGAGGTACCACGGCGGCGCGACCGCTTCGGGTCCGGCGGCTAAGCGGGCTACTGCACGAAATCAGCCGAGGAAGGAGGGGAAGCAGAGGAGAACTCACGGCGGTCTCGATGGCATCGTCGCGAGCTTCGGGAAGCACTTGGTGTGGCGGAATGTCGTCAGCGATCTCGGCGACGGAGGCGAAGACGGCGTTAGTGGCGGCGATGTAGAGCGTCCTGCGTCTCTTGACTCGGTGGAGAGGGCGAAGGAGTCGGAGATGCTCGTGGACTCGTGAGAGGCGAGGTCGTGGCGATGGTGGCGGCAACAGCGGCGGCGGCGACGGGCGCGTTCGGTGGTGCTTTCGAGAGAGAGAGAGAGGAGAGGGAACACGGGGGAGAGTGAGAGGGGGGTGGGGCGGCGTGGCGTCGTCGAGCGCTTCGATGGAGGGACAAGCGGCAGGAGGGAGGAGGTGGCGGCTTGGCGGTCTGCAGCGTCGAACGCGCCCGTGTCCTCTGGCGAGAGGACGAGGATGGTGGCGTCGGCCGGTGGCTGGGCTGGCTCTTTGGGCACTGGGCTGCCAGGTAGGAGGCCCAGGTAAGTATTTCCCTTTCTTGTTTTCTTTTCTATTTCTGACATTTTTTTTGAATTAAAATAAATACTAGCATAATTATAAAAATGTTGAGAGTCCTTGTGACCACTGGTTATAAAATACCAGAGGCCCTCACCAATTTCCAACATTTTTGGAGCCTTCAAAATATTTATATTATTTTAAACAGCTCCAATTCAAATACATATGGGTTCATTCAAAAATCCAAAATGTTTAGCAAAAATGTGCATCACCTCTGGTTGTTGTTTGCAACATTTCCCAAAGACCATGGACATTTTTGAAAAGCATTTTGGGTTAATTAAAATTCCATTTTTAAGTTGCATCTATTTGAATTTGCTTTGGTGCTAGGGTTTGAAACATTCCCCATTTCAAATTCATTTGGAACTTAAACATGATGCACAAAGCAAGCCTAGATCATACCAGAACTAGGGACGTGACAACTCGCCCCCACTTGAAAGAATCTCGTCCCGAGATTCAGGGGTCGACGGAAAGAAGGTGGGGTACTCCAGTCGAAGACGATCTTCTCGCTCCCAAGTAGCTTCCCTCTCGGAATGATGAGACCACTGAACCTTGAGAAACTTGATGTTATGGCGTCGAGTGACACGCTCTGCTTGATCAAGGATGCGAACTGGATACTCTCGATATGTGAGGTTATCTTGGAGATCAAGCGTTTCGTGGTCCACTCCACGGATGGGATCCGAGAAGCAACGCCTGAGTTGAGAGACGTGGAAGACATCATGGACTCGAGAAAGGTGTGGGGGTAGTTCCAACTGGTAGGCAACCTCTCCTCGTTTAGCGAGAATGCGAAAAGGACCAATGTAACGAGGAGCCAACTTGCCCTTGATACCGAAACGATGGGTACCCTTCAAAGGAGTAACCCGAAGATAAGCTTTGTCGCCAACTTCATAAGTCATATCCTTATGATGACGATCATACTGGCTCTTTTGACGAGACTGGGCTGTTTTCAAATTCTCACAAATGATGCGAACTTGCTCTTCTGCCTCCTAGATCATGTCCGGTCCAAAGAATTGTCTTTCACTGGTTTCTGACCAGTTCAAGGGTGTTCGACATCTTCGTCCATAGAGAACCTCAAAAGGAGCTTTCTTGAGACTGGATTGATAGCTATTGTTATAAGCAAACTCGGCAAAAGGAAGACATTTCTCCCAATCCATACCGAAAGAGATAACGCAAGCTCTAAGCATGTCTTCGAGAATCTGGTTGACCCGTTCCACCTGACCACTCGACTGAGGGTGGAAAGCGGTACTGAAGGAAAGATGGGTTCCCATGGAAATTTGGAAACTCTCCCAGAAATGAGCAGTGAAAAGATTGCCACGGTCTGAATTGATCTCTAGTGGAACACCATGAAGTGATACTATTCGAGAAATATATAAGTCAGCGAGCTGACTAGCGGTGATATTCTCTCGAACAGGTAGGAAGTGCGCCACTTTGGAGAGACGATCAGTGACTACGAAGATAGCATTATTCCCTCTCTTGGTCCTGGGAAAGCCGGTGATGAAATCCATACCAACTTTATCCCATTTCCACTCAGGAATGGCTAGAGGCTAAAGGGTGCCAGCAGGTCTTTGATGCTCTGCCTTAATGCGACGACAAACGTCACATTTAGCAATGAACTCAGCGATTTCTCTCTTCATCCTAGTCCACCAGAACCTCTGGCGTAGGTCCTGATACATCTTAGTACTACCGGGATGAATCGTGAGAGGAGATTCATGCGCCTCCTTAAGAATCAATTGTCGAAGATGTTGCTTCTTGAGGACCACCAGGCGATTCCCAAAGAATACAACACCTCGATCATCTATAGAGAAACTACCAAAGAACACCCTTGGCAATGTTTCTCTTGATCAGGGTAATCTCGTATCATGCTTCGGGCTTCTATGATATGATCTACAAGAGTAGGTTTCACCATCAAGGTAGAAAGGAATCCGTGAGGACCAATGTGAAGATTAAACTACGAAATTCCTCATGGAGAAGTGGTTGACCTCGCTTTGCAACATGAGATTGTTGCAATAGGATTTACGGCTTAGAGCATCAGCCATGACATTGGCTTTGCCTGGAGTGTAGGTAATCCCTAAGTCGTAATCTGAGATCAACTCCAACCAACGTCTTTGCCTAAGGTTCAGATCCGGTTGGGTGAAGATATACTTGAGACTCTGGTGATCGGTGTAGATCTCGCAACATTTACCAAGAAGGTAATGTCGCTGTGTCTTGAGTGCATAGACTACGGCCGCAAGCTCTAGATCATGTGTAGGATAATTCTCCTCATGTGGATGCAAGCTGCCGAGATGCATAGGCAATCACATGACGATCTTGCATAAGAATGCAACCTAGTCCCTGCCGTGAGGCGTCGCGATGAATAACAAAGTCTTTAGTGAAATCCGGTGGCACAAGTATGGGAGCAGAAGTCGCGCGTCTTTTAGGTTCAAAATCTGTACTCACACTGTGGGGACCACTCAAACTTTTATCTTTCTTGAGAAGTTCCGTGAGGGTTTGGCTACTTTGGAGAAGTTTTCAACAAAGCGGCGACAATAGCTGGCTAGACCAAGGAAACTTCTAACTTGTTTAACGGTTTCAGGTGGAGTCCAATCAAGAACGGCCTTAACTCTCTCGGGATTGACAGCAATGCCCTTACCAGAGATTACGTGGCCTAGGTAGGTCACTTCTGGCAACCAAAATTCACACTTGGAGAACTTGGCATAAAGGCGGTACTCTCTGAGTTTTTCTAACACAAGTCTAAGATGTTCGGCATGCTCTTCCTCGTTCTTCGAGTAAATAAGGATATCATCGAGGTAAACCACGACGAACTTATCTAGGTACTCCATGAAGATCGAGTTCATCAAGCGGGAGAAGGTAGCTGGGGCGTTGGTTAGACCGAAGGACATGACGGTGTACTCGTACTGGCCATAACGAGTGACAAAGGCTGTCTTGGGGATGTCCCCGTTTCTGATTTTGATTTGGTGGTAGCCTAACCTCAAATCCATCTTGGAGAAGACTGAGGATCCAGCGAGCTGATCATACAGATCGTTGATCCTGGGGAGCGGATATTTTTTCTTTATCGTGACCAAATTAACGGGACGATAATCTACAACCATCCGGTCCGTACCATCCTTCTTCTTGACGAAGAGGACGGGGCAAGCCCAAGGAGAAGAACTAGGACGGATGAAACCCTTTTGCAAGGACTCATCAAGTTGTTTCTTAAGCTCGGCTAGTTCTAAGGGTGCCATCTTGTAAGGTCTCCTAGAGATTGGAGCAGTTCCTGGGATGAGATCTATGACGAACTCTACATCTCTGTCAGGTGGAACACCTGGCAGTTCCTCTGGAAAGACATCCGGAAAGTCACGGACTACCGGGATATCTTCAAGGTCTGGAAGAGGGCTGACATTAAGAGAATAGAGCTGACGCCTTGCAACTCTAGTGGAGACAGTGACTATCTTGCCAGATGGGTGTGTAAGCTGAACGGACCTAGTGTAACAATCAATCTTGGCATAATGAGTTGTCATCCAGTCCATACCCAAGATGATGTTAATATCTGTAGACTTGAGGGCTATAAGTGATGCGAGGAATACAAGTCTGTCTACAAGGATTTCGTTACCATGGCTTACACTAGAAGTTTGCCATTTGGATCCAGGAGTTTGAATGACTAGTGGAGAGGGCATATCACAAAATGACATGTTGTGCAAGTTAGCATAGCTTTCAGAAATGAAGGAGTGAGACGCTCCAGTATCGAACAGAACCGATGCTGGATGACAGTTGACAAGGAGTGTACCAAGAACAACATCCGGATCATCATGAGCGTTACTAGCTGAGACGTGATGCACACGTCCACGTTCAGTGGGAGCTGACTTGACACTGATCATCTTGCATGGTGGCTTAACACAGCCAACAGACTTCTCGGGCTGGGGTGGAGCATAGCTAGTCTGAGAGCAGTCACGTGCATAGTGTCCTGGCTTCCCGCATGTGAAGCAAGTCCCTGAAGTTGGACGTGGACCCACACTGACAAGCGGTCTACCAGTAGGCCTGGGTGGAACATACGGCTGAGCTGGGGAAGGCACCACATAGGATGGTCTTGGTGAATATCCGGAAGGAAGAGCGGATTTTGGAACCCAAATCCGGCGCTTCTGAGAACTAGAACCGGAGGAAGATCCCAAATCACGGGTGTGCTTACGAGACTCCTCGTAAGTGAGCCGAGCTGTCTCCGCATTAATGGCCTTATTTACAAGAGCTTGGAATGTATCACAATGATGCAGGTGGAGATCACGCCGCAACTTGGGGTTGAGACCCTTCCGAAACCTAGCCTGCTTTTTGGCGTCCGTGGACACCTCTTCTGAAGCATAGCGAGCGAGGTTCTCAAACTCTCTACTGTAGGCATCAACAGCCATCGTACCCTGGGTGAAACTACAGAACTCTTCTCTCTTGCGATCGATGAGGGCTTCAGGAATGTGATGCTCGCGAAAAGCCTCAGTGAAATCTCTCCAGGTAGGAATCTGGCCAGCTGGAAGCATAGCCTCATAGTTCTGCCACCAAAGACTAGCAGGACCTTCCAGGTGGTATGCAGCATAGGTGACCTTGTCGCTTTCAGCTACGTTCGCAGAACGGAGCTTGTGTGTGATACTATGGAGCCAGTCATCTGCATCGAGCGGCTCGATGGAATGATGAAAGGTAGGTGGGTGCAAGCGAATGAAGTCATGAATGGTCACAGATACTTTGAATTGATGTGCGGTGTTCTCCTCGATACGTGCCAACAAGCGGTTAGACTCACGCTTGTTTCTCTCCATCTCTAACATGAACTCTGTCAACGAAGGCTGGTCGGGAGGATCCTCATCCCTACCATCTCCATGGTTTTGGCTACGAGCAACAGAACTTCGCTTAGCTGATGACATCCTGAGAAATGAAACCAAGGACGGAATCAACATCATCTATAGGCTATAGAATGTAGGATAAGAAAATTAGTAACTCTCGAACTCCTAGAGCAATTCCGACAGCATAACGACAGTAATTTGCTCAGAATGAGATATTCTGCTAAAAATGGGGTAGTAACATACTCAACATCACCACTCAAGGTTCTGAGACTATACTGAATAGGTTACACCAAAAGTACTCGAAAACTGGGGTATGACTCTGATCAACCAACCCTATGGAACTACGGAGTAGTAACACGTGATCCTGATAGACGGAAGAGAAGCCTAGTTCCTTAACCCCGCAGGAAAGATAGGATGACTCAGATCAGAAGGCCATGAGGTATAAGGAGTAAAAAGAGCCTTACATTCCTTCCCACAATCAATTCCCTTACATAGCTAAAGAATTTCTAGACTCAACTTGACCCGGTTTGGCTTGGTAATCCTACAGCGATCGGGCTCGATACCAAAGCTGTCGGGACCCGACTCAATGCCACATCGATCTAGCATGTAACACTTCATATCACTTTGCGGCCTCACGCACAAGATATCCCCACGGTGTCGCCTTACCTTTGCGGGACCGTTTAGCCTTTTGGCACACGTATATGATAGTGTCGCTAGCATCCATATGATAAGGAGCCCGGTGACATGACTAGTCGTAAACCCAAAGTGGCACAAACTTACGAGGACAGCATCCATGACCCAAACATCGAGCGTGTCGGTCATCGGCGAGTGAATCAGGTGTAGCACTGGCTAATGAGACTCGGTGAACCGGCATGGCGGGCTAACAGGACTCCGGTATTCATCGTGTGACATTTCCCTGAAGGGACAGACACAGGAACGAAGAAGGACACATGCCGGCCAGCCTAGGTGTTCCGGAGCAGTAGCACGCTACCATGGCTCAGTGGAATCACTAGGAGACATTTCCCGGTAAGAGAGGCTACTAAGGATAAACAACCATATAGTCAGATCCCACACATAGCAATACACATTACACGTACGCATAACATGCAAGTATGTGCTGTACAACATGGCATCACAGCATAACTCAACAACTCATATAGATAAAGGCTCAGAAGAGCCATCATAGTGTTTATTGCAAACAGGGGTCACAAGACCCATCATACAGAGCATACAAGCAACAAGCGGAAGCATTACATGTTTGGGTACAGACATCTACAAATGAAAAAGGCTGAAGAGCCTGACTATCTACAACATCCGATCAAGATCGTAGCTGAGGTACAAGCTACTCGTCGAAGTCCACGAGAACACTAGTAAGACCGAAGTCTCCGCTGCAAAAACATAAATAAAGCAACATGAGTACAAAGGTACTCAGCAAGACTTACATCAGATCCTATCATACATGCATTTGTATCAAGAGGGTAATGTGGGGTTTAGTTGCAGCAAGCCAGCTTTGACTCTGTGGCTATCTGTTCTCGACTACGAGCTTCTTTGAGGTGATATGGCGCACACGAGTCCACTAATCACCACACAATACACTACTATGGATTCATCCCCGTCTCCCTACGAGAAGGCCATCCATAGTACTCACACTTGTCTTGAGCATTTTATAGTATCCACTTTAAGTTATCTATGTACCATGTAAGCATCCAAGAAGTCCATATCCGCGGACCCGGCTATTCGAATAGATCATGTTAACCCTGCAGGGGTGTACTTCTTCACACACGCTCTCGCCACTTACCGCCATGCACACGTCATGTATCTCGGCAACCTTCAAGCGGAAGCCTGACGAGGGAGTCGGCCACGACCTGACTAACCACACAAGACTCTAATCCAGGTTTATCGCCTATTCGGGTTCTATCCGCAAGGAGATCCGGCCGGGGTGTCGCTCACGGCCCCAAACGATGTGAGCAGGGTTCCCAAGCCCACCATCCGGTGCCACTTGGTACACCGTACATTGTGCCTAGTCTGTCCCAAGCCCACTGGCGGGTGCCACTTGGTAGACTACTAACACTACCTACAAACACCGAAACTAGTTGCGACTCACGGGACAGAGACCAAGTTGGTTAATAAGTCGAGAGGGTCGAGTTACGGAACAATGTGTGGTAGTATCGAGTCATTGGACAACATACATAGAACTCGGTGCTTAAGGGCGGTTCGGTGAGACAACCCACCATGTACTCCTACATGGCCTCTCACCGCTACCTTTACCAAATCGTGTTCACACACTTAACTCTCAGAACCATAACAACTTCATAACACTCCAATTCATTCCCAATGAATCGGACTGACACAACTCTAAGCAATAGCAGGCATAGCATGGTAGGAACAAAACATGGGCTCAATCAACTCCTACACATGCTAGTGGGTTTCAACTATTTACTGTGGCAATGACAGGTCATGCAGAGGAATGGGTTCAACTACCGCAGCACAAAGTAGCAGATGAATCGTTGTTGTCCTAATGCAATAACTGAGAGCAGGAGCGAGAGAGTAGGATTGTATCGGAATGAACAAGGGGGTTTGCTTGCCTGGTAGATCAACAAAGGAGGCACTGCTTCACAGACAGGTACCCTCGAGCACTCTTCGGAGCAGGACCTATCGAGAAGGAACGGTGCCAACAATCAAAACACAAGCATATGAAACAATATGATGCATGAATATGTGATGTTGTTTGAGCTAATGCAACTAGTATTCATCTTGAGTGAAGTCCATTTGGACCAAGGGTTCAAATGCAACTCCAAATTAAACTCTTATAAATGCCATATATATGTTTTCATCTATACAGCAGGTATAAGTTGGTTTTTCATGCATGAAACTAGTACAGATGGATAGATTGCATTTTTCTGATAATTTTCCATATATAACTTATTTCAATCTGAGTTACGGTTGAATTGATATTAATTTTTGAAGTTTTGAATATTTTCTGGGATTTCCTGTTTAAAAATAATTCCAGAAAATAAATAATTGCGTCAGCATGACGTCATGCCTGTGTCGGCAGGTCAGCAGTCTTGACGAGGTCAAACTGACGCGGGGTCCACACGTCGATTGTCACGATTAGTTAACAGGGGGTTATTTCTAATCTAACTTAGATTAGTGGCGCTGGGGCCCTTGTCGGTGTCTCTAGGGGGTAATTAGTGCCTAACTAGAGACCACGTCGGCCGCCGGAGTTTTTGGCGGCGGCGACCAACAATCTGGCGGCGACTTCGCGGACTTGCGCTCTGGCGGCGGCTGGTCGCTGGGACCACCGGGCGTAGCCCGCCGTCGTCAAGGCGCGTGGAAGCGAGTTGGAGGCTGCGGGCGCCGGAGCTTGCCGGGCGTGGCCGAGGCGGCGGCCGAGTTCGGCGGTGCGCGTGGTGCTGCAGGCACGGCGAGAGCTGCGGGCGGCGGCGTTGGCCTTCGGGAGGCTGCTTGCGCGATGGCAGTGCGGCGCGGCTGCGGTGGCCTGACCACGACGGGAGGTACCACGGCGGCGCGACCGCTCGGTCCGGCGGCTAAGCGGGCTACGCACAAAATCGAGCGCGAGGAAGGAGGGAAGCGAGAGGAGAACTCACGGCGGTCTCGATGGCGTCGTCGCGAGCTCGGGAAGCACTTGGTGTGGCGGAATGTCGTCAGCGATCTCGGGCGGCGGAGGCAAAGACGGCGTTAGTGGCGGCGATGTAGAGCGTCCGGCGTCGCTTGACTTCGGTGGAAGGACGAAAGTCGCGGAGATGCTCGTGGACTCGTCGAGAGGCGAGTCGTGGCGGTGGGCGCGGCAACAGCAAGCGGCGGCGGCGGGCGCGTTCGGTGGTGCTCGCGAGAGAGAGACAGAGAGAGGGGAACACGGGGAGAGTGAGAGGGGTCAGGCGGCGTGGCGTTGTCAGACGCTTCAATGAGGGACAGAAGCGAGGAGGGAGGAGGTGGCGCTGGCTGGCGGTGCGCGCGTCGGGCACGCGCCCGTGTCCTCCTGGCGAGAGGACAGGGACGACTGGCGTCGGCCAGCTGGCTGGGCTGGCCTGCTGGGCCGCTGGGCTGCCAGGTAGGAGGCCCGGGTAAGTATTTCCCTTTCTTGTTTTCTTTTCTATTTCTGACATTTGTTTTTGAATTAAAATAAATACTAGCATAATTATAAAAATGTTGAGATTCCTTGTGACCCTTGGTTATAAAATACAGAGGCCCTCACCAATTTCAACATTTTGGAGCCTTCAAAATATTTATATTATTTTAAACAGCTCCAATTCAAATACATATGGGTTCATTCAAAAATCCAAAATGTTTAGCAAAAATGTGCATCACCTCTGGTTGTTGTTTGCAACATTTCCCAAAGACCATGGACATTCTTGAAAAGCATTTTGGGTTAATTAAAATTCCATTTTTAAGTTGCATCTATTTGAATTTGCTTTGGTGCTAGGGTTTGAAACATTCCCCATTTCAAATTCATTTGGAACTTAAACATGATGCACAAAGCAAGCCTAGATCATACCAGAACTAGGGACGTGACACATGTGTTGATCCTTTGAGATTGCAACTCTACCTAGACCCAATACTTTGCTTTTACCAGTGTCAGCAAATGTGATGTGACTCTTGTCGGATGGACGTAAGGTTGAGTCCACGAGAAGACTTCGATCACCGGTCATATGATTTGTGCATCCACTGTCCATAATCCATTCTGAAGCTTTTGGTGATGTTCCCTACAGTGCAGTTAGGAGGATAGGCTTCACACAAGTGTTGTGAAGAATATGCATTTGATACATATAGGGACAATCACAGCTTATAACACAGTTAGGACATGGAATGACTGATATGCAATTTAGATGTGAAGCATATAGAATGATATTTTAGCATGCGTCCTCAATGAGTTTTAGGTCCCCAGCAATAGTATCGGACGCCATTGATTGCTGGCTGGAGACCATTTTCTGCAAAACAGAGTTAGTTCTTCTTCGCCACCCACATTTTCAGTGGGGGCTTGGAAGCAATGAGTCTAAGTGGAGCATCTGAGAATTTTGGCTTTGAAGCCCTAGCAAATAGCCTTGCAGGAGATGAATGATACTCATAGGAATAAGCAGAAAAGTTCTTAGTCCTATGAACATAGCGGTTCAAAGATACACGCTCATATTCATAAGTCTGAGCATGATTTCCCTGCAAAACATTGGCGTTAGGGTGACTCATGTGAGTCCTGTATCTGTATGAAGCCTTTGGGTCATATGAAGCTATAGGTCTGGGGTTTGTCTTCTTCCTTGGTGGTGTCATGACGACATTCACAGGAAGACTCTCAATGTACCGCTTAGGTACCCAGACTTTCTTCATAGATGGTCCATTCCTGTAGTTAGTACCAATGTACCTGGCAAACAATTCACCATTCTGATTTTTGAACAGCTTATAGTTTGCATCAAAGGATTCATCAATGATAATCGGATTAGCACAGGTAAAGCCAGATAAGGTAGATGGATCTATGAAGGTCCCTTTGCAGCAACCCATGTGGTTTTGGGGTCCGCTCGGGCTTCGATCGAGCCATCAACATTCATTTTCCTTTCAACCCAACACCCTCTTTCCTAGGGTTTTGGTTCAGAATCTGCTTTTGAGGACATCGCAGAGAGTCGATGTCCTTCAAACTTTTGTACATCCTGTTTCAAGAAATGTCTTCAACATAGCATTTTCATCAAGAAGCAGCAGTGGTATCCTCCGCAGAGGGGTTAGTGACCACATCGGTAGGTGAAGACAATGAAACAAGAGCAGCGATGGAACATTCAAAGAAGATGTAGCGTTATCACACTCAATGCATTTTAGACATGGTGGTTCAAATCCTTCTTGAGCGGAATTGATCTGTTGGGCGTGAAGTAACTCATTCATCTTTTGAAGATCTTCATGAGCCGCTTTCAATTTCTCAAGCTCTTGTTTCCTTTGAAGATAATCATAGGAGACCCTTTCATAAGTTGTTGAGAGCGATTCATGACGACCTTCAAGTTCTTGGTACTTAGCATGAAGATTTTTTATGTCATCAACTAAGGACTGTGAGCGTGTCATTTCCGCGTCCAACAGGTCATCGCTTTTGTCTAACAGTTTTTGAGTATGTTCCATAGCCTTTTGTTGTTCAGTTGCAATTTTAGCAAGTGTTTTGTAGCTAGGTTTGGATTCACAATCAGAGTCATCTTCACTTGATGTTTGAAAGTAAGCATCACGTGATTTTACCTTGGCACCACGTGCCATGAAGCAGTAGGTGGGAGTAGGATCGTCTTCGTTATCAGCTTCAGCGTTGGTGTGGAAGTCATTGTCTTCAGTGTTGAAGATGGACTTGGCAACATAGGCTGTGGCAAGAGCCAGGCTTGCAACGCCTGGGTCAGACTCCTCTCCAGACTCCACCTCCGCCTCCTCCGAAGCAGACTCCTCCTCTGAATCCATTTCCTTGCCAACAAAAGCACGAGCCTTGCCAGATGAGCTCTTCTTATATGATGAAGACTTGGAAGAAGATTTAGAAGACTTTGAGAATTTCTTCTTCTTCTTCTTGTCATCAGAATCATATTCCTTGCTTTTCTTCTTCTTCTTCTCATTGTCCCACTGTGGACACTCAGATATGTAGTGACCAGGTTTCTTGCACTTGTGGCAGGTTCTCTTCTTGTGATCATGAGTGGAAGCTTCATCATTCCTTGAGCTAGATCGTGAAGACTTTCTGAAGCCTTTCTTCTTTGTGAATTTCGGAACTTCTTCACAAGCATAGCAAGTTCCTTCCAATGTCTTGGGATCTTGAACTGCAATGATTCTTCTTCGATGAGGAAACAATTTTTGCCTTCAAAGCACGAGTTCGGCCATAGCTTGGACTATAGATATCTCTTTTCTCAGATAGCTGGAACTCATGTGTGTGGAGCCTCTCAAGTATATCAGATGGATCGAGTGTCTTGAATTCAGGACGTTCTTGTATCATGAGGGCAAGGGTGTCAAAGGAGCTATCAAGTGATCTCAGCAGTGTCTTGACGATTTCATGCTTGGTAATCTCGATTCGCCAAGAGCTTGAAGTTCATTTGTGATATCGATGAGGCGATCAAACGTGAGTGGACATTCTCATTGTCGTTTCTCTTGAAGCGGTTGAAGAGGTTGCGAAGAACACCGATTCTTTGATCTCGCTGGGTTGACACGCCTTCATTGACCTTGGATAGCCGTCCAGACTAGCTTCGGCGTTTCGAGCACTCACACGGCCATATCGCCCTTAGGTCGATGACCACAGATGATGTTCTTCGCAGAGAGTCCAGTTGAATGAACTTCTTGACATCGATGGGGTGACACCTTCACCAGTTTTGGGAACGCCATTCTTGATGACATACCGAGGTCGACATCAATGGCTTCAAGATGCATCGCATCTTATTCTTCGAAGAGGGATATTCAGTTCCATCGAACACGGGCAAGCAGCGGAGACCTTGATTATCCCTGCAGTCGACATAGCTGAAACTCCAGGTGGTTAAACCGAATCACACAGAATAAGGGAGTACCTTGCTCTGATACCAATTGAAAGTGCTAGTTATCGACTAGAGGGGGGGTGAATAGGCGATTTTTATGAAAGTCTTCAAAACTTGGAAGTTTCGAAGGCAAACAATAGAAACAACCTAATTGATATGCAGCGAAAGATAAACTACCCTGAACAAGCCATAGTCAATCATGTCATGATGTGAAATTACAGGACAATAGCAGTCAGGTAGTAAGGATCAAGTTGGAAGATAGTATGAAGCCAATCAACAGTAGTAGTCAAGCAACAAAGTCAAACAGATACACAGACAAGCAATGACTTCATGAAGACAAACTAAGTAAGGTTGGAAGAGATAGAACCAGTTGCTTGTTGAAGACACAGGATTTGTTGGACCAGTTCCAGTTGTTGTGACAAGCTGACGTCCAGTTAGGGAGGCTGAGATTTAACTCGAAGACCGTGTCTTCACCTTATTCCTTAAGCTAAGGACACCCAGTCCTCACCCAATCACTCTGGTAAGTCTTCAAGGAGACTTCCAAACCTTCACAGACTTCGTTCACCGGCAATCCACAATGACTCTTGGATGCTCGTAACGCGACGCCTAACCGGTTTGGAGGATTCATAGTCCTCAAGTGTAATAAGTCTTGAGTCACACAGACAAAAAGACTTGATGATGCCTAACACTCTTTGGCTCTGGGTGTTTGGGCTTTGTCCTCGCAAGGATTTCTCTCTCAAATGCTTCAAGGTGGGTTGCTCTCAAAGCGACAAAAGCCGTGCACAAACTCGAGCAGCCAACAATTTATGGTGTAGGGGTGGGCTATTTATAGCCATTAGGCAACCCGACCTGATTTGTCCAAAATGACCCTGGTCACTAAGGAACCGACACGTGTTCCAACGGTCGATTTCAAACACACGCGGCAACTTTACTTGGGATACAAGCAAAGCTGACTCATCCAGCTCTGGATAAGATTTGCTCTCATTGTCTTCGCTCGAAGACATAGGATTTGGGTTGAGCATCACTTCAGTCACTCTGACTTAGTTCACTGGGACCCCACTTAACAGTACGGTGGTTCCTATGACTCAACAAAGAAGAAAATGAAACAGCCAATCCACACAGTCTTCACGCTCCAAAGTCTTCACTCAATGTCTTCTCATGTCATAGTCTTCAATATGAGTATCTTCTCATACCACCATTGTCTTCAATGTCTTCATACATTTTTAGGGGTCATCTCCGGTAGGTAAACCGAATCAATGAGGGACACTACCTGCGTTATCCTGCAATTCTCACAAACGCATTAGTCCCTCAACCAACTTTGTCGTCAATACTCCAAAACCAACTAGGGGTGGCACTAGATGCACTTACACAAACAATAGAAATGACCTAGTTGATATGCAGCGGAAGATAAACTACCATAAGCAAGCCATAGTCAAGTATGCAATGATGTGAAAGTACAAGACTAATAGCAGCTAAGTAGTAAGGATCAGGATGGAAGATAGTATGAAGCCAATCAACAGTAGTAGTCAAGCAATGAAGTCAAACAAGTACGACAGATAGATAATGACTTCACAAAGACAAACTTAAGTAAAGGAAGGGAGAGGATAGAACCAGTCACTTGTTGAAGACACGGGATTTGTTGGACTAGTTCCAGTTGCTGTGACAACTGTACGTCTGGTTAGGGAGGCTGAGATTCAACTCAGAAGACCGCGTCTTCACCTTATTCCCCTTGAGCTAAGGACACACAGTCCTCGCCCAATCACTCTGGTAAGTCTTCAAGGTAGACTTCCAAACCTTCACAGACTTCGTTCACCGGCAATCCACAATGACTCTTGGATGCTCAGAACGCGACGCCTAACCGGCTGGAGGATACACAGTCCTCAAGTGTAATAAGTCTTCAGGTCACACAGACAGAAAGACTTCAGTGATGCCTAACACTCTTTGGCTCTGGGTGTTTGGGCTTGGTCCTCGCAAGGATTTCTCTCTCTCTCAAAGGCTTCGAGGTGGGTTGCTCTCAAATGACAAAAGTCGTGCACTAACCCTGAGCAGCCACCAATTTATGGTGTAGGGGGTGGGCTATTTATAGCCACAAGGCAACCCGACCTGATATGTCCAAAATGACCCTGTGTCACTAAGGAACTGACACGTGTTCCAACGGTCAGATTTCAAACACACACGGCAACTTTACTTGGGCTACAAGCAAAGCTGACTCATCCAGCTCTGGATAAGATTTGCTCTCATTGTCTTCGCTCGAAGACATAGGATTTGGGTTGAGCATCACTTCAGTCACTCTGACTTGGTTCACTTGGACCCCACTTAACAGTACGGTGGTTCCTATGACTCAACAAAGAAGAAAAAGGAAACAACAAAACAACACAGTCTTCGTGCTCCATAGTCTTCACACAATGTGTTCTCATGTCATAGTCTTCAATATGAATATCTTCTCATACCACCATTGTCTTCAATTTCTTCATACATTTTTAGGGGTCATCTCCGGTAGGTAAACCGAATCAATGAGGGACACTACCTGCGTTATCCTGCAATTCTCACAAACGCATTAGTCCCTCAACCAACTTTGTCGTCAATACTCCAAAACCAACTAGGGGTGGCACTAGATGCACTTACACCAGTCCCATGATCCAAAAAGATCAAAGCAAATCAATATAATTAAACAAAACTCCCCAAGGGCTATTGTTAGTTGGAGGCACTCGTTGTTTCGAGCAAGCCATGGATTGATGCTTGTTGGTGGTTGGGGGAGTATAAACCTTTACCATTCTGTTTGCGAACTGCCTATAATGCATGTAGTATGGAAGATACAGCCATCTCATTGTTGTTGCGTTGACAACGAAAGTATGCCACTCAAAATATTATTCAATCTCTATTTTAAAATCAAGCTCTGGCACCTCTACAAATCCTTGCTTCCCTCTGCGAAGGGCCTATCTATTTACTTTTATGTTGAGTCATAACCCTTCTTATTAAAAAGCACCCGCTGGAGAGCACACTGTCATTTGCATTCATTATTGTTGGTTTATATTGGGTATGACTTGACTGGATCTCTTTTACCATGAATTACAATGTTTAGTCAGTCCTTAATCTTTAAAGGTGCTCTGCATTTATGTTTTGCGGTCTCAGAAAGGGCTAGCGAGATACCATTTTGTTATATCATGTTATGATTGTTTTGAGAAAGTGTTGTCATCCGAGTTTTATTATTATGGCTCGCTAGCTGATTATGCTATTGATATGAGTAATTGTGAGACCTAGGTGTTATTGTGAGTATGGTTAGTTCATAATATTTGCTGAAACCTGAATGCTGGCTTTGCATGTTTACAACAACAAGTGCAAACAGAGTTTGTAAAAGTTTTTCTTTATCACTTTCAGTTTGTCAACTGAATTGCTTGAGGACAATAAAATGTTTAAGCTTGGGGGAGTTGATACGTCTCCAACGTATCTACTTTTCCAAACACTTTTGCCCTTCTTTTGGACTCTAACTTGCATGATTTGAATGAAACTAACCCGGATCGACATTTGTTTTCAGCAGAAGCGCCATGATGTTGTTTTATGTGTAGAAAACAAAAGTTATCGGAATGTCCTGAAAATCCACGGAGGCACTTTTTGGAAAATATAAAAAATACTGGCGAAAGAATCAAGACCAGGGGGCCCACACCCTGTCCACGAGGGTGGGGGTGCGCCCACCCCCCTTGGATGCGCCCCCCGACCTCAATTCCAACTCCATATATTCCGTCTCGCGGAGAAAAAAATCAGAGAGAAAGTTTCATCGCTTTTTATGATACGGAGCCGCTGCCAAGCCCTAATCTCTCTCGGGAGGGCTGATCTGGAGTCCATTCGGGGCTCCGGAGAGGGGGATTCCTCGCCGTCGTCATCATTAACTATCCTCCATCACCAATTTCATGATGCTCACCGTCGTGCGTGAGTAATTCCATCATAGGCTTGCTGGACGGTGATGGGTTGGATGAGATTTACCATGTAATCAAGTTAGTTTTGTTAGGGTTTGATCCCTAGTATCCACTATGTTCTGAGATTGATGTTGCTATGACTTTGCTATGCTTAATGCTTGTCACTAGGGCCCGAGTGCCATGATTTCAGATCTGAACCTATTATGTTTTCATGAATATATGTGTGTTCTTGATCCTATCTTGCAAGTCTATAGTCACCTATTATGTGTTATGATCCGACAACCCCGAAGTGACAATAATCGGGATACTTCTCAGTGATGACCATAGTTTGAGGAGTTCATGTATTCACTAAGTGCTAATGCTTTGTTCTAGATCTCTATTAAAAGGAGGCCTTAATATCCCTTAGTTTTCGCTAGGACCTTGCTGCCATGGGAGGGTAGGACAAAAGATGTCATGCAAGTTCTTTTCCATAAGCACGTATGACTATATACGGAATACATCCTACATTACATTGATGAATTGGAGCTAGTTCTGTGTCACCCTATGTTATAGCTATTACATGAGGAATCACATCCGACATAATTATCCATCACTGATCCAATGCCTACGAGATTTTCACAGATTGTGCTTCGCTTATTTACTTTTCCATTGTTATTGTTACAATCACTACAAAGCCCAAAAATATTACTTTTGCCACTGTTACCTTTATTATCATACTACTTTGCTACTAAATACTTTGCTGCAGATACTAAGTTATCCAGGTGTGGTTGAATTGACAACTCAACTGCTAATACTCAATAATATTCTTTGGCTCCCCTTGTGTCGAATCAATAAATTTGGGTTGAATACTTTACCCTCGAAATTGTTGCGATCCCCTACACTTGTGGGTTATCAATCACTTAGATGATTAGAGGGATGTCTATCTAAGTGGGAGTTCTTAAGTAATATGATTAATTGAACTTAAATTTATCATGAACTTAGTACCTGATAGTATTTTGCTTGTCTATGTTTGTTTTAGATAGATGGCCCGTGCTATTGTTCCATTGAATTTTAATGCGTTCCTTGAGAAAGCAAAGTTGAAAGATGATGGTAGCAATTACACGGACTGGGTCCGTAACATGAGGATTATCCTCATTGCTCCACAGAAGAATTACGTCCTGGAAGCACTGCTAGGTGCCAAACCTGCTGCAGGAGCAACACCAGATGTTATGAACGTCTGATGTCTACTACACAACCTTCTTCTTATAGATGTTGTTGGGCCTGCAAGTGCACAGGTTTGTAGGACAGTAGCAAATTTCCCTCAAGTGGATGACCTAAGGTTTATCAATCCGTGGGAGGCGAGGATGAAGATGGTCTCTCTCAAACAACCCCGCAACCAAATAACAAAGAGTCTCTTGTGTCCCCAACACACCCAATACAATGGTAAATTGTATAGGTGCACTAGTTCGCGAAGAGATGGTGATACAAGTGCAATATGGATAGTAGATATAGGTTTTTGTAATCTGAAATAATAAAAACGGCAAGGTAACTAATGATAAAAGTGAGCGTAAACGGTATTGCAATGATAGGAAACAAGGCATAGGGTTCATACTTTCACTAGTGCAAGTTCTCTCAACAATAATAACATAGATAGATCATATAACAATCCCTCAACATGCAACAAAGAGTCACTCCAAAGCCACTAATAGCGGAGAACAAATGAAGAGATTATGGTAGGGTACGAAACCACCTCAAAGTTATTCTTTTGGATCAATCTATTCAAGAGTTCGTACTAGAATAACACCTTAAGACACAAATCAACCAAAACCCTAATGTCACCTAGATACTCCATTGTCACCTCAAGTATCCGTGGGCATGATTATATGATATGCATCACACAATCTCAGATTCATCCAACCAACACAAAAGTACTTCAAAGAGTGCCCCAAAGTTTCTACCGGAGAGTCAAGAAAACATGTGCCAACCCCTATGCATAGGTTCATGGGCAGAACCCACAAGTTGGTCACCAAAACATACATCAAGTGGCACGTGATATCCCATTGTCACGACAGATAAACACAGCAAGACATACATCAAGTGTTCTCAAATAAAGACTCAATCCGATAAGATAACTTCAAGAGGGAAACTCAATTCATCACAAGAGAGTAGAGGGGGAGAAACATCATAAGATCCAACTATAATAGCAAAGCTCGCGATACATCAAGATCGTGTGAAGTCGGGAACATGAGAGAGAGAGAGAGATCAAACGCATAGCTACTGGTACATACCCTTAGCCCCGAGGGTGAACTACACCCTCCTCATCATGGATAGCGCCGGGATGATGAAGATGGCCACCGGTTAGGGATTCCCCCTCCGGCAGGGTGCCAGAACAGACTCCCGAGAGGTTTTTGGTGGCTACAGAGGCTTCCGGCGGCGGAACTCCCGATCTATCTTGATATTTGATGTTTTTAGGGTACATAGGCTTATATATGCGAAAGAAGTCGGTCGGGAGGTGCTCGAGGGGCCCACGAGACAGGGGGCGCACCCAGTAGGGGGGCGCCCCCTATCTCCTGGCCTCCTCAAGGATCTTCTGACTTGAACTCCAAGTCTCCAGGATGATATTCTTCCCAAAAATAACGCTGCCGAAGGTTTCATTCCGTTTGGACTCCGTTTGATATTCCTTTTATTCGAAATACTGAAACAGGCAATAAAACAGCAATGTGGGCTGGGCGTCCGGTTAATAGGTTAGTCCCAAAAGTAATATAAAAGTGTATAATAAAGCATGTAATCATTCAAAATAGATAAAAAATAGCATGAATTCTTCATAAATTATAGATATGTTAGAGACGTATCAGCATCCCCAAGCTTAATTCCTACTCGTCCTCGAGTAGGTAAATGATGAAAGAAAGAATTTATGAAGTGTGAATGCTAGAAGGTGCACAAGTTTGATCAATGATAATTTCAATCACCTTTTCTAGCATGATAATATGTCATAACAGTAGTTCATCTCATAAAACTTCTCACAATAAAGTAACAAGCAATTCACATGTCAAAGCATAGACCATAAACTTTCTTGAAAAATAGCAAACTTCATTCTGAGTCATCAAACAATTGCAATTCAACTTATTTTCAGGAATAACAAACTCCACATACTCAACTATCATATAGTCTTCTACAATTGCTAACACTCACGCAATACTAGTGGTTATGAAGTCTTAATCGAACACTGAGAAAGATAGGGGCTTATAGTGTTGCCTCCCAACGTATTCACCTTTGGGTGATGTCAACAATAATAGTTCATGCTAACTTACATCCAATTGGATATATATATATATCAGGATCACCCCAACACAAAGTGCTCCAAAGGATAAAATGAAAAAGGTAAAGGTGAAGATCACCTTGACTCTTGCATAAAGTAAAAGACATAAAGTAAAAGATAGGCCCTTCGCAGAGGGAAGCAGAGGTTTTCATGTGCTTTTAGGGTTGGATACACAAAATCTTAATGCGAAAGAACGTCACTTTATATTGCCCCTTGTATATGGACCTTTATTATGCAGTCCGTCGCTTTTATTGCTTCCATAACAAGATCATACAAAGCTTATTTTCTCCGCACTAATAAGTCATGCATATTTAGAGAGAAATTTTTATTGCTTGCACCGATGTCAACTTACTTGAAGGATCTTACTCAATCCATAGGTAGGTATGGTGGACTCTCATGGCAAAAACTGGGTTTAAGGATATTTGGAAGCACAAGTAGTATCTCTACTTGGTGCAAGGAATTTTGGCTAGCATGAGGGGGAAAGGCAAGATCAACATGTTTGAATGATCCATGACAATATACTTTAACTGGGATGTCGGAAAACATAAACCATTACGTTGTCTTCCTTGTCCAATATCAACTCTTTAGCATGTCATACTTAATGAGTGCTCCCAATTATTAAAGATATCTAGGATAGTGTATTTATATGTGAAATCTCTCTTCCTTCAATATTCTTTCATGAATTGTTCAAATGACCAATACAATGCTTGCTAACCTTCAATAAATTTACAGCATCTACTTCTTAGACGTGAAGTCATTACTCCCCAAGGGATAAGCAATTGAGCCATATTTAATTTCAGATTTATGACATTCAACTCATTCAACCATTTACTCCTAGGATATAAGTGAAGCACACGAGTAAATGACAAACTACTCCAAAAAGATATAAGTGAAGATCAATGAGTAGCTAAATAATTATGTAACTATGTGAAGACTCTCTCTCATTAAAGAATTTAAGATCTTGGTATTGTATTCAAACAGCAAGCAAAGCAAAACAAAATTACATTGCAAGGATAGCACAACTCATGTGAAGAAGCAAAAACTTAGGCTCAACTGATACTAACCGATAGTTGTTGAAGAAGAAAGGTGGGATGCCTACCGGGGCATCCCCAAGCTTAGATGCTTGAGACTTCTTGGAATATTATCTTGGGGTGCCTTGGGCATCCCCAAGCTTGAACTTTTGTGTCTCCTTAATTCCTCTCATATCATGGCTTCTCTATTTCTCAAAAGCTTCATCCACAACAAACTCAACAAGAACTCGTGAGATAGGTTAGTATAAACCAATGCATACTAAATGCATACTAAATCACTAAAATTATTATTCAACATTGCATACTAAATGCCTCTGCATATTTAATACTCCTATCCTCAAATAGAATCATTAAACAAGCAAACATATGCAAACAACGCAAACATAACAGCAATCTACCAAAACAGTACTGTCTGTAAAGAATGCAAGAGCATCAATACTTACCTAACTCAAAAAATTATGAGAGAAAATTACCACTGTAGCAAATTTATCAGAGCTCAATATGCAAAAAGTTTCAACATTATACCATTCTCTGACATTTCTAGGGAATTTTTGCAACAGCGGTAAACTTTCTGTTTTCAAACAGCAACATGTATACTAGCAAAATAAGCATGGCAAAGGCTATCCTTGACTTTTTTATTGAAACTAAAGATGCAAAACATTATTCTAAATAACAGAAAGATAATACTAACAAAAGAAAATGACGCTCCAAGCAAAACAAATATCATGTGGCGAATAAAAATATAGTTCCAAGTAAAGTTACCGATGAACGAAGACGAAAGAGGGGATGCCATCCGGGGCATCCCCAAGCTTAGGCTTTTGGTTGTCCTTGAATATTACCTTGGGGTGCCTTGGGCATCCCCAATCTTAGGCTCTTGCCACTCCTTATTCCATAGTCCATCGAATCTTTACCCAAAACTTGAAAACTTCACAACACAAAATTTAACAGAAAACTCGTAAGCTCCGTTAGTATAAGAAAATAAAACCACCACTTAGGTACTGTTGTGAACTCATTCTAAATCCATATTAGTGTAACATCTACTGTATTCCAACTTATCTATGGTTCATACCACTTAATACTAGCCATAGATGCATCAAAATAAGCAAACAACACATAGAAAAAAAAATCTGTCAAAAACAGAACAGTCTGTAGTAATATGTATCAAAGGTATACTTCTGGAACTCCAAAAATTCTACCAAATCAGGAAGACCTGAGAAATTTGTGTACCAATCCAGAGAAAAATGAATCAGATCATAAGCACGTTTCTGTGAATTAGCAAAACTAATTTACTGGGTGCAAAAGTTTCTAATTTTCAGCAGGATCAACACAACTATCACCGTAAGCTATCCTAAAGGTCTTACTTGGCACTTTATTGAAACAAAAGCTATAAACCATGATTGCTACAGTAGCATAATCATGTGTACACACAAAAACAGTAATGATAACTATTGGATTGTCTCCCAACAAGCGCTTTTCTTTAATGCCTTTCTAGCTAGGCATGATGATGACAATGATGCTCACATAAAAGATAAGAATTGAAACATAACGGGAGCATCATGAAGCATATGACTAGCACATTTAAGCCTAACCCACTTCCTATGCATAGGGATTTTGTGAGAAAACAACTTATGGGAACAATAATCAACTAGCATAGGAAGGTAAAACAAGCATAAGTTCAAGATTTTAAGCACATAGAGAGGAAACTTGATATTATTGCAATTCCTACAAGCATATGTTCCTCCCTCATAATAATTTTCAGTAGCATCATGAATGAATTCAACAATATAACCAGCACCTAAAGCATTCTTTTCATGATCTACAAGCATAGAAAATTTACTACTCTCCACATAAGCAAATTTCTTCTCATTTGGAATAGTGGGAGTATCATAAGAGACTTGAACACTAAAAATTGTTTCCACATTAAAAGAGTAATGTTCAGAAAAAGGGTAATCATAATCATGACAGGTTTTATAAATATAATCATCACTACTTTTTATAGCATAAGTTTCATCACAATAATCATCATAAGTAGCAACTACGTTCTCATCATAATCGATTGAAACCTCTCCCAAGATAGTGGAATCACTAAATAAAGTTGACACTCTTCCAAATCCACTTTTGTATTCATCACAATAAAATTCAACATCCTCCAAAATAGTGGGATCACTACTTCCTAAAGTTGACACTCTTCCAAACCCACTTTCATCAATATAATCATCATAGGTAAGAGGCATGCTATCATCATAACAACTTTCCATATCAAAACTTGGGATGCTAAAAATATCATCTTCATTAAACATAGCATCCCCAAGCTTAGGACAAACATTAATTTCAGCAAATATATTCTCAAATATTTCATCCTCATCAAACATAGCTTCCCCAAGGTTGGGCCTTTTCATATCATAAGCATAATCACTCTCATCATTAATAGTATGGATAGAACCAATAGTATAGCAATTATCATCATCACAATGAGTAGTAGGAGCAACATCATTTGGGAGGGATACCTTTTTACCTTTGTTGCCGCTTCTTTTCCTTTTCTTTTTCACATTATGTGTGGGTTCAACCTTCCTCGTTGAGCTCCTTATTGACGAAATTGGTTGAATAGAAAGCTCCTCCCCTTTACCTGATTCATCATAAGAAATAATATGAGGGTATTGGGAAGTCTCTTCCCTTTCATTAGTATTCTCATCATCTTTTATTTGCTTTCTTTTCTTTAGGTAATTGGCAATATAAGGATTTTCAATGCAATTTTCTACACAAAACATATAAATATTCTCTAGATCAAAATCAAGAAATCTATCAAGATTAAATTTTGGAATACCTTCAGTTATACGTTTCATTTCTTCATACCCCAAAAGCAAATTAAGTTCATTATGATGCGCAAGGGAAATCAATTCATCACAATTTTTGGACATGATTCGATCTTGAAACAATTTGCATTGGAGATTTAAGTGACCACGTTCATTGCAAAGTTCACAAGGGACGTATTGAATCTTTGAGCACACTCATCAAGACTTTCTTCCAAGGGCCATTTGCATTTCTGTCCCTAACTCGAACCACCTACTCAGATATGCCCCTAATTTCAAAGTCTGCTCAAATTTGCCCCTCCGCCGTTAGGTGACCTTATAGAAATGCCCTTCCATGCCATTTCCGTTAGGTCAAAGGCCTTTGACCGTCTATGGGACGTTTCTTGGACATTTTGCCCCTGCCTCCATGTGTCACTTACATGTAGGACCCACTTAGGAAAAAATAAAAATAAAAACACTTTCTCTCACCCCTCTCTCTCTCTCTCACTTACATATGGGCCCAGAAAAAGGAAAAAGAAAAACCTCTCTCCCACATCTATCTTTAACTTACATGTGGGTCCTAGCAAAAAATAAAGAAAAGAAAAAAGCTCTCGCTCTGTCTCCCGACCTCGCGGTCTCTCTCATCTCCGGTGAACTACATGCGACGGCCGCGTGGACCGGTCCTCGCGCTGCCACTGGAGCTGGCTCGCCATGCTCTTCCACCAGCTAACCGCGCCCGGTCGCCAGCTCGCCGCGCTCCGCCGCCCTCTCCCTCTCTCTCTCTCTTGCCAGGGAATAGCGAAGCAACTATCGTCGGCATTGACGCGCGTGCATGGCCAGCGACAGTGCAGAGCTCCAATAAAATGACTGATAGCCCAACTGCTCTACGATTCATCTTCATGTGCGATTAATTTGATTGAAACGCCCCATAGTGACGAATCCTTCCTCGTCTTCCCCAGCTCTGGTGTCACACCGCCGCCGCTCGATCTCCTCCACCAGTGAGCACTACCGCCTTATCTCGGGTTCTTGAGTTTCGAAATCTCCTCCTGAACATCCTGCGCCTGCTCCCGATTATCCTTGCCTCCCCTACAGCTCTGCCGGCGAGCATCTCCCGTCGCCGCCGCTCAAGCTCGCAACTTCCCATCCTCCCCGGCACGCCACATTCTCCGGCCACACAGGCCACTGAAGCTTCTCCCCCGCACTGTCAAAAGCCCGATCTTGCAGCCACTCTACTACTCTGGCGTCCTCCCGTACATCGCCGTCGTGTCTTCGTGCGCGAGCGCCGGCGTGTTTTTAGTTATCCTAATCCCAGATTATCCTAAATTATTATTAGCTCTAATTACAATCATTTTACTCTGACTGGGCCCCACATGTAAGCGACACATGGAGGCAGGGGCAAAATGTCCATGAAATGTCCGGTAGACGGTCAAAGGCCTTTGACCTGACGGAAACGTCACGGAAGGGCATTTCTATAAGGGCACCTAACGGCAGAGGGGCATTTTTGAGCAGGCTTTTGAATTAGGGGCAAATATGAGTAGTGGGTTCGAGTTAGGGACACAGATGTAAAAGGCCCTTCTTGCAAACCTTTAGTTTCTAAATACTTATGCCTCTTGCAAAAACTATCTTCCCTATTTGGTGTGTACTTGCAAATCCAATCTACTCCACAAAAATCAACATGCTTATAAGAGACATTTTCATCATAACTAGTGCAATCATCATTAGTACTATGGATATTCAAAGAGTTTATACTAACAACCTTACAATCATGCTCATCATTCAAAGATTTAGTACCAAGCATTCTATGCAATTCTTCTTCTAGCACTTGAGAACAATTTTCCTTTTCATCATACTCACGAAAGATATTAAAAAGACAAAGCGTATGAGACAAACTTAACTCCATTTTTTTGTAGTTTTATTTTATAAACTAAACTAGTGATAAAACAAGAAACAAAAAGATGGGTACCGGTGAAAGTTGCACGGTACAAGAGAGGCTAGCAATGGTGGAAGGATGAAAGGGTGCGTATAATCCATGGACTCAACATTAATCAAAAGAACTCATATACTTGTTGCAAAAATTTAGAAGTCATCAAAAACCAAAGCACTACGCGCATGCTCCTAGGGGGATAGATTGGTAGTAAAATACCATCGCTCGTCCCCGACTGCCACTCATAAGGAAGACAATCAATAAATAAAATTGTGCTCCAACTTCATCACAAAGCGGTTCACCATACGTGCATGCTACGGGAATCACAAACTTCAACACAAGCATTATTTAAATTCATATCACCCAACTAGCATGACTTTAATATCACTACCTCCATATCTCAAAACAATTATCGAGCATCAAGTTGATCATAGCATCCAATTCACTTTCTATGATAGTTTTTATTATACCCAACTTGGATGCTCATCATTCTAGGACCAACTTTATGGCCATAGCAAATACCATGCTGTTCTAAAAGACTCTCAAAATGATATAAGTGAAGCATGAGAGACTAGCAATTTCTTCAAAATTAAGACACCACCGTGCTCTAAAAGATATAAGTGAAACACTAGAGCAAAAACTATCAAGCTGAAAAGATATAAGTGAAGCACATAGAATATTCTAGCAAATTCTAATCAAATAGGCTTCTCCCAAAAGGTGTGTACAGCAAGGATGATTGTGGTAAAATAAAAAGCAAAGACTAATATAATACACGACGCTCCAAGCAAAACACATATCATGTGGTGAATAAAAATATAGCTCCAAGTAAAGTTACCAATGAACGAAGATGAAAGAGGGGATGCCTTCCCGGGGCATCCCCAAGCTTAGGCTTTTGGCTATCCTTGAATATCTTGGGGCTCCATGGGCATCCCCAAGCTTAGGCTCATGCCACTCCTTATTCCATAGTCCATAAAAGCTTTACCCAAAACTTGAAAACTTCACAACACAAAACTCAACAGGAAATCTTATAAGCTCCATTAGTGAAAGAAAACAAAACCACCACATAAGGTACTGCAATGAACTCATTCTTTATTTATTTTGGTGTTAAACCTACTTCATTCCAACTTCCTTATGGTTTATAAACTAATTTACTAGCCGTAGATGCGATGAAATAAGCAAACAACACAAGAAAAACAGAATCTATCAAAAACAGAACAGTCTGTAGCAATCTGTAACTAACGCAAACTTCTGGAACTCTATAAATCCTACCAAAATAGGAAGTCCTGGAAAATTTAACAGCATCAGAAAGAATCAACGCAAAAGCACGTTCCTATGATTTAACAAAATTATATGCGTGCATGCAAAGTATCTGTATTTCAGCAGAATCAAATCAACTATCATCGTAGGTTATCCTATAGGTTCTACTTGGCACAAACACTAATTAAAAGATAAAAACACATCTAAACATAAGGTAGATGCAAGATTTATTACTAAACAGGAGCAAAAACAAAAAACATAAAGAAAATTGTGTTGCCTCCCAACTAGCGCTATCGTTTAACGCCCCTAGCCAGGCATAAAAGCAAAGATAGATCTAACGAGTGCCATCTTTGGCACTAAATTCATCAATAGAGAGCTTGTGATCTCTAGGGATTTCTCCCTTTTTAGCAATGGCTAAACCTTTAGGTAAAAAATTAAGAAATTCATTGGTAGCAAAAAGTTCCTTAACGATAGACAGACAATTGGGAAGAACACTTATAGATTTGAGATCCGTGTCTCCCTTAGAAGATTCACCCTTATTTTTAGGAACATAAATAAACTTGGCAGTTTTAGTAGGGGGTTTTGGAGTGTTTTTCATGGGAGAAAATGCGGAACCTAAGTTTGTAATGATATCCTCAAGTTTACCAATTCTAGCAGAGTCTAGATCTATTTTTTCATTGACTATAGGTTCTTTTTCCTTAAGATTTTTCAAAGTAACTCCGACCCTAGATCCAAATTGGGTAATGTGATTATGAATCTTTTTATCCAAATTTTCAATCAACTCAACAATGGCAATTTTATTTTCAATAATCTCAACTCGTTGCATAACGTGTTCTAGAGTTTAAACAGTTCCATTGACCAAAAGAGGTGGTGGGCCAAACAAATCTAACATAGCATTATAAGCATCAAACGTATGGCTACTCAAGAAATCACCTCTGTTAGCAATATCAAGAACACATCTATTCCAAGGAGTAATACCTACATAAAAATTGCGGAGAAGAACGGAAGTGGAAGGCTTCCTAGAAGATTTACATTGAGCATTGCAAATTCTATGCCAAGCATCTTTTGAATTTTCTCCCTCCCTTTGCTTAAAATTGAGAATTTCTTGTTCGGGAGTGAGAATAAGGATAGGAGGACTAGCCATAACGACAAGGTAGACGAACTAACACACGGGCAAACCGAAAAAGGCAAGCGAAAAAGAGAGGTAGAGATTGGGAAAGATAGAGGCGAATAAAGCGGCAAGGGTGAAGTGGGGAGAGGAAAAGCGAGAGGCAAATGGCAAATAATGTAAATCACGAGGACATGGGTTTGTGATGGGTACTTGGTATGTCTTGACTTGAGCGAAGACCTCCAGAACAGCGGCGCCGAAATCCTTCTTGCTACGTCTTGAGCTAGCGTCGGTTTTCCTCGAAGAGGAGAGGGTGATCAGCAAGTGTAGCGTAAGTATTTCCTCAGTTTTGAGAACCAAGGTATCAATCCATGAGGAGGCTCCTCAAAAGTCCCACGCACCTACACAAACAAGCGAGAACTCGCAACCAACGCAATAAAGGGGTTGTCAATCCTTCACGGCCACTTTGAAAGTGAGATCTAATAAAGATAGTAAGATAAGATAAATATATTTTTGGTATTTTATAATATAGATGCAAAAAGTAAATATGCAAATAAAAGTAGATTGAAAGAAAATATGATAAGAGATAGACCCGGGGGCCATAGGTTTCACTAGTGGCTTCTCTCAAGATAGCATAAGTATTACGGTGGGTGAACAAATTACTGTCGAGCAATTGATAGAAAAGCGCATAGTTATGAGATTATCTAGGCATGATCACGTATATAGGCATCACGTCCATAACAAGTAGACCGACTCCTGCCTGCATCTACTACTATTACTCCACACATCGACCGACTCACCTGCATCTAGAGTATTAAGTTCATAAGAACAGAGTAACGATTAAGCAAGATGACATGATGTAGAGGGATAAACTCATGCAATATGATATAAACCCCATCTTGTTATCCTCAATGGAAACAATACAATACGTGCCTTGCAACCCTTTTTGTCACTGGGTAAGGACACTACAAGATTGAACCCAAAGCTACGCACTTCTCCCATGGCAAGAAAGACCAATCTCGTAGGCCAAACCAAACTGATAATTCGAAGAGAGTTGCAAAGATAACTCAATCATACATAAAAGAATTCAGAGAGGATTCAAATATTATTCATAGATAAAATTGATCATAAACCCACAATTCATCGGATCTCGACAAACACACCGCAAAAAGAGTTTACATTAAATAGATCTCCACAAGAGAGGGGGACAACATTGTATTGAGATCCAAAAAGAGATAAGAAGCCATCTAGCTAATAACTATGGACCCGTAGGTTTGTGGTAAACTACTCACAACTCATCGGAGGGGAAAGGATGTTGATGTAGAGGCCCTCCATGGTCGATTCCCCTCCGGCAGAGTGTCGGCGAAGGCTCCAACATGGGATCTCACGGATACAGAAGGTTACGGCGGTGGAAATTGTGTTTCTTGGTGCCCCTAGATCTTTTCAGGGTACATAGGTATGTACAGGAGGAAGAAGTACGTCGGTGGCCGCCCGAGGGGCCCACGAGACAGGGGGCGCGCCCTACAGGGGGGGGCGCGGCCTCCTATCTCGTGGCTTCCTCGGCAGCTTCTTGACTTGTACTCCAAGTCCTCTGGATCACGTTCGTTCCAAAAATCACGCTCCCGAAGGTTTCATTCCATTTGGACTCCGTTTGATATTCCTTTTCTTCGAATACTGAAATAGGCAAAAAAACAGCAATATGGGTTGGGCCTCCGGTTAGTAGGTTAGTCCCAAAAATGATATAAATGTGTAAAATAAAGCCATAAACATCCAAAAAGGGGTAATATAATAGCATGGAACAATCAAAATCTATAGATACGTTGGAAACGTATCAAGCATCCCCAAGCTTAATTCCTGCTCGTCCTCGAGTAGGTAAATGATAAAAAAAGAAATTTTTGATGTGGAATGCTTCCTAGCATATTTCTCAATGTAATTTTCTTTATTGTGGCATGAATGTTCAGATCCAAATGAGTACAAAATAAAAGTTCATATTGACATAAGAAATAGTAATACTTCAAGCATACTAATCAAAGTAATCATGTCTTCTCAAAATAACATGGCTAAAGAAAGTTATCCCTACAAAATCATATAGTCTGGCTGTTGCTCTATCTTCATCACACAAAGTATTTAATCATGCACAACCTTGATGACAAGCCAAGCAATTGTTTCATACTTTAATAATCTCAAAAAAATTCAACTTTCACGCAATACATGAGCGTGAGCCATGGACATAGCACTATATGTGGAATAGAATGGTGGTTGTGGAGAAGACAAAAAAGGAGAAGATAGTCTCACATCAACTAGGCATATCAACGGGCTATGGAGATGCCCATTAATAGATATCAATGTGAGTGAATAGGGATTGCCATGCAATGGATGCGCTAGAACTATAAATATATGAAAGCTCAACAAAAGAAACTAAGTGGGGTGCATCCAACTTGCTTGCTCACAAAGACCTAGGGCACTTTTGAGGAAGCCCATCATTGGAATATACAAGCCAAGTTCTATAATGAAAAATTCCCACTAGTATATGAAAGTGACAACATATGAGACTCTCTAACATGAAGATCATGGTGCTATTTTGAAGCACAAGTGTGGAAAAAGAGATAGTAGCATTGTCCCTTCTCTCATTTTCTCTCATTTATTTTATTTTTCTTTTCTTTTTCTTCCTTTTTCCCTTTTTTCCTTTTCTTTGGCCTTTTTTTCTTTTTGGCCTTTTTTTTGTAAAGTCCGAAGTCTCATCCCGACTTGTGGGGGAATCATAGTATTCATCATCCTTTCCTCACTAGGACAATGCTCTAATAATGAAGATCGTCACACTTTTATGGATTTACAACTCAAAGCTAGAACAAGATATGACTCTATATGAATGCCTCCGACGGTGTACCGGGATATGCAATGAATCAAGAGCGACATGTATAAAAATTATGAAGGTGGCCTTGCCGTAAATACAATGTCAAAAGCAATATGACAAAACTAATGCGTGTCATATGAATGGAACGGTGGAAAGTTGCATGGCAATATATCTCGGAATGGCTATGGAAATGCCATAATAGGTAGGTATGGTGGCTGTTTTGAGGAAGGTAAAAGGTGGGTATATGGTACCGGTGAAAGTTGCGCGGTACAAGAGAGGCTAGCAATGGTGGAAGGATGAAAGGGTGCGTATAATCCATGGACTCAACATTAATCAAAAGAACTCATATACTTGTTGCAAAAATTTAGAAGTCATCAAAAACCAAAGCACTACACGCATGCTCCTAGGGGGATAGATTGGTAGGAAAAGACCATCGCTCGTTCCCGACCGCCACTCATAAGGAAGACAATCAATAAATAAAATTGTGCTCCAACTTCATCACAAAGCGGTTCACCATACGTGCATGCTACGGGAATCACAAACTTCAACACAAGCATTCTTTAAATTCATAATAACCCGACTAGAATGACTTTAATTTCACTACCTCCATATATCAAAACAATTATCAAGCATCAAGTTGATCATAGCATCCAATTCACTTTCTATGATAGTTTTTATTATACCCAACTTGGATGCTCATCATTCTAGGACCAACTTTATAACCATAGAAAATACCATGCTGTTCAGAAAGACTCTCAAAATGATATAAGTGAAGCATGAGAGACTAGAAATTTCTTCAAAATTAAGACACCACCGTGCTCTAAAAGATATAAGTGAAACACTAGAGCAAAAACTATCAAACTCAAAAGATATAAGTGAAGCACATAGAGTATTCTAGCAAATTCTAATCAAATAGGCTTCTCCCAAAAGGTGTGTACAGCAAGGATGATTGTGGTAAACTAAAAATCAAAGACTAATATAATACATGACGCTCCAAGCAAAACACATGTCATGTGGTGAATAAAAATATAGCTCCAAGTAAAGTTACCAATGGACGAAGACGAAAGAGGTGATGCCTTCCCGGGGCATCCCCAAGCTTAGGATTTTGGCTATACTTGAATATCTTGGGGTGCCATGGGCATCCCCAAGCTTAGGATATGGCCACTCCTTATTCCATAGTCCATAAAAGCTTTACCCAAAACTTGAAAACTTCACAACACAAAACTCAACAGGAAATCTTATAAGCTCCATTAGTAAAAGAAAACAAAACCACCACATAAGGTATTTCAATGAACTCATTCTTTATTTATTTTGGTGTTAAACCTACTGTGTTCCAACTTACTTATGGTTTATAAACTAATTTACTAGCCATAGATGCATTGAAATAAGCAAACAACACACGAAAAACAGAATCTGTCAAAAACAGAACAGTGTGTAGCAATCTGTAACTAACGCAAACTTCTCGAACTCTAAAAATCCTACCAAAATAGGAAGTCCTGGACAATTTGTTTATTGAACATCAGCAAAAATAATCAACAAAAAATCACGTTCCTGTGATTTAACAAAATTATATTCGTGCGCACAAAGTTTCTGTTTTTCAGCAGAATCAAATCAACTATCATCGTAGGTTATCCTATAGGTTCTACTTGGCACAAACACTAATTAAAAGATAAAACACATCTAAACAGAAGGTAGATGCAAGATTTATTACTAAACAGGAGCAAAAACAAAAAACATAAAGAAAATTGGGTTGCCTCCCAACTAGCGCTATCGTTTAACGCCCCTAGCTAGGCATAAAAGCAAAGATAGATCTAACAAGTGCCATCTTTGGCACTAAATTCATCAATAGAGAGCTTGTGATCTCTAGGGATTTCTCCCTTTTTAGCAATGGCTAAACCTTTAGGTAAAAAAATTAAGAAATTCATTGGTAGCAAAAAGTTTCTTAACGATAGACAGACAATTGGGAAGAACACTTATGGATTTGAGATCCGCGTCTCCTTTAGAAGATTCACCCTTATTTTTAGGAACATAAATAAACTTGGCAGTTTTAGTAGGGGGTTTTGGAGTATTTTCATGGGGGGAAATGCGGAACCTAAGTTTGTAATGATATCCTCAAGTTTACCGATTCTAGCAGAGTCTAGATCTATTTTTTCATTGACTATAGGTTCTCTTTCCTTAAGATTTTTCAAAGTAACTCCGACCCTAGATCCAAATTGGGTAATGTGATTATGAATCTTTTTATCCAAATTTTCAATCAACTCAACAGTGGCAATTTTATTTTCAATAATCTCAACTCGTTGCATAACGTGTTCTAGAGTTTAAACAGTTCCATTGACCAAAAGAGGTGGTGGGCCAAACAAATCTAACATAGCATTATAAGCATCAAACGTATGGCTACTCAAGAAATCACCTCTGGTAGCAATATCAAGAACACATCTATTCCAAGGAGTAATGCCTACATAAAAATTGCGGAGAAGAACGGAAGTGGAAAGCTTCCTAGAAGATTTACATTGAGCATTGCAAATTCTATGCCAAGCATCTTTTGAATTTTCTCCCTCCCTTTGCTTAAAATTGAGAATTTCTTGTTCGGGAGTGAGAATAAGGATAGGAGGACTAGCCATAACGACAAGGTAGACGAACTAACACACGGGCAAACCGAAAAAGGCAAGCGAAAAAGAGAGGTAGAGATTGGGAAAGATAGGGCGAATAAAACGGCAAGGGTGAAGTGGGGGAGAGGAAAACGAGAGGCAAATGGCAAATAATGTAAATGCGAGGGACATGGGTTTGTGATGGGTACTTGGTATGTCTTGACTTGAGCGAAGACCTCCCAGGCAACGGCGCCAGAAATCCTTCTTGCTACGTCTTGAGCTAGCGTCAGTTTTCCTCGAAGAGGAGAGGGTGATGCAGCAAGTGTAGCGTAAGTATTTCCCTCAGTTTTGAGAACCAAGGTATCAATCCAGTAGGAGGCTCCTCAAAAGTCCCACGCACCTACACAAACAAACTGAGAACTCGCAACCAACGCAATAAAGGGGTTGTCAATCCCTTCACGGCCACTTGCGAAAGTGAGATCTAATAAAGATAGTACGATAAGACAAATATATTTTTGGTATTTTATAATATAGATGCAAAAAGTAAAGATGCAAATAAAAGTAGATTGAAAGAAAATATGATAAGAGATAGACCCGGGGGCCATAGGTTTCACTAGTGGCTTCTCTCAAGATAGCATAAGTATTACGGTGGGTGAACAAATTACTGTCGAGCAATTGATAGAAAAGCGCATAGTTATGAGATTATATAGGCATGATCACGTATATAGGCATCATGTTGATAACAAGTAGACCGACTCCTGCCTGCATCTACTACTATTACTCCACACATCAACCGACTCACCTGCATCTAGAGTATTAAGTTCATAAGAACGAGTAACGCATTAAGCAAGATGACATGATGTAGAGGATAAACTCATGCAATATGATATAAACCCCATCTTGTTATCCTCAATGGAAACAATACAATCGTGCCTTGCAACCCTTTTTGTCCTTTGGTAAGGACACGCAAGATTGAACCCAAAGCTACGCACTTCTCCCATGGCAAGAAAGACCAATCTCGTAGGCCAAACCAAAGCGATAATTGAAGAGACTTGCAAAGATAACTCAATCATACATAAAAGAATTCAGAGAGGATTCAAATATTATTCATAGATAAAATTGATCATAAACCCACAATTCATCGGATCTCGACAAACACACCGCAAAAAGAGTTTACATCAAATAGATCTCCATAAGAGAGGGGAGAACATTGTATTGAGATCCAAAAGAGAGAAGAAGCCAAGAACACATCTATTCCAAGGAGTAATGCCTACATAAAAATTGCGGAGAAGAACGGAAGTGGAAAGCTTCCTAGAAGATTTACATTGAGCATTGCAAATTCTATGCCAAGCATCTTTTGAATTTTCTCCCTCCCTTTGCTTAAAATTGAGAATTTCTTGTTCGGGAGTGAGAATAAGGATAGGAGGACTAGCCATAACGACAAGGTAGACGAACTAACACACGGGCAAACCGAAAAAGGCAAGCGAAAAAGAGAGGTAGAGATTGGGAAAGATAGGGCGAATAAAACGGCAAGGGTGAAGTGGGGGAGAGGAAAACGAGAGGCAAATGGCAAATAATGTAAATGCGAGGGACATGGGTTTGTGATGGGTACTTGGTATGTCTTGACTTGAGCGAAGACCTCCCAGGCAACGGCGCCAGAAATCCTTCTTGCTACGTCTTGAGCTAGCGTCAGTTTTCCTCGAAGAGGAGAGGGTGATGCAGCAAGTGTAGCGTAAGTATTTCCCTCAGTTTTGAGAACCAAGGTATCAATCCAAGAGGAGGCTCCTCAAAAGTCCCACGCACCTACACAAACAAGCGAGAACTCGCAACCAACGCAATAAAGGGGTTGTCAATCCCTTCACGGCCACTTCGAAAGTGAGATCTAATAAAGATAGTACGATAAGACAAATATATTTTGGTATTTTATAATATAGATGCAAAAAGTAAAGATGCAAATAAAAGTAGATTGAAAGAAAATATGATAAGAGATAGACCCGGGGGCCATAGGTTTCACTAGTGGCTTCTCTCAAGATAGCATAAGTATTACGGTGGGTGAACAAATTACTGTCGAGCAATTGATAGAAAAGCGCATAGTTATGAGATTATATAGGCATGATCACGTATATAGGCATCATGTTGATAACAAGTAGACCGACTCCTGCCTGCATCTACTACTATTACTCCACACATCAACCGACTCCTGCCTGCATCTAGAGTATTAAGTTCATAAGAACAGAGTAACGCATTAAGCAAGATGACATGATGTAGAGGGATAAACTCATGCAATATGATATAAACCCCATCTTGTTATCCTCAATGGAAACAATACAATACGTGCCTTGCAACCCTTTTTGTCACTGGGTAAGGACACCGCAAGATTGAACCCAAAGCTACGCACTTCTCCCATGGCAAGAAAGACCAATCTCGTAGGCCAAACCAAACTGATAATTCGAAGAGACTTGCAAAGATAACTCAATCATACATAAAAGAATTCAGAGAGGATTCAAATATTATTCATAGATAAAATTGATCATAAACCCACAATTCATCGGATCTCGACAAACACACCGCAAAAAGAGTTTACATCAAATAGATCTCCATAAGAGAGGGGGAGAACATTGTATTGAGATCCAAAAAGAGAGAAGAAGCCATCTAGCTAATAACTATGGACCCATAGGTTTGTGGTAAACTACTCACAACTCATCGGAGGGGCAAGGATGTTGATGTAGAGGCCCTCCATGGTCGATTCCCCTCCGGCAGAGTGCCGGCGAAGGCTCCAACATGGGATCTCGCGGATACAGAAGGTTACGGCGGTGGAAATTGTGTTTCGTGGCACCCCTGGATGTTTTCGGGGTACGTAGGTATATATAGGAGGAAGAAGTACATCGGTGGCCGCCCGAGGGGCCCACGAGACAGGGGGCGTGCCCTACAGGGGGCGCGGCCTCCTATCTCGTGGCTTCCTCGGCAGCTTCTTGACTTGTACTCCAAGACCTCTGGATCACGTTCGTTCCAAAAATCACGCTCCCGAAGGTTTCATTCCGTTTGGACTCCGTTTGATATTCCTTTTCTTCGAAATACTGAAATAGGCAAAAAAACAGCAATATGGGCTGGGCCTCCGGTTAGTAGGTTAGTCCCAAAAATGATATAAATGTGTAAAATAAAGCCCATAAACATCCAAAAAGGGGTAATATAATAGCATGGAACAATCAAAAATTATAGATACATTGGAGACGTATCACCCCCCTATCTCCTGGAATCCTCGACGATCTTCTGACTTGAACTCCAAGTCTCCAGGATGATATACTTCCCAAAAATAATGCTGCCAAAGGTATCATTCTGTTTGGACTCCGTTTGATATTCCTTTTCTTCGAAATACTGAAACAGGCAATAAAACAACAATATGGGCTGGGCCACTGGTTAATAGGTTAGTCCCAAAAGTAATATAAAAGTGTATAATAAAGCCCGTAATCATTCAAAACAGATAAAAAAATAGCATGAATGCTTCATAAATTATAGATACGTTGGAGACGTATCAATGTCTGGTAGAGCAAAGCTGATGACTACTCAATAGTTCAGTGTGCCATGCTTTACGGCTTAGAACCGGGACTTCAATGACGTTTTGAACGTCATGGATCATATGAGATGTTCCAGGAGTTGAAGTTAATATTTCAAGTAAATGCCGGGATTGAGAGATATGAAGTCTCCAATAAGTTCTACAACTACAAGATGGAGGAGAATAGTTCTGTCGGTGAGCATATACTCAGAATGTCTGGGTATAACAATCACTTGATTCAACTGGGAGTTAATCTTCCGAATGATAGTATCATTGACAGAATTCTTCAATCACTGCCCAAGCTACAAGAGATTCGTGATGAACTATAATATGCAAGGGATGGATAAGACAATTCCCGAGCTCTTCGCAATGCTAAAGGCTGTGGAGGTATAAATCAAGAAGGAGCATCAAGTGTTGATGGTCAATAAGACCACAAGTTTCAAGAAAAAGGGCAAAGGGAAAAAGAAGGGGAACTTCAAGAAGAACAGCAAACAATTTGCTGCTCAAGAGAAGAAACCCAAGTCTGGACATAAGCCTGAGACTGAGTGCTTCTACTGCAAGCAAACTGGTCACTGGAAGCAGAACTGCCCCAAGTATTTGACGGATAAGAAGGATGGCAAGGTGAACAAAGGTATATGTGATATGTTATTGATGTGTACCTTACCAGAGCTTGCAGTAGCACCTGGGTATTTGATATTGGTTCTGTTGCTAATATTTGCAACTCGAAACAGGGACTACAGATTAAGCGGACACTGGCTAAGGACGAGGTGACGATGCGTGTGGGAAATGGTTCCAAAGTCGATGTGATCGCCGTCGGCACGCTACCTCTACATCTACCTTCGGGATTAGTTTTAGACCTAAATAACTGTTATTTGGTGCCAGCGTTGAGCATGAACATTATATCTGGATCTTGTTTGATGTGTGACGGTTATTCATTTAAATCTAAGAATAATGGTTGTTCTATTTATATGAGTAATATCTTTTATGGTCATGCACCCTTAAAGAGTGGTCTATTTTTGATGAATCTCGATAGTAGTGATACACATATTCATAATGTTGAAGCCAAAAGATGCAGAGTTGATAATGATAGTGCAACTTATTTCTGGCACTGCCGTTTAGGTCATATTGGTGCAAAGCGCATGAAGAAACTCCATACTGATGGACTTTTGAGATCACTTGATTATGAATCACTTGGTACTTGTGAACCATGCTTCATGGGCAAGATGACTAAAACTCCGTACTCCGGAACTATGGAGTGAGCAACTGATTTGTTGGAAATCATACATTCTGATGTATGTGGTCCAATGAATGTTGAGGCTCGCGGTGGGTATCATTATTTTCTCACCTTCACAGATGATTTGAGCAGATATGGGTATATCTACTTAATGAAACATAAGTCTGAAACATTTGAAAAGTTCAAAGAATTTCAGAGTGAAGTTGAAAATCATCGTAACAAGAAAATAAAGTTTCTACAATCTGATCGTGGAGGAGAATATTTGAGTTACGAGTTTGGTTTACATATGAAGCAATGCGGAATAGTTTCGCAACTCACGCCACCCGGAACACCACAGCGTAATAGTGTGGCCGAACGTCATAATCGTACTTTACTAGATATGGTGCGATCTATGATGTCTCTTACTGATTTAACGCTATCGTTTTGGGGTTATGCTTTAGAGACGGCCGCATTCACGTTAAATAGGACACCATCAAAATTCATTGAGACGATGCCTTATGAACTGTGGTTTGGCAAGAAACCAAAGTTTTCATTTCTTAAAGTTTGGGGCTGCGATGCTTATGTGAAAAAGCTTCAACTCGATAAGCTCAAACCCAAATCGGAGAAATGTGTCTTCATAGGATACCCAAAGGAAACTGTTGGGTACACCTTCTATCACAAATCCGAAGGCAAGACATTTGTTGCCAAGAATGGATCCTTTCTAGAGAAGGAGTTTCTCTCGAAAGAAGTGAGTGGGAGGAAAGTAGAACTTGATGAGGTAACTGTACCTGCTCCTTTATTGGAAAATAGTTCATCACAGAAACCGGTTCCTGTGACGACTACACAAATAAGTGAGGAAGATAATGATATTGATCATGAAACTTCAGATCAAGTTACTACAGAACCTCGTAGGTCAACCAGAGTAAGATCCGCACTAGAGTGGTACGGTAATCCTATTCTGGAGGTCATGTTACTTGACCATGGTGAACCTACGAATGATACGTCTCCAACGTATCTACTTTTAACACTTTTGCCCTTGTTTTGGACTCTAACTTGCATGATTTGAATGAAACTAACCCGGACTGACGCTGTTTTCAGCAGAACTGCCATGATGTTGTTTTACGCATAGAAAACAAAAGTTCTCGGAATGTCCTGAAAATCCACGGAGGCACTTTTTGGAAAATATAAAAAATACAGGTGAAAGAATCAAGACTAGGGGGCCCACACCCTGTCCACGAGGGTGGGGCGTGCCCACCCCCCCAGCGCGCGCCCACCTCATGGGCCCCCGAGGCTCGCCGACCTCAACTCCAACTCCATATATTCCGTCTCGCGGAGAAAAAATCGAGAGAAAGTTTCATCGCGTTTTACGACACGGAGCGCCGCCAAGCCCTAATCTCTCGAGAGGGCTTGTCCGAGTCCGTTCGAGACTCCGGAGAGGGGATTCGTCGATGTCGTCATCATCAACCATCCTCCATCACCAATTTCATGATGCTCACCGCCGTGCGTGAGTAATTCCATCGTAGGCTTGCTGGACGGTGATGGGTTGGATGAGATTTACCATGTAATCAAGTTAGTTTTGTTAGGGTTTGATCCCTAGTATCCACTATGTTCTGAGATTGATGTTGCTATAACTTTGCTATGCTTAATGCTTGTCACTAGGGCCCGAGTGCCATGGTTTCAGATCTGAACCTATTATGTTTTCATGAATATATGTGTGTTCTTGATCCTATCTTGCAAGTCTATAGTCACCTATTATGTGTTATGATCCGACAACCCCGAAGTGACAATAATCGGGATACTTCTCGGTGATGACCATAGTTTGAGGAGTTCATGTATTCACTATGTGCTAATGCTTTGTTCCGGTTCTCTATTAAAAGGAGGCCTTAATATCCCTTTGTTTCGCTAGGACCCGCTGCCACGGAGGGTAGGACAAAAGATGTCATGCAAGTTCTTTTCCATAAGCATGTATGACTATATACGGAATACATGCCTACATTACATTGATGAATTGGAGCTAGTTCTGTGTCACCCTATGTTATAGCTATTGCATGAGGAATCGCATCCGACATAATTATCCATCACTGATCCAATGCCTACGAGCTTTTCACATCTTGTGCTTCGCTTATTTACTTTTCCGTTGCTACTGTTACAATCGCTACAAAACCCAAAAATATTTCTTTTGCTATCGTTACCTTTACTATCATACTACTTTGCTACTAAATACTTTGCTGCAAATACTAAGTTATCCAGGTGTGGTTGAATTGACAACTCAACTGCTAATACTCAATAATATTCTTTGGCTCCCCTTGTGTCGAATCAATAAATTTGGGTTGAATACTTTACCCTCGAAAGCTGTTGTGATCCCCTACACTTGTGGGTTATCAATACTAATTTCTGGTGCCGTTGCCAGGGAGCATAGCTCTATTCTCTGAGTCACTTGGGATTTGTATCTGTTTATCACTATGAGGAACTTGAAAGACGAAAGAACTAAGATTTTGCCCTCAACTACGAGGGGAGGTAAGGAATTGCCATCTAGCTCTACACTAGATTCTCCTTCTGTTATTAGTAAGCTTGCGACACCTAAACCTGCTACTGCTATGAATTCTGATATGTTGCATGTTATTGATGATGCCACTTCTGCTATGCATGATACTTATGATGAAACTACTTTTGTACGTGATACTACTTTGCCATTAGGTGAATTTCTTGATGAACAACTTGCTAGGGCTGGAGACAATGAAAATATTGAAGATGCTATAATTGATGATAGTGATGATGAAAGTTCTCCCAATGATTATGAATTGCCTGTTGTTCCTGAGGGTTATGTTATGAATGAAGAAGCTGCTAGAGCTATCTTTGCTTGCAATGATAGATATGATCTTAAGAAATTATTAGCTAAATGGAAGCAGCAGTCTCTCAATGCTAGAATGAAACCTGACCCTACTTTTACTTCGCCTATCTGTGTTACTGATAAGGATTATGAATTCTCGGTTGATCCTGAGATTATTACTTTAGTTGAATCTGATCCTTTGTATGGCCTTGAATCCGAAACTGTTGTGGCACATCTTGCCAAGTTGAATGATATAGCCAACCTATTTACTAATGATGAGAAGTCTCGCTATTATTATATCCTTAAGATATTTCCGTTCTCATTAAAGGGTGATGCTAAGACTTGGTTCAATTCTCTTGCTCCTGGTTGTGTGCGTAGTCCCCAGGATATGATTTATTACTTCTCTGCTAAATATTTCCCTGCTCATAAGAAACAAGCTGCCTTGCGAGAAATATATAATGTTGTGCAAATCAAAGAAGAGAGTCTCCCACAAGCTTGGGGGAGGCTTCTCTGATTACTTAATGCTTTGCCTGATCATCCTCTTAAGAAAAATGAAATACTTGATATCTTTTATAATGGACTAACCGATGCTTCCAAGGACTACTTGGATAATTGTGTTGGTTGTGTTTTCAGGGAAAGAACAGTCGACGAAGCTGAATTACTATTGAATAATATGTTGACTAATGAAAATAATTGGACTCTCCCTGAGCCAATTCCTGAGGAAATTCCTGAACCAATTGAGCCAACTCGTGAGCCTATTCCTAAACCCACTCCGAAGAAGAGAGGTGTTTTATTTCTCAGTCCTGAAGATATGCAAGAGGCAAAGAAATCAATGAAAGAAAAAGGTATAAAAGCTAAAGATGTTAAGAATTTACCACCTACTGAAGAAATACATGGTATTAATATACCGCCTGTTGAAGAACCACATTGTCTTGATAACCCGACACAGGTAATAAAGGTAAATTCTCTCTATAGATATGATAAAGTTGAAATCCCCTCTACTAAATTTCATAGCCCATGCTTAGATGAATTTGATGACTTTATGGCTAGACAAGAAAGTTTTAATGCTTATGTTGGTAGAGAGTTAAAAAAATGCTTTCGAGATAGGACGCGTGAGTGATCATATGGCTAGAGTTAAAGGTGAACTTAAAATCGTTAGCAAATATGCTTCTATGGTTGCTACTCAAGCTGAGCAAGTACTTAAAGCTCAAAATGATTTGCTTGATGAATTAAATAATAAAAATGACTTTGCTGTTAGAGTGGCTACTAGAACTTGTAGAATGACTCAGGAACCTTTCTATCCTGAAGGCCACCCTAAGAGAATCGAGCAAGATTCTCAGAGAAATAACTTAGAGGCACCGAGTTCCTCTAAAAAGAAGAAAAAGAAAAACGATAGAACTTTGCATGCTTCTAGTGAGCCTATTGTAGAAACTCCTGAGAATCCCAATGATATTTCTATCTCTGATCCTGAAACACAATCAGGTGATGAACATGAACCTAGTGATAATGTTAATGGTAATTTTCATGTTGATGCTCAACCTAGCAAAAACAATGAAGTAGAGATTGAACCTGTTGTTGATCTTGATAACCCACAATCAAAGAATCAACGTTATGGTAAGAGAGATTTTGTTGCTTGGAAGCACTGTAGAGAAAGAGAACCATGGGTTTAGAAACCCATGCCCTTTCCTCCTAAACCACCCAAGACAAAGGATGATGAGGATTTTGAGCGCTTTGCTGAAATGATTAGACCTATCTTCTTACGTATGCGCTTAACTGATATGCTTAAAGTAAATCCTTATGCTAAGTATATGAAGGATATCATTACAAATAAAAGAAAGATATCGGAAGCTGAAATTTCCACCATGCTTGCTAATTACACTTTTAAGGGTGGAATACCAAAGAAACTTGGAGATCCGGGGGTACCAACTATACCATGCTCCATTAAAAGAAATTATGTTAGAACTGCTTTACGTGATCTTGGAGCCGGTGTTAGTGTTATGCCTCTCTCTTTATATCATAGACTTGAATTGAATAAGTTGACACCTACTGAAATATCTTTGTAAATGGCTGATAAATCAACTTCTATACCTGTCGGTATTTGTGAGGATGTGCCTGTTGTGGTTGCAAATGTCACTATCTTAACGGACTTTGTTATTCTTGATATTCCCGAGGACGATAGTATGCCGATTATCCTTGGTAGACCCTTTTTGAATACTGCAGGGGCTGTTATTGATTGCGACAAAGGCAATGTCACTTTTCATGTTAATGGTAATGAGCATACGATACACTTTCCGAGGAAACAATCTCAAGTTCATAGCATAAATTCTATTGGAAAAGTTCCAACTATCATTATTGGAGGTTTTGAATTTCCTCTCCCTACTGTCAAGAAAAAATATGATATTCTTATTGTTGGGGATGTTCATATCCCCGTTGAGGTAACTTAGTGTTATTCGAAATTTCTCTGGTTCCGTGTTATTCGGAATGAGTTTGTTAACAAGACTTGATCAACCTTGTTAGTGGATTCATTTTGATGATCATGAGATGGATGAAACTAGAAGGCACAACCTTTTGTACCTTTTTTTTACTTTCTGTTATTTAGAATAAATAAAGCAAAAATAGTTTTATCCATCTATTTTCTGAATTATCCGTGCAATAAAAAAATATCCCGAAAATAAAAGTGATACAAATGCCCTGCAAATTTAGTATGATTTTTATGGAATATTTGAGGATTTTAGGCACTGAAGTCACTGCAGGAGGGGCAAGCAGTAGGCCACGAGAGTGGAGGGCGCGCCCACCTTCCCTGGGCACGCCCCCTGTCTCGTGGGCCCTTGGTGGCCCCCCCAGTTATGCCAGCACCCACACACTCCATCTTCTTCCCAAAAAAATCCCCATCCGGCTCAAGCACGAGTTCTAGCTCATTTTGCTGCGATTTTCGATCTCCTTGCTCAAAGCTTCATTCACAAAACTGCTTTGGGAGATTGTTGCTTGGTATGTGACTCCTCCATTGGTCCAATTAGTTTTTGTTCTAGTGCGTTATTCATTGCAAATTTTTGCTGCATAGGTGACCATGTTCTTGAGCTTGCATGTTAAATTTATGAGGTCCCAAGTAATTCTAATGCATGATATAGGCTCTAGGCACTTGTAGGAGTAGTTGCTACCAATCTTGTTTAGTTTTATTCACTTTTATTTTGAAGTTACTAAAATTTCAGAATTTTTTCAGAAAAAGAATTATGTCTAGGAGAATGTACCAAGGTGGTTCCTCGGTAAAGAAAGGACCCAGGATTGCTATACGTGAGCAAGATGTTGAATTACCGAGGGACGCAGATGTACGAGCTTGTGAGTGGCCATCTGATGATTTTATGGTCGAAGCAGGCTTTAAGGAGGAATTTGACACGTATGTGCGTAATGCTGATCTGGAGGACTTCTTACAAGATAAGTGTCCTCAGTACTATGAATTTACTGATTCCTTTGTGCGGAGGTTTAAATATAACTATACACGTAAGTCTCCCAGTGTCCTATTTGATATCTATGATACATCTTATACCATGGAATTAGAGGATTTTACAACTGCTTGCAAACTTCCGCAGTGGGGTAATATTAATGATCCCCACAAATCTGAATTTAGAGATTTCCTTGCTAGTATTACTGTGGGAGAATCCAGGGATATTGCACAAGCTACCATAGGGAGCATTCATTTACCTGTTATACATTATTTTGCTCTCTTCATTGGTAGATGCATTAACGGTAAAGATGAAGCATGTCATATGTGTGTCCCTGATCTTTGTGTCCTCAAGAGTGCTGTGTTAGGTTATAAACATTATAACTTGGGGGCAATAGTTGCATGTAGGATGCATAATAATGGTAGAGCTGGAGATTTATTTGGAGGCTTTTATGCGACCCGTGTGGCTAATTATCTTGGTATAGCCCCACGAGATGGGGATATGATGTTACCTCCTGCTTATTTAGATTATGACGCTATGGTCAACCATCATTTTCTTAGGAGGAATGAACAATTCCTCCAATATCGACTAATCTATGACAGACGCAACGTCGTCCATGTTACTCTTCCTGCTTCTCTCCTTTTTGATTACCAGGCAAAAGGAAGATATGTTGTTACCAGGGAGGAAGCAGCTGAACACGAGGGGAGAGCGGAGGCTGCTCGCCAGCATGCCGCAGCTCAGGAGGCATTGGCTGCTACATCTCAGTACAACCCCAGTTACAACTATGGATATCAGCCATGTCCTTGGCATTAGACCAACTTAGGCCAAAAGCCTAAGCTTGGGGGAGTACGTATTTCTCACCGACTTTACATTCATGTTCACACACTATTCTAGTTGTCGGTGCTCATACTCTTTCATTGTATTATCCATGCTAGTTTAAATTTCTTTTTCTAGCTTTCTTCTTGTGTGTTTGATAAACCTTGAGAAAAACCAAAAAAATTAGTTAGTTTAATTTCCATGCTTGTAGTAGTAATTAAAATGAAAACACAAAAAGATTTCTCACTCTTCTTTTACTTGTTGGGAGCTTTCCCGTGTAAATAGTTTTATTTTCTTTTCTTTCCTTTGGGGGTCGAGAGTAGAAGACCATATTGAAAATGTTTAGTGGCTCTCATATGCATGATTGTTTATTTAACTTAGAGCCCATATTACCTTGTCTTCTCTCTTGAGTTGAATGCTTGCAGATTCCAGCTTAGTCCAATGCACGTGCACTATTATTATTATACACATCGTTCGGTCATGCAAGCGAAAGGCAATAATGACGATGTATGATGGACTTATTGAGATGAGAAAAGCTGGTATGGACTCGACCTCTCTTGTTTTTGTAAATATGATGAGTTCATCGTTCCTGATTCAGCTTATTATGAGGTAAACATATTTGCAATGACATTTAGAGAGTATAGTTGCTTGTGCCATGCTTGATTAGCTATGAGTTATAATGGTTTACCTTGCGTGCCAACATGCTATTAGAATGATTATGACGTGGTATGATGGGATGGTATCCTCCTTTGAACGAATTGAGTGACTCGACTTGGCACATGTTCACGCATGTAGTTGAAACAAATCAACATAGCCTTCATGATATTTATGTTCATGGTAGAATATATCCTACTCATTCTTGTACTCGGTGTGAATTAATTTTAATGCATGTTTATGACTGTTGTCGCTCTCCCAGTTGGTCGCTTCCCAGTCTTTTGCTAGCCTTCACCTGTACTAAGCGGGAATACTGCTTGTGCATCCAAACTCCTTAAACCCCAAAGTTTTTCCATAGAAGTCCACCATACCTTCCTATATGCGGTATCTACCTACCGTTCCAAGTAAATTTGTATGTGCCAAACTCCAAACCTTCGAATGAAATTCTGTTTTGTATGCTCGAGCAACTCATGTTTCAACTAGGGCAGCCTATATCTTCCATGCTAGGTGGGTAATTCTCAAGAGGAGTGGACTCCGCTCCTCATTCATGAGAAAGGGCCGGTAACCGGGATGCCCAGTCCCATGATCCAAAAATATCAAAGCAAATCAAAATAATTAAACAAAACTCCCCCAGGGTTGTTGTTAGTTGGAGGCACTCGTTGTTTCGAGCAAGCCATGGATTGATGCTTGTTGGTGGTTGGGGGAGTATAAACCTTTACCATTCTGTTTGCGAACTGCCTATAATGCATGTAGTATGGAAGATACAGCCATCTCATAGTTGTTGCGTTGACAGTGAAAGTATGCCGCTCAAAATGTTATTCAATCTCTATTTTAAAACCGAGCTCTGGCACCTTTACAAATCCCTGCTTCCCTCAGCGAAGGGCCTATCTATTTACTTTTATGTTGAGTCATCACCTTCTTATTAAAAAGCACCCACTGGAGAGCACACTATCATTTGCATTCACTATTATTGGTTTATATTGGGTATGACTTGACTGGATCTCTTTTACCATGAATTACAATGTTTAGTCAGTCCTTGATCTTTAAAGGTGCTATGCATTTATGTTTTGCGGTCTCAGAAAGGGCTAGCGAGATACCATTTTGTTATATCATGTTATGATTGTTTTTAGAAAGTGTTGTCATCCGAGTTTTATTATTATGGTTCGCTAGCTGATTATGCTATTGATGTGAGTAATTGTGAGACCTAAGTGTTATTGTAAGTATGGTAAGTTCATAATATTTGCTGAAACCTGAATGTTGGCTTTGCATGTTTACAACAACAAGAGCGAACAGAGTTTGTAAAAGTTTTTCTTTATCACTTTCAGTTTATCAACTGAATTGCTTGAGGACAAGCAAAGGTTTAAGCTTGGGGGAGTTGATACGTCTCCAACGTATCTACTTTTCCAAACACTTTTGCCCTTGTTTTGGACTCTAACTTGCATGATTTGAATGAAACTAATCTGGACTCACGCTGTTTTCAGCAGAACTGCCATGATGTTGTTTGATGTGTAGAAAACAAAAGTTCTCGGAATGTCCTGAAAATCCACGGAGGCACTTTTTGGAAAATATAAAAAATACTAACGAAAGAATCAAGACCAGGGGGCCCACACCCTGTCCACAAGGGTGGGGGGCGCGCCCACCCCCCTGGGCACGCCCCCTGTCTCGTGGGCCCCCTGAGGCTCCGCCGACCTCAACTCCAACTCCATATATTCCGTCTCGCGGAGAAAAAATCAAAGAGAAAGTTTTATCGCGTTTTACGATACGGAGCAGCCGCCAAGCCCTAATCTCTCTCGGGAGGGCTGATCTGGAGTCCGTTCGGGGCTCCGGAGAGGGGGATTCGTCGCCATTGTCATCATCAACCATCCTCCATCACCAATTTCATGATGCTCACCGCCGTGCGTGAGTAATTCCATCGTAGGCTTGCTGGACGGTGATGGGTTGGATGAGATTTACCATGTAATCAAGTTAGTTTTGTTAGGGTTTGATCCCTAGTATCCACTATGTTCTGAGATTGATGTTGCTATGACTTTGCTATGCTTAATGCTTGTCACTAGGGCACGAGTGCCATGATTTCATCTGAACCTATTATGTTTCCATGAATATATGTGTGTTCTTGATCCTATCTTGCAAGTCTATAGTTACCTAGTATGTGTTATGATCCGACAACCCCGAAGTGACAATAATCGGGATACTTCTCGGTGATGACCGTAGTTTGAGGAGTTCATGTATTCACTAAGTGCTAATGCTTTGTTCCGGTTCTCTATTAAAAGGAGGCCTTAATATCCCTTTGTTTCCGCTAGGACCCCGCTGCCACGGGAGGGTAGGACAAAAGATGTCATGCAAGTTCTTTTCCATAAGCACGTATGATTATATACGGAATACATGCCTACATTACATTGATGAATTGGAGCTAGTTCTGTGTCACCCTATGTTATAGCTATTGCATGAGGAATCACATCCGACATAATTATCCATCACTGATCCAATGCCTACGAGCTTTTCACATATTGTGCTTCGCTTATTTACTTTTCCGTTGTTATTGTTACAATCACTACAAAACCCAAAAATATTACTTTTGCCATTGTTACCTTTATTATCATACTACTTTGCTACTAAATACTTTGCTCTAGATACTAAGTTATCCAGGTGTGGTTGAATTAACAACTCAACTGCTAATACTCAATAATATTCTTTGGCTCCCCTTGTGTCGAATCAATAAATTTGGGTTGAATACTTTACCCTCGAAAGCTATTGCGATCCCCTACACTTGTGGGTTATCAACGAACTTTGAGGAAGCGATGATGAGCCCAGATTCCGCAAAATGGCTTGAGGCCATGAAACCTGAGATGGGATCCATGTATGAGAACAAAGTGTGGACTTTGGTTGACTTGCCCGATGATCGGCAAGCCATCGAGAATAAATGGATCTTCAAGAAGAAGACTGACGCTGATGGTAATGTTAGTGTCTACAAAGCTCGACTTGTTGCGAAAGGTTTTCGATAAGTTCAAGGGTTGACTACGATGAGACTTTCTCACCCGTAGCGATGCTTAAGTCTGTCCGAATCATGTTAGCAATTGCCGCATTTTATGATTATGAAATTTGGCAAATGGATGTCAAAACTGCATTCCTGAATGGATTTCTGGAAGAAGAGTTGTATATGATGCAACTAGAAGGTTTTGTCGATCCAAAGGATGCTAACAAAGTGTGCAAGCTCCAGCGATCCATTTATGGACTGGTGCAAGCCTCTCGGAGTTGGAATAAATGCTTTGATAGTGTGATCAAAGCATATGGTTTTATACAGACTTTTGGAGAAGCCTGTATTTACAAGAAAGTGAGTGGGAGCTCTGTAGCATTTCTATTATTATATGTGGACGACATATTATTGATTGGAAATGATATAGAATTTCTGGATAGCATAAAAGGATACTTGAATAAAAGTTTTTCAATGAAAGACCTCGGTGAAGCTGCTTACATATTGGGCATCAAGATCTATAGAGATAGATCAAGACGCTTAATTGGTCTTTCACAAAGTACATACCTTGATAAAGTTTTGAAAAAGTTCAAAATGGATCAAGCAAAGAAAGGGTTCTTGCCTGTAATACAAGGTGTGAAATTGAGTCAAACTCAATGCCTGACCACTGCAGAAGATAGAGAGAAAATGAAAGAAGTTCCCTATGCTTCAGCCATAGGCTTTATCATGTATGCAATGCTGTGTACCAGACCTGATGTGTGCCTTGCTATTAGTTTAGCAGGGAGGTACCAAAGTAATCCAAGAGTGGATCACTATACAGCGGTCAAGAACACCCTGAAATATCTGAAAAGGACTAAGGATATGTTTCTCGTTTATGGAGGTGACAAAGAGCTAGTCGTAAATGGTTACGTCGATGCAAGCTTTGACACTGATCCGGATGATTCTAAATTGCAAACCGGATACGTGTTTATATTGAACGGTGGAGCTGTCAGTTGGTGTAGTTCTAAACAAAGTGTCGTGGCGGGATCTCCATGTGAAGCGGAGTACATAGCTGCTTCGGAAGCAGCAAATGAAGAAGTCTGGATGAAGGAGTTTGTATCCTATCTAGGTGTCATACCTAGTGCATCGGGTCCAATGAAAATCTTTGTGACAATACTGGTGCAATTGCCTTGGCAAAGGAATCCAAATTTCACAAGAGAACCAAGCACATCAAGAGACGCTTCAATTCCATCCGGGACCAAGTCCAGGTGGGAGACATAGAGATTTGCAAGATACATACGGATCTGAATGTTGCAGACCCGTTGACTAAGCCTCTTCCACGAGCAAAACATGATCAGCACCAAGGCTCCATGGGTATTAGAATCATTACTGTGTAATCTAGATTATTGACTCTAGTGCAAGCGGGAGAGTGAAGGAAATATGCCCTAGAGGCAATAATAAAGTTATTATTTATTTCCTCATATCATGATAAATGTTTATTATTCATGCTAGAATTGTATTATCCGGAAACATAATACATGTGTGAATACATAGACAAACATAGTGTCACTAGTATGCCTCTACTTGACTAGCTCGTGAATCAAAGATTGTTAAGTTTCCTAACCATAGACATGAGTTGTCATCTGATTAACGGGATCATATCATTAGGAGAATGATGTGATTGACTTGACCCATTCCGTTAGCTTAGCACTTGATCGTTTAGTATGTTGCTATTGCTTTCTTCATGACTTATACATGTTCCTATGACTATGAGATTATGTAACTCCGCCACGGAGGAACACTTTGTGTGCTACCAAAGCGTCACAACGTAACTGGGTGATTATAAAGGTGCTCTACAGGTGTCTCCAAAGGTACTTGTTGACTTGACGTATTTTGAGATTAGGATTTGTCACTCCGATTGTCGGAGAGGTATCTCTGGGCCCTCTTGGTAATGCACATCACTATAAGCCTTGCAAGCAATGTAGCTAATGAATTAGTTACGGGATGATGCATTGCATAACGAGTAAAGAGACTTGCCGGTAACAAGATTGAACTAGGTATATATTGAGATACCGACGATCGAATCTCGAGCAAGTAACATACCGATGACAAAGGAAACAACGTATGTTGTTATGCGGTTTTACCGATAAAGATCTTCGTAGAATATGTAGGAGCCAATATGGGCATCCAGGTTCCGCTATTGGTTATTGACCGGAGACGTGTCTCGGTCATGTCTACATAGTTCTCGAACCCGTAGGGTCCACGCGCTTAAAGTAAGATGACAGTTATATTATGAGTTTATGTGTTTTGATGTACCGAAGGTTGTTCGGAGCCCCAGATGTGATCATAGACATGACGAGGAGTCTCAAAATGGTCTAGACATGAAGATCGATATATTGGATGACTATATTTGGACACCAGAAAGGTTCCGGGTGAGATTGGGACAATACCGGAGCTTCGGGAGGTTATCGGAACCCCCCTGGGAGGTATATGGGCCTTAATGGGCTTTAGTGGAAAGGAGGGGAAAGGAGCAAGGGAGGGGGCGCCCCCCCCCCAAGCACAATCCGAATTGGGAAGGGGGCCGGCCCCCCCTTTCCTTCCTCCCTCCTTCCTATTCCTTCCCTCTCCCTCTCCAAATAGGAAAGGGAGGAGTCCTACTCCCGGTGGGAGCAAGACTCCCCCCTTGGGCGCGCCTCCTCCCCTTGGCCGACCCCCTCCTCCACTCCTTTATATACGGGGGAGGGGGGAACCCCATAGACACAACAATTGATCATCGATCTCTTAGCCGTGTGCGGTGCCCCTCTCCACCATAGTCCTCCTCAATAATATTGTAGCAGTGCTTAGGCGAAGCCCTGCGTCGGTAGAACATCATCATCGTCACCACGCCGTCGTGCTGATGGAACTCTCCCTCGACACTCGGCTGGATCGGAGTTCGAGGGATGTCATCGAGCTGAACGTGTGCAAGAACTTGGAGGTGTCGTGCTTTCGGTGCTTGATCGGTCGAGCCATGAAGACGTACGACTACATCAACCGCGTTGTGCTAACGCTTTCACTTTCGGTCTACGAGGGTACGTAGACAACACTCTCCCCTCTCGTTGCTATGCATCACCATGATCTTGCGTGTGCGTAGGAATATTTTTGAAATTACTACGTTCCCCAACATATAGCCATGGAGGTAGAAATCAAGAAAGAGCATCAAGTGTTGATGGTTAACAAGACCACCAGTTTTAAGAAAAAAGGCAAGGGAAAGAAAGGGAACTTCAAGAATAATGGCAAGCAAGTTGCTACTCCCATGAAGAAGCCTAAAGCTGGCCCCAAGCCTAAAACTGACTGCTTCTACCGCGAAGGAAATGGTCACTGGATGCGGAACTGCCCTAAGTATTTGGCGGATAAGAAGAATGACAAAGTGAACGAAGGTATATTTGATATACATGTTATTGATGTATTCCTTACTAATGATCGCAGTAGTTCCTGGGTATTTGATACTGGTTCGGTTGCTCATATTTGTAACTCAAAAAATATGTACATCATAAGAGCCGGTAACTCAAGTGTAGTAAGGCCGAAGATGAGCGATATTCCACGGTCGGCGGGTCTCCTCCTCCGACTTACGTGAGTCTTTGTGCTCTCGAACATCGATAAGGTAGTATGACCCGTTTTTCAAATTCTTGCTGACCATAAAGGGCCCTTCCCAAGGTGGGGATAACTTGTGCATGCCAGTTTGATCCTGGATGAACCGGAGCACCAAATCACCTTCCTGAAAGGTTCTGGACTTAACCCAGCGGCTATGGTAACGGTGCAGGTCTTGTTGATAAATCGCCGAATGGGCTGCTACAAGATCGCACTTCTCATCCAATAGATCAAGTGCATCCTGATGTGCTTGTTCATTATCAGCTTCAACGTAAGCCGCCACGCGAGGAGAGTCATTACATATGTCACTAGGAAGAACCGCCTCTACTTCATAAACCATGAAGAAAGGCGTGTAACCCGTAGACCTGTTGGGGGTAGTATTGATACTCCATATCACAGAAGGTAACTCCTCCACCCAACAACCCGGCATCCGTTGCAAAGTAACCATAAGCCAGGGCTTGATGCCTCTCAAAATTTCTTGATTGGCTCTTTCAGCTTAACCATTGGATTGAGGGTGAGCTACTGATGATACATCAAGACAAATATGCTCACGTTGACAAAAATCTTTCATAGCACCTTTGGACAAGTTAGTGCCATTATCAGTTATGATACTGTGGGGAAAGCCAAAACGGAAAATTACCTTTTTAATGAATTGAACCGCCGTTGCCGCGTCACACCTACTGACCGGTTCTGCTTCAACCCACTTTGTGAATTTGCCAACCGCCACCAAGAGGTGGGTCCTTTTATCCTTGGACCTTTTAAAAGGCCCAACCATGTCAAACCCCCATACTGCAAATGGCCAAGTAATTGGAATCATCCTCAATTCTTGAGCCGGCACATGAGCTCGTCGTGAAAATTTCTGGCAGACATCACATTTACTGACCAGATCCTCCGCATCAGCGTGAGCCATTGGCCAATAAAATCCATGACGAAAAGCTTTGGCTACGAGGGACTTTGACCCGGCATGATGACCACAATCTCCTTCATGAATCTCACGAAGAATCTCTCGTCCCTCCTCAGGAGAGACACAACACCGGAACGCCCCAGTGACACTGCGATGGTGTAACTCGCCATTGGCAATTGTCATTGACTTAGACCACCGGGTTATCTGCCTGGCCAAAGTCTCATCCTCAGGTAACTCGCCCTGGGTCATATAAGCCAAATATGGTATTGTCCAATCTGGGATAGCGTGAAGAGCCGCCACCAATTGTGCTTCCGGGTCTGGAACAGCAAGATCTTCCTCTGTAGGCAACTTGACAGAAGGGTTATGCAGAACATCTAAGAAAAGTGTTAGGTGGCACCGGCTTACGCTGAGATCCCAACCGGCTTAAAGCATCAGCCGCCTCATTTTTCCTGCGATCAATGTGCTCCACTTGATAACCCTTGAAATGTCCAGCAATGGCATCCACCTCATGGCGATAAGCCGCCATAAGCGGGTCTTTGGAATCTCGTTTGCCTGAAACTTGCTGAGCTACCAAGTCTGAGTCACCAAAACATCTCACCCGGCTTAAGTTCATCTCCTTAGCCATTCGAAGACCATGGAGCAAGGCTTCGTACTCAGCTGCATTGTTAGTACAGGGAAACATCAACCTTAGTACATAACAAAACTTGTCACCTCGAGGGGAAGCCAAGACAACTCCAGCCCCCGAGCCTTCCAACTGCCTGGACACATCAAAGTGAATAGTACAATATGTGAGCACCTTAGTGAATTTGTATCCACCAACTTGAGGCGCCACCACCAAGGCCAAGTGACCCGGATTGTCAACCCGGGGAGGGTGATCCACTCTACTCCACAGAATGGGCTGTTCAGACCATCACAAGTAAGGAGGAACTGCCGGCTAAACGGCGTTTACGTCCTGCTTGCATAAGCTTGTGGTGAAAACATCATTTACGGCGTTTACGGTGTCTACTCCACGGAATGGGCTACTCAGACCATCACAAGTAACGAGGAACTGCCGGCTAAACGGCGTTTACTGCCCACTATTCAACTGCTTGGGATTACTTTGAAATCCGGATTGCTGCTGCTGCTGCTGACCTCCCTGGCCAGATTGCTGATTGTAACCACCCTAATTACCTTGATTAAAACCGCCCTGATTACCTTGGGGGCTCTGGAAGTTGGAATTAGAACCGCCACCTCCATAACCCGGGCCCTGGAAACCGCCGCCGCCTGAGCCGCCGCCCAGTTCATGATTGTCGTCAAATGATTTAGAATTGTTAAAATCCCTCATAATTGTACAATCTTTCCAAAGGTGAGTAGCTGGTTTCTCCTTGGAGCTGTGCTTTGGACAGGGCTCGTTCAGCAACTGCTCAAGAGTAGGACTTGGTCCACTGTTCCAAGGAGGCGGCCTCCCCTTACGATGCTGGTTATTGCCCTATGCGTTGGTGTTAGCCACAAACTCCAAGCTACCATCCGCCTTGCGTTTACCGTTGCCTCCCTGATTCGCCGGGTTATGCTGCTGACCCTTGGCGTTACCATTCTTCTTTCCCTTCCCTGTCTTCTCATCGTCAAACTCGGGGTCCTTGGTACTATCAGAGTCGGCATACTTGATTAGAGCCGCCATCAGCATAAGCAGCATAAACCGGCTCTCTTCTTTAGTCGTGTCTAGCCTTAGATATTATCGTTCGCCCCCTCTTGGGGTGCCCTGCCCCTCCTTATATAAGTTGAAGGGGCTGATTACATGACTAGTCCTAGTAGGATCAGGATTACACTATTACAAGTGGAGTCCTAGTCTTGCTTCCTTTGTAAGGGAATATTCCTTATGCTTTCCTCTTAAGCCGGCCCATCATAACATGAGCCGGCCTTCTAGGCCTTGGGCCTAGTCCTCTATCTGACCCGTCGTTGGGGCCATTAGTGAGTCGCCAGGCTCGTGAGTTGTCAGACCAGTGAGCCGCCAGACTCGTGAGTCGCCAATCCTCTGGCGGGTTACCAATGAAACGCCAAGTCCCAGCCGGGTCATATATCCGGCCGGGTCATACCGTGAGGTATATCCCCGACAGGCCTCGAATAATGGCAAAACACTTCTAAAGCACACCGAAAGCTCTCTCCACATCCTTCCATGTCCACTCTTGATGCATTGCAAAGTGAGATCTCTTGTTCCCTTGAGGATGTTGCATTGTCTTGACAAATGTGGCCCATGAAGGAAAGATGTCGTCTGAAAAGAAGTAACCCATCGTGTACTGACGATCGTTGATAACATAGTTGCAAGGAGGAGTTTCTTCAGCAACAAGCCTTGGAAACAATGGCGATCTCGCATTCAGGTCATTATGAGAGCCATACAATCCAGAAAAGGAATGCCAAATTCACATATCCTCCGATGCAACAACCTCAAGAATGATTGTTAAACCTTTGTAGTGGCCTTTGTACCGACCTTTGTATCCTGCAGGACAATTCTTCCATGTACAGTGCATGCAATCAGTTGATCCAAGCATCCCAGGCCATCCTCGTTCTTCACTCTATCCCAAGAGCCTCTCGGTGTCTTCATCGGTGGGTGCCCTCAAGTACTCTGGTCCAAAGATCTCAATCACGACTTTTGTGTACCTTCGAACCACATCCAAGAGTGTATATTCTTCAATGCGGACATAGTCATCAACGACATCGGGTGAACAACCATATGCAAGCACTCGAACAACTGCGATGCATTTCATCAATGGGCTCGCACTTATCTCTCCGATGCATTCCTCCTTAACTTAAACCAATCATCATGCTTCTCCACAACTTTTGCAATGGTGAGGAAATGACTTCTGTGCATCCAAAATCACTGGTGAAAATACTTCTTAGGATAGGTTGCATTAGGGTTGAAGTAATCTCTCATAATCTTGGTCTGACCCTCCGCTCTATCTCGATTGATGTGCATATGACCGAATTGTGATCCTACTCTTGGCCTCCGAAAATCCTCGTTGAAGATTATGGCAAATGACCATTTCCAAGTCATCACCGTCTTCTTCCTCCCCTCCGACGAAGAGTCATCGAAGATCATCTCCCTGAGCCTCTTCATCTACACTAGAATTGACTAGGTTCAATTCGATTGCCAAAAACAAAATAATATGAAAAATCACAAAGAAACCCAAGCAATCCGTTGAACACTTGAAGGACGAAGGAGGTGTCACGGTCGGGCGATGGCGTTGAGCCGATGCCCAAGATGCTAGTGATCGGCGGGCTTTGAGATGGCCGACAGTCGATGAAGGGGCATAGAGGGAGAAGATGCGGTGCGTGCTTCCGGCAATGGGATTGACGCGGTGACGACGGTGATAGAGCTTTATTTTGGCGACGACAACAACTGGCAAGCGTCTTGAAGTGGGGTCGGGCGGGCAACAGAGTCAGTGGGGTATCGATTGAGGCAAAGGATGATCGCTAGAGGCAACGCCAGTGACGATGTGGCGCGGGGTGGGGAGGGTGCCAACGTGGGATCTGGGATGGAGGGGATAATTTTACTCACGGGTGGGCAGTCGAGTATATTTGAGTCGGGGCGGCCCATGAGTAATTGTTTTACTCCTCTGACAACAATAAGGGATCTCTAGGTGTGGTTCAAAAGAACAAAATTGACTTTTTACTCTCCTAACATCTTTTAAGTGATCCGCGTTAGTGAGTAATAGAAAATGTTCACCCACAAAAAAAAGGGTAATATAAAATGTTTAGGAACATTTGCTTCTTCGAAGAAGGAAAAAGATGATCGAATGTGTACAATGAGCCGAAAGTTCGTATTCGGCCTGGTCTAGAAGTCGGGCCAGCCCATTTCCGGGCGTGCGCACCCGCACGCATTTTCCGTGTGTAGTGGAAATGCACGACGTGACCAGCGCCTAAACCCCACAATTTTTCCACTTCTAAAATCTCCGGCGAGCTCTGCCTTCCGCTGCTTCTTCCTCCGCAAGCCACCGCGCAACCGCCTGCCATGATGGGGAGCAGGGTGGCCGCGTCGCTGCTCCGCCGGGGCAGGGACCAGGCCTCCGCCCTGATGACGGTCCCTCGCCTCCCGAGGAGCGCTCCAGCTCCGCCCCCCGCTCCTCCTAGGGCTGGATCCGGCTCCTGCGGCGGCGGCGGCCGCCACCTCCCCCCGCCGCCACCCCCGCAATCGACTGGTGGCTCATTCTCCGCCTCCCAAGTTGCCTCGTACCACGCCTTCCGCTCTTTCGGCCCCAAGGTGAACGTTTCTCTTCCCTTCCCCTCTTCCTCTGCTTGCGTGGTTCCTCTTGGTTACGCCATCATTTTCTAGGCGCGTGAGTCGTACAGTAATTTTTTATGATTCGGGTGTCGAGTGTATTTTGTGAGGAGATTTCTGTCTAAAGTGGCATAATGTCGAACTCGATGTGAGACATTTTGGTTTAGAGTTTAGCATTTGATCACGTTGTAGTGGAAAAGACTATCTGATTGCTGTAATAAACTTGTAGTTGTAGCCCCAATAATGCTTGGCCGTGGCCATGCTTTAATTTTTTGCAGTCAGAGGAATATCACATGCTACTAACCTGATAATTGTGTCTTAGTCTGCTGCAATTACTCAACTTAAAAGAGTTGATTGTTTTCCTTGGATATGTTGATGCCAAGGAGTGACACTTGTTTTATGTGTGGAAGGCATGCTCTGACTATACAATCAATTTTCTTATAAGGAATAAACTATGTAGCTCATCACAATCACCTGTTTAAATTCCAATTTTCCGTTACAAAATGCTACACTTGTTGAAAGCAATTTCCAAAATTTACTGGTGCTTCATTTGCATCATGTTAGAGTTTTATGGGCCAATGCACACGGAAAATGTCTACTACTGCAGCTGCTCTGAATTCAAATATGGCAAACGCAACAGCAAATTCAGGACTGAAGCTGCTAGTTACCAAAGGGCCTCAAGCACAGAAGGCAGTTGGTATATGGCTCTTTGGATGTGCTGCCTGGGTATTCAGCATGGTCATACTTGGTGGAGTCACTCGGCTCACACGTTCGGGGCTGTCAATGACTGACTGGAAGTTCGCTGGGGGCTTGCCTCCAATGTCGGAAGAAGAGTGGCTACTGGAATTTCAGAAATACAAGCAGTCACCTGAGTACACGAGGTGAGAATGCAATTGCTGCATTCATTATTTGTTGCTTTGCTCCAGTCTTTAATTTTTACTGTCCTCTCAGATGATCGTAGCATTTCAAGGAAGTCCCTATCTCATAGCATTGGTACCAGTGCCACTGATTTTCACGTCTCTTTTGCCTCAGTCCTTGACAAATCCCCTTGTCAGTTTATGAATCTGAGAACAAGTGTTTACAACTTTAAGCAAAAACATGTCTTGGATATATAAATTGTTTGAATCGGAATGAATTCATTTCCTTAGTTTAACTGCTCCATAAGGATTGATTAATTGTCATCACTGGCCCCACTAGAACATGCCTGTCAGATCACATTCTAACTTGATAATCATAAGTTCTTAACACTAGCAACCTATATGAAGGCGCTGATGGAAGTTGTGAGAAAGTTTTGGCTTGGCTTTATTCTCCGATCCAATTACTCTTTTAGAGAATGATATGGTTTTTCTAGTTATTTGAGAAAAGTAACTCACACGCGACACATTTTGTAGGAAGAAATCATAAGATTACTTATGGCTCTAATTATTGTGAGATCTTTCATTTCTCTCATCTGTCATCTGTAGTCAGTTGCATCTAGCTCTTTTCTTCAACATTTCTGCTAATGTGACAGCATCATTTCATTAACATATCTAGGGTGAACAAAGGAATGAACCTTGAAGATTTCAAATTTATATACTGGATGGAGTATGCACACAGAATGTGGGGAAGAGCTTTGGGCTTTGTATTTGCTGTTCCTTTTGCATACTTTGTTGCAAAAGGCTATGTTACCCGCGAACTTGGCGTCAGGCTCTCTGCCCTTTTTGCACTTGGTGGTGCACAAGGACTGATTGGCTGGTGGATGGTGAAAAGTGGTCTTGAGGTAAATACAAATGCCCTTGTTGAACTAGTATGTTTGTGGCTTGGAGGTTCACCACTCGTTTTTTCTGATATTAGGAACCAGCATCTGAGTATGTTGAACCAAGAGTTAGCCCATACAGGCTGGCAGCTCATCTGACCTCTGCATTTGTTATATATTGTGGTATATTGTGGACTGCTCTGTCAGTAGTAATGCCAGACCCTCCGGCTGAATCAATGAAATGGGTAAAAGGGGCAGCAAAATTTAGAAAGCTGGCAATTCCTGCCAGTGCTGTTGTAGGCATTACTGCCATATCTGGAGCATTCGTTGCAGGGAATGATGCAGTATGTCAATACTTCTCTTGCTCTCTTAAAAACTATGCTTAGCTTCCTTTTGCCCTGTATACCTAATTATTTGTTATGACCAGGGGCGTGCATACAATACATTTCCGAAGATGGGTGACAGTTGGATTCCAGAAGATGTGTTCAGTATGGAGCCTTTTATTCGTAATTTCTTTGAAAATACATCTACTGTGCAGGTAACATTTTGTCCGCAATCATGGTAGGAGTTTATAGCTCTGAAAATTATGCAGTGTTAAACTTCTGTTCTTAATTGGTTTGCACATTCATTCCCTTAGCTCCTTAATGTTTGAGTTATTCATTTTTTCTATGAAGTGTAACCTGGCTATAAACAATTTTTTTATATATTAATCGATAGCTCCTTAGAAAAAAAGCATCGACCAATATTGAGAAGAGTCTTATAAGTACTAATTTCTTGGGACCAGTTCGCTAATTCTTGTAGCACATAACCACCATCTTTTCACGCGGCGGAGAACTTGTTGCAGGTTAACATGTTTTTTTACATTCTTGTAGCTTAATCACCGAATTCTTGCTACAAGCACCTTATTGTCTGTGAGTGCCCTATGGCTGGCTGCAAGGAAAGTAGATATGCATCCAGCGGTCAAGTCTCTGGTTGGAAGCACACTTGGGATGGCTGCTCTTCAGGTATAGTTCACAAGTTGATTTGTTTGGCTCTTTTGTTGACATTGTGTTAATAATGTTTCAACTATCCATGCAGTTCTGACTCATAAGCTGATTTAAATTTAACTAGCAAACATGCCCGTGCATTGCAACAGGAGAAAAAAATATGACATTGCCCCTAAGCCATTTGTTCACGTTCAAATTGCCTTGTGGGTGTTAAATTGTAGATAGCAGGCCTGTTTCAAACATTAATTTGTCAATAACTTATGGTATAGAATTTTTGTTTGGAAACTATAGGTAAAAAAGTGATATCTATAATTCAGCGGTCACAAGTCGATAACCTAAAATTATGAAAATCATAGAACCAAACATGAAAAGATGATAATCTTGGGTAATCACTGTATGCAGGATGTTTACTTCAGCAGCTATGCTGCCCTTATTGTATATACCCAATGCATCAGTGCATGAGGGCAACTGAATGTTTGAGGCCAGTTATAAAGATCTTATGCATCAAAATATCATAACCCTACTATTTGCTTCCCTGGTCAAGAAACAATTCAAAACATGAATTACAACAGGACATCTTCGCTAAAACAGAGCTGAAATAGGAAGATTTCTTTATAATAATTAACATACATTAGATGGAGCTCCCTCACCTTGCCCTTCCCCTTATCCTGTGTATAGAGCGGATCCATTTAATATGAGAATTTAATTTACCTGGCGGCGTGGCTTATACTCTGCTACTTCAGAAAGGCATGTCGATGCATCACGCGATTATGCCTCCGATGATCGGTCATGTCGATGTATCTTCTTGCATTATATCAATGCAATTTTGACCCGCCAAAATGTGAAGAAAGGATATAGTAGTCTATAGATCACACATCTCGGCAGATTTGTAATTCTGAAAACATAGAGAATTTTGTTGTAGTCACACAGTTGTTCAGTTAAAAACATAGAGAATTTTGCTGTAGCCACACATAATAAATCTCGGTGGATTTATTATAGAGAAATCTTCCTATTTCAGATCCATTTAATTGAACTCTTATCTTCATTAGCACGCATAGACATTTTGCTGTAGTCACACATTTTGCGGGTGTTTTCCTTCCTTATTTTTCATCCTTATAAATGATATGACCTACCGCTTATATTAGAAAGATTAACCTCTCTTTCCTCCTTCCTTGTTTCTGTCGAGTCGTGTCCTCAAATTGTGAGGGATACATGCCTCTCATGAATCCGTTTAATAGCCAACCTCATATATGGAAAGCGTTATCCGTCTTTCCTTCTTTATTTCTCATGTAATTAGCCCCTCTTTCCTTCTTTTTTCTTATGTAATTAGGCTCTCTTTCCTTCTTCATTTATCTCTCAAGATCTCAAGTGATATCCGGAAAATTTAAAACGTACTCCCTCCGTCCCAAAATAAGTGTCTCAAGTTTGTACTAACTTTAATACAAAGTTGTACTAAACTTGAGACACTTATTTTGGGACGGAGGGAGTATATAAATAAGATAGACTGGATATAATTAGGCGAGGTGGGAGTATATAGGAATCAACCTTATTTTATACAGGCAACACGAGCTAGCTCAGTTGGTCATGACGTCTCGTAGTGGACCAGAGGTGCTAAGTTCAATTCCCCTCGCTAGCAAGAATTTTTGCCTACATGGGCTGGTTCGTTCTCAGTGACGGACGAAACTAACCGTAGGAAGACCAACGACGGGAGAAACAGGAAACGGACCAAAGCGAAGACGATGGACCAAATTATGGGAGGAAGAAGCGATAGCCCATTTTATTATTAGGGAAAGATGACCTCTGTATAGCTGATGAATGATTTTTATCGCATCAAACAATATGCCAAACCTAACATTTCGAACTGCAGCATTGAACGATTTTGTTACCCACATTAATACATGCAGTACTATTAACTGCACTGCCTATTCTGTTTCAGGTTACATTGGGAATATCTACACTTTTGATGTATGTTCCTACGTCATTAGGCTCAGCTCACCAAGCCGGGGCATTGACACTGCTGTCACTGATGATCCTTCTCACTCACACATTAAGAAGACCATCACCAGCTCTCTTGAAGTCACTTGCATCTGCTGTGAAATCAACCTGATACCACGCCATGAATCAGTCACAATGGCTTATTTGATATTTTTTGCCCTTCTAACGTGCACTGGCCCCCTTGTTTCTTTGATTGCTAAAGTATTTGTAAAAAAAACTCGATTCTTGGGTAAAGGCTGCTTCATAGTTTTCTGGCGCCAAATATTACAAACCCTTCTGAAAGTTCCTTTGATACTCCCTCTACCGAAATACATGTCGCCGGAGTAGCTGAAGTACAGAGGGAGTATATCACAATTTTGCATGCAGTATCTTATTCTGGGGGTGCTGTCCAAAAGTGTGTGCTCTGATAGATCTTGTCTGTTAGAACTTTGTATGTACCAAAAGGCTGCCAAGGTTTGGTTCATCTATAGTATGCTCATGTGAGATTGTTATGTTTTGATCAACGGTATGGCCTGTACGTTTTCATGCACCTGAAAGTGTGCATTCTGCATGTGTGGATGTACCCCATCGTTTTACTTAGATGCAGTGACAGATGACACTTCGGACAGGTCTGTGAAGTCAAGCAACAAAGGTTGGTGTCGTGAGGGCAATGGAAATGTTTGTTTTTATTTCATAAACAATGGGAGCGGATTTAGGGACGGTTGTTGGTTGTGGCAAAATGACAGGATCATACCATGTCGGATCTCCAAAGTCTGAACCCATCTTGGAGATGGAAGCAGAGAGCAAATTTGGAGGCACCCCCTCAAGTCTCCAACACGTACAGTCATTGACGCACGCCACTGCCATCGTCACTGCCATGTGGTGATCTTCCCCTGCGATGCCAATATGCCACCGCCATCGTAGGGGCTGCACACGTACACTATCCGTCTACGTGCCTGTCTAGCTCTATCTATCTGTCTGCCCACCGACGCCGCCGACCGCACCCAATCTTCGTGTCGGCCGTCCTGATCCATTCATCAACACACAAAATAACACATGATTTTGCCTAAGCCGTTCATTTTCTTTTCATGATAATACGTGTCTTATTCATATTATAAAGAACAAAGTACAAATCACGTAAAGACCGACGTGGCAAAACTAAAAAGATAGCAGAACATCTATGAGCTTGACACCAACGTCCATCACCTGCCCCCGGCACCACCACAGCAGCTATCAAAGAAAAGGATGACGAATCACCACCTCACCCGAGCTCGACGCGGCTTCATCGCTGATAAGCAGATTTGCGGACCTCCAAGGTGGCTCAGCAAAAGTGAAGCCATTGCCGATGAACGAATCAGACCGGGGCAACACCCCCGACACGCCATCGAACTCCAGATCTGAAATCCCACCACGACTAAGACGCCGAAGGAAGAAACCATACCTACCATCCACGAACAACGAGCCCAACAGATGTTCCGTATTACAGATGCCGTTCATATTTTTGGCGAGCCATGCCATGGGCGATACGATGGCGAGCGACGGTAGAACGAAGTAGGTCTCCACCCCCACGTACGTACGTCTACAGCTCCGGGAGCACGTTATTCTGCACCATTACGCAAACCAAAACGAAGGGCTGATGTGTTAGAAAATAAACCAAGGGCTGATTAATTATGCCAGTGACGAACCGCCTGAGCCATTCGTCACCCTAAGCTGCACTGTAAAAATCAGAATTTGAACCATTATATTCCTCACACTAAATTCCACCGTAAATATCAGAATTTGAACCACACTGGCGGGGATGGGCCACGCATTCCTCCACGCCTCCGCCACCACCTAGCAACAGCCGGTGGACGGCTCACCTCTCACACTCTATTACTAACTTCCAACGTAAATTACTACGTTGAGAGTTTACGCACTAGCGGACGGTGCCATCTTGCAGCACAACTGCACCACCCAACAAAAGCCGGCTCACTTTTCCCTGCCGTTTCCTTGCACTGACAGCTCACTGACTTAACCTCCAGCCGGGGATTACTGCGGGGCCGTGGCCGTAACGTGCGGTCCTTGCGGCCGTTGCAGCCCGTATGCCGCATGTCCCCCGCGCGCGCGCCCGGCCGATGCACCGGCGCCAGCTCGTAGGTACGTACCGTGCCGTTCCCGCGATCCCTCGTTTGTTTGTTCTCTTTCTAACCGGTAACCGCAGCCGCGTGCATGCCACGAGCACGCACGAAAGGCGCCACCCGGCCGTGCCATGGGGCGGGTGGGCCGGCGGGCGCACGCGACGGCCCTGGGGCTGGAGATAGCAGTAGATGGATAGGATGGAGCCAGCGGCGCTGTCATCGCCCCTCCCTGCGTACGTACTCCTACGTGCCAATTTTGCTCCCGGGTCGCCCCGCCGCTTAAGGCCGGCCTCTGCATGCATGCATGCATGCATGCACGCTGATCTGTAGAGCTGTGGGCGACGATCATACGCCAGAAACGTATGCCCGCTGGTGACATCGTTTGTGTGTGGCGTGTGGGAGCCCGTCGGTCGGTCGTGTGCAACCTGTTTTCCCTTCTTCGTCAAGGATCGGTGCTGCTAAGTGCCGAGGAACAATATCTTGAAAATTAGCGCAAAAAAAGAAAGCAATATCTGCAAAACCATCAATCTATGAACTGATCGATACGTGTATCCTTGCAAGTGTCCCTTGATGAATAGATCGTGACGACCACGATTTTTCTAGCGCAGCGAAGAATCCACCGTCGGCGCATGCTTTTCAGATGCGTGTTGCATTTCTCTTTTTTATGCAATACATATTTTACATGCTATCATGTATTAATGTATGTATTTCATATATTTATGCATACACCGAACCGGTGAAATATACCAATTTATATATGCAACCGGAATAGTTTTCTAACACCTCTGTTTTTTTAATGAAAATTTGTTATTTGTGAAAATGCATGGATTTTTTGGGTGTGTGTCCCGGCACTGCAAATTTTAAAATGTACTTAATCATGATTGAGATGGCTGTCATATGCATTTTAAATGTATTTGAGAATTTTCTTAAATGCATTGAAATGTTATGGAATCAAGACTAAAATTCATTGAAATGGCATTTGAAGCCTACTTAATTGAAACTAAAATTAAGAAAAATGCATTTGAAATTTGACTAGATCATGATAAAAATGCATTTCAAACTTTTGTGAAATGTATACACATATTATCGAATCATGGCTGACATGCATCTAAAATGCGTTCAAAATGATGAGTTTTTTTTGGAACTTTTGTGAAAATGTCCTAAATATTATTGAATCAAGATCAAAATATAGTGAAATGCATTTCAAAATTACTGAACCATTGCCAAAACTAAATGAGATGCATTTCAAATTTAATGATATCATTACTTGTTGGGAAATTCAAATCAAGCACATAGAAAATGTGTTCTAACACATTTCAAATATGTAGTTTTTTGAAAATCTGAAACTTCAATGATTTTTTGAAATTGCGGATCCCATATTAAATACAAATCAGTACATTGACGTATAGAAAATGGAGTGTGAATCTGAAAACACCATGGAAGGCTCTAAGGTGTGTGCCATGTCGCGTGCACGTTATGGTAGAGCGGACTAACGCAAACTAAACATCATATCATTATCATAATCAATGTCCTTTTATTGAACAATAATTGGAATTGACATTTGGGTAGGTTTTTCGAACAAACCGATTATTGTCAATTTCAATTTACGGACAAACTGATCATTTCCTTTATGACAAATTTTTAATGGCCACCAGGTAATTTTCACCAACACACACGAAAAGGTACGATTTATAATCGGCCGAACTTTTCAAATGTTTAGTTATTTATATTTCAGTGGCACCATCCCTCAATTATAAAATGAATCATTTCGTTCATCCTTCTTTCTTCCACTCCTACATTCCCGTGGCACTATATTCCCCTTTCGCCGAGACCCTCCCCCCTCCACTTCTATAAAGCGATGTTCAGCTCACCCTCCTTTCTCCCCATTCCTACATTCCCCGTGGGACTGTGTTCCCCTTCCGCTTCCGCACATAGCGCCCCCTCCCTCCCCCCTCCCCCCCCCCCAAATATATTCTATAAAGCATCGTTCTGCTTGCTCTCCTTTCTCCCATTCCCCGCGGGACTATGTTCCCCCTTTCGCCAGATCCCCCCTCATCGCCATGGCCCATTCTGCACCTATAATCATTTGCGTACCTTGCTACCACAAAATTCACCATCTTCCCTACCTTTTCCATCCCTCGACCTCCTTCCGCATCTGGCCAGCTGCCGCCATCCCTCGGCTTCCTTAGGTTCTCTCTTGCATCGCCGCCTCCCGTAATGGATCCAGGTACAAGCATCCTCATTTTAGGTAGTTGACACCTAAAGGTTCTACCATTCAGTGAACCTCATCGCCGGGCTCTAGTATCCCCTCCTCGTGCGATTCCACCTTCACCACCTCCACCCTTAGTTCTAGCATCGAAAATATGAATCCAAGACCACAATACTGCTCTCGAAGTGTGTTGGCCTTGATATGAATTTGATGGCGAGAGGTAATCGACTTTCCGCTTCACGAATAGGTATGGCACCATGCAACCTTAGATCTTGTCAACCCTTGCCTTCCCTCGGCTTCCCTCGTCCATTTAGATCTTCCCATATCTAGTTAAGCATCTTCCATCTCTCGATCTCCTTTGGTTCTCTCTTGCATCGCCACCTTCCATCATAGATCCAGGTAGCGATATACCACACTTCGGGTAGTTGACACCCTTATTCGACAAAGATCGTCACATACTCGTAGCACCCGTCGACCACATGATACCATGTTTCTCACATCAACAACCTTGCTTCTAGCCACCGAGAACCTAGATCCTCGAGTCGCCATAACATTAGGAGTGTGCTGACCTATGCAGATCTGGATGTGGATCCGGTGAGAACTCATATCCGACTTTCCCCTTCGGCAACAAATATGTTTTTTGATCTTCCATTAATTCTTTACCATATCAATAATTCCCTTGGTCGCCATAGCATTAGGAGTCGGCTAACCTACGCAGATCTGGATGTGGATCCGATGATAACTCATATCCGACTTCCCCCTTCGGCAATAGGTATTTTTCAATCTTTCATAATTTTTCATCATATAAAAATATTCCCTTGGTCGCCATAACATCAGGAGTCGACTGATCTATGCAGATCAGGATGTGGATCCGGTGAGAACTCATATCCGATTTCCCCCTTCGGTAACAGGTATTCTTTTGATCTTTCGTTAATTCTTTACCACATCGAAATTTCCCCTTGGTCGCCATAACATTATAAGTCGGCTGACCTATGCAGATCTGATGTGGATCCGGTGAGAACTCATATCCGACTTTCCCCTTCAGCACCAGGTATTTTTTTGATCTTTCGTTAATTCTTTACCATATCAAAAATAATTTAACTTTTTTATTCTACTGCAACTGCCCACAGAAAGGGAAAGAGCCCCAAACACACCCATAACATTCACTAGCTATACCCTTGAAATCAGCACATAAAGCAACTTCTACCTCCATCCAATTCAAACAGCACCAGTACAAAACTACAATTCATACAAAATCAGTTCACTTTTCATATTTCTTTTTCAAAAAGGAGGACCACCCCCGGCCTTCCAGTGTCACATGGAATCCATTTTGATACAAAAGTACTAGTCGGATGCCGTGCAAAACACCGTCCGTCGCCCTCGGCTTCTCACCCAGGCCGCCAGTACACAGCGTGTGTGTTGTATATATATAGACGCACACACCCTAACATTGTTTCCACACCACCGCATCAATCCCCCCCTTACACCAACCACCGCCGCCACCGCAAAAGAACACCTGAGGAGAGGGCCGGCGCCTCTCCCCAGTCCCGACATTATCCTTCCTTGCCTAGAAGGCTAGAAGAAGAGGTAATTGAATGCATGCGCATGTGTTCTTGAGATGAACATCGATCAAACGCTACCTCCTGTGTGTTTCTTGTTGTTGCATGCAAAGTACAGTAAGATATACTTGTTGTCGGAGCTGAGATGTTGGTGTGCATGCGTGTGTGTGTGTGTTGTTTAGCGCGGCGCATGGATCAGCGGGAGGGCAGCAGGAAGCGTGCGCGGGGAGAGGAGGAGGAGGTGGACTCGCCGCCAGTGAAGATGACGGCTCTGGCGGCGGCGGCGGCGGCTGATGCGCTGGCAGAAGCGGCATTCCAGGAGGCGGCGCCGGCGGTGGTGGAGGGTGGGGATGGGGATGGGGACGGGGATGCGTGGAAGCCGCCGCCGGGGGTGTTCGACTTCCCGTGGCTGAGTTGCCATGGCGGCCTGGACGCCCCCGTCACCAGCCCCCTGGTGGAGCTCCGGGAAGTGTTCTTCCGGTCGGCTGTGGACGGGCACGTGGCGGCGGTAGGCGTGCCCGGCGACCGCTTCATCGCGCCGCCGAGCAACATGACGCTGTTCGTCGTCTTGGAGGAGTGGGTCGTCACCGCCGGCGAGGACGAGGTGGACCCCATGTGGCGCTCCGTGCTCGAGGGGGCCAATCCCTCCGCGTGACGCAACGTGGCGAGGTCAGCATGGAACCCGGACCCCACCCGCCCGAGGTTCCGTCCGTGTCAGCGGCGATGCGCTGACGTCGCTGGATAGAGAGACCGATGATGCTAGGAAGGAAATCAAGGATGCATCTGACGAGAGGTCGTCTCGTTCTTGTTGCTTTGCTTCTTTCTCCTTGCTGCTTTACTTTTCTGTATGTATGTAAGAAAGATGTTTCAGTTGTCAGTTTTAAGTTCCTGCTTTGGAGGGTTTGGGTCTTTGTTACCGTCGCCGAAAATCAATAAAAACTTGAGCCAAGTTCGTGCTAGTGGTTAACTGAATTGTTCTACTCCCTCCGATCCAAAATAAGCGACACAGTTTTGAGTTAAGGTTGAAGGTCCGGTGAAAATCAAGTTCGTGGTTGTGGTAATTAAGTGAGTTGTTCCATCTAGGTTAAGACCGAAGGCCTGATGGAAAACAAAAACAAAAATCCTTGTATTTCATGCAAGAACATGCATGACCGCTGCTAGAGTAGAAGAATCCGGCCCGGAGTAGAGAGCTGTCAGCGGTGGCCGTTTGCCGGAGTTTGTGGCTGGACGCGAAACGCTTTCTTTCGCGTGTCTGCGCCCAGAAGCATGCACTGTTTCGGCCGGACTAACTGGACGGGTGAGCGAGCATTCATCCAGAAGCTTTAGAAAAGCCGAACTCGACTTGAGTAAGCGCCCAAAATTTGGGCTAGCTTTGCCCAGTTGCAGTAACTGCCGTTCTAAATTTGGACCGTCTTAATTACTTAACCCGGTGGTAGTACATTGATTACGAATTTGTCGAGTTACTAATGACTGCAGTGAGTGATTTAATGGGGACGCCAGCTAGCTAATTTCTCTAGTAGACTAGATGATGAGGCGCCGGTGAGTCGTTGCGTTTAGCAGGCCGGACCACATAATATGTGCACGTACGTCCACCGGCACCCTGAAACGAACTCTTGGAGCGCAGCCTGCATGCATGGGTGCAGAACGGATGGAGCGATCCGGGCGGTCGGGCGCGCGCTCCCGGGGACGGCCGGGGCCAAGGTGTAGTGGTACGAGGGAAACGCGAAAGGCATTGGCGTGGAGTGCTGCGCTGGGTCCGCCGCCCATGCACCAGGTGGGTTCCGTGGCCGGGAGGAGCTCCATCAGGACCATCCGTCCGTCCGTCCGTCCGTCCCCAGGCCAGGTGAATCCGTGGCGCCTGGGGCAGGGGTCCACGCGGTGCACGCCTGCCTCAGCCCGTGCGAGCGCAACCGTCTCCTTCCTTGGCCGAGGCTCGACAGAGATGCCTCCGCGCGCCTTGGCAGTTGCATCTCGATCTCCTGTCGCAGTCGCAGTCGCATCGCAGGGGTGGTTGCGTTTGCCTTGCGTGTAGAGATTGCATGCAGCATGCTTCCTCCCCTGCGTATCGGCGGCCCCCGGCGCGCCGGGGGACGGCATAGTCGGTGTTGGGCGATGCCGTGCTCCACTGCGATGACGACTACGTACTAGTACTAGGTACTACAGATGGCAGGTGATCGAGTGGAGCACTGGGTTTTTCTTCAATGCACACCGTGTCTGTCTGTCATCGTCCTTTTTTTTTAAACAAGGCAAAAGATTTGTCATTTTCATTAATTAAAAAGAGGTTTCGTTAGAAGCAGACCGTCAAACGGTCAAAAGGCAAAACAATTACTCTCGCGGCATTACATTATGCAAATGATTGGTGCCCGCAATGGCCCAAATGGACACTTCTTCTTTGATGCATTGCATGATGATCGCCAGCGGTGCCGCCTTGTTCCTGAAGACGCGCACATTCCTTTTCTTCCAAAGTTCCCATCCCACAAGAAGGAGAAGGGAAGATAGAGCTTTCGTGGGTTGACCATTATCAGTGAGTAGCGCGTCCCACCAAGATTTGACCGTGTTAAACTGGAGCCAAGGAGTCGTGGGGATATTTAGACCAAGCCAGGCAAACACCTCATTCCAAACTCTAGTAGAGAACCTGCACTTGAAGAGGAGGTGAGCTCTGATTCTTACACTGATTCTGAGTGGACATCGGTGTAATTAGTCCATCCTCATTGTTGGAGCCTATCGGCAGTCAAATTCTGTTTTGAGTGACAAGCCGGGCAAAAACTTACATTTGGGGGTGCCCAAGCCTTCGAACAGTGGCATGCAAGCTTGAGTGAGTAAGGCCGACAAACCACGCAATATAAGCGAGACCTAGTGAGTCTTCGCCATCGTTGGTTAACTTCAAAGGATGGTATCCTTGACACCGGGCGAATGATGACATTGAAGCTTCTCCCATAATGCCAAGAATTGTTGGAGGTGCTCAAGCGTGAGGCCGTTATGGTAGTCAATTTGGTTTATCCGATGCCCATCCTCAAGGTGTGGCAACAGATGCCCCTTCTTGCGTGAAATCTTAAAAATCTTTGGAGCAATGTCTTACGGCCTAAAACCCTCCACCAAAGGCGACTCCCGAAGGAAGCCTTCTATCCATCGCCAATCGTGACCTTAGTCGCAGCCGCAAACAGGTTACGGTCATTGGCCGTGCAAGGTGTCCCCATACCGCACCACGCACGTGGTGAGTGAATGAAATATGCCCTAGAGGCAATAATAAAGTTATTATTTATTTCCTTATATCATGATAAATGTTTATTATTCATGCTAGAATTGTATTAACCGGAAATATAATACATGTATGAATACATAGACAAACATAGTGTCACTAGTATGCCTCTACTTGACTAGCTCGTTAATCAAAGATGGTTAAGTTTTCTAACCATAGACATGAGTTGTCATTTGATTAACGGGATCACATCATTAGAAGAATGATGTGATTGACTTGACCCATTCCCTTAGCCTAGCACTTGATCGTTTAGTATGTTGCTATTGCTTTCTTCATGACTTATACAATGTTCCTACAACTATGAGATTATGCAACTCCCGTTTACCGGAGGAACACTTTGTGTGCTACCAAACGTCACAACGTAACTGGATGATTATAAATGTGCTCTACAGGTGTCTCCGAAGGTACATGTAACGCCCCGGATCCGATGCTCCAGTTGTCTGCCAGTTATTCGCCGTCGTTGCCATGTCATTTGCTTGCGTGTTGCACTTTGCCATGTCATCATTTGCATTTTATCATGTCATCATGTGCATTTCATTTTGCATACATGTTCATCTCATGCATCCGAGCATTTTCCCCGTTGTCCGTTTTGCAATCCTAAGACTCCTATGTCCTCCGGTGTTCCTTCTTCCCTCTTTTCATGTGCGGGTATTAAACTTTCTCGGAATGGCCCGAGGTTTGCCAAGCGGCCTTGGTATAGCACCGGTAGACCGCCTGTCAAGTTTCGTGCCATTTGGAGGTCGTTTGGTACTCCAACGGTTAACCGGGTAACCGCAGAAGCCCTCTTTTGTTGCAGCCCAACACCCCTTCCAAAGTGGCCCAAAACCCACCAAACTCCTCTCCATGCTCTTGGTCGTTCGATCACGATCGCGTGGCCGAAAACCGCACCTCATTTGGACTCTCCTAGCTCCCTCTACCTATAAAACTAGACCTCCCCCGAAATTCACGGATCAAATCCCCCTCAAAACCCTAATTTCTCCTCCGCGCCGCGACGGACATGTCCGGACCGGGCCGGACACGTCCGCCGCCGCCGCCCCGGCCTATCCCGTCCTGCCACGTGGCAGCCGCCGCGCCCGCGCCCGCCGCCCGCCCGGGCCCGTGGTGCATTGCCGCCTCCGCCCGCCTCGCCCCGCTTCATGCCGCCAAGGTCCCGCCGCCGCCGTCCTACCTACGCCGCCGCCGCCGTACTCCTGCTCCGCCCCCCTGCCCGCGATTTCGCGCGGGCGCCGCCGATTCTTCGCCGGCCATCCTCTCCGTAGTGCCGGGCCCTGCTCCTCCTCCTCCTCGCCTTGCGCTGCCGTCGCCGCCGCCTCCACTCCGGCGAGCTTGCCGGAGCTCCTCCGGTCAGATCCGGGATGATGGATGAGATCCACCAGCCCCGGCATCCAAACGGCCTCGCCCCGTCCGGATCCCTCCGTCCCGCACCTCGCCGTCCCGAGGTTGACTTTCTCCCCTTCCCCGAATATGACTAAGTCCCAGATTTCAGTAAATTTCATGCCATTTTCATCGCATCACATCTCTGCACCTGTAGCTCCGTTTTGCGCGTATAATATGTAAAATTGTTCGTCTCGACGAGTACATCATTTCATTCCATTGCATCATTTGCATTTGATCTCATCTTGATGCCCGAAATGCTGTTGGAAGATGGCTTCAGATCGTTAGTTTCAGAATCTTATCAGTTCGAGCTCTTTTGTCATTTTTGCCATGATTTATGTGTGCATCCTATGAGCATGAGCTCTACATGAATGTTGGACTTTGTCATGCCATCTTTCCAAGGGTGTTGACCATGTATTTTTGTGATGCTTGTAGTGAGTGCATTGAGCTTGTAAAGTAGGGTAGTTGCTGTTGCTGTTTTGCTAGGCAGATTCTGTTATAATTTGATGCCATGTTAACATGCTTCTAGTAATCATTCTATGCATAATCTGGAGATGCTCTGTAAACATGATTTGATATACATGTCTTGCTCTATCCATTCATGCCCTTGGTTGCATTTATAGCCTGCTGGAACATGTTCATTTCTTGCTCCAAAGTTGCTTGAAAATGTTTCCTGACAGATTGTTTGCATGAGATTCAATTTTCACGAGGTCGTTGTAGTTGATCCGTGTATGCTATGACCTTGCTCTTGCCATGCTTAGCTTCATAATCATGCCTTCTTACTGTTGGTTGCCTTGCCATGCCATGTATTGCTCTGTAGTGAGTGCATCGAGCTCACGAACATGCCATGTTGAATCTGTTTTTGCCATGTCCTGATATTTTCACTAAGTCTGAAATCTGTAATAAAAACTTGCAATGTTTACATGGGTGCCATCATTTCTTAAGGTCCTTTTTGGCTTATGGTCAGTAAGGGACTATTGAAATATGCTTTGAGTAGAATCATGTCATGCCTTGCTTTGCTATTATAAGTTCCTGTAGCATGTTGTTTGCTTGCTCTAAACATGCCTTCCTGATGTTAATTCCTGGCATGTTAGTATTTTCACTAAGTCTGTGAACCTGATATTTTGAGCACTTTCACCATGCTTGTTTGAACATGTTATGATGTGATTTAGCCGTAGCTCAGTGTTCCTCTTTTGTTAAGCATCTCCTGTAGTTCGCTGCCATATGCTTTGTTTTTATGTTGGGGTGCTGTAGCATAGTTTCTTGTTGCGTGCTAAGTAGCATCGGGCTGTTAAACGCAGATTTGCATCATTCTTGTTTTGCTTGTCATTTGCAAACCGTGCATCCGATTCCGGTGATCTTTATATCGATTTCACCCGAAATCATCTCATCTTTCCAGCGACATACTTGGTTTGCCAAGCTGATGCCCGGTTCATCTTTTTCCTTCCGGAGCATACATATGCATTGCATATCACATCTCGCATAGCATGTCATGTATTGCATCATATTGCTTGTGCATTGTTCCTTGTTTGATTGTGGTTCCATTGCTTGTGTTCTTGCTTTGGGTAGAGCCGGGAGACGAGTACGCGAACGAGGAACCTGTTGAGTACGCCTACGAGGATCAAGCCTTCGACAACTCTGAGAACCTTGCAGGCAAGATGATCATACCCTCGAAATCACTACTATCTTTGCTATGCTAGTTTGCTCGCTCTTTTGCTATGCCAATGCCACGATGCCTACCTTTTGCTTGTCAGCCTCCCAAATTGCCATGTCAAACCTCTAACCTTTGACACCATTCCTAGCAAACCGTTGATTGGCTATGTTACCGCTTTGCTCGGCCCTCTTATAGCGTTGTTAGTTGCGGTGAAGATTGAAGTTTGTTCCTTGTTGGAACATGAAGATGTTGTTCCTTGTTGGAACATGGTTACTTGTTGGGATATCACAATATATCTTATTTAATTAATGCATCTATATATTTGGTAAAGGGTGGAAGGCTCGGCCTTATGCAGTGTTTTGTTCCACTCTTGCCGCCCTAGTTTCCGTCATATCGGTGTTATGTTCCCGATTTTTGCGTTCCTTACGGTTGGGCTATAATGGGAACCCCTTGACGATTCGCCTTAAGTAAAGCTTCTCCAGCAATGCCCAACATTGGTTTTACCATTTGCCTCACCTAGCCCTTTTCTTTCCCTTGGGTTCTGCAGACTCAAGGGTCATCTTTATTTTAACCCCGGGCGGTGCTCCTCCGAGTGTTGGTCGAACCGAGCTACTACTGGGGCCACCTCGGGAAACTTGAGGGTTGGTTTTACTCGTAGCTAGTCTCATCTGAGTGTGCCACGAGAAAGAGATATGTGCAGCTCCTATCGGGATTTGTCGGCACATTAGGCGGTGTTCTTTGGTTTAGTTTTACCTGTCGAAATGTCTTGTTGTACCGGATACCGAGTCGATCGGAGTGTCTTGGGTGGAGGTCTATTCCTCCGTTGACCGTGAGAGCTTGTCATGGGCTAAGTTGGGACACCCTGCAGGATTTGATCTTTCGAAAGCCGTGCCGCGGTTATGTGGCAGATGGGAATTTGTTAACGTCCGGTTGTAGAAGACTGAAGTTGACCTTAATTAAAATACATCAACGCGTGTGTAACCGTGATGGTCTCTTTCCGTGAGTCCGGGAAGTGAACACTGGCGTTGGAGTTATGCTTGGCGAGGTTGCTATAGGATCACTTCTTGATCATACTTTTATCGACCGTGCTTTGCCTTCTCTTCTCGCTCTCTTTTGCGTATGTTAGCCTCCATATATGCTAGTCGCTTGCTGCAGCTCCACCTCATGCCTTTACCTTACCCATAAGCTTAAATAGTCTTGATCTCGCGGGTGCGAGATTCTTTGAATCCCGTGGCTCACGGATACTTCAAAACCAGTTTGCGGTGCCTATGTTACGGAAAGCGAAGTATAACCAAGCTCAAGGAGGAGCTTGATGAAGATCTTGTTCATCGTGTTGTTTCGTTTTAGTTGATCAGTAGTGGAGCCCAGTTGGGGTCGATCAGGGTCCTTTGTCGCATTTGGGGTTCTTCTTTTATTTTGGTTCCGTAGTCGGACCTTGATTGTATCTGGATGATGTAATGCTTTATTCATGTAATTGTGTGAAGTGGCGATTGTAAGCCAACTATGTATCTTTTTCCCTTATGTATTACATGGATTGTGCGAAGATTACCTCACTTGCGACATTGCTTTCAATGCGGTTATGCCTCTAAGTCGTGCTTCGACACGTGGGAGATATAGCCGCATCGAGGGCGTTACAGTACATGTTGGGTTGGCGTATTTCAAGATTAGGTTTTGTCACTCCGATTGTCGGAGAGGTATCTCTGGGCCCTCTCGGTAATACACATCACTTAAGCCTTGCAAGCATTGTAACTAATGAGTTAGTTACGGGATGAAGTATTACGGAACGAGTAAAGAGACTTGCTGGTAACGAGATTGAACTAGGTATTGGATACCGACTATCGAATCTCGGGCAAGTAACATACCGATGACAAAGGGAACAACGTATATTGTTATGCGGTTTGACCGATAAATATCTTCGTAGAATATGTAGGAGCCAATATGGACATCCAGGTTCCGCTATTGGTTATTGACCACGAATAGTTCTAGGTCATGTCTACATAGTTCTCGAACCCGTAGGGTCCCGACGCTTAAGGTTTCGATGCGGTTATATTATGAGTTTATGAGTTTTGATGTACGAAGGAGTTCGTAGTCCCGGATGAGATTGGGGACATGACGAGGAGTCTCGAAATGGTCGAGGCGTAAAGATCGATATATTGGACGACTATATTCGGAGTTCGGAAAGGTTCAGTGATTGGTATTTATCGAAATCACCGGAGAGTTACGGGAATTCGCCGGGAGAAGTATTGGGCCTTATTGGGCCATACGGGAAAGAGAGAGGGCTGCCTAGGGCAGGCAGGCGCGCCCCATGGCCTAGTCCGAATTGGACTAGGGGAGGGCCGCACCCCTCCTTTCTTCCTTCTCTCTTCCCTTCCTTGTCTCCTACTCCTAATTCATGGAAGGACTCCTAGTTGGACTAGGAAGGGAATCCTACTCGGTGGGAGTAGGACTCCCCTAGGCGCGCCATAGAAGAGGGCGGCCCTCCTCCTCCACTCCTTTATATACGGGGTAGGGGCACCCCATAGACACACAAGTTGATCTACGATCGTTCCTTAGCCGTATCGGTGCCCCCTCCACCATATTCCACCTCGGTCATATCGTCGCGGAGTTTAGGCGAAGCCTGCGCGATAGAACATCATCATCGTCCCACGCCGTCGTCGCCGACGGAACTCATCGACAACCGCTGAATTGGAGTCCGGGGGACGTCATCGAGCTGGACGTGTGCTGAACACGGAGGTGCCGTACGTTCGGTGCTTGGATCGGTCGATTCGTGAAGACGTACGACTACATCAACCGCGTTGTCACGCTTCCGCTTACGGTCTACGAGACACTCTCCCCTCTTGTTGCTATGCCATCACCATGATCTTGCGTGTGCGTAGGAATTTTTTTGAAATTACTATGTTCCCCAACAGTGGCATCCGAACCTAGGTTTTATGCGTTGATGTTATATGCACGAGTAGAACACAAGTGAGTTGTGGGCGATACAAGTCATCTTGCTTACCAAAGCATGTCATACTTTGGTTGGCGGTATTGTTGGATGAAGCGGCCGGACCGACATTACGCGACGCTTCGCGAGACTGGTTTACCGCCGTGCTTTGCACACGGTGACTAGCGGTGTCGGTTTCTCCAACTTTAGTTGAACCGAGTGTGGCTACGCCGGTCCTTGCGAAGGTTAAAACAACATCAACTTGACAAACTATCGTTGTGGTTTTGATGCGTAGGTGAGATTGGTTCTTGCTTAAGCCCGTAGCAGCCACGTAAAACTTGCAACAACAAAGTAGAGGGCGTCTAACTTGTTTTTGCAGGGCATGTTGTGATGTGATATGGCCAAGACATGATGCTATATTTTATTGTATGAGATGATCATGTTTTGTAAACGAAGTTATCGGCAATGGCGAGAGCCATATGGTTGTCGCTTTATTGTATGAAATGCAAAGCATACAGTAATTGCTTTACTTTATCACTAAGCGGTAGCGATAGTCGAGAAGCAATAGATGGCGTAACGACAAATGATGCTTCGATGGAGATCAAGGTGTCGCGCGGTGGCGATGGTGATCATGATGGTGCTTCAAAGATGGAATCACAAGCACAAGATGATGATGGCCATATCATATCACTTATATTGATTGCATGTGATGTTTATCCTTTATGCATCTTATCTTGCTTTGATTGGCGGTAGCATTTTAAGATGATCTCTCACTAAATTATCAAGAAGTGTTCTCCACGAGTGTGCACCGTTGCCAAAGTTAAATCGTGCCCGGACACCACGTGATGATCGGGTGCGATAAGCTCTCGTCCATCTACAACGGGTGCAAGCCAGTTTTGCACACGCAGAATACTCGAGTTAAACTTGACGAGCCTAGCATATGCAGATATGGCCTCGGAACACGGAGACCGAAAGGTCGGCGTGAATCATATAGTAGATATGATCAACATAAGATGTTCACCATTGAAAACTACTCCATCTCACGTGATGATCGGTTATGGTTTAGTTGATTTGGATCACGTGATCACTTAGATGACTAGAGAGATGTCTGTCTAAGTGGGAGTTCTTAAGTAATATGATTAATTGAACTTCAATTTATCATGAACTTAGTCCTGGTAGTATTTTGCAAATTATGTTGTAAGATCAATAGCTTGCGTTGTTGCTTTCATATGTTTATTTTGATATGTTCCTAGGGAAAATTGTGTTGAAAAATGTTAGTAGCAATGATGCGGATTGGATCCGCGATCGAGGTTTATCCTCATTCTTTGCCTGAAGAATTATGTCCTTAATGCACCGCTAGGTGATAGACCTATTGCAGGAGCAGATGCAGACGTTATGAACGTTTGGCTAGCTCAATATGATGACTACTTGATAGTTTTTGTTGGGGAACGTAGTAATTTCAAAATTTTCCTACGCACACGCAAGATCATGGTGATGATATAGCAACGAGGGGAGAGTATTGTCTACGTACCGTCGTAGACCGAAGCGGAAGCGTTGACGCAACGTAGAGGAAGTAGTCGTACGTCCTCCCGGTCCGACCGATCCAAGTACCGTTACTCCGGCACCTCCGAGTTCTTGACACGCGTACAGCTCGATGACGTACCCTCGATCTCCGATCCAGCAGAGGCACCGAGGGGGAGTTCCGTCAGCACGATGGCGTGGTGACGATCTTGATGTTCTCCTGTCGCAGGGCTTCGCCTAAGCACCGCTACAATATGACCGAGGTGTAATATCGTGGGGGGCACCGCACACGGCTAAGGCGATCAATGATCAACCTGTGTCCTAGGGTGCCCCTACCCCGTATATAAAGGAGGGAGGGAGGAGGTGGCGGCCCAAGGGGCGCGCCATAGGGAGGAAACCTACTCCAAGTAGGTTTCCCTCTCTTTCCTTATCTTATTTGGAGGGAAGGAAGGAGTACTAGTATTAGGAAGTAGTACTAGTAGTAGGAAGGAAGAGAGGGAAGGAGAAAGGGGGGCGGCCCCCTCCCCAGTCGGATTGGGCTTGGGGCGCGCCCCCCCTGCTCCTTCTCTCTTCCTCCTACATGGGCCCAATAAGGCCCATATACCTCTCGGGGGTTCGGTAACCTCCGGAGCTCCAAACTTCTCCGGAACCTTTTGGTGTCCAAATATATCCGTCCAATATATCAATCTTTACGTCTCGACCATTTGAGACTCCTCGTCATGTCCGTGATCATATCAGGGACTCGAACAAACTTGGTACATCAAAATACATAAACTCATAATATAATTGTCATCAAAACCTTAAGCGTGCGGACCCTACGGTTCGAGAACGATGTAGACATGGTCGAGACATGTCTCGGTCAATAACCAATAGCGGGACACGGATGCCCATATTGGTTCCTACATATTCTCTGAAGATCTTTATCTGTCAAACCGCACAACAACATACGTTGTTCCTTTGTCATCGGTATGTTACTTGTCCGAGATTCGATCGTCGGTATCAATACCTAGTTCAATCTCGTTACCGACAAGTCTCTTTACTCGATTACGTAATAGTTCATCTCATAACTAACTCATTAGTTACATGCTTGCAAGGCTTAGGTGATGAGCATTACCGAGATGGCCAGAGATACCTCTCCGACAATCGGAGTGACAAAACCTAATCTCGAATTATGCTAACTCAACATGTACCTTCGGAGACACTGTAGTACTCCTTTATAATCACCCAGTTACATTGTGACGTTTGGTAGTACCCAAAGTGTTCCTCCGTAAGCGGAGTTACACAATTCTCATAATTACGAGGAACATGTATAAGTCATGAAGGAAGCAATAGCAGAATACTAAGCGATCAAGTGCTAAGCTAGCAGGATGGGTCATGTCAATCACATCATTCTCCTAATGATGTGATCCCATTAATCAAATGACAACACATGTCTATGGTTAGGAAACATAACCATCTTTGATAAATGAGCTAGTCAAGTAGAGGCATACTAGTGACTATATGTTTGTCTATGTATTCACACATGTATCATGTTTCCGGTTAATACAATTCTAGCATTAATAATAAACATTTGTCATGAAATAAGGAAATAAATAATAACTTTATTATTGCCTCTAGGGCATATTTCCTTTAGTCTCCCACTTGCACTAGAGTCAATAATCTAGTTCACATCGTCATGTGATTTAACACCAATATTCATATCTGTATATGATTAACACCCATAGTTCACATCATCATGTGACCAACACCCAAAAGGTTTACTAGAGTCAATAATCTAGTTCACATCGCTATGTGATTAATACCCAAAGAGTACTAATGTGTGATCATGTTTTGCTCGTGAGAGAAGCTTAGTCAACGGGTTTGTCATATTGAGCCGTATGTATTTTGCAAATATTCTATGTCTACAATGCTCTTGCGGAGCTACTCTAGCTAATTGCTCCCACTTTCAATATGTATCCAGTTTGAGACTTAGAGTCATCGGATCGGTGTAAAAGTTTGCCTTGATGTAACTTTTACAACAAACTCTTTTATCACCTCCATAATCGAGAAACATCTCCTTAGTCCTTACTAAGGATATTCTTGACCAATGTCCAATGATCTACTCCTAGATCACTATTGTACTCCTTGCCAAATTGAGCAAGGTATACAATAAGTCCGGTACATAGCATAGCATACTTTATAGAACCTATTTGAGGCATAGGGAATGACTTTTCATTCTCTTTCTATTTTCTCATTGTGGTCGGGATTTGAGTCTTACTCAATTTCATACCTTTGCAACACATGCAAGAACTCTTTCTTTGGACTGTTCCATTTTGAACTATTTCAAAATCTTGCCAAGGTATGTACTCATTGAAAATCTTATCAAGCGTCTTGATCTATCTCAATAGATCTTGATGCTCAATATGTAAGTAGCTTTTCTTGAGGTCTTTTAAATAACTCCTTTAAAACACTCCTTTATGCTTTGCGAAAAATTCTACATCATTTCGATCAACAATATGTCACTCACATATACTAATCGGAAAGGCTGTAGTGCTCCCACTCACTTTATTGTAAATCTGAGGCTTCATCGTAAGTCCATATAAAACTATATGCTTTGATCAACTTATCAAAGCGTATATTCCAACTCGAGATGCTTGCACCAGTCCATAGATGGATCATTTGGAGCTTGCACTTTTGTTAGCACCTTTAGGATTGACAAAACCTTACGGTTGCATCATATACAACTCTTCTTTAATAAATCCATTAAGGAATGCAGTTTTTGACATCCATTTGTCAGATTTCATAAAATGTGGCAATTGCTAACATGATTCAGACAGACTTAAGCATCGATACGAGTGAGAAAATCTCATCGTATTCAACACCTTGAACTTGTTGAAAACCTTTCACAATAAGTCAAGCTTGGTAGATAGTAATACTACTATCAGTGTCCGTCTTCCTCTTGAAGATCCATTCATTTCACATGGCTTGCTGATCATCGAGCAAGTCAATCAAAGTCCATACGTTCTCATACATGGATTATATCTCAGACTTTATGGCCTCGAGCCATTTCGCGGAATCTGGGCTCATCATCGCTTCCTCATAGTTTGTAGGTTCATCATGGTCTAGTAACATGACTTCCAGAACATGATTACGACACCACTCTGGTGCGGATATTTACTCTGGAAGACCTACGAGGTTCTATAGTAACTTGATCTGAAGTTTCATGATCATCATCATTAGCTTCCTCACTAATTGGTGTAGCAATCACTGGAACTGATTTCTGTGATGAACTACTTTCCAATTCGGGAGAAGGTACAATTACCTTATCAAGCTCTACTTTCCTCCCACTCACTTCTTTCGAGAGAAGCTCCTTCTCTAGAAAGGATCCATTTTTAGCAACGAATGTTTTGCCTTCGGATCTGTGATAGAAGGTGTACCCAACAATTTCCTTTGGGTATTCTATGAAGACGCACTTCTCCGATTTGGGTTCGTTATCAAATTGAAAAACCTTTTTTCGTATAAGCATCGCAACTCCAAACTTTAAGAAACGACAGCTCAGGTTTACTGCTAAACCATAGTTCATACGGTGTCGTCTCAACGGATTTAGATGGTGCCCTATTAAACGTGAATGCAGCTGTCTCTAACGCATAACCCCAAAACGATAGTGGTAAACTGATAAGAGATATCATAGATCGCACCATATCTAGTAAAGTACGATTATGACGTTCGGACACACCATTACATTGTGGTGTTCCAGGTGGCGTGAATTTGTGAAACTATTCCACATTGTTTTAATTCAAGACCAAACTCGTAACTCAAATATTCATCTCCACGATCAGATCGCAGAAACTTTATTTTTTTGTTACGATGATTTTCCACTTCACTCTGAAATTCTTTGAACCTTTCAACTATTTCAGACTTATGTTTCATCAAGTAGATATACCCATATCTACTCAAATCATCTGTGAAGGTTAGAAAATAACGATACCCGCCACGAGCCTTAATACTCATTGGTCTGCATACATCAGTATGTATTATTTCTAACAAGTTTGTTGCTCGTTCCATTGTTCCGAAGAACGGAGTTTTAGTCATCTCGCCCAAAGGCACGGTTCGCAAGCATCAAATAATTCATAACCAAGTGATTCCAAAAATCCATCTTTATGGAGTTTCTTCATGCGCTTTACACCGATATGACCCAAACGGCAGTGCCACAAATAAGTTGCACTATCATTATTAACTTTGCATCTTTTGGCATCAATATTATGAATATGTGTATCACTACGATCGAGATCCAACAAACTATGTTCATTGGGTGTATGACCATCGAAGGTCTTATTCATGTAAACAGAATAAAAATTTATTCTCTAACTTTAAATGAATAACCGTATCGCAATAAACATGATCAAATCATATTCATGCTCAACGCAAACGCCAAATAACATTTATTTGGGTTTAACACTAATCCCGAAATTATAAGGAGTGTGCGATGATGATCATATCAATCTTGGAACTACTTCCAACACTCATCGTCACTTTCCTTCAACTAGTCTCTCTTTTTATACGTAACTCTGTTTGAGTTACTAATCTTAGCAACCGAACAAGTATCAAATACTCGGGGCTACTATAAACACTAGTAAGGCACACATCAATAACTTTGTATATCAAATATACCTTGTTTCACTTTGCCATCCTTCTTATCCACCAAATATTCAGGGCATTTCCGCTTCCAGTGAGCATTCCCTTTGCAGTAGAAGCACTTAGTCTCAGGCTTAGGTCCAGACTTGGGCTTCTTCACTTGAGCAGCAACTTGCTTGCCATTCTTTTGAAGTTCCCTTCTATCCCTTTGCCCTTTTTCTTGAAACTAGTGGTCTTGTTAACCATCAACACTTGATGTTCTTTCTTTATTTCTACCTTCGTCGATTTCAACATCACGAAGAGCTCGGGAATCGTTTTCGTCATCCCTTGCATACTATAGTTCATCACGAAGTTCTAGTAACTTTAGTGATGGTGACTAGAGAATTCATCAATCACTATCTTATCTGGAAGATTAACTCCCACTTGATTCAAGCGATTGAAGTACCGGACAATCTGAGTACATGCTCACTAGTTGAGCGATTCTCCTCCATCTTTTAGCTATAGAACTTGTTGGAGACTTCATATCTCTCAACTCGGTATTTGCTTGAAATATTAACTTCAACTCTGGAACATCTCATATGGTCCATGGCGTTCAAAATGTCTTTGAAGTCCCGATTCTAAGCCGTTAAGCATGGTGCACTAAACTATCAAGTAGTCATCATATTGAGCTAGCCAAGCGTTCATAACGTGCGCATCCGCTCCTGCAATAGGTCATCACCTAGCGATACATCAAGAACATAATTCTTACGTGCAGCAATGAGGATAAACCTCAGATCACGGATCCAATCCGCATCATTGCTACTAACATTTTTCAACACAATTTTCTCTAGGAACATATCAAAATAAACATATGAAAGCAACAACGCGAGCTATTGATCTACAACATAATTTGCAAAATACTACCGGGACTAAGTTCATGATAAATTTAAGTTCAATTAATCATATTACTTAAGAACTCCCACTTAGACAGACATCTCTCTAGTCATCTAAGTGATCACGTGATCCAAATCAACTAAACCATGTCCGATCATCACGTGAGATGGAGTAGTTTCAATGGTGAACATCACTATGTTGATCATATCTACTATATGATTCACGCTCGACCTTTCGGTCTCCGTGTTCGAGGCCATATCTGTATATGCTAGGCTCGTCAAGTATAACTGAGTATTCCGCGTGTGCAACTGTTTTGCACCGTTGTATTTGAGCGTAGAGCCTATCACACCCGATCATCACGTGGTGTCTCAAAGACGAAGAACTTTCATAGCGGTGCATACTCGGGAGAACACTTCTTGATAATTAGCGAGAGATCATCTTAAAATGCTACCGTCAATCAAAGCAAGCTAAGATGCATAAAGGATAAACATCACATGCAATCAATATAAGTGATATGATATGGCCATCATCATCTTGTGCTTGTGATCTCCATCTCAAGCACCGTCGTGATCACCATCGTCACCGGCGCGACACCTTGATCTCCATCGTAGCATCGTTGTCGCCACGGCATCTATTGCTTCTCGACTTCGCTACCGCTTAGTGAGAAAGTAAAGCAATTACATGGCGTTGCATTTCATACAATAAGCGACAACCATATGGCTCCTGCCGATTGCCGATAACCGGTTACAAAACATGATCATCTCATACAATAAAATATAGCATCACGTCTTGACCATATCACATCACAACATGCCCTGCAAAAACAAGTTAGACGTCCTCTACTTTGTTGTTGCAAAATTTTACGTGGCTGCTACGGGCTTAGCAAGAACCATTCTTACCTACGCATCAAAACCACAACGATAGTTTGTCAAATAGACTCCATTTTAACCTTCACAAGGATCGGGCGTAGCCACACTCGGTTCAACTAAAGTTGGAGAAACAGACACCCGCTAGTCACTTGTGTGCAAAGCACGGCGGTAAAACCAGTCTCGCGTAAGCGCACGCGTAATGTCGGTCCGGGCCGCTTCATCCAACAATACCGCTGAACCAAAGTATGACATGCTGTAGGCAGTATGACTTATATCGTCCACAACTCACTTGTGTTCTACTCGTGCATATAACATCAACACATAAAACCTAGGCTCGGATGCCCTTTGTTGGGGAGCGTAGTAATTTCAAAATTTTCCACGCACACGCAAGATCATGGTGATGATATAGCAACGAGGGGAGAGTATTGTCTACGCCCTCGTAGACCGAAGCGAAGCGTTGGCGCTTAGCGTAGAGGAAGTAGTCGTCGTCCTCCGGTCCGACCGATCCAAGTACCGTTACTCCGGCACCTCCGAGTTCTTGACAGCGTACAGCTCGATGGCGCACCCTCGATCTCCGATCCAGCGAGGCGCCGAGGGGAGTTCCGTCACAAGACGGCGTGGTGGCGATCTTGATGTTCTCTGTCGCAGGGCTTTGCCTAAGCACCACTACAATATGACCGAGGTGTAATATCGTGGAGGGGCACCACACACGGCTAAGGGCGATCAATGATCAACTTGTGTGTCCTAGGGTGCCCCCCTACCCCCGTATATAAAGGAGGGAGGGAGGAGGTGGCCAGCCCAAAGGGGGCGCCATAGGGAGGGGGAAACCTACTCCAAGTAGGTTTCCCTCTCTTCCTTATCTTATTTGGAGGGAAGGAAGGAGTACTAGTATTAGGAAGTAGTACTAGTAGTAGGAAGGAAGAGAGGGAAGGAGAAAGGAAAGGGGGCGGCCCCTCCCCAGTCGTATTGGGCTTGGGGGGGCGCGCCCCCCTCCCTTGCTCCTTCTCTCTTCCTCCTACATGGGCCCAATAAGGCCCATATACCTCCCGGGGGGTTCCGGTAACCTCCGAGAGCTCCAAACTTCTCCGGAACCTTTCCGGTGTCCAAATATATCCGTCCAATATATCAATCTTTACGTCTCGACCATTTCGAGACTCCAAGTCATGTCCGTGATCATATCCGGGACTCCGAACAAACTTCGGTACATCAAAATACATAAACTCATAATATAATTGTCATCGAAACCTTAAGCGTGCGGACCCTACGGTTCGAGAACGATGTAGACATGGTCGAGACATGTCTCGGTCAATAACCAATAGCAGGACACGGATGCCCATATTGGTTCCTACATATTCTCTGAAGATCTTTATCGGTCAAACCGCACAACAACATCGTTGTTCCCTTTGTCATCGGTATGTTACTTGTCCGAGATTCGATCGTCGGTATCCAATACCTAGTTCAATCTCGTTACCGACAAGTCTCTTTAGTTGTTCGTAATACTTCATCTCATAACTAACTCATTAGTTACATGCTTGCAAGGCTTAGGTGATGAGCATTCTTGAGAGGGCCCAGAGATACCTCTCCGACAATCGGAGTGACAAAACCTAATCTCGAATTATGCTAACTCAACATGTACCTTCGGAGACACCTGTAGTACTCCTTTATAATCACCCGATTCGTTGTGACGTTTGGTAGTACCCAAAGTGTTCCTCCGTGGCAGGAGTTACACAATTCTCATAGTTACGAGGAACATGTATAAGTCATGAAGGAAGCAATAGCAGAATACTAAACGATCAAGTGCTAAGCTAATGGGATGGGTCATGTCAATCACATCATTCTCCTAATGATGTGATCCCATTAATCAAATGACAACACATGTCTATGGTTAGGAAACATAACCATCTTTGATAAATGAGCTAGTCAAGTAGAGGCATACTAGTGACTATATGTTTGTCTATGTATTCACACATGTATCATGTTTCCGGTTAATACAATTCTAGCATGAATAATAAACATTTATCATGAAATAAGGAAATAAATAATAACTTTATTATTGCCTCTAGGGCATATTTCCTTCAGTTTTGTGCACCATGCTTTATGGCTTAGAATCGGGATTTCAAAGATGTTTTGAAAATCATGGACCATATGAGATGTTCCAGGAATTGAAGTTAATATTTCAAGCAAATACCCGAGTTGAGAGATATGAAGTCTCCAACAAGTTCTATAGCTAAAAGATGGAGGAGAATCGCTCAACTAGTGAGCATGTGCTCAGATTGTCTGGGTACTTCAATCGCTTGAATCAAGTGGGAGTTAATCTTCCAGATAAGATAGTGATTGACAAAATTCTCTAGTCACCATCACCAAGTTAGTAGAACTTTGTGATGAACTATAGTATGCAAGGGATGACGAAAACGATTCCCAAGCTCTTCGTGATGTTGATATCAACGAAGGTAGAAATCAAGGAAGAGCATCAAGTGTTGATGATTGACAAGACCACTAGTTTCAAGAAAAGGGCAAAGGGAAAGAAAGGGAAACTTCAAGTAGAATGGCAAACAAGTTGTCACTCCCGTGAAGAAGACCAAAGCTGGACCAAAGCACAAACCGAGTGCTTACATCGCAAAGGAAATGGTCCTTTGGAAGCGGAACTGCCACGGATATTTGGTGGATAAGAAGGATGGCAAAGTGAACAAGGGTATATTTGATATACATGTTATTGATGTGTGCCTTACTAGTGTTTATAGTAGCCCCTGAGTATTTGATACTTGTTCGGTTGCTAAGATTAGTAACTTGAAACAGGAGTTACAGAATAAACAGAGACTAGTTGAAAGGGCAGTGACGATGAGTGTTGGAAGTAGTTCCAAGATTGATATGATCATCATCGCACACTCCCTATACTTTCGGGATTAGTGTTAAACCTAAATAAATGTTATTTGGCGTTTGCGTTGAGCATGAATATGATTTGATTATGTTTATTGCAATACGGTTATTCATTTAAAGTCAGAGAATAATTGTTGTTCTGTTTACATGAATAAAACCTTCAATGGTCATACACCCAATGAAAATAGTTTACTGGATCTCGATCGTAGTGATACACATATTCATAATATTAAAGCCAAAATATGCAAAGTTAATAATGATAGTGCAACTTATTTGTGGCACTGCCGTTTGGGTCATATCAGTGTAAAGCGCATGAAGAAACTCCATAAAGATGGATTTTCGGAATCACTTGGTTATGAATCATGTGATGCTTGCGAACTGTGCCTTTTGGGCAAGATGACTAAAACTCCGTTCTTCAGAACAATGGAACGAGCAACAAACTTGTTGGAAATAATGCATACTGATGTATGCAGACCAATGAGTATTAAGGCTCGTGGCGGGTATCGTTATTTTCTGACCTTCACTGATGATTTAAGCAGATATGGTATATCTACTTGATGAAACATAAGTCTGAAATAGTTGAAAGGTTCAAAGAATTTTAGAGTGAAGTGGAAAATCATCGTAACAAGAAAATAAAGTTTCTGCGATCTGATTGTGGAGATGAATATTTGAGTTACGAGTTTGGTCTTCAATTAAAACAATGTGGAATAGTTTCACAGCTCACGCCACCTGGAACACCACAAACGTTATGGTGTGTACGAACGTCGTAACATCACTTTATTTGATATGGTGCGATCAATGATGTCTCTTACCGATTTACCAATATCGTTTTGGGGTTATGCATTAGAGACAGCTGCATTCACGTCAAAAGGGCACCATCTAAATCCGTTGAGATGACACCATATGATCTGTGGTTTAGCAAGAAACCCAAGTTGTCGTTTCTTAAAGTTTGGAGTTGCGATGCTTATATGAAAAAGGTTTTCAACCTGATAAGCTCGAACCCAAATCGGAGAAGTGCGTCTTGATAGAATACCCAAAGGAAACTGTTGGGTACACCTTCTATCACATATCCGAAGGCAAAACATTCGTTGCTAAGAATGGATCCTTTCTAGAGAAGGAGTTTCTCTCGAAAGAAGTGAGTGGGAGGAAAGTAGAGCTTGATAAGGTAATTTATACCTTCTCCCGAATTGGAAAGTGGTTCATCACAGAAATCAGTTCCAGTGATTCCTACACCAATTAGTGAAGAAGCTAATGATGATGATCATGAAACTTGAGATCAAGTTACTCTGAGACCCTCGTAGGTCTTCAGAGTACAATCCGCTTTTGAGTGGTACGGTAATCCTGTTTTGAAAGTCATGTTACTAGACCATGATAAACCTACGAACTATGAGGAAGAGATGATGAGCCCAGATTCTGCGAAATGGCTTGAGGCCATGAAATCTGAGATATGATCCATGTATGAGAACAAAGTGTAGACTTTGATTGACTTACCCGATGATCGATGAGTCATTAAGAATAAATGGATCTTCAAGAGGAAGACGGACGCTGATAGTAGTGTTACTATCTAGAAAGCTAGAATTGTCGCAAAAGGTTTTTGACAAGGTCAAAGTGTTGACTACGATGAGAGTTTCTCACTCGTATCTATGCTTAAGTCTGTCTGAATCATGTTAGCAATTGCCGAATTTTATGAAATCTGGCAAATGGATAGACAAAACTACAGCGACCCATCTATGGACTAGTGCAAGCATCTTAGAGTTGGAATATACGCTTTGATGAGTTGATCAAAGCATATAATTTTATACAGACTTGCGGTGAAGCCTATATTTACAAGAAAGTGAGTGGGAGCACTACAACATTTCTGATAAGTATATGTGAATGACATATTGTTGATCGGAAATAATGTAGAATTATTCTGCAAAGCATAAAGGAGAGTATGAAAGGAGTTTTTTCAAGAAAGACCTCGGTGAAGCTGCTTACATATTGAGCATCAAGATCTATAGAGATAGATCAAGACACTTGAAAAGTTTTTTCAATGAGTACATACCTTGACAAGATTTTGAAGTAGTTCAAAATGGAACAGTCAAAGAAAGAGTTTCTTGCCTGTGTTACAAGGTGTGAAATTGAGTAAGACTCAAATCCTTACCACAGCAGAAAATAGAAAGAGAATGAAAGTCATTCCCTATGCTTCAGTCATAGGTTCTATAAAAGTATGCCATGCTATGGACCAGACCTATTGTATACTCTTCCCTGGTTTGGCAAGGGAGTACAATAGTGATCTAGGAGTAGATCACTGGCCATTGGTCAAAATTATCCTTAGTGGAATAAGGATATGTTTCTCGATTATGGAGGTGACAAAAAGGTTCATCGTAAAGGGTTACGTCGATACAAGTTTTGGCACTGATCCAAATGACTCTAAGTCTCAATTTGGATACATATTGAAAGTGGGAGCAATTAGCTAGAGTAGCCCCGAGCAGAGCATTGTAGACATAGAATATTTGCAAAATACATACCGCTCTGAATGTGACAGACCCGTTGACTAAATTTCTCTCACGAACAAAACATGATCATACCTTTGTACTCTTTGGGTGTTAATCACATAGCGATGTGAGCTAGATTATTGACTCTAGTAAAACCCTTCGAGTGTTGATCACATGAAGATGTGAACTATGAGTATTAATCACATACAGATGTGAATATTGGTGTTAAATCACATGGCAATGTGAACTAGATTATTGACTCTAGTGCAAGTGGGAGATTGAAGGAAATATGCCCTAGAGGCAATAATAAAGTTATTATTTATTTCCTTATATCATGATAAATGTTTATTATTCATGCTAGAATTGTATTAACCGGAAACATAATACATGTTTGAATACATAGACAAACATAGTGTCACTAGTATGCCTCTACTTGACTAGCTCGTTAATCAAAGATGGTTAAGTTTCCTAACCATAGACATGAGTTGTCATTTGATTAACGGGATCACATCATTAGAAGAATGATGTGATTGACTTGACCCATTCCGTTAGCCTAGCACTTGATCGTTTAGTATGTTGCTATTGCTTTCTTCATGACTTATACAATGTTCCTACAACTATGAGATTATGCAACTCCCGTTTACCGGAGGAACACTTTGTGTGCTACCAAACGTCACAACGTAACTAGGTGATTATAAAGGTGCTCTACAGGTGTCTCCGAAGGTACATGTTGGGTTGGCGTATTTCGAGATTAGGTTTTGTCACTCCGATTGTCGGAGAGGTATCTCTGGGCCCTCTCGGTAATACACATCACTTAAGCCTTGCAAGAATTGTAACTAATGAGTTAGTTACGGGATGAAGTATTACGGAACGAGTAAAGAGACTTGCCGGTAACGAGATTGAACTAGGTATTGGATACCGACGATCGAATCTCGGGCAAGTAACATACCGATGACAAAGGGAACAACGTATATTGTTATGCGGTTTGACCGATAAAGATCTTCGTAGAATATGTAGGAGCCAATATGGACATCCAGGTTTCGCTATTGGTTATTGACCACGAATAGTTCTAGGTCATGTCTACATAGTTCTCGAACCCGTAGGGTCCGCACGCTTAAGGTTTCGATGACAGTTATATTATGAGTTTATGAGTTTTGATGTACCGAAGGAGTTCGGAGTCCCGGATGAGATCGGGGAAATGACGAGGAGTCTCGAAATGGTCGAGACGTAAAGATCGATATATTGGACGACTATATTCGGAGTTCGGAAAGGTTCGAGTGATTGGTATTTATCGGAGTACGGAGAGTTACGGAATTCGCCGGGAGAAGTATTGGTCCTTATTGGGCCATACGGGAAAGAGAGGGCTGCCTAGGGCAGGCCCCCCATGGCCTAGTCCGAATTGGACTAGGGGAGGGCCGCACCCTCCTTCCTTCCTTCTCTCTTCCCTTCCTTGTCTCCTACTCCTAATTCATGGAAGGACTCCTAGTTTGAATAGGAAGGGGGAATCCTACTCGGTGGGAGTAGGACTCCCCTAAGGCGCGCCATAGAAGAGGGCGGCCCTCCCTCCTCCACTCCTTTATATACGGGGTAGGGGCACCCATAGACACACAAGTTGATCTACGGATCATTCCTTAGCCGTGTCGGTGCCCCCTCCACCATATTCCACCTCGGTCATATCGTCGCGGAGTTTAGGCGAAGCCCTGCGCCGGTAGAACATCATCATCGTCACCACGCCGTCATGCTAACGGAACTCATCCTCGACGCTTCGCTGGATTGGAGTCCGGGGGACGTCATCGAGCTGGGCGTGTCTGAACACGGAGGTGCCGTCGTTCGGTGCTTGGATCGGTCGATTCGTGAAGGCGTCGACTACATCAACGCGTTGTCATAGCGCTTCGCTTACGGTCTCACGAGGGTGCGTGGGCGAACACTCTCCCTCTCGTTGCTATGCCATCACCATGATCTTGCGTGTGCGTAGGAATTTTTTTGAAATTACTACGTTCCCCAACAGTGAGTCGTCCCAGTCGAGCCAAAGCCATCGCAACCGGAGGGCAGCGACAAACATGCCAAGGTGCAAAATGCCAAGGCCTCCAAATTCTTTTGGCCTGCAGACAAGCTCTCAGTTTACTTTGCACTTTCCACCAGTTACCTTGTCAGTTCTGGCCCAAAGGTAGGCTCGCCGCAACCTATCGATCGCCTTGAGAACCTCCACCGGAAGGTCAAGTGGTGTAATGTGGTAAATGGCCACCGCCGTAAGGACCGCCTTGACCAAGGTCATGCGACCCAATATAGCAACATTCTTGCCTTTCCAAGGCACCAATTTGCCTGCAGCCTTGTCTTCCGGCATTTTGAGATGTATCCTCCTTAATCTTTTGATTGCGAGTGGGAGGCCAAGGTAGCGAATAGGGAAGGAGGAGCGGCATGCCGGGAAGGATTGGAGAACGTCATCTAGGTCCACGTTGGCACATCCGATAGGGGCTACAATACTCTTTGTGCAGTTTGTGGAGAGGCCGGTGGATTCATCGAAGGAAGTAAGCATGGCTGCAAGGAATTGTACGTCCTCCTTGATGGGGGCACAGAAAACTGCGGCATCATCGGCATAAAGAGAGGCACGAATCCCCATGTGCCTCCCAGGGAGGGGATGAAGCTTGCCTTGGGTGGTGGCTTTGTTGAGGATATGGTGTAGTGGGTCGATGGTAAGCAGAATAGCAATGGTGATAGCGGGCCCCCCCTGCCTAAGTCCCTGTCCATGCTTGATTGGGTCGCCAGCAATACCGTTGAGCAAAACTCTTGAGGACGCCGAGGATAGTAGTGCCGAGATCCAGTCCCGGAAGTGGGCAGGAAAGCCATGGTGATTCAACATCTCCAACACGTAATCCCATCTAACAGAGTCAAATGCCTTCTTGATGTCAAGCTTGAAGAGGAGCATAGGCTTTTTTGTGCGGTGAAATCTTCTGGCTAGATTCCGCACATACATGAAATTGTCGTGAATGCTCCTCTTTTTGATGAGAGCACTTTGCGCAATTGAAACAATATCATTCATGTGGGGAGCCAATCTAGTGGCAAGAATCTTGGCAATGAGCTTAGCCACAGCACGAATGAGGCTAATGGGCCTGAAGTCAGAGATCTCCTCTGCGCCATCCTTCTTGGGAATGAGAGCAATATTCGCCGAGTTGAGCCAGTGCAAGTTTCTGGCATGGAGGTTGGAGAAATTATTAACCACTAGCATGATGTCATCTTTAATGATATCCCAGCAGCTCTTGAAGAATTTTCCAGTGAAGCCATCTGGACCGGGCGCTTTGTCGCTAGGCATGGCAAATACGGCAGCCCTAACTTCCTCCTCCATAATGGCATCACCAAGCGCGGATAGATCATGACTAGCAGCGCAAATGGTTGTCCAATTGATGGCCTTAGAACGCGGGGCACCCTTTGTCAAAATCCTAGAGAAGTGGGAATGAACAATATTCTTTTTGTGGTCATGATCCGTCACCCAACCCGAGCCCTGCTTGAGGCGGTGGATGAGATTTTTCCTTCTCCGCCCATTAACTCTTAGGTGGAAATATCGGGTATTCGCATCTCCCTCTTTGATGTTGGTGATCCTCGAGCTTTGCCTCTTCCTAGCTCTCTCCATAACTGCAACGGCCACAACTTTTTTCTTGAATCTTTTCCGAAGATCAGTCTCCTCCAAGCTCAGAGCCCGCATCTCCTGAGCCTCATCAAGCCTAAGAATTATCTCCAGGGCCATATGCAATTGAACCTTGGTATTAGAGAAGAGGATCTTGCTCCAAGAGCAAAGTTTCTGACTGGTATTTTTCAGCTTGTGGAACAGCCTCTGGTATGGCTCAGTGTGTGCGGAGGCCTCATTCCAAGCATCTTGGACAACTTGTTGAAAGCCTGGCATGTTGGTCCAAAAGTTTTCAAAGCGGAAGGTGCGCGGCCGCCTTGGTCCATCATCATTGGCAAGAAGGAGAGGGCAATGGTCAGAGAGCGATGACGATAAGGCGTGCAAGATGTGCTTGTCGAAGGTTATGTCCCAGTCCTCATTGCAAAAGAACCCATCAAGCTTTGACATAGTCGGATTGCTCTGTTCATTGCTCCAAGTAAACCTCCTATTTTGGATGTGTATTTCCATTAGCTCACAAAAATTGAGGGCGTTCCGGAAGCGGGTAATGCGGCTGCGATTTGCGTTAGAGCGGTGTAAGTGCATCTAGTGCCCCTTAGTGATTTTGGTGTATTGAAGACTTATAGGTTAAGTGACTGATGCGTTTGTGAGTGTACACAGGTCTATAAGTCTATGAGGAGTTTGATATTTAGAGAAAGTCGACCCTAAAAATGAAGTTCTTCGACTGAAGACTTTGATATTCTGAAGACTTTGAAAGTGAAGAAATTGGTGTGACCTTGAAGACTTGGTATTCACTTGAGGAACATGAAGCGTGACGACTTTTGTTTTCGTAGTTTCATTTTCTCTTTCTTGAGTCATAGGAAACACCGTCATTGTTAAAGGGGTCGAGAAAATACTAAGGAAAAATTTCCATGTGATGCTCAACTCAAAATCCTACACCTACCAATCCCTTGAGTGAAGCCATTGGAAATCTCATACTGATTCATCAAGTTCTTGATGATGAGACGCAGTTCTTATAGTCTTGATGACTTTCTCGGCGAGGAGTTAGGAATTCGCCGGTCTGAATTGCCTACCTGATGAGGAACATGATATACGAGGAATTTGAGAGTCAAATTTCCGACCATTCTTGTCTTCTTGCTACGGCTGTCCCAAAATATCTTATCCACCTAACGGTCATATCATTGAAGGGCATTTATGTCTTATCATGTCGGGCTGCTCCTAGTCAAGTTCTTGATGTGAGACGCAGTTCTTATAGTCCTTGATGACTTTGCTCGATCGAGGAGTTAGGAATTCGCCAGTCTGAATTGCCTACGATGAGGAACATGATAATACGAGGAATTTGAGAGTCAAATTTCCAACCGTTCTTTGTCTTCTTGCGCCGGCTGTCCCAAAATATCTTATCCACCTAACGGTCATATCATTGAAGGGCATTTATGTCTTATCATGTCGGGCTACTCCCTAGGCTATAAATAGCCGCCCCCTACAACCACTAGTTGGCTGGCTGCTCCGAGAGAACTTGACACTTGTCATTTGAGAGCAACCCATCCTCCGAGGACTTTGGCGAAAATCATCAAGTGAGGAAAATCCCAAAACCAAACCCCCCGCCGGTGTCAAAACCGCGGATCTCGGTAGGGGGTCCCGAACTGCGTCTAGGCGGATGGTAACAGAGAGGCGAAGGACACGATGTTTTTACCCTGTGTTGGGCCCTCTCGGTGGAGGTAAAACCCTACGTCCTGCTTGATTAATATTGATGATATGGGTATTACAAGAGTGGATCTACCACGAGATCAAGGAGGCTAAACCCTAGAAGCTAGCCTATGGTATGATTGTTGTAATGTATGTTGTCCTACGGACTAAGGCCCTCCGGTTTATATAGACACCGGAGGAGGCTAGGAATTACAGTCGGTTACAATGGTAGGAGATCTACATATCCGTATTGCCAAGCTTGTCTTCCACGCCAAGGAAAGTCCCATCCGGACACGGGGACGGAGTCTTCAATCTTGTATCTTCGTAGTCTTGGAGTCCGGCGGATAATGATAGTCCGGCTGTCGGACACCCCTAGTCCAGACTCCTCGGTAGCTCCCTCGAACCAGGCTTCAATGACGATAAGTCCGGCGCGCATAATGTTCGGCATTGCAAGGCGGGTTCCTCCTTGAATAATCGAGAGAAGATCATGAACACCGGGATAGTGTCCGGCTCTGCAAAATAAATTCCACATTCCACCGTAGAGAGAATAAAATGTACACTTAGTTCAATCTGCTGACGTATCATGCGGCGTGACATCACACCGCTACCAAGCCTTTGTTTGAATCGTTTTTTACTATACCACCTCAGCACGTTTAGCAAAGCGGTTTCCTTGGCACGTCTTGTCAAAGCAGAGATCATGTTCCCCTTATTCCGGGATTCTCATCAATACGTGCGTGGGTAACCCAGCCGCGCCATTGATGGTGGCGCTTGGGAGATAAGCGAGTTTTACCAGGCCGGTGGGGGACGCATAGTTTTCGTCTGCCTATATATAAGGGATAAGGATTCACCTTCTCACCTACGCCTTCTTCCTCCTTTGCTTATCCATCTCCGCGCACTCAAGCTCCAACGCCCAAGCTCGCGCATCTCGCCTCGACCTTCTCCGAATATGTCCGGAGCGGGAGGCAAATGGTTGGCCTCCACCGCTAAGGAGGAGGACATCACCAAGCTGCGCAGCGCCGGATACCTTTCCGGCGATATCGCGCATGGGCTGCCCGACGAGGGGCAGCTCGTCCCTACCCCTGGGCCTCATGAGAGGGTCGTCTTCCTCCCTCACTTCCTCCGGGGACTGGGCTTTCCGCTCCATCCATTTGTCCGGGGGCTCATGTTTTACTACGGCCTGGATTTCCACGATCTGGCGCCAAACTTCATCCTCAACATCTCGGCGTTTATCGTGGGTGTGCGAAACCTTCCTCTGCATCCGGCCCCACTTGGCTGTGGCTCAAGACCTTCAACGTCAAGCGAAGGTTGTGAAGAACGCATAAGCGGAATCGGAGGCGCCATGTTGGGCAAATTGCCCAACGTCCTTTGGCTCGAAGGGGCCTTTGTGGACTCCGTCAAGGGGTGGCAATCGGCGTGGTTCTACATCACCGAGCCGCGCAAACCTACATGGGCGGCGGCCCCCGAGTTTAGATCTGGCATCCCCATGCAGCTCACCTCCTGGAAAGAGAAGGGCTTGCAATGGGGCAATCCGGTGGAGGTGACGGGACTCCGAGCCTGCATCAAGAAGATGGTGAGCAATAGGCTCAGGCTCGTCGACGTGGTCCAAGTCATGCTCATCCGGCGGATCCTCCCATGCCAAGAACGGGCATTCAATTTGTGGGAGTTCAATCCGGAACAGCACCAGGCGCTAAGCGGGCTCTTCGATACAACATACGAAGGCGCCTGGAGGGTGCTGTTCAAGGGCGCCGAAGCCCCCGCATCTGCGACGGAAGACCGCGGATTCAGCTCGCAGTATCCAACTAACGAGGTAAGTGATTCAACCCCATTACGGGACACTTGTGATAATTAAATTGACCCTAGTGAGGTTTCATTCTACCTCTTCCTTTGACAGGAATGGATGGAGAAAGCCAAGCTGCTTATCAGCCCGGCTCCCATGCCAGAAGACCCAGTGGACGCTCGCTTAGCAGGGCTGCTGGTTCGGCACCTTGCGTGGTGCCGAGAAGAAGGCCAAGAAGGTGGCGCGGGGACTCGAAAGAGTTCCAGAATCAAAGGCGTCGACGACGGCGAGGACTCCTCCCGAGGGCGAGGAGGAGGTATTCTCTCCGGAGGAGGAGAGAAGAAGAGGAAGGCTTCCCAATCGGGGAGGCCGAAGGGTCCAAGAGGGGGAGAACTATCCCCCTGGACAGTTTCGCCAACACCAGCGTTGGCGAGGATGAGTGGCCTCCAAGGGCCAGGCGTCTAGCAAGATTGTAAGTATCCGGATCCTTGATGTGTAATTTCTTTTATGTCGCGTAGTGTCCTTCTAATGCCGCGTTCTGTCCGTAGTCCGGCCGATGATGATCTTCCCGCTTCATCAAGCGGGTCATTGGCCCCGTCGGATGTGGTCTCACTTCCGACCGCCACTACCCCCCGTGGCGAAGACGCCGAGGTGGGATCCCAGAGAGGGACCCATCAGGAGGAGGCTCCGGAGGCGCCGTCAGGCAGCCTCCCGGACTTTGTGCGGACTCTACACGGAACCCGCAGTGGTTCGAGTCCGCAAGCGGCCCTTCGAAAGGAGGGCAGGACCGTGACACTGGCGGCCTCCGTCCAACCGGAGGCGCCGGATAACTGTTGGGCGCTTAAAGGCGCTTCCATCGAGGAAGAACACCGCACTATCATGAGTGCGGTGATTGAAAGGTCGGCTCGCTAAGAGCGGGCTGACTGAAGCTGCAGCAGACCTTCTAACGAGCTTTGAGGTAAGAAGTTAAAATTATGTAATGTAATACCGCATAGACAGTAGCCCGATGCTCGGTTCGGTGTTGGAAAGAAAAGCGGATGAGGATCTAACAAGATAAACGCAGGGTTCCTAAAATATGTCAATATGGGTTCGCAGAGGCTGCTTGCTCTTGACCTCTGCCGCACTAACGGCGGAGGTCGATGTCTTGCCGAAGAAGGATCTCGGCGGTCTGAGCAAGAGCTCGGCCATGCCAAGAGGCAGCTCGAGGAAAAAGAAGGTGAGTAACACCACTTTGAATTAGTACCTTACAGAAAAGGATTTTGGTTGCAATAAAATTAACAAGGATAATGCGGGTATTGAAGGAAATATGCCCTAGAGGCAATAATAAAGTTATTATTTATTTCCTCATATCATGATAAATGTTTATTATTCATGCTAGAATTGTATTAACCGGAAACATGATACATGTGTGAATACATAGACAAACATATAGTCACTAGTATGCCTCTACTTGACTAGCTCATTTATCAAAGATGGTTATGTTTCCTAACCATAGACATGTGTTGTCATTTGATTAATGGGATCACATCATTAGGAGAATGATGTGATTGACATGACCCATCCGTTAGCTTAGCACTTGATCGTTTAGTATTACGCTATTGCTTCCTTCATGACTTATACATGTTCTGTAACTATGAGAATTGTGTAACTCCGTTTACGGAGGAACACTTTGGGTACTACCAAATGTCACAATGTAAGCTGGGTGATTATAAAGGAGTACTACGGTGTCTCCGAAGGTACATGTTGAGTTAGCATAATTGAGATTAGGTTTTGTCACTCCGATTGTCGGAGAGGTATCTCTGGGCCCTCTCGGTAATGCTCATCACCTAAGCCTTGCAAGCATGTAACTAATGAGTTAGTTATGAGATGAAGTATTACGAGCGAGTAAAGAGACTTGTCGATAGCGAGATTGAACTAGGTATTGGATACCGACGATCGAATCTCGGACAAGTAACATACCGATGACAAAGGAACAACGTATGTTGTTATGCGGTTTGACCGATAAAGATCTTCGTAGAATATGTAGGAACCAATATGGGCATCCAGGTCCGCTATTGGTTATTGACGAGACATGTCTCGGTCATGTCTACATCATTCTCGAACCGTAGGGTCCTTGCACGCTTAAGGTTTCGATGACAATTATATTATGAGTTTATGTATTTTGATGTACGAAGTTTGTTGAGTCCGGATATGATCACGGACATGACGAGGAGTCTCGAAATGGTTGAGATGTAAAGATTGATATATTGGACGGATATATTTGGACACGGAAAGGTTAGGAGAAGTTTGGAGCTCGGGAGGTTACTGGAACCCCCGGGAGGTATATGGGCCTTATTGGGCCCATGTAGGAGGAAGAGAGAAGGAGGAGGGAGGCGCGCCCCCAAGCCCAATCCGAATTGGGAGGGGGCCCCCCTTCCTTTCTCCTTCCCCTCTCTTCCTTCCTACTACTAGTACTACTTCCTAATACTAGTACTCCTTCCTTCCCCCTCCAAATAAGATAAGGAAAAGAGAGGGCAACCTACTTGGAGTAGGTTTCCCCCTCCCTATGGCGCGCCCCCCCTTGGGCGACACCTGCTCCCTCCCTCCTTTATATACGGGGGTAGGGGGGCACCCTAGGACACACAAGTTGATCATTGATCGTTCCTTAGCCGTGTGCGGTGCTTAGGCGAAGCCCTGCGACAGGAGAACATCAAGATCGTCACCACGCCGTCGTGCTGACGGAACTCCCCCTCGGCGCCTCTGCTGGATCGGAGATCGAGGGTGCGTCATCGAGCTGTACGCGTGTCAAGAACTTCGGAGGTGCGAGTGCGGTGCTTGGATCGGTTGGACCGGGAGGACGTCGACTACTTCCTCTATGTTGCGTCAGCGCTTCGCTTGGTCTCACGAGTGCGTAGACAATACTCTCCCCTCGTTGCTATATCATCACCATGATATTGCGTGTGCGTAGGAAAATTTTGAAATTACTCGTTCCCCAACAAATGGTATCGAGCCAGGTTTTATGGTTTGATGTTATTTGCACGAGTAGAACACAAGTGAGTTGTGGGTGATATAAGTCATACCGCTTACCAACATGTCATACTTTGGTTCAGCGGTATTGTTGGATGAAGCGGCCGGACCGACATTACGCCAGACGCTTCGCGAGACTGGTTTTACCGCCGTGCTTTGCACACGGTGACTAGCGGTGTCGGTTTCTCCAACTTTAGTTGAACCGAGTGTGGCTACGCCGGTCCTTGCGAAGGTTAAAACATCATCAACTTGACAAACTATCGTTGTGGTTTTGATGCATAGGTGAGATTGGTTCTTGCTTAAGCCCGTAGCAGCCACGTAAAATTTGCAACAACAAAGTAGAGGGCGTCTAACTTGTTTTTGCAGGGCATGTTGTGATGTGATATGGCCAAGGCGTGATGCTATATTTTATTGTATGAGATGATCATGTTTTGTAACGAAGTTATCGACAATGGCGAGAGCCATATGGTTGTCGCTTTATTGTATGAAATGCAAGCATACTGTAATTGCTTTACTTTATCACTAAGCGGTAGCGATAGTTGTAGAAGCAATAGATGGCGTAACGACAATGATGCTACGATGGAGATCAAGGTGTCGCGCCGGTGACAATGGTGATCACGTCGATTGCTTGAAGATGGAATCACAAGCACAAGATGATGATGGCCATATCATATCACTTATATTGATTGCATGTGATGTTTATCCTTTATGCATCTTATCTTGCTTTGATTGGCGGTAGCATTTTAAGATGATCTCTCACTAATTATCAAGAAGTGTTCTCCTGAGTATGCACCATTGCGAAAGTTCTTCGTCTTTGAGACACCACGTGATGATCGGGTGTGATAGGCTCTACGTTCAAATACAGCGGGTGCAAAACAGTTGCACACGCAGAATACTCAGTTATACTTGGCGAGCCTAGCATATGAGATATGGCCTCGGAACACGGAGACCGAAAGGTCGGCGTGAATCATATAGTAGATATGATCAACATAGAGATGTTCACCATTGAAACTACTCCATCTCACGTGATGATCGGACATGGTTTAGTTGATTTGGATCACGTAATCACTTAGATGACTAGAGAGATGTCGTCTAAGTGGGAGTTCTTTAGTAATATGATTAATTGAACTTAAATTTATCATGAACTTAGTACTGATAGTATTTTGCTTGTCTATGTTTGTTTGTAGATAGATGGCTCGTCTTTGTTGTTCCGTTGAATTTTAATGCGTTCCTTGAGAAAGCAAAGTTGAAAGATGATGGTAGCAATTACGGATCGGGTCCGTAACTTCGAGGATTATCCTCATTGCTTTGGACGAGAATGGGTGCCGGCCTGCTCTTTGATGCAACCGACGGCGTTAAGAACGTCTGGCGAGCAAAGCTGATGACTACTCTATAGTTCAATGTGCCATGCTTTACGGCTTAGAATCGGGTCTTCAACGGCGTTTTGAGCGTCATGGAGCATATGAGATGTTCAGGAGTTGAAGTTAATATTTCAAGCAAATGCCGGATTGAGAGATATGAAGTCTCCAATAAGTTCTACAGCTGCAAGATGGAGGAGAACGAGTTCTGTCGGTGAGCATATACTCAAAATGTGCGGGTATAATAATCACTTGATTCAAGCGGGAGTTAATCTTCGGATGATAGCGTCATTGATGAAATTCTCCAATCACGCCACCAAGCTACAAGAGCTTTGTGATGAACTATAATATGCAAGGGATGAACAAGACTATTCGAGCTCTTAGCGATCTTTGAAAGCAGCGGAGGTAGAAATCAAAAAGGAGCATCAAGTGTTGATGGTCAACAAGACCACTAGTTTCAAGAAAAGGGCAAAGGGAAGAAGAAGGAACTTCAAAAGAACAGCAAACAAGTTCTTTGCTCAAGAGAAGAAACCCAAGTCGGACCTAAGCACTAAATCGAGTGCTTCTCCGCAAGCGATCGACCTTTGAGCGGAACTGCCCCAAGTATTTGGCGGATAAGAAGGATGGCAAAGTGAACAAAGGTATATGTGATATACATGTTATTGATGTGTACCTTACTAATGCTCGCAGTAGCACTGGGTATTTGATCTGGTTACATTGCTAACATTTGCAACTCAAGCAGGACTACGGATTAGCGAAGATTAGCTAAGGGCGAGGTGACGATGCTTGGCGTGGGAAATGGTTCCAAAGTCGATGTGATCGCGGTCGACACGCTACCTCTACATCTACCATCGGGATTAGTTTTAGACCTGAATAATTGTTATTTGGTGCTGCGTTGAGCATGAACATTATATCTGGATCTTGTTTGATGCGAGGCGGTTATTCATTTAAATCAAAGAATAATGGTTGTTCTATTTATATGAGTAATATCTTTTATGGTCATGCACCCTTGAAGAGTGGTCTATTTTATTAAATCTCGATAGTAGTGATACACATATTCATAATGTTGAAGCCAAAAGATGCAGAGTTGATAATGATAGTGCAACATATTTGTGGCACTTGCCGTTTAGGTCATATTGGTGTAAACGCATGAAGAAACTCCATCTTGATGGACTTACGGAATCACTTCATTATGAATCACTTGGTACTTGCGAACCGTGCCTCATGGGCAAGATGACCAAAACACCGTTCTCCGGATCTATGGAGAGAGCAACAGATTTGTTGGAAATCATACATACTGAGATGTATGTGGCCCGATGAATGTTGAGGCTCGTGGCGGATATCATTATTTTCTCACCTTCACAGATGATTTAAGCGAGATATGGGTATATCTACTTAATGAAGCATAAGTCTGAAACATTTGAAAAGTTCAAAGAATTTGAGTGAAGTAGAAAATCATCGTAACAAGAAAATAAAGTTTCTACGATCGATCGTGGAGGAGAATATTTGAGTTCTGAGTTTGGTTTACATTTGAAACAATGTGGAATAGTTTAGCAACTCACATACCGGAACACCACAGCGAAATGGTGTGTCGAGCGTCGTAATCATACTTTCTTGATATGGTGCGATCTATGATGTCTCTTACCGATTTACCGCTATCATTTTGGGGTTATGCTTTAGAGACGGCCGCATTCACGTTAAATAGGGCACCATCAAAATCCGTTGAAACGACGCCTTATGAACTATGGTTTGGCAAGAAACCAAAGTTGTCATTTCTTAAAGTTTGGGGCTGCGATGCTTATGTGAAGAAACTTCAACCAGATAAGCTCGAACCCAAATCGGAGAAATGTGTCTTCATAGGATACCCAAAGGAGACTATTGGGTACACCTTCTATCACAGATCTGAAGGCAAGATTTTCGTTGCTAAATTCGGATCCTTTCTAGAGAAGGAGTTTCTCTCGAAAGAAGTGAGTGGGAGGAAAGTAGAACTTGATGAGATAACTGTATCCACTCCCTTATTGGAAAGTAGTTCATCACAAGAACCGGTTCCTGTGACAACTACACCAATTAGTGAGGAAGCTAATGATATTGATCATGAAACTTCAGATCAAGTTTCTGCTGAACCTCGTAGGTCTACCAGAGTAAGATCCGCACTGAGTGGTGCGGTAATCCTATTCGGAAGTCATGTTACTTGACCATGATGAACCTACGAACTATGAGGAAGCGATGATGAGCCCAGATTCCGCAAAATGGCTGGAGGCCATGAAATCTGAGATAGGATCCATGTATGAAAACAAAGTATGGACTTTGGTTGACTTGCCCGATGATCGGCAAGCCATTGAGAATAAATGGATCTTTAAGAAGAAGACTGACGCTGATGGTAATGTTACTGTCTATAAAGCTCGACTTGTTGCGAAAGGTTTTCGACAAGTTCTAGGGGTTGACTATGATGAGACTTTCTCACCTGTAGCGATGCTTAAGTCTGTCTGAATCATGTTGGCTATTGCTGCATTTCATGATTATGAAATTTGGCAAATGGATGTCAAGACTGCATTCTTGAATGGATTTCTAGAAGAAGAGTTGTATATGATGCAGCCAGAAGGTTTTGTTGATCCAAAAGGTCTTGACAAAGTGTGCAAGCTCCAACGTTCCATTTATGGTGGTGCAAGCATCTCGGAGTTGGAATAAACGTTTTGATAGTGTGATCAAAGCATATGGTTTTATCTGAGACTTTTGGAGAAGCTTTGTATTTACAAGAAAGTGAGTGGGAGCTCTGTAGCATTTCGGTTTTATATGTTGATGACATATTATTAATTGGAAATGATATAGAATTTCTGGATAGCATAAAGGGATACTTGAATAAAAGTTTTTCAATGAAAGACCTCGGTGAAGCTGCTTACATATTGGGCATCAAGATCTATAGAGATAGATCAAGGCGCTTAATAGGACTTTCACAAAGCACATACCTTGACAAAATTTTGAAAAAGTTCAAAATGGATCGAGCAAAGAAAGGATTCTTGCACGTGCTACAAGGTGTGAAGTTGAGTCAAACTCAATGCCCGACCACGCAGAAGATAGAGAAAAATGAAAGATGTTCCTATGCTTCACCATAGGCTCTATCATGTATGCAATCTTGTGTACCAGACTGACGTATGCTTAGCAATAAGCTTAGCAGGAAGGTACCAAAGTAATCCAGAGTGGATCATTGGACGATGGTCAAGAACATCTGAAATACGAAAAGGACTAAGGATATGTTTCTCGTATATGGAGGTGACAAAGAGCTAGTCGTAAATGGTTACGTCGATGCAAGCTTTGACACCGATCCGGACAATTCTAAATCGCAAACCGGATCGTGTTTTTATTAAGCGGTGGAGCTGTAAGTTGGTGCAGTTCTAAACAAAGCGTCGTGGCGGGATCTACATGTGAAGCGGAGTACATAGCTGCTTCGGAAGCAGCAAATGAAGGATGCGGATGAAGGAGTTCATTTCCAATCTAGGTGTCATACCTAGTGCATCGGGACCAATGAAGATCTTCGTGACAATATTGGTGCAATTGCCTTGGCAAAGGAATCCAGATTTCACAAGAGGACCAAGCACATCAAGAGACACTTCAATTCCATTCGGGACCAAGTCCAAGTGGGAGACATAGAGATTTGCAAGATACATACGGATCTGAATGTTGCGAGACCCATTGACTAAGCCTCTCTCACGAGCAAAACATGATCAGCACCAAGACTCCATGGGTGTTAGAATCATTCTTGTGTAATCTAGATTATTGACTCTAGTGCAAGTGGGAGGCTGAAGGAAATATGCCCTAGAGGCAATAATAAAGTTATTATTTATTTCCTCATATCATGATAAATGTTTATTATTCATGCTAGAATTGTATTAACCGGAAACATGATACATGTGTGAATACATAGACAAACATATAGTCACTAGTATGCCTCTACTTGACTAGCTCATTAATCAAAGATGGTTATGTTTCCTAACCATAGACATGTGTTGTCATTTGATTAATGGGATCACATCATTAGGAGAATGATGTGATTGACATGACCCATCCCGTTAGCTTAGCACTTGATCGTTTAGTATTCTGCTATTGCTTCCTTCATGACTTATACATGTTCCTGTAACTATGAGAATTGTGTAACTCCGTTTACGGAGGAACACTTTGGTACTACCAAAGCGTCTGGCGAATCTGGGTGATTATAAAGGAGTACTACAGGTGTCTCCGAAGGTACATGTTGAGTTAGCATAATTGAGATTAGGTTTTGTCACTCCGATTGTGGGAGAGGTATCTCTGGCCCTCTCGGTAATGCTCATCACCTAAGCCTTGCAAGCATGTAACTAATGAGTTAGTTATGAGATGAAGTATTACGAGCGAGTAAAGAGACTTGTCGATAGCGAGATTGAACTAGGTATTGGATACCGACGATCGAATCTCGGACAAGTAACATACCGATGACAAAGGAACAACGTATGTTGTTATGCGGTTTGACCGATAAAGATCTTCGTAGAATATGTAGGAACCAATATGGGCATCCAGGTCCCGCTATTGGTTATTGACCGAGACATGTCTCGGTCATGTCTACATCGTTCTCGAATCGTAGGGTCCATGCACGCTTAAGGTTTCGATGACAATTATATTATGAGTTTATGTATTTTGATGTACCAAAGTTTGTTGAGTCCGGATATGATCACGGACATGACGAGGAGTCTCGAAATGGTCGAGACATAAAGATTGATATATTGGACGGATATATTTGGACACCGGAAAGGTTCGGAGAAGTTTGGAGCTCGGGAGGTTCTGGAACCCCGGAGGTTACGGAACCCCGGGAGGTATATGGGCCTTATTGGGCCCATGTAGGAGGAAGAGAGAAGGAGCAATGGAGGGCGCGCCCAAGCCCAATCCGAATTGGGAGGGGCGGCCCCCTTCCTTTCTCCTTCCCTCTCTTCCTTCCTACTACTAGTACTACTTCCTAATACTAGTACTCCTTCCTTCCCCCTCCAAATAAGATAAGGAAAGAGAGGAAACCTACTTGGAGTAGGTTTCCCCCTCCTATCATGGCGCCCCCTTGGGCGGCCACCTCCTCCCTCCCTCCTTTATATACGGGGTAGGGGGCACCCTAGACACACAGGTTGATCATTGATCGTTCCTTAGCCGTGTGCGGTGCCCCCTCCACGATATTACACCTCGGTCATATTGTAGCGGTGCTTAGGCGAAGCCTGCGGCAGAGAACATCAAGATCGTCACCACGCCGTCGTCTTGTGGAACTCCCCTCGGCGCCTCTGCTGGATCGGAGATCGAGGTGCGTCATCGAGCTGTACGCGTGTCAAGAACTCGGAGGTGCCGAATGCGGTGCTTGGATCGGTCGGACCGGAGGACGTCGACTACTTCCTCTACGTTGCGTCAACGCTTCGCTTGGTCTCACGAGTGCGTAGACAACACTCTCCCTCGTTGCTATATCATCACCATGATCTTGCGTGTGCGTAGGAAAATTTTGAAATTACTCGTTCCCCAACAAGTGGTATCGAGCCAGGTTTTTATGGTTTGATGTTATTTGCACGAGTAGAACACAAGTGAGTTGTGGGCGATATAAGTCATCTTGCTTACCAACATGTCATACTTTGGTTCAGCGGTATTGTTGGATGAAGCGGCCGGACCGACATTACGCAGACGCTTACGCGAGACTGGTTTTACCGCCGTGCTTTGCACACGGTGACTAGCGGTGTCGGTTTCTCCAACTTTAGTTGAACCGAGTGTGGCTACGCCCGGTCCTTGCGAAGGTTAAAACAACATCAACTTGACAAACTATCGTTGTGGTTTTGATGCGAGGTGAGATTGGTTCTTGCTTAAGCCCGTAGCAGCCACGTAAAATTTGCAACAACAAAGTAGAGGACGTCTAACTTGTTTTTGCAGGGCATGTTGTGATGTGATATGGCCAGGACGTGATGCTATATTTTATTGTATGAGATGATCATGTTTTGTAACCGGTTACGGCAATGGCAGAGCCATATGGTTGTCGCTTTATTGTATGAAATGCAAGCATACTGTAATTGCTTTACTTTATCACTAAGCGGTAGCGATAGTTGTAGAAGCAATAGATGGCGTAACGACAACGATGCTACGATGGAGATCAAGGTGTCGTGCCGGTGACGATGGTGATCACGTCGGTGCTTCAAAGATGGAGATCACAAGCACAAGATGATGATGGCCATATCATATCACTTATATTGATTGCATGTGATGTTTATCCTTTATGCATCTTATCTTGCTTTGATTGACGGTAGCATTTTAAGATGATCTCTCACTAATTATCAAGAAGTGTTCTCCTTGAGTATGCACCGTTGCGAAAGTTCTTCGTGTTGAGACACCACGTGATGATCGGGTGTGATAGGCTCTACGTTCAAATACAACGGGTGCAAAACAGTTGCACACGCAGAATACTCAGGTTATACTTGACGAGCCTAGCATATACAGATATGGCCTCGGAACACGGAGACCGAAAGGTCGAGCGTGAATCATATAGTAGATATGATCAACATAGAGATGTTCACCATTGAAACTACTCCATCTCACGTGATGATCGGACATGGATTAGTTGGTTTGGATCACATAATCACTTAGATGACTAGAGAGATGTCTGTCTAAGTGGGAGTTCTTTAGTAATATGATTAATTGAACTTAAATTTATCATGAACCTAGTACTGATAGTATTTTGCTTGTCTATGTTTGTTTGTAGATAGATGGCTCGTCTTTGTTGTTCCGTTGAATTTTAATGCGTTCCTTGAGAAAGCAAAGTTGAAAGATGATGGTAGCAATTACACGGATCGGGTCCGTAACTCGAGGATTATCCTCATTGTTGCACGTAAGAGTTACGCCCTGGAAGCACCGCTGGGTGCGAACTGCTTCTTGATGCAACCGACGACGTTAAGAACGTCTGGCGAGCAAAGCGATGACTACTCTATAGTTCAATGTGCCATGCTTTACGGCTTAGAACGGGTCTTCAACGACGTTTTGAGCGTCATGGAGCATATGAGATGTTCCAGAGTTGAAGTTAATATTTCAAGCAAATGCCCGGATTGAGAGATATGAAGTCTCCAATAAGTTCTATACTGCAAGATGGAGGAGAACAGTTCTGTCGGTGAGCATATACTCAAAATATGGGTATAATAATCACTTGATTCAACCGGGAGTTAATCTTCCGGATGATAGCGTCATTGATGAATTCTCCAATCACGCCACCAAGCTACAAGAGCTTTGTGATGAACTATAATATGCAAGGGATGAACAAGACTATTCGAGCTCTTCGCGATCTTTGAAAGCAGCGGAGGTAGAAATCAAAAGGAGCATCAAGTGTTGATGGTCAACAAGACCACTGGTTTCAAGAAAAGGGCAAAGGGAAGAAGAAGGGAACTTCAAAAGAACAGCAAACAAGTTGCTGCTCAAGAGAAGAAACCCAAGTCTGGACCTAAGCACTAAATCGAGTGCTTCTCCGCAAGCGGATCGACACTCGAAGCGGAACTGCCCCAAGTATTTGGTGGATAAGAAGGATGGCAAAGTGAACAAAGGTATATGTGATATACATGTTATTGATGTGTACCTTACTAATGCTCGCAGAGCACTGGGTATTTGATCTTGGTTACATTGCTAACATTTGCAACTCAAAGCAGGACTACGGATTAGCGAAGATTAGCTAAGGGCGAGGTGACGATCTGGCGTGGGAAATGGTTCCAAAGTCGATGTGATCGCGGTCGGCACACTACCTCTACATCTACCATCGGGATTAGTTTTAGACCTGAATAATTGTTATTTGGTGCTGCGTTGAGCATGAACATTATATCTGGATCTTGTTTGATGCGAGGCGGTTATTCATTTAAATCGAGAGAATAATGGTTGTTCTATTTATATGAGTAATATCTTTTATGGTCATGCACCCTTGAAGAGTGGTCTATTTTATTAAATCTCGATAGTAGTGATACACATATTCATAATGTTGAAGCCAAAAGATGCAGAGTTGATAATGATAGTGCAACATATTTGTGGCTTGCCGTTTAGGTCATATTGGTGTAAAACGCATGAAGAAACTCCATCTTGATGGACTTGGAATCACTTGATTATGAATCACTTGGTACTTGCGAACCGTGCCTCATGGGCAAGATGACCAAAACACCGTTCTCCGGATCTATGGAGAGAGCAACAGATTTGTTGGAAATCATACATCTGAGATGTATGTGGCCCGATGAATGTTGAGGCTCGTGGCGGATATCGTTATTTTCTCACCTTCACAGATGATTTAAGCAGATATGGGTATATCTACTTAATGAAGCATAAGTCGAAACATTTGAAAAGTTCAAAGAATTTCAGAGTGAAGTAGAAAATCATCGTAACAAGAAAATAAAGTTTCTACGATCGATCGTGGAGGAGAATATTTGAGTTACGAGTTTGGTTTACATTTGAAACAATGTGGAATAGTTTCAGCAACTCACGCCACCCGAACACCACAGCGAAATGGTGTGTCCGAGCGTCGTGTCGTACTTTACTTGATATGGTGCGATCTATGATGTCTCTTACCGATTTACCGCTATCATTTTGGGGTTATGCTTTAGAGGCGGCGCATTCACGTTAAATAGGGCACCATCAAAATCCGTTGAGACGACGCCTTATGAACTATGGTTTGGCAAGAAACCAAAGTTGTCGTTTCTTAAAGTTTGGGGCTGCGATGCTTATGTGAAGAAACTTCAACCAGATAAGCTCGAACCCAAATCGGAGAAATGTGTCTTCATAGGATACCCAAAGGAGACTATTGGGTACACCTTCTATCACAGATCTGAAGGCAAGATTTTCGTTGCTAAATTCGGATCCTTTCTAGAGAAGGAGTTTCTCTCGAAAGAAGTGAGTGGGAGGAAAGTAGAACTTGATGAGATAATCAGTATCCACTCCCTTATTGGAAAGTAGTTCATCACAAGAACCGGTTCTGTGACAACTACACCAATTAGTGAGGAAGCTAATGATATTGATCATGAAACTTCAGATCAAGTTTCTCTGAACCTCGTAGGTCTACGAGTAAGATCCGCACGAGTGGTACGGTAATCCTATTCGGAAGTCATGTTACTTGACCATGATGAACCTACGAACTATGAGGAAGCGATGATGAGCCCAGATTCGCAAAATGGCTAGAGGCCATGAAATCTGAGATAGGATCCATGTATGAAAACAAAGTATGGACTTTGGTTGACTTGCCGATGATCGGCAAGCCATTGAGAATAAATGGATCTTTAAGAAGAAGACCGACGCTGATGGTAATGTTATCGTCTATAAAGCTCGACTTGTTGCGAAAGGTTTTCGACAAGTTCAAGGGGTTGACTATGATGAGACTTTCTCACCAGTAGCGATGCTTAAGTCTGTCGAATCATGTTGGCTATTGCTGCATTTCATGATTATGAAATTTGGCAAATGGATGTCAAGACTGCATTCTTGAATGGATTTCTAGAAGAAGAGTTGTATATGATGCAGCCGAAGGTTTTGTTGATCCAAAAGGTCTTGACAAAGTGTGCAAGCTCCAACGTTCCATTTATGGACTGGTGCAAGCATCTCGGAGTTGGAATAAACGCTTTGATAGTGTGATCAAAGCATATGGTTTTATCTGAGACTTTTGGAGAAGCTTTGTATTTACAAGAAAGTGAGTGGGAGCTCTGTAGCATTTCTAGTTTTATATGTTGATGACATATTATTAATTGGAAATGATATAGAATTTCTGGATAGCATAAAGGGATACTTGAATAAAAGTTTTTCAATGAAAGACCTCGGTGAAGCTGCTTATATATTGGGCATCAAGATCTATAGAGATAGATCAAGGCGCTTAATAGGACTTTCACAAAGCACATACCTTGACAAAATTTTGAAAAAGTTCAAAATGGATCGAGCAAAGAAAGGATTCTTGCACGTGCTACAAGGTGTGAAGTTGAGTCAAACTCAATGCCCGACCACGCAGAAGATAGAGAAAAATGAAAGATGTTCCTATGCTTCAGCCATAGGCTCTATCATGTATGCAATCTTGTGTACCAGACCGACGTATGCTTAGCAATAAGCTTAGCAGGAAGGTACCAAAGTAATCCAGAGTGGATCTTTGGACAGCGGTCAAGAACATCTGAAATACGAAAAGGACTAAGGATATGTTTCTCGTATATGGAGGTGACAAAGAGCTAGTCGTAAATGGTTACATCGATGCAAGCTTTGACACCGATCCGGACAATTCTAAATCACAAACCGGATCGTGTTTTTATTAAGCGGTGGAGCTGTAAGTTGGTGCAGTTCTAAACAAAGCGTCATAGCGGGATCTACATGTGAAGCGGAGTACATACGCTTCGAAGCAGCAAATGAAGGAGTGCGGATGAAGGAGTTCATTTCCGATCTAGGTGTCATACCTAGTGCATCGGGACCAATGAAGATCTTCTCGTGACAATATGGTGCAATTGCCTTGGCAAAGGAATCCAGATTTCACAAGAGGACCAAGCACATCAAGAGACGCTTCAATTCCATTCGGGACCAAGTCCAAGTGGGAGACATAGAGATTTGCAAGATACATACGGATCTGAATGTTGCAGACCCATTGACTAAGCCTCGCTCACGAGCAAAACATGATCAGCACCAAGACTCCATGGGTGTTAGAATCATTACTGTGTAATCTAGATTATTGACTCTAAAGGAAATATGCCCTAGAGGCAATAATAAAGTTATTATTTATTTCCTCATATCATGATAAATGTTTATTATTCATGCTAGAATTGTATTAACCGAAAACATGATACATGTGTGAATACATAGACAAACATATAGTCACTAGTATGCCTCTACTTGACTAGCTCATTTATCAAAGATGGTTATGTTTCCTAACCATAGACATGTGTTGTCATTTGATTAAAGGGATCACATCATTAGGAGAATGATGTGATTGACATGACCCATCCCGTTAGCTTAGCACTTGATCGTTTAGTATTCTGCTATTGCTTCCTTCATGACTTATACATGTTCACGTAACTATGAGAATTGTGTAACTCCGTTTACCGGAGGAACACTTTGGGTGCTACCAAACGTCACAATGTAACTGGGTGATTATAAAGGAGTACTACAGGTGTCTCCGAAGGTACATGTTGAGTTAGCATAATTCAAGATTAGGTTTTGTCACTCCGATTGTCGAAGAGGTATCTCTGGGCCCTCTCGGTAATGCTCATCACCTAAGCCTTGCAAGCATGTAACTAATGAGTTAGTTATGAGATGAAGTATTACAGAACGAGTAAAGAGACTTGTCGGTAACGAGATTGAACTAGGTATTGGATACCGACGATCGAATCTCGGACAAGTAACATACTGATGACAAAGGGAACAACGTATGTTGTTGTGCGGTTTGACCGATAAAGATCTTTGTAGAATATGTAGGAACCAATATGGGCATCCAGGTCCCGCTATTGGTTATTGACCAGAGACATGTCTCAGTCATGTCTACATCGTTCTCGAACCGTAGGGTCCGCACGCTTAAGGTTTCGATGACAATTATATTATGAGTTTATGTATTTTGATGTACGAAGTTTGTTCGAGTCCGGATATGATCACGGACATGACGAGGAGTCTCGAAATGGTCGAGACATAAATATTGATATATTGGACGGATATATTTGGACACCGGAAAGGTTCGGAGAAGTTTGGAGCTCCGGAGGTTACTGGAACCCCGGGAGGTATATGGGCCTTATTGGGCCCATGTAGGAGGAGAGAGAAGGAGCAAGGAGGGGGCGCCCCAAGCCCAATCCGACTGGGGAGGGGCGGCCCCCTTTCCTTTCTCCTTCCCCTCTTCCTTCCTACTACTAGTACTACTTCCTAATACTAGTACTCCTTCCTTCCCTCCAAATAAGATAAGGAAAGAGAGGAAACCTACTTGGAGTAGGTTTCCCCCCTATGGCGCCCCCTTGGGCCGCCACCTCCTCCCTCCCTCCTTTATATACGGGGTAGGGGCACCCTAGACACACAAGTTGATCATTGATCGTTCCTTAGCCGTGTGTGGTGCCCCCTCCACGATATTACACCTCGGTCATATTGTAGCGGTGCTTAGGCGAAGCCTGTGACAGAGAACATCAAGATCGCCACCACGCCATCGTCTTGTGGAACTCCCCTCGGCGCCTCTGCTGGATCGGAGATTGAGGTGCGTCATCGAGCTGTACGCGTGTCAAGAACTCGGAGGTGCCGGAGTAACGGTACTTGGATCGGTCGGACCGGGAGGACGTACGACTACTTCCTCTACGTTGCGTCAATGCTTCCGCTTCGGTCTACGAGGGTACGTAGACAATACTCTCCCCTTATTGCTATATCATCACCATGATCTTGCGTGTGCGTAGGAAAATTTGAAATTACTATGTTCCCCAACAGGTATTGCAGGGGCCACTAACGAGGTGGCAGCCCTGAAGGAGGCTGTGTCCGTGGACGAATGCAGTGCGGCCGCGGGACGGGCCGAGCGAGAAAAACAGGAGGCAGGGGTGGCGGAAGTACGGCAAGAGCTCCAGGCTCTCATGGAGAAGCATGAGAGTTTGGAGCGTGACTCAAAGACTTGAGAGTCCGAGCTTGCCTCGGCTCTCGAAAGTGCCAAGTCCGCCAAGGCCGAGGCCCATAAGGCCCTTCTGGAGATTGAAGATATAAAGAAAATAGCGGCGGGTAAGGCATTTTTCATGCAAAGCAAGCATGTTAATGTAAAATACCTGACACTTACCCGCATTCGGAGCTCTCCAGGGGCATTTGCAGATCTGCAGCAGAGTCGCGTCGATGCCGCCGCATTCTATCGTGGCGAGGAGGGAGCTCGACGAGAAGGTCTTCTGGTCTCGAGACGTTGAGGCCGGCCATCCGGTGTTTTCAAGCGACCAGGTGAAGCGGTGGTCGAACTCCTAAGGTAGCCGAGGAGGCCATGAAGGGCCTCATAGTCCGGTGTGGCTGGACATGCCATGCATGGGAGCTACTTTGGCCTCGGCGGTGGCTGGTGGATGCATGCCCCTGGGTGGAGGTCATCAAGCGCTCCGCCTGTATTGAAGGCGCTCGTCGGGCCCTTGCCCGCACAAAGGTGCACTGGGGCAAGTTGGATGCGGAGAAGCTTCTCACAGACCCACCGCCACCGGGCAGGGAGTATCGCACGCCGGAGAAGTATTATAAAGTTGTCCTGAAGGGAGCCTGCGATATTGCAGATGAGTGCTCTCAAAATGTAATCTTTGAGTGAACTCGCTATGTATTTATCCTGTGCGCTGAAAACTTCGTTCATATGCGCCATGAGCAACACTTGTTTAATTTAAAATATTACCTTCATGCGGCCGTTTGTAAAATCGAGAGATGGCAAGTCGTTGGCTTGACCCCCAAGCCACAAGTCTTTGGGGTGTTAGGGATAAACTTGAGCACTCTTGTTCCCATTTTGGGTCCATCTAGGAGGCGCTCAACACACGACGAACAAGGCAACCGGACTTATAATGCTTGAACACTCTCACTTAGCCATAGAATTCTATAATTTTAAATTTGGTGAAGCCCCGGTATTCGGAAGACCAAACCGGGCGCTATCCACGCCTTCGTCGGACATTATCCGAACTTCGCTCAAGCGGCGTGAGTCTTTAAGGACCGAAAAAACCTCTCGAACAATGACCAGTCTCGCCTTATCATGCCGTCGTTTTAGCTTTCTCCATCGAGGCGCCGCCCGGCTCAACCGGGCGCAATCGCGATGGTTCTCCAGTGCCACCTTAGCCGGTGAGCGGAACGTAAGGCACCAAAATGTGGGAGCCGGGCAAACCCAACTATTGACCCAAGCATTGATTCGGAGCCGATTCATATAATGCTATAAGTTCGGGGTGCCGCACTTGTGAAAGTGTTCGGACTTATCACACCATAGAATGGGGAACATAAGCCCCCGGTGTATTATGCCGTACCAAAATATACGGGTGCAAGATGTCATGTAATGAACATATATATAAAAGATAATGCAATTGCCATAAAAAGGTGCTGCATTATTTATGAAAGAAAGTCTGCTAGTAGAGCGGACTGATACAAATAGTGCGGTAAGCAAGGGATTTGGACTAAATAAACATGTCCCCTCCGAGGATGAGCTGCAGACTTGGTGTATATAATCGAATTTAATGCTCGTAATTGAGACCACACGAATGTTCGTCGCGGCCTTCTTTAGTCCCCGATTGTTGCATCATGAGTTGGCAGGTTCGCCGCGCGGTGAGGCTTCAGTTACAGAGTCCTGTGTACATAAGAGAAGGAAAAAGGGGGGCACACTTGCGAGCCCCCGGTGTGGTCGAACCGCACTCTGGGTCCGTTGCGATCGTGCCCCTCCCTGTGCCCATGGTATCTCCAAAGTGTAATGATGTACGCGAGTGTTATTCTTGCGATCATGCGCTGGCGAGGGTTGGGGCCGCATTGCTCTGCTGATGCTCGATCGCGCCAGATGGTCTTGGTTGGCATTGCTCGGGGCGCTTTCTTTGTATCCGCCTTTAACTGCCGGACTTGAGAATTGCCTTAGAAGGCTGCTCTGTACTTCTGCCGCGAGAGCTGCTGTATGTTCCTCCATTCGGAGGGAGTGTTCCGTATTCCTATTGACCATGATGACTCCACGAGGGCCTGGCATCTTGAGCTTTAGGTATGCATAATGCGGCACCGCGTTGAATTTGGCAAACGTGGTTCGTCCGAGCAGAGCGTGATAGCCGCTGCGAAACGGGACTATGTCGAAGATAACTCTTCGCTCCGGAAATTATCCGGTGATCCAAGACCACTTCGGTGTGGTGAGCTGCATAGTTGGCTTCCACTCCTGGTATGACACCTTTAAAGGTTGTCTTTGTAGGTTTAATCCTTAATGGGTCTATGCCCATTTTGCGCACTGTATCCTGATAAAGCGGGTTCAGGCTGCTGCCGCCGTCCATCAGGACTCTCGTGAGGTGGAACCCATCGACGATTGGGTCTAAATTCAATGCGGCGAATCCACATGGCGTATGCTGGTCGGATGGTCTCTTCGATCGAAAGTGATCGGACAAGAGGACCATGGGTTGAACTTTGGGGCGACTGGCTCCATCGCATAGACGTCCCTGAGTGCGCGTTTCCTCTCCCTCTTGGGTATATGGGTCGCGTATATCATATTCACTGTCCGCACTTGTGGGGGAAAACCCTTCTGTCCTCTGTTGTTCGGCAGCCGGGTCTCTTCCTCGTCGTCGCTGTTTAGCCCCTTGTCATTGTTTTCGGCAATTAACTTGCCGGCCTGCTTGAACACCCAGCAATCTCTATTGGTGTGGTTAGCTGGCTTTTCAGAGGTGCCATGTATCTGGCATAAGCGGTCGAGTATTCGGTTCAGATTGGACGGACCCGGAGTGGTTCTTTTGAATGGCTTCTTCTGTTGACCGGGTTTAGAGCCTCGGAATCCGGCGTTGACTGCCGTATCCTCCTTATCGTCGCCGTTAATGCGGCGCTTGTTCTTGTTTCGACGTGACCTGCCGTTGTTGTCCTTAGTATCGGGACTGCCAGAATTTTTATGGAGATCGTTGCTGCGGGCTAGCCAGCTGTCCTCGCCCGCGCAAAAGAGGGTCATTAACGATGTGAGGGCTGCCATAGATTTCGGCCTTTCCTGCCCCAGGTGCCGGGCTAGCCATTCGTCCCGGATGTTATGTTTGAAGGCTGCAAGGGCCTCTGCATCCGGACAATCGACGATTTGATTTTTCTTCGTCAAGAACCGTGTCGAAATTTTACGGGCGATTCGTCAACTGCTTTGAATGATGTGGCTTAGGTCATCGGCGTCTGGTGGTCGTACATATGTGCCTTGGAATTTATCAAGGAATGCGGCCTCCAGGTCTTCCCAGCACCCAATTGACTCTGCGGGCAAGCTGTTTAGCCAATGCCGAGCTGGTCCTTTAAGCTTGAGTGGGAGATACTTGATGGCATGGAGATCATCGCCGCGGGCCATATGGATGTGGAGAAGATAGTCTTCGATCCAAACCGCGGGGTCTGTTGTGCCATCGTAAGATTCGATGTTTACGGGTTTAAACCCTTCGGGGATCTGATGATCCATTACTTCGTCAGTGAAGCATAGCGGGTGGGCGGCGCCCCTGTATTGAGCAATATCGCGACGTAGCTCAAGAGAGCGCTGTCTGCTGTATTCGGCCGGCCGGGGTTATTGTATCTGGCGCGACGGTATTCGTCGTGGGTCGTAGGGCGCCCTCGTGATCCATAGATGGATCTGGATTGCCTTGCTTTGTCCTCCAATATGTCTCGCAAGTCCGGCGCGTTCCCTCTTGGCCGTACTTTTGGAGCGATGCGGGGTATGGTCTTGGTGGGGCTGGATGCCTCTCTGTCACGACCACGGGTGGTCGATCAGCCATATCGTCTTGTTGGTGATGGAGGTATGTATGCTTCCTTCTCTAATCGGGGAGCAGCTTGCGTCTTGGGTAACTTTTGGAGGGGCGTTCGAGTTTATACTCTTGACGCGAGGACCTCGGTCCATCGATCGGCAGCAGAGTCTGATCAGCTTGAAGCTGTTGCTGCTTTTTCTTTAGGCTGTTTGCATTGGTGATAAGCACGTGCTTGAAGCGCTCTTGTTCGACGGGATCCTCAGTGCATTTAATTCGTCATCGTTGAGGCTTGCTTCGTCTTGGAGGAGGCATATAGTTATGATCCTCAACCTCTTAAATGCGCCGCCTCACCGAGGGCTTGCTTACATCCTCTGCGCTGAATCTTTGGAGGGGATTGTCTTCGCACTCTCGAGTATTATTATCTCTGTGCGGAATCTCCATTCTTTCTATGGCGGGATTTAGAGCGGCGCCCGACGCCGCTTTTGGGCTGCTTCTTTAGAGAGTCGCCTCACGCTTCTTCGCCATCCCGTCTTTTGGGGTGTCCACCATATATATGTCGTATGATGAGGTGGTCTTCCGGTGCCTCAGAGGCGCTGGTTCTGTTAAATCTTCGCATCGCCGTCCATAGCGTCGATGTCTTTGGAGCCGTAGTCTAGCATGTCGGTTAGATAAATCGGCAGTGGCAACAAAGTGGGTGGTGGGTGGGCTCTGAATTTCTTCGTCGTCCGTACCCCAACCATCCTGGCCATAGTCCGGCTAGGACTCTCCTGATAGCGAGAGATGCTTTAGTGAATTCAGGATATCGCCAAAAGGCGAGTATTGAAAGATGTCCGCGGCGGTGAATTCCATAACCGGCGCCCAATCCGGATCGATTGGTAGGGCGCGGGAGGTTGAGTCCGGCGAGGAGTCCGGCGCCCGGAACCACGAGTTTTGCAGGGACAAGATCGGTGTTGGCTCCATCGCCGTGGATGTTGAAGCCCTGTGGCGGCGTCTATCCACCGCCCTCGATCCGGGCGATCAGCTCGGGCTAATGGCCAAAGCGGATCCGTAGCGCCACCAAGGCCTTGTTTGGTGGCAGAGCTGGATCATGCCCGCTCGCCACAGTCTTGGTGGCGCTTGGCGTGGCTCGAGTCCGTCAAGATCAAGTCTCCGCGGACATCGGCCGTGAAGTTTAAGCTTCAAATCTGACGACGGCCGGGGCGTAGCTTCGATCTGCTCGGATGGCCAAGAGAATTGGCCCGCAGGTGAAGCCGCCGAATCGAAGATCTGTCCGGGAGAAAAGTCTCACCACGGACAGCGTGATTGGTTGAAGATGCCATCAAGCCTATCGGTGGCGACACGAGGAACTCTCAATGAAAGCACCAATGTCGGTGTCAAAACCGGCGGATCTCGGTAGGGGGTCCCGGCTGTGCGTCTAGGCGGATGGTAACAGAGGCGAAGGACACGATGTTTTTACCTGTGTTGGGCCCTCTCGATGGAGGTAAAACCCTACGTCCTGCTTGATTAATATTGATGATATGGGTATTACAAGAGTGGATCTACCACGAGATCAAGGAGACTAAACCCTAGAAGCTAGCCTATGGTATGATTGTTGTAATGTATGTTGTCCTACGGACTAAGGCCCTCCGGTTCATATAGACACCGGAGGAGGCTAGGGTTACACAGAGTCGGTTACAATGGTAGGAGATCTACATATACGTATTGCCAAGCTTGCCTTCCACGCCAAGGAAAGTCCCATCCGGACACGGGACGGAGTCTTCAATCTTGTATCTTCGTAGTCTTGGAGTCCGGCGGATAATGATAGTCCGGCTGTCCGGACACCCCCTAGTCCAGGACTCCCTCACCCACAAACCCAAAGTGATTGAGCATCACTGAAGAAATTGATCCCGCGTGGATCCGACGCTTGTTACCTTTGAAGACTGTGCTTCTTCCAGACGGTTAGGCGTCAAGGTCTAGAGCATCCAAGAGGAATTGTGGATCGCCGAGTGACCAAGTCTGTGAAGGTTTGGAAGTCACCTGAAGACTTACCATGAGTGATTGGACGAGACCTGCGTGGTCTTAGTTCAAGGAGAATACGGTGAGGACTGGGTGTCCTGAGTTGCGGCTCAGAGACCGGGTGTCCGGGACTGCGTGTCCTCGAGTTTAAATACTCGGCCGCTCCAACTGACGTATAACCGAGACATCGGTTGGAACTGGTTTACCAAATCATTGTCTTCACCAACTAATCGGTTCTATTTCCTCAACCCTTCCATTTCCTCATTCTTGTGTTGAATGTTGCTCATATCGTGCTTGAAGACTTTGATCAAGACTTTCACAAATTCCTCGGTTTAATTTCTTGATCAGTCTGTCTGTCTTCATCTTGTTATCCTGTGTTTACGCTTTCTACTCTGTGATAGTCTTCATTTCATCATGATGACTATGCTTGTATCCTGTTTTGTTTACTTCTGAGTACTTATTCCGCTGCTAGTAGTTCTTCAGTAAGGAATTTCCTCACCGGCAAATTCCTCAGTGAAGAATTCATAAAAATCGCCTATTCACCCCCCCTCTAGTCGATATAACGCACTTTCAATTGGTATCAGAGCGAGGTACTCCCTTGTTCTATGTGATTTTGGTTTAACCGCCTGGAGTTTTAGTTATGTCGACCGCAGGTATGATCAAGGTCTCCGCTGGGTGTCCTACCTTTGATGGGACGGACTACCCCTACTAGAAGAACAAGATGCAAATGCATCTTGAGGCAATTGATAACGATCTCTGGTATGTTGTGGAAAATGGTGTTCCCTCTGTCACACCCTCACTGAACGCTACTGATGTGAAGAGATTCAAACAACTCGATTCTCAAGCGAAGAATATCATATGTGGCCATCTGAGCAAAGGACAGTATGGAAGAGTGAGTGCTTTGGAAACTGCTAAGCTTATCTGGGACAGGCTGTCCAAAGTAAATGAAGGAGTTTCAACTCAGCGTGACTCTCGAGTCGATGTTCTTCGGAATCTCTTCAACAGCTTCAAAAGACTCGACAATGAGAATGTCCAACAAACCTTTGATCGCCTCACTGACATCTCAAATGAGCTTCAAGCCCTCGGTGCCACTGACATCACTGATCATGAAGTAATGAAAGAAACTGTTGAGATCGCTTGATTCCTCATTTGATACTCTGGGACTGATGATACAAGAATGTGATGACTACAAGTCTCTTGATCCTGCTGATATCCTCGAAAGGCTAAACACTCACGAGTTCCAGCTTGCTGAAAAGAGAGATCTCTATGGTTCAAACTATGGCAAACCACGTGCCACAAGGCCAAGGCGTGTTCGATTACGAATATGAGGACTCGGTAGTAGCCTTGGTGATCCCGATGAATTGAGCAGGATCTAGCATCGCTTGTGAAGAAATTCGAAGTTCACAAGGCGTGGTCGCTTTGGAGAATCCTCAAGAGGCAATGATTCCTCATCCAGTGACTATAAGAGAAGGCTTTGCCACAAATGCAAGAAACCTGGTCACTATATTCAAGATTGTCCTCAGTGGGAAAAGGAAATGAAGAAGAAGAAATACAAGGATTACAGTTCTGATGATGCGAAGAAGAAGAAGAAGTCATCAAAATCTTCGTCATCAAAATCCTCGAAGTCTTCATCTCACAAGAAGAGCAGCTCCAAGAAGGCTCGGGCATTCATTGGCAAGGAAATGGACTCTGAAGCTGAATCTGAGGAAAATGATGAAGATGAGGCATCTAAAGAATCTGAATCTGGTGTGGCAAGTCTGGCCGTCGCTACTGCTTTCGTCAGCAAGTCCATCTTCAACACTGAAGAAACTGACCCCATCAACAAGTCTGATGAAGATAATGATGGCTACGCTCCCACCTATTGCTTCATGGCGAAAGGTGCTAAGGTACTCAAATACAACTCCTCTGAATCTAGTGAAAATGAATCTGATGAGGATCTCAAGCCCAGCTACTCTAAACTGCTAAAATTGCTGTAAAACAACAAAGGGCTCTTGAAAAGGTTCAAAACATGATAGATAAAAGTGATGATATGTTGGGTGAAGAAATGGATCGCACTAAAGCCCTGACTGAAAATCTTTAGAGACTTCAGTCTAGGTTTGATAACCTTCAAGGTCATCATAATGCTCTCTTATCTGATCATGAGAAACTTTCTTATGAATTTCTTCAAGAAAAGCAAGATCACGAGAAGCTTTCTCTTGAATCTCTTCAAAGAAAGGAAGATCTTGAAAAGCTAAGAGTGTGTTATGAAGATCTTCAGAAGGAGCGTGATTTATTACTAGCTCAACAAATCAACACTTCTCAGGAAGAATTTGTTCCTCCATGCTTAAAATGCATTGAACGTGAATCTGCTAATTCTTCACCTGAATGTTCAAATGCTTCAACTGTTACAAATTCTTCATCCGCCTCTGCTATCCCTAATTCCTCACCTGAGGACATTGCTAGTATCATCGACAATGCAGGGTTGAAGGAATTGTACATGATGAGCATGTACAAAATCCTCAAAGGGCATCGACTCTATGTGATGTGCTTAAAAGCAGATCCTCAATGAAACCCTAGGAAAGAGGGTATTGCCTTTGAGAGGAAACTCAATGCCGATGGAACATATTGGAAGCTTTGGCGGTACCCCAAAACCTCATGGGTTCTGCAAAGGACCTCCAGATTGATCCATCTAACTTATCCGGCTTTACATGTGAATCTCCTCATTCTTCTGATGAGTCATTTGACTCCAATTATAAACTGTTCAAAAATCAGAATGGTGAAGTATTTGCTAGATATGTTGGCACTAACTGCAGGAAAGTTTCCCCTATGAAGAAAATCTGGGTTCCCAAAAGGTATGTTGAAAGTCTTCAGGTGAATGTCCTCATGACACCACCTGTGAAGAACAGGAACCCCAGATCAAATTCTTCATATGGACCAAACTCTTCATATGGATCCAAGTCCTCATACGGACCAAATTCCTCACATGGATCAAATTCCTCAACAGGATCAAAATCCTCATATGATTATCATCGTGCTAACAACTCTGTCTCGCAGGGTAGAGCTAAGGGCTATGAATATGTGCATTATTCTTCAAATCATTATGTTCATAAGTCCTCGAAGAATTACTCTGCTTATTCATATGCTTACTCTAACCCATCTTATGTGAAACGAAATGGTTTGGCATCTTTGCCCCCATTCTCACATGGTGCTCGCAGAATGATGAACTCTTTGCCACCCCTTCAGATGTGGGTGGTGAAGAAAAATAACTAATCTCTTCTGCAGGGTCAGGTCTCCAGACGTGCTTTAACGTCTGAAGAATTTGCCGGGGACCTGACAAAATTGCCTAAAAGGACGCAGGCGAATCATGATGAAATGAACCTCATTTCACACGTCCTCATACTTCTATATCTATTTACTGCTTGATGAAATTCATCTGATGAACTTGATATCATATTCTTCACTTAGGAAGCATATGAGATTGTAAGCTACACTAATTCATCTGCAGGATGATCAACCCAAAACTACTGAATGGGTCCTCGATAGTGGGTGTACAAATCACATGACTGGTGACAAGAATCTATTAATGGATGCTCCTTTATCACCGTCACCTCTGAAGCATATCATCTTTGCTGACAAAGGCAAAAGTCAGGTATTGGGTCTTGGTAAGGTTGCTATCTCTAAGGATAAACACATGGACAAAGTCATGCTTGTTGAGTCCTTAGGATACAATCTCATGTCAGTCTCAATGCTTTGTGATCTTGATATGGTTTTCGTCTTTGGCAAGTATCGCTGTGTTGTGATTATGGAAGCTGGCAATTCCAAAGTCTTCGAAGGCTTTAGGAGAGGAGATGTGTATATTGTTGATTTCTCTACAGGACCACAACCAGCCGTGTGTCTACTTGCAAAAGCTTCAGAAGGCTGGCTATGGCATCGACGACTTGGTCACGCAGGCATGAGGAATTTGAACATGCTTGCGAAGAAGAAGCATGTCATTGGCATTGAGAATGTCAAATTCCTCAAGGATCACTTATGCAGAGCCTGTGAAGCTGAAAAATGACCAAGGCCAAGCATCCAGCAAAGACTATCATGACCACTACCCGTCCATTCGAATTGCTTCACATGGACCTCTTCGGACCTAATCATTATTCAGCAGTCACTAATGATGCATCTCTATATGGTTTTGTCATTGTTGATGATTATTCTTGATATACATGGGTACACATTGTTACTTACAAACATGAAGTGCAGGAAGTCTTCAAACGATTTTCCTCGAGGGCTTCAACCAACTTTGGTGTGAAGATCAAGCATATCAGAAGTGACAATGGAACTGAGTTCAAGAATTTCGGTCTTGATGCCTATCTTGATGAACTTGGTATTACTCATGAGTTATCTGCTCCCTATACTCCTTAGCAGAATGGCGTTGTGGAGCGCAAGAACAAAACTCTTGTTGAGATGGCTTGCACTATGCTTGATGAATACAAAACGCCTCAGCGTTTTTGGATTGATGTAATTGATACTGCGTGCCACATCATCAACAAAGTATATCTTCACAAATTCTTCAAAAAGACTGCCTATGAACTCCTCACTGACAAGAAACCCAATGTGAGTTATTTCAAAGTCTTTGGTGCTAAATGCTGGATTAGAGATCCACACCACAACTCTAAATTTGCACCAAAAGCACGTGAAGGTTTTATGCTTGGTTACGGAAAGGACTCACACACCTACAGAGTCTTCAACATTGTTCTTCACAAGATTGTTGACACTATAGATGTGCGGTTCGATGAAACTAATGGCTCGCAAAGAGAGCACCCACCTTCTGTGTTAGATGAACCAACACCTGAAGATGCTATCAAGCTCAAGGCAACTGAGGATGTCATTCCTACTGAAGAATTCATTCCTGTTCATGAAGAACGTCGAGCTGATGCACCTGAAGAACATGATGAGGAAAATGGTGCTGAAGAAAATGCTGATCAAAATCCTCAGCGACAACCAGCTCATCCTCGTGTTGCGAAAGAAGTGCAAGTGGAGAAGATTATCAATGACATTAGCGCACCAGGTCCTCTCACATGCTCAAAAGCTTCACATTTATCTAACTTTTGTGGGCACTATGCTTTTGTCTCTATTACAGAGCCCACTAAGGTAGATGAAGCATTTCGAGCGGAATGGATTAGGGCTATGCAAGAAGAATCACATCGATTCGAGCTTAACAATGTGCAGGAATTGGTCAATCGCCTGATCCTCGCAAGCATAATATCATTGGCACAAAGTGGATCTACCGCAACAAGCAAGATGAAAATGGCCTAGTGGTGAGGAATAAGGCACGACTAGTAGCTCAAGGCTACACACAGGTTGAAAGAATTGATTTCGATGAAACTTTTGCACCTATTGCTAGACTTGAGGCTATTCGCATATTACTGGCTTACGCTAACCATCATGATATCATCTTATATCAAATGGATGTGAAAAGTGCATTCCTCAATGGTAAGCTTGAGGAAGAAGTATATGTTGCTCACCCCCCAGGTTTTGAAGATCCAAAGAATCCTGGCAAAGTCTTCAGACTTAATAAGGCCCTGTACGGCCTCAAGCAAGCCCCTCGGGCGTGGTATGATACATTGAAGGAATTCTTCATAAAGAATGGCTTCACACCCGGTTCACTCGACCCTACTCTTTTTTACTAAATCATATGATGGTGAACTGTTTGTGTGCCAAATATATGTTGATGATATTATCTTGTACTGACCAACGTTATAGTGATGAATTTGCCTATATGATGAGTGAAGAATATCAAATGTCTATGATGGGAGAGTTGAAATTCTTCTTATCTTCAAATTAAATCGGCAGCAAGAATGGCATATTCATATCTCAGAGAAATACCTCAAAGATGTCTTGAGGAAATTCGCATGCAAGATTGCAAAGGCGTCAAAATTCCTATGCCCACAAATGGCCATCTATGCAATCGATGAAAATGGTATTGACTTGATCACAAGGTATACCGCTCCATGATTGGTTCTTTATTGTACTTATGTGCATCTAGGCGGACATAATGCTTAGTGTTTGCATGTGTGCCCGATTTCAAGCTGCAGAAGGAATCACACCATAAGGTGTGAAGCATATTCTTCGATATCTAGCTCACACACCAACACTAGGATTATGGTACCCCAAGGGCTATGCTTTTGATCTCATTGGATATTCGACTCGACTATCTTTGGTGATTGTGTGGACCGCAAGTCAACATCGGCACTTGCCATTTCCTGACGATCTTTGGTCCGTTGGTCCTCGAAGAAAGCAGAATCTGCGTATACTTGCTCATCTTGAAGCTGAATACATTGCTGCTGGCTCATCTTTGTGCTCAACTGCTTTGGATGAAGCAAACCCTCAAGGACTATGGCGTCAACGTGAAGAATGTGCCTCTCCTCTGCGATAATGAGAGTGCCATCAAAATTGCTCACAACCCAGTTCAGCACTCGAAGACAAAGCACATCCAGATTCGTCATCATTTTCTTCGTGATCATGTGTTGAAGGCGACATCTCCATCGAGCATGTGAAGGCGAACAACGGTGGCTGATATCTTCACTAAGCCCTTGGATGAGAAGAGATTTAGCAAGTTGCGGTGTGAGCTAAATATCTTAGAATCTTCGAATGTTCTTTGAAAAGGACACACATCCTAACCCTTATGCAGAATTGATGACTTAGATGTGCAACACATGAAGAAACGTTGTTCTTCAATCAATGAAGAATAACACTCTAAGTGTGAGGAAATTAATGAAGAATTTGATTCTCAGAACCCTACGACAATTGTACGCGGTGTCTGAAATCATCATTCTTATACGGTGGGCCACGCCACCACAAAAAGTTGAAAATCTTCAATTTGAGTTTTTCCTCATTTTTGAAATTCTTCAACTTTGCAAAATCTTCACTGTTTCCGTCGTTTTTCTTCATTGGATATATATGAGTTTACGTCCTCTACAACATTCACTTATTGCTATTTCTTCAAGTTGTGATTTCTGCTAAGTGAATGTGATCGGACACTTCCCCCTCTATGCTATACTCAACCAAATCTATTCACAAATTCTTCATGTGCGTTCTATTTGAAACCCGTTCAAAGTCTTCAATGTGTCCTTGTCAGCTGAAGAAATTGCGAACGAAACGTTAAAACAAATCTTATCCAGATTTTCGGTTTTACCGCTCAAACCGTTCTGCGTCCCACGATGCATTATTATAATCACTCACGATCTTACACGATCTCATCTGCACAGTACGTGGGTGACACATGTCGTGTGAAGAAGAAAGGGCAGGGGCATGTTCGTCCCAAAATCTATGGGCGAACAGTTTTTACCATGGCTATAAATACCCCTCTCCTCTTCCTTAGTTCATTTACTCCGCTCGGTCACCGTCTCTCGCTCGAGCTCTCCTCAAACCCTAGCGCCGCCGCTACTCCATCGCCGCCGGTGAAGAAGAGCTTCACTGCCTCGACCTCGTCGCCGTCGTACTCACGCCGGCTGCGGAAATCTTCACCCCGCCGCTGCCGTAGCTATCTCCCTCTGCCAAGTTAGGGCGTGGGAGATCTAACTTGACGAACTTCACCGCTGTTCATCTCAGTTCGTCGTGTTCTTCAGTTCGGGTAATTAAAAGTTATTTTTATTACTCACTTTGATTCTCAAGTTTTCCTGAAAATCTTCAAAGGTGTTTTATTCTTCAAATCTGCACACATATGAACACCTCACACACTGTATGCTCTTGATCCATCTCTCTAAGCACTCATTTTCTTCAAGATTCCTCAATTGTGCGGATTTTCGATCTGTACAACTCTGGAACCTAAGACAAAAGGCTTAGTGAAATTCCTCAAGGCTCAACTGGTCAAATTCCTCAAAACTTTTCTTTTCGAAAAATCTTCTGAGAACGCATATGACCTCTCCAAATTCCTCGCACCTACACTCTGTTCACAAGTACTCATGTCATTCTTTGAATCACTAGGTTCTCATCAACTTAACTCATTTGCAGCATTCCTCGAAGAAAATTGCATACTTCTTGAGTATTCAATTGTTCAAATTCCTCATCCAAGAAAATGGTGAAGGAAAGAGACCGCAGAAAGGAGGAAAGAAAATGGAAGTCATGACGCTTTGAGATCCCACGATGAAATATACAAGGATTATTGCACACTGATGAAGCCAAGTTTGGCAAAGAGAACAAAAATCAGCGCAAAGTGCGCATCCGGAGGATTGAGCGAAGATGGGCACGAGAATGGAGGAATATCGATATGTTACTCCTAAGTACATGAAGAAATTAGCCTTAAATCCTCCATGCCCAAGAGCTCCATTGGCACTGGCCAAGTAGCTGATCCCACCAGCATCAAGCGTGGTGAGGACTTTCTGAAGAATGGGCTAGGCGCCAAGCAAAGCGGCAAGACAAGCCAAGGAGGCGGTGAGAAAATTCAATGAGGATTACGCTGCTGCTGCTGCGGCTGAGACCTCGGTCAAACCGAGGAAATCCATGCCGAAGAAGCCGCTCGTAAGCCAAGTGCTTCACCTTGGTGCCCTCACGGCCAAGTTCCTCATTGCGCCCTCACGGCAAATTCCTCGACTCTGCTGCTCCACCAAAGTCCTCGGCAGCTCCCTCAAAGTCCTCAACTCCTGTGCATCGGCTACATGTCAAAGGACTCGGGGTTTCTCAATTGCTTCGGTGTCTCAAAGCAAGTTCCTCATTTGCACCAATGTCCTCATCAGCCCCACTCTGCTGAAGACAAAAGCAACAAATGGACGCGGTCCTCGGCCAAGTCCAAGAAAGAAACAGTTGCATTCAAGTGCCCTCGATGACGAGGCTTCTGATGAAGAACTTGCAGAAATCATCAAAGACAGACAAGCAAAGGCCGCTAGAGCCAAAGGCACATCTGTGCCACTGCTTTTGGATCCAAAGAAGATCCTCGACTACATTGACCTATGGCATAAGGATCCAAACACTCCAATGCCTGATCTGCCTCTGACTCCTGGTCAAAGTCACATGCTGACCCATTTCATCTCTCAAGAGAAATGGAAGTTTGAAAAGGCTCATGAGATAAAGATAGCTCAAGCTAGAAAGGAGAAGCTTCTGAAGAAGAACGTTGTCAAACTGACACCTGAAGAACTTCTCAAGGCTCAATCTGAGATCCAAGCCCTCAGGAAGGACTTTGATGCATACAATGCTGATTGGCAAGGAGCCAAAGTGAGATTCGTCAACCTGACGAAGAAAATGTCAACTATTGCAGTCCCATCGCAACAAGAAAATCCTCAGGCTGCAGACTCGCTCACTCTTTGAAGAACATGCCAAGATCACGATGACTTTCAACTGCTTGATGAGAATACAAGTTCCAGGGTTGATGACTCCATCCCAGCCGCTGAAGAAATTCCCAAGGCATCCACTAGTGGTGCGCCTGAAGAAACTGAAGAGATCAGGGCAACTGCACCAGTTGCTCCTGAAGAAAATGAACCACAGTCCTCAGCTCCTCCCGCGCCAACACCAACTCCAATTCTTCCTTCTGCCTATGAAGTGAATAAGACCAAGGTTGCAGAGCGAGCTGCAGTGAAGAAAAGGAAGGCATCAGCTGCGTCAAATTCTTTGGCTGCGAAGAAAATGAAGTCAATGACCAGCTCTCTTGACAATCCTATTGATGCCTTTCCGATTTCCTCCATGTCATCAAAGGAAATTGTTCCTTATGGAGAAGACTACAAGATCCCAAGTGGATCTGATGAAGAAAATCACTCTGCTGCTACGTCAGAGCAGTTTGATGAAGAAATTGAAGTGGAAACATTCCCTTCATCGCGATCGTTTCTCACCTATGCCTCGGTCACACGGTGAAGAGGCTGGTGTTGAGAAATTGAAAAGAAGATGAAGGTGTGGATATTGGATGCACTACACGGTGATGAATGATGACTTTTGGGAAAGTCAGCATCCCAATACTCCTCTCTTCACTCCTATTCAACAGATTCCTCACCCCGGCTACAACAGTTCAATTGGGCTCAAGAAACTCATCCCACATCATCTTCATGAAGAAATTCCAGCCGCTAGTTTGAAGAACCCTTCTTCTTGATCCCCAAACTGCACAAGAAGAGGAACAGAAATTCCTCACCAAGCTTTTGAGATCGTGATTTACGAGGTTGTGCTGCAAATCAACGACACTCCTCTGCCCAAGCCGAAGAATCCGTTCTCAAGCAAGCAAAAATTCAAGGTTGAAGACTTCTTTTCTGAGCATGTGTTCTTCACTGATTATAATCCATATGACTTTGCTCGCATAAGGAAGAGGCGTTTCTGGACTGCTACTCAAGCCAACTTCTATTCCTCAGTGCTCTTTGACAAGGACAAAATCTTCGATCATGAGCATATTCCTCATGTGGATATGGAATCTCTGCCGTGCTTCGAGCCAGTCTTCAGAGTTATTCACGATGCAGACTATGAACTTCTGACCGATATTTGTGATTGGAATGAAGAACTCATTCTTCGTTCTATGCCACCTCGCATATCTTCGATCTGTGAAGATATCAATTCATGGGTGCTGGATTGGATGACCGAAAACACTCACTATAAGGCACCAGCAACTGAATTGCTTCGTGTCCTTCCTCTTGATCCTCCCCATGACAGTGCACGTTGCATCTACAATGACCGTGAACTGACAAATCATTATATGCAAGTGCTCATGAAGCCTTTGAAGCCAGGGCAGGCTCCACGAACCATATTCCTCGTCAAGGAATTGCTCTATGTGCCCCGGACTGTCTATCGAATCCTGACGAAGACAATGAGTCCTATCAAAGGCCACGACTCAAACGATGAAGATGTCGTTGGCATCATGAAGAACATGCTTTTCAACATCATTCATGGCGTTCCCGTCAACTTCCATGATTTCTTCATGAGGACTCTGGCTAATGTTGCCATGTCACCTTTTGAGCTGAAGCCCTATGCGCCTTGGATTATGAGATTCATAAGGGCAAGATCTTCACTTTGAATTACAAAGGTCGACACTCACGAACCATGGTAGCTACTTGCCTCCCATTGAAGTCCTCAAGCGACCGGTTTCATCATCGATGATAAAGGCAAGGCAGCTGCTGTGATCGATGAAGGTACTCGCCCATTGGATGGTCAATTTAAATCAGCTACATCTTACTCCACCAATGACGATTACGCCACACATGACACCGCCAAGAAATACCTCTCTGAAGCAAAAGCCTCAAGCCACAAAGACCTGTGGTGATGACCGACCGTGAATTACTCCTCGCCTTCATCGGTTGATCGCAATCACAAATGGGTGAAGCGCGGTTTGTTGTAATTCTTCACAACATGACCTCAACCCATAATGCAAGAAGAAGAACCAAGATCACCTTCATGAAACCCTCAACCGCACTGGGCTGTTCTCACTCATGTATATTCAGCGGAAGAACGAAGACTATGGGTCTCTGTGAAGCATTTGGTGGTCGCACCACCTCAAGAAATTCAAGAGAGTCAAAGTTCCCGATCCGGTGGCAGCTCTTATTCTTCATCGCGTGAAACTGATGAGCATGAAGATTTGGACGACACTGCGGCAGGCCCTACTTCAACAAACAACCCCGACAACACTGGCGCTCCTCCATCAACTTGAAATTCTTCAGGGGCGTTAGTCCTCCGTTTCGATCCTTTTGGTCATTTGATGACAAAGGGGGAGAAATCTGAGTTAGTCTTCAAGCGGGTTTATATTATGGGTGTTTTGTTAAGTTACAACTCTCGTTCTTCCGAAACCTTTTATTGGATCGAGTTGTAATCTTAAACCCGATGGTGCCCTGATACTTTTGGACGGTGCATGGTGCTCTGACTTTGATGCACCGTGCTCAGATACTTTTGATGTGTTATTCTGCATGCTTATTCCTTGTTAATATTATTGCACGTGTGCTGAATTTCATCAAGCACCATATTTCATCATGCATTTCAAATTCTTCATATTATATATCAAATGCGTGTATGAATTACAAGATATAGGGGGAGATCTCCATGATTCAATTCTTCAAATGTGCATTGCCCTCAAAAGCAAATTCCTCACTATGCACATATTCAGGGGGAGTTCTTCTATATCTTGCAATCAAATTCCTCAATATCAGTATTTACACTTCATATATTTATCCCCGTTGAAAACTTAACCTATGTTGTCATCAATCACCAAAAAGGGGGAGATTGTAAGTGCATCTAGTGCCCCTTAGTGATTTTGGTGTATTGAATACTTATAGGTTAAGTGGTGATGCGTTGTGAGTGTACACATGTCTATAAGTCTATGAGGAGTTTGATATTTACAGAGAAAGTCGACCCTAAAAATGAAGTTCTTCGATCAAGACTTTGATATTCGAAGACTTTTCAAGACTTTGAAAGTGAAGAAATTGGTGTGACCTTGAAGACTTGGTATTCACTTGAGGAACATGAAGCGTGAAGACTTTTGTTTTCGTAGTTTCATTTTCTCTTTCTTGAGTCATAGGAAACACCGTCATCGTTAAAGGGGTCGAGGAAATACTAAGGAAAAATTTCCATGTGATGCTCAACTCAAAATCCTAAACCTACCAATCCCTTCGAGTGAAGCCATTGAAATCTCATACGATTCAGTCAAGTTCTTCAAATGTGAGACGTAGTTCTTCCAGTCACCGATGACTTCTTTCGATCGAGGAGTTAGGAATTCGCCGGTCTGAATTGCCTACATAGTGAGGAACATGATAGCCCCGAGGAATTTGAGAGTCAAATTTCCGACCGTTGTTGTCTTCGCTACCGCTGTCCCAAAATATCTTATCCACCTAACGGTCATATCATTGAAGGGCATTTATGTCTTATCATGTCGCTGCTCCCTAGGCTATAAATAGCCACCCCTACAACCACTAGTTGGTTGGCTGCTCGAGAGAACTTGACACTTGTCATTTGAGAGCAACCCATCCTCCGAGGACTTTGAGCGAAAATCATCAAGTGAGGAAAATCCCAAACCAAACCCCACAAACCCAAAGTGATTGAGCATCATCAAGAAATTGATCCCGCGTGGATCCGACGCTTGTTACCTTTGAAGACTGTGCTTCTTCCAGACGGTTAGGCGTCAAGGTCTAGAGCATCCAAGAGGAATTGTGGATCGCCGAGTGACCAAGTCTGTGAAGGTTTGGAAGTCACCAAGACTTACCACGAGTGATTGGACGAGACCTGCGTGGTCTTAGTTCAAGGAGAATACGGTGAGGACTGGGTGTCCTGAGTTGCGGCTTTTAGACTGGGTGTCCGGATGCGTGTCCTCGAGTTTAAATACTCGGCCGCTCCAACCAGACGCATAACCGAGACAGCAGTTGGAACTGGTTTACCAAATCATTGTCTTCACCAACTAACTGGTTCTATTTCCTCAACCCTTCCATTTCCTCATTACTGTGTTGAATGTTGCTCATATCTGTGCTTGAAGACTTTGAATGAAGACTTTCACAAATTCCTCAGTTCAATTTCTTCAGTCTGTCTGTCTTCATCTTGTTATCCTGTGTTTACGCTTTCTGTACTCTGTGATAGTCTTCATTTCATCATGATGACTATGCTTGTATCCTGTTATGTTTACTTCTGAGTACTTATTCCGCTGCTAGTAGTTCTTCAGTAAGGAATTTCCTCACCGGCAAATTCCTCAGTGAAGAATTCATAAAAATCGCCTATTCACCCCCCCCTCTAGTCGATATAACGCACTTTCAAGCGGTTCTTATCTCTTACCCGGTAAATTTGGTTAAAGTCGCCCGTGACGAGCCACCTCTCTCCCAGCGATGGCTTTTGATCCTTCATTTCTTGGGAAAAGCGTTTTTAGATTGTTTCTAGTGGGTCCATAGACGGTGGTTAATTTGAAGGATGTGTCTGTGTTGATGATTATGATTTGTGCCAACAGGGTGTAGTCGCCAAAGTGGACATTCTGAACTTGGACATGATTTTCATTCCACAGCAGGAGAATCCGGCCGCGCGTACCTACAGCAGGTCGCTGGGCGAAGCCCTTGAGCCTATATCCGCCGAGGAAAGCAGTAGTGGAGGCATCAACGACTTCAAGTTTGGATTCCTGGAGACAAGCCAAATGGCACGCGGAAGCAGCAATAGATTCATTGACAGCGGTTCTTCTGTGGGGGCAGTTTAGCCCACGCACGTTCCAGTTAAGCACACTGAGATTGAGGCTACTCAAATTGGAAACAAAGCAACATCAGGTAGCAAACATGGCCTTGCGGAGGCACATCAGGGAAGCAGCCATCCACAACAGCTACAGACAGGCAGCCTAAAACATAGTGGATTTTGTCTAACATAAGGAACGATAACTACATCAAGCAACCATGCAGAACCGGTCTACTCTGGAGCGGCACCGCTTGCCAGAGTTGGCATCTCAGAGCCCCCCTCTCCCCCGTGTTGCAGCAGAGCGTTCTCCACCGCCATTGCGAGATCGCAATCCATCTTGAAAAGTGCACGAAGCCCAGCAATTGCCAAGCCAGACAGTTGGCCTTTGAACATAGCCACAAAACGATCGATCGCTTCCTCTGTAACTTCCTCGCCTTCGCCAACGATGCCCATCCTCCGGCAGAGCAGTCTTTCAGCCAGCTGGGCAATGGGCATAGCCCTATTCTTGTCACGGATGCGAGGGCTCCGGCGGATAAGGTTGAAGCCAACAACCCCAGCCAGTGTCTTCCTCCTTCTGGTTGGTGGCATGGGTGGTGTCGAGGCGGGAGCAGGCAGGATGGCCGGCATCAATGGCACAAACAACGGTGTACCAGGAGGGCCCTGAGTCAGTGCAGCTGCTGGAGGCTCCTCCTCCAGAGCCGTAGAGTGCTAGGAACAGGCTAGCCGCTCCAGGCTAGGGACATGGACGGGCGTAGACGGCTCGTGATCTCAGGAAAGCTTGGAGCAGATGCAGCGCTAGGCACGCGAGCTGGGGACACATTGTCGTCAAGCGTTGAGGATGGCTGCACATGTGTCCTGAAGCAGGACGCCGCCTTACGTAGCCAGGACGAGGTGGAGGAGGTGGTTTTGATCTCGATGATGTCCGAGGACGTGGTACGCGGCGATGGAGGGAGCGAGCGCCCGCGGCTGCCAGAGTGGTGATCTTTGAGGCTGTCTTCTTCGTCGCTGCTTGCCGCTCGCTTAGCCGAGCGATGCCTGGGGCGTCTTCCAGAGGCCGGAATGACCAAATCATTAGGCAAGCATTGCACGCGCGCAGCATCGGCGCGACGGGCATCAGGCAATTCCAGCTCCGCGCCACGGTGCCTGTTGTCACCATGACGTGAGTCACGCCGGTCGTCGCGGCGGCCATCATCGCGTCGCCTTTTGGGAGCCCTGGAGCGGTTACGGAAGATGCGGTCACGCCAAGAGGATTGCCTGCTCTCCTGGGCATCGCGGTGCCCACGACGGTCATCATCATGACCACCGTCATGTCTGACTCTGTCCTCGTGGAGGTAGTTCGCCGGCTCGTGGTGTCCGCGAGAGCGCGCCTTACTGTCGACAGTCCCGTAGCGCCACGCCGGGGGGTTGGAGCAGTGCCGCGCCCGGTGGCCAAACCACCGACAGCGGAGGCACCTGAACGAATTGCGGCGGCTGGCCTTACAGTTCCCTCTGTCCAAGCATCGATGGCAAACCCGGTGTTTGAGCTTGACGAAACCCTCATGGCTGGAGGAAGAAAAGGTAGGAGAGGATCTCCTTCTTGAATGTTGTTGGTTGTGGGATTGGGTCCTCCACCAGTACGATGGCCTCACCAGCTGCCAGCCCTCATTGCTGCTCGCTCCTTCACTGTTTGGCACATCGGGCGTGGGCGGTGCATGCCGCACAGGGCTCGGGTGGAGTGGCAAATTGAAGGTGCGGTCAGGCATCGACTTGATGCAGGGCCGGAGAGCACCTTGAATGGGCGCAGGTGGGGTGGATTCCAGCACGGTCGCATTGAGGGTGAACCTGACTCTGCGCTCCGCGTTCGCCGCTCCAGGGGCAGCAGAGGATCCGTGAGGAGCCGCAACCGGCTGTGAATCTGGGACCAAGGAGCCGCTGGAAGCAGCAGCCTCGCGCAACGGCGAATCCAGATCTGGCACCTCCTGTGTCAGCTGCGGGAAGAGGGAGAGGACCAGCGCCTCCCGCCCGTATCTAGGGAGCGAGAACCCGGGAGGGAAGACCGGCGTTGGAGGGGAGGGCGGAGCAGGCGGAGGGCTAGCGGCGGCGGCTTGGGTGGCTGCAGGCGCCGGGGCGGCGCGTCGCAGGAGCGTGGGGGAGAAAGCCATGCGCGCTCCTTCTCCGCGTTCGCTAAAGTGCCTAAATGACTTTCCTGTCATCGTCTAATGATGAATGAACCTTATCAAACGCTGGTGCATCGATGGTTCCGCGTAAAGGAAATCTCAAGTCCTTCACTGAGCTCAGTTCTTAGGTCGCCCAATTTTGTTGCCCTGGTTTTAACTATGATCAAAGAATACAAAAGAGAACCACAGAAACACACTGCTTTGCCAAACTTCACCAGCCAGCTTTTTTGGCAATAGTTGTTCATAGTTGTGCCAAGGATCGGCAGAAATAGCACGTGACGTTTCGAAGTCGCTTCGAGTCTGAAGGTCCGCTTCGTCTCGTCCGCTCCCGCGAGCGGCGAGGCGAACCCTAGCGTTCTCCTCCAGCCCCCTCCCCCCAGCTCCTCGCAGCCGCCGGCTCGCGCCGCCGGGCAAAGCCCGGCCAACGTCGGCGGCGGCGGGGCATCTTCCCCTCCTTGCGGCGGGCTAGCGCAGGACAGCACCACGGCATGGAGGCGCGCCGTTCTGCAGGACGTCGTGGCATGGCGGTGGCCGGGGCGGCGCAGCTGAGGCGTCCTAGGTTGGCGGCGCGGGTGGCTGCTCGTCAGTGGCGCGGTGGGGCGTGCCAGCTTGGGCGGCGGCAGTGGCCGTCTCGGCCCAGATCTGGATCGGGCGGATGCTCGGGACGGTGGCCGGCAGGCAACACGGGCCGCGATGGAAAGGGCCGGCCGGCGGCGTGCAGGGCTGGATTGTGCGGTTGGCCTGGTTCCGACCGCTCATGGCGGCGCCCGGCGGTTGGCGGCTGCGCGGGGCACGCAGGGCGGCGCCCGACGTGTATGGGCAACGTGGCTCCTATGCGCGGTCGGCAGCGTGGTGGGCTTCGTGGTTGTGGCCCCGTGGCGGCGGGGGCCTGCGGGGAGTTTGGGCATCTCCATCTCCGACCTAGATCGGCCATGTTTGGGGACTTCGGCGGCGTCCCTTCCCTTCGGCGGCTCGAGCGCGAGTGCGTGCCCGGCGGCTCCGGCGCTTGGAGCTCGGCAGGCGGCACGGATTGGGCAGTGGCCGGGGTGGTCGCTGCTCCGGCCGTGGATGGCTCCACGGTGGCTTGGCAAGTCGGCTTCGGTGACGACTGACACGTCCTGGAGTTGGTTCGTCCGTAGGCGGCTTGTATCAGCCTTTGGATCCCCTCCTTGTCGTTCGGCCGCTACGTTCGGCGAAGGGCTGACCTTCTTCGAGTTGCGGTCCATCGCTCGTCTCGCGCCCGGTGCGCAGGTTCGAGCACGTCTCGCGCATAGTGCCGCAGGACTAAGCTCGTCTCGTGCACGGTGCAGCAGGACTGACCTCGTCTCGCGCACGGTGTTGCGGGACCAAGCTCGCCTCGCGCCCGGTGCTGCAGGACGGGTCGATGGAGGCCAGGTGGCCGGCCTATTGGGTCTCGGCTCTTGGGGCCGCCCAGGGGTGCGAAAGATGGGACCTTTCCGCTCGTCTCTCTGGTTGGGGTAGCGGTAGACCTCGGGTGAGGTGGTGTCAAGGTCTTGGATGCCGGGGCGGCGGCCATGGTGGTGGTTGCGCGGTACTCTCGCGCGGAGGCCGTGGCTTGGTGCTGCCTGGTGGCCATGGTTGTGTGGGCGGCATGGTCGCCGGGGTGTGGCGTTCGGTGGCGGTGAGTTTTGGCCGGGGTGAAAACCTGTTCTATCTTCGGACGGACTGACGGTGGTGAACCTCGTTCCCTTCTTGAAGGCGTCGTCGCGGCTTCGAGGAAAACTCTGATCCTCGGATTGGGCGGCGGCGGCGCTCCGGTGTCGTATCCTTCCTGAAGCGCCGTCTTGGAGCCCATGGTTCGTCATATGCAGCTTCATCTTTCCGTGGTGGTAGTGCTAGGAGTGGTGTTGCCGCGCTCAACGCCTATGTATCAGGCCTTGGGTGTGTGTGTCATGGTGACGTGCGTTTGTACTGGGTTGTTGGGATCGTGCTTTATATATAAAACGGAGTGAAAGTCTTTTTCGGTAATAGCATGTGACCAATATAGCAACACAAATTTACATGTCATCTACATAAATTGCATACATTTGAAACATCATTTTTTTTTTGCGGAACATCAAGGTTGGTTAGAACACTCACAGATAGAAAAGGTCGGTTGGAGCAAACCATAAATAAAGGACACGGATATGAGCCGAACATTAGGTTTCCTGGTTTTCCCGAGCGAACATTTGCTAAGGGAGGATCAATTCATCGAACGATTTCGTTCGCTTTTTATTTTTTGAGAACTACGATTTCGTTCGCTAGGACAACCTCCTAGCGCGAGCTCAGAAGGCCGGCCAATACTTTAATTGGGCCTCCCCTCAACCCAACGTCATCATTGCGAAGAACAGAAAAAATGGACAAAAAAGGCCAATTTTCATGTTGACTACTAACAAGCCTTAAACCTGGAATTTGGGCTTGATTTTTCATTAGTAATTTTTTGTCATAATATGTATAATACACTGGTGTCATGTTCAAATGGATTATATCTTAAAAACTTAACAATTATGTTTTAAAGCCAAGTCAGTACGAGCAGACCATACCAGTTATTGAACTAAAAAAATGCCAATACTTGAAGAACACATACTAGAACAAAAACTTAACAAATTTATCTGTCAACCTGAGTTGCCATTTGTTTCACATAGAAGAAGAGGGCACAAAAAATATATTTTTTACATGTGATGTTCATGTAATTTGCCATGGTATAACAGAATTTACCATGCTTTGTTCAACAATTTTCTATGTTACAAAAAATAATTTACAAAACAGAATTTATTATGGTGTATATGCGATAAAAGTTTCCTCTAATTTGCCATTTGGGCGAGAATTAGCAAAATCCCGCCCCAAACAGAACTACCGGAACGTGGCAAAAAAGACGGCCTGGCCTGAACCCAAATGCGCACTGACCTTCGGGAGCAACTAATTAACAAGCGCTCCTTCGGAAGCCTTGCAACGATCAGCGCCACTTGGCGCGCTCACATCCATTCGTCACGTGTCGCGCTCTGGGTGCTTCCTCCAGATTTTGTTTTTTTATTTTTCCGCACGCGTATTCGGCTTTTTAAACGGGTTTTTCTTTTTTTTTGACGTTTTGGTTTTCCACAAGTCTTTCCTAGCTTTTCGACCAAATTTTTTTTCGAAAAAAAATACCTTTTTTGCGCAAAAACGCATTTTTTTCGCGAGAGTCACGGTTTTGTTTTCGCGAGAGGCACGGTTGTGCTTTCGCGGGAGGCACGGCCGTGCCTCTTGAAAACGGAAAAAACGTGTTTTCTGTTTTTTTTTTCTTTTCACGAGAGGCACGGTTTTGCTTCCGCGAGAGGCACGGTTGTGCTTTCGCGAGTCACGGCCGTGCCTCCTCGGAAACGAAAAAAACACATTTTCTGTTTTCTTTTTCTTTCGCGAGACGCACGGTTTTGCTTCCGCGAGAGGCACGGGCGTGTCTCTTTCGGAAAGGGAAAAAATGTGTTTTCTATTTTTTTTCTTTCGCGAGAGGCACGATTTTGCTTCCGCGAGAGGCACGGTTGTGATTTCGTCAAAGGCACGGGCGTGCCTCTTTCGAAAAGGGAAAAAAGTTCGGTTTTTTCATCGGTTTTTTCGTAAAAAAAAAGTTCGTCAAAACATATCAACATGTAATCTAGTTTTGAATATCTCGACGCAAGGAATCCAACGGTGAAAGCGGTTCGAGATTTGAACGCACGGTTTAAGACATAAAATATTTTGAATAAACGGACCTAAAAAGGGAAAACTTTCATGTTACGACAAGTGACGCACATGCAGCGCGTCACTTGTCGCAACCTGAGAAAATTAGAATGATCTCCGCAACGAATACTCCGTGATTTCTCTAACCTTCCCTCTAATTTGCCATTCGGGCGAGAGTTAGCAAAATCCCGCCCCAAACAGAACCACCGGAACGTGGCAACCCTGATTCTAAAAAAAAAAAAAGACGGCCTGGCCTGAACCCAAATGCGCACTGACCCGCGGAGGTCTCAGAAGCGACGGCTCTAATCACCACGTCGCCGGAGACGATCGACTGCGGCCATGGCCGCGGCGCGGCGGTGGCGGCGAAAATGTAGGACGCGGAACGCAGTGCTGGCGCTGCTCATCGCCTCGGTGCTCGCGCCTCTCGCGCTCTACAGCGGCGCGCCCATCTCCCCCTTCTCCGGCCCCGCCCGTACGCCTCTTTCCCTAAACCCTGCGTTCGTGACAGAGTGCCCACCTGACGCGTGTGTGATCTTGGTGATCTTCGCAGTGACCGGCAGCGCCTTCGGCCGTGATCCCTCCAATTTGGTATGGCCGCGTTTGGGAATTTCTGCATGTTTCAGACAGGTTTTTGGAGGTCAACTGAAGCTTTGCGGTCCTGTCGTCCTGACGTGTTTCCCCTTTCGTAGGTTTCCCGGAACGAGGCAGGGAAGCGTCTGAACTCTCTGCCGCAGGTGAGTTTCATCTTAGATATGCGTCCATTTGTTGTTGTTCTTCTTCCGAAATGAATGTGAAAGGTTGTCATTTGAAGTTTGTAGTGCTGAATATATTCCTAGGACACATTTGATCCTGTACCGAAGGCTGCATTGGATACAAGAGAGAACAATGTGGGCGACCAGGGCACTCAACTGGGACAGAACGGTGGAATTCAGCAAGTTGTCATGGGAAGCAATATAGAGATGCCAGGTGAATCCAGGGGTAGTAAGGACGGCGGAGTGCGCAATGCAGAAGAGGCGAAGGTGTCGCCACATGATATGAGTAAGAGAAAGCGTGCTGATGGCGTGGTTATTACTTCGGAGGAGGGTGCTCAGCTCACTAAACAGAGTGGCCTGACCAATTTTGGTGCAGCAGGGGATAACAAAGTTCGTGCAATGCACAATGCTGGAGATCTAAATGCCCATTTGGACAAGGTAATGACTGTTTTGTTTTTTGGAAACTAGAGCTGTGCATACATTCCTGCTCATTAAAATTTATAGGTGTTACATTTGTACATAAATAACTCTGAATTATGTGAACATACAAAATCCTTATTACTGGATTAAGTCTAGGCTTATTGAGGCATTGTTTATTACATTCTGTCACTAACAGTCATCCTAGGTCAACATTCAGTTTACAGTTCCTGCTATGCTGCCGGACTGGTGGCCTGATGGAATATCAAATTTTTGTCATGACTAATCTCAAAGTACCCCCTCTAAATTTTAACTAAAACCACGACAAGTATTTTGGAACGGAGGGAGTACTATTTGTTTCAATTCTTTGCGATTCTTATGTTTGTTAGCTTTCCTTCTTGTAACTAATTGTAGGTGCATCTCCTTTCCATTTATTGAGGCAACGAATCCTTTTGGTTTTGTTCTTACAAATGCTTTCTTTGTAGAAACACTAATTGAAGAGAACCTGCCGTTTACTCCCCGTTGTGGACTTGCCTATCATTTAGGCTTTGTTATTGCTCTGCAGTCTTTTTTCTTTAACGTATTAATAGATAATAAACCAGCGGTGGTGTATTTTAGGGAAAAAAAGGAACCTGGAAAATATTATTATGAGTCACTTTTTGAGAGAAGCTTTCTATACCTTGCTTTTCGTGTAATTTATAGAATTAATCTGCAGCTTTTAGTTTTCACAGGCTGAGTATAATTTTTCTTCCGGCATTAGGTAATGATTTAACTGATAGTGATTTGATTTTCCAGAATGATGAAAAATCATCTCAGCAAATTACAGACTCTACGTCAAAAGAGTCTGGTGCAATGATAACTAGTAGTAATACTAGTTATTCCCCAACTTCTTCAGATAAGACGATACTTGTTCTCAAGGACCAGTTGAGAAGAGCGAAAATATATATTGGTTTTTTACCTTCTAGAGGCAATCATGGGTTTGTAAAGGATCTCCGAAGAAGGATGAGGGATATCCAGCAAGCACTGAGTGGTACAACCATTGATAGGCAGTTACCAAAGAAGTACTTCTCTTTCTTTGTATTACAAAGTTCTTCACTCTTGGTGTTGAGTGATGATGCGTACCTGCTGTTTGGTTACTCTTTTATAGCAAGTGACTGGCTCTTAACTATTTAACCCAATTTTATTGTTTACAGTGTCCATAAAAAAATTAGAGTGATGGAATCGATATTAACAAAGATCAAACAAGTCCATGAGAACTGTGCAGCTGCTATTGATAAGCTACAAACAAACCTTCACTGGACAGAGAACCAGCTCGAGGCTAACAAGCAAGAGGCTACCTACGCAGCACAGGTAGCAGCTAAAGCTCTGCCAAAGAGGCTTCATTGTCTTGCACTGCGGCTTACAAATGAGTACTATACATCCAGTTCCAACAATAAGCGTTTTCCATATCAAGACAAGTTGGAAGATCCGCAACTACATCACTATGCATTATTCTCTGACAATGTACTTGCCGCCGCTGTGGTTGTGAACTCAACTCTTATACATGCTAAGGTATAGTGCTTGGTGCATAAGGGAGCACGTATGATTAATTAGGTGCTTCTGAATCATTGCAAGTAAACTTATGGTGCAGTGCCATTTTCAGAAAATTCAAATTCGTTTTACATGTACCAAGTACTAATATCATAACCTAAATAAAATGCAGAAACCAGCAGACCATGTCTTCCATATTGTGACTGATAAGCTTAATTATGCTGCAATGAGGATGTGGTTTTTGGCGAATCCCCCGGTTAAAGCTGCTATTCAGGTTCAGAAAATTGAAGACTTTACATGGCTAAATTCGAGCTACAGTCCAGTTTTGAAGCAACTGGCGTCCCAGTTCATGATCAATTACTACTTCCATACTCCACAGAATAAACCTGATAAAAATCCCAAGTTCCGGAACCCCAAGTACCTGTCAATTCTCAATCACCTGAGGTTTTATCTTCCTGAGATCTTCCCAAAACTTAACAAGGTGTTATTTGTCGATGATGACATTGTAGTCCAGCAGGACTTAAGTCCACTTTGGTCGGTAGATCTCAAAGGCAGGGTTAATGGTGCTGTCAAAACCTGTGGTGAGGTTTTCCATAGGTTTGATAGGTACCTCAACTTCTCAAACCCTCTTATCGCCAAGAAGTTTAACCGACGTGCATGTGGGTGGGCATATGGCATGAACATGTTTGATTTGTCTGAGTGGAGAAGGCAGAATATTACTGCTGTGTATCACTACTGGCAAGAACAGGTGAGTATTCGTGAGCTTCTCAACGATATTTAAAGTGAGCCCTCAACCTTATATTTCGCATGAGCTCCGACAACAAGTAAACGAAAATTGCATCTCTTTCTTTCCGCATGAGCATTATATATTTGCCATTGATCCCTTTTATTTAAGTATTGAACTATGTTGGAGCTGAGTATTTTTTCGCTATTCTGTTCTACTCTTGCCATATATTCCACCAAGGACATGTTTCTCGTTCTGCAGAATGAACATAGACTGTTATGGAAGTTAGGAACACTCCCTGCTGGCCTGGTGACATTCTGGAACAACACCTTCCCTCTCGATCGCTCATGGCATCTCTTGGGCTTAGGATACAAGCGGAATGTCAACCCAATGGATATCGAGCGGGCTGCAGTCATACACTACAACGGAAATCTGAAACCTTGGCTTGAGGTTGGGTTGCCAAAATACCGCAGTTACTGGTCCAAGTATGTCAATTTCGATCACGCGTTCATAAGGGAGTGCAACATACATCCATGAGTTGCTGCTGCGGAATCCTGTGCATAGGCTGCTGAGATGGTTTCAGTTTTTTTGTAGCTCTGTAGGTTTTCTCTTCCTTGGTATCTACATTATCTAGAGCGTTGGTTTACTGGCTAAATCGCAGTGCAAGCAAGTTTTAGCAGGCCTTGTGGAATAAAATGTGCAGTAGAGGCTAGAGCCAGCAGTGCTGTAGAGTATATATATTCAAATCTGTAGTAGGTTTGTTCTATTGGTTCTTTCTGATGCTACTGCTTTTTGTAGGAGTGGTAAAAAAAATTAGCTTTTCTTTGTCGACCCTAGTTCTGTTTGGTCTGGTCAGCATGCATATATCTTACCCATTTAAGTAGCAAGCCAAGTGCATGAGCTTGCTTGAGGTAAGTTCACACTGCTATTTTCAAAAAAAAAAAAAGTTCACACTGCTCAAGCGATATTAGTATCGTCATGCTCTGTCTAACAGACCTTGTAACAGACATAAACATTAGTAGTTACGATTCCAAAACTCTCCACCATGGCCATCAATGGCCGTAAAGACAGCTTCAATACGAGTAACGGGGTCAAGGGAGTGATCGACAGCGTTACGTGGCCGGTTTATAACCTGCAAGCGAGACACAGACCCCGTGCTTTACAAATACTGTACTGAGTACTACTAGTACTAGCATCGCACAGCAGCATTGCAGAGTTGCGTGCGTGCGTGCGTACGTACAACCGCCACCTAGTGCTGCACGCAACAATGGCGGTCCGCTCGTGCTCGTTCCTCCGCCTTTGCCTCCCGATCCTCCTCGTCGTTGTCGTCTTCGTCGGGCACGCCGTTTCAACGACGGCCCCCCCAGCGGCAGAGGTCCCTGGGCACCGCGGCCGCCCGGTCGCCCCCGACTGCTGGAAGACCGTGATGGAGACGCCGGTGCCGTGCGCGCGCGACATCATCCGGACGCTGGTCCGGGGCGCGCCGCACCTCAGCAAGGAGTGCTGCGTGGTGCTGGGGCAGGTCGGCGAGAAGTGCGTCGTCGACGTGTTCTCCCGCCTCCACTTGGGCGCCGCCTACCTCCCCGTCGTCAATCGCATCTGTGGCTTGCTCCCCGGTGTTGTTGCCTAGGGCCTATGCTAGCTCCTTCACACAGGACGTACCTGACCAATTCCATGCACGCAGCGACAACAACAGCAAAATGCTGTGTTTTTTTCCTTTTCGATTGGAGAATGAATAACGGAATGCTTTGTGACGCGTTCGGTAGTCTGCATGAGGTCCAACCAGGCTCGCGCGATGCAGTTTTGGCCCCTTTAATTGTCTGCCTTGCATTAAAATCTCAACCTGCGATGTTTAAAGCATATTCGGGTCTGACTGAAGAGGAACGGTAGAATCAAGCGACCGAATTCACTGTTTTGACCCTTTGGACATACTTTAGCCTAATCTAACCCCATTTGTTATTTTTTTTCCGAATCAGACCCTTTTTCTACCGCCACCCGATCTGGCGGTAGGGAACCACAACCTACCGCCACTGGCTATAGCGGTAGGGTCCTGGTCAACGTAGATGGCGTCGTCTGACTGCACTGACGTGGATCAGTGCCTACCGCCAGAGACAATGGCGGTAGGGTGTGGTTCCCTACCACCAGATCGGGTGGCGGTAGGGTGCTGAATGCTCAAAACCAATGGCTGGTGGCTTGGGTGGGCCCCGCAAGCCACCCATTCGCCCCCAAATCCTTTCTTCCCCCTCTCCCCCCTCTCTCCCTCATCCTAGGCTATCAAATTCATCTCCATTGCTTGAGTTTTCTCCGGTGAATTGAGGCCATTTTCATCACTCAAGGTATCTCACTCACTCTCTTTTTTTTGGTTGGTTGGAATCAACTTATTTAATGGCACTGGTTACTTTTATGCAAACCCTACTTGTGCTCCTTTTTGTGTGATCAATGGATTTGATGGATCCTAGATCTAGATCTAGGGTTGTATATGTGTGATTGACCATGTAGTATGCCTAACTTTGTTGTTGTGGCTAGATCTAGGGCTATTGTTTGGGTTATTTCTAGGGTTAGGGTTAGTGTTAAGCAAAGTCATTATTTAGTTGTTAGGGTTAATCCATGATATTCTGTTCTTTACTTGTTATTTGTTTTATTACTTGAAAGTATTGCATAGAACTTTTCTCAAAGCAATTCCTAGAATTTACAGTAGATATTCGACCCATATTATGTTGCCGGCCTATCGTTGACTTTTTCTAAAATTTATTTGGATGGGTAGTCTCGTTGATCTTCATTATTTGGATAAGTAGACATTTATGAACGGCAACGACGATGAAGGGGAAGAACCAATGGTCTTTGAGTACAGCCCAACCTATGAGGATGTAGTTGTGAAAGTGATAAGCGTGTTACACTGGATGGGCCAAAATGAGGTTAAACTTATTGGAAGGTATAGTGTTGGAGTGGGGGTGAAGTCTCGGTTGAAGAGTATGCCTATCACCTCAGAATTGCATTAGAAGGTGTACAAGGGTAAAGTTAAGCAATCGCAAGACAACCCACTTGAATTATTTGCCACTAAGGTTGATGTTCCTCTGCTACAAATTGACTTGAACCAGCATGCCTCCTCCCCAATACATGATGGTAGGGTCGATTTGTATGTCCCCAATTCTTATAGCCAACCACCAAGTAGTCAATCAAATGAAGCGGAGATGAATGATAGATCCATAGTAATTCAAGACCCGGAGATTCATGCTATTGCTCATGTTAATGATGATGCTATTGGTCATGATGATGATGGTGCTTATCCGGAAGAAGAAGAGATCCATTACAATACCATTGGTAACTTGGATGTCATTGTCCATCAACAAGACATGGATCATAGCCTCCCATATAACCGTATGTGTGGTTATGGCTCGGATGAAGAGGGTCCGGAGGAAGAATATGACGAGGATGGATTCACGGAGCAAAAAAATCAAATCTTCAAGGAGGTGCACGACAAGGAAAGAGGAGCCCCATTGTTTCGTGATCTTAGCCTTGCCGACCATGCCATTATTGATGGTGGCATGAGACTAGGGTTGGATGAACCAACACCGTTCCCGAGAGTCGGCGATCCAAGGCCAAAGAATGGGACGAGAATGCTCATTTGAAAAAAAGCATCAAGTTTGAGTGCTTCCAAGAGTTCAAGATGTGGTTGATGAAGGAAATATGCCCTAGAGGCAATAATAAAGTTGTTATTTATATTTCCTTATATCATGATAAATGTTTATTATTCATGCTAGAATTGTATTAACCGGAAACTTAGTACATGTGTGAATACATAGACAAACAGAGTGTCACTAGTATGCCTCTACTTGACTAGCTCGTTAATCAAAGATGGTTAAGTTTCCTATCCATAGACATGAGTTGGCATATGATGAACGGGATCATATCATTAGAGAATGATGTGATTGACATGACCTATCCGTTAGCTTAGCACTATGATCGTTTAGTTTGTTGCTATTGCTTTCTTCATGACTTATACATGTTCTTATGACTATGAGATTATGCAACTCCCGAATACTGGAGGAACACTTAGTGTGCTATCAAACGTCACAACGTAACTGGGTGATTATAAAAATGCTCTACAGGTGTCTGCGATGGTGTTTGTTGAGTTGGCATAGATCAAGATTAGGATTTGTCACTCCAATTGTCGGAGATGTATCTCTGGGCCCTCTCGGTAATGCACATCACTATAAGCCTTGCAAGCAATGTAACTAATGAGTTAGTTACTGTAGGACCTTGAAGTATGTCTAGAGGGGGTGATTAGACTACTTGACCAATAAAAACTTAACCTTTTCCCAATTTTAGAGTTTGGTAGATTTTAGCTACTTTAGGACAAGTCAAGCAATCATCACACAATTCAAGCAAGCATGCAAAGAGTATATAAGCAGCGGAAATTAAAGCATGTAACTTGCAAGAAAGTAAAGGGAAGGGTTTGGAGGATTCAAACGCAATTGGAGACACGAATGTTTTTGGCATGGTTCCGATAGGTGGTGCTATCGTACATCCACGTTGATGGAGACTTCAACCCACGAAGGGTAACGGCTGCGCGAGTCCACGGAGGGCTCCACCCAAGAAAGGTCCACGAAGAAGCAACCTTGTCTATCCCACCATGGCCGTCGCCCACGAAGGACTTGCCTCACTAGCGGTAGATCTTCACGAAGTAGGCGATCTCCTTGCCCTTACAAACTCCTTGGTTCAACTCCACAATCTTGTCGGAGGCTCCCAAGTGACACCTAGCCAATCTAGGAGACACCACTCTCCAAGAAGTAACAAATGGTGCGTTGATGATGAACTCCTTGCTCTTGTGCTTCAAATGATAGTCTCCCCAACACTCAACTCTCTCTCAATGGGTTTGGATCTGGTGGAAAGAAGATTTGAGTGGAAAGCAACTTGGGGAAGGCTAGAGATCAAGATTCATATGGTAGGAATGGAATATCTTGGTCTCAACACATGAGTAGGTGGTTCTCTCTCTAAATGGTAAGTTGGAAGTGTAGGTACGTTCTGATGGCTCTCTCCACGAATGAAGAGGAGGTGGAGGGGTATATATAGCCTCCACACAAAATCTAACCGTTACACACAATTTACCAAACTCGGTGGGATCGAATTGTTGAATTCGGTCGGACCGATTTAGTAAACCTAGTGACCGTTAGTGATTTTCGGTGGGACCGACATGCATCTCGATGAGACGATTCGGTTGGGGTTAGGGCATAAAGTAATCTCGGTAAGACCGATTACACAAACTCGGTGAGACCGATTTGGTAATAAGCTTTCCAGAGAGTTGGCCAGGTAAACTCGGTGGGACCGATTTGCTCTTTTCGGTGAGACCGAAATGTTACAAAAAGGAAACAGAGAGTTTACATTGCAATCTCGGTGGGACCGATCGCTCACTTCGGTTAGACTGAAATGTTACGAAGGGAAACAGAGAGATTGCAACCCCATCTCGGTGACACCGAGATCCCTATCGGTAAGACCGATTTGCTTAGGGTTTGTGGCAGTGGCTATGACTTTTGGAATCGATGGCGCCGGATAGGAAGTTTCGGTGTGACCGATTTTGGCTTTGGGTTTAGGTCATATGTGGATGTGGGAAAGTAGTTGAGGGTTTTGGAGCATATCACTAAGCACATGAAGCAAGAGGCTCATTAAGCAACACCTCATCCCTCCTTGATAGTATTGGCTTTTCCTATAGACTCAATGTGATCTTGGATCACTAAAATGTAAAATGAAGAGTCTTGAGCTTTTGAGCTTGAGCCAATCCTTTGTCCTTAGTATTTTGAGGGATCCACTTTCATCATCCATGCCATGCCATTCATTGAGCTTTCCTGAAATAATAGTCTTGGAATAGTATTAGCTCAATGAGTTATATGTTGTTATTAATTACCAAAACCACCTAGGGATAGTTGCACTTTTAATCTCCCCCTTAGCAACGGAGGAGGCCATCCACTTGCCTCCCGCTCCGGACATGGCTGGAGAAGGTCGAGGTGAGATGTGCGGACTTGGGCGCTGGAGCTCGAGTGCGCGGAGATGGATAAGCATAGGAGGAAGAAGGCGTAGGTAAAAGAGGTGGATCCTTATCCCCTTATATATGGGTGGACGAAACTATACGTCCTCACCGGCCTGGTAAAACTCGCTTATCTCCCAAGCGCCACAATCAATGGCGCGGTTGGGTTACCCACGTCCGTATTGATGGGAATCCCAGAATAAGGGGAACACGATCTACGCTCGACAAGACGTGCCAAAGAAACGCCGCTAAACGCGCTGAGGTGGTATAATAAAAACGATTCAAGTAAAGGCTTGGTAGTGGTGTGACGTCACGCCACAAAATACGTCAGCAGATTGAACTTGCGTGAATATTATTCTCTCTGTGGTGGTATGTGGAATTTATTTTACAGAGCCGGACACTATCCTGGTGTTCACAATCTTCTATGAATTATTCGGAGGAGGAACCCGCCTTGCAATGCCGAAGAAATATGCGCGCCGGACTCGTCGTCATTGAAGCCTGGTTCAGGGCTACTGAGGGAGTCCTGGACTAGGGGTGTCCGGATAGCCGGACTATCATCATCGGCCGGACTCCAAGACTATGAAGATACAAGATTGAAGACTTCGTCCCGTGTTCGGATGGGACTTTCCTTGGCGTGGAAGGCAAGCTTGGCAATACGGATATGTAGATCTCCTACCATTGTAACCGACTGTAACCCTAGCCCTCTCCGGTGTCTATATAAACCGGAGGGTTTTAGTCCATAGGACTAACAACAATCATACCATAGGCTAGCTTCTAGGGTTTAGCCTCCTTGATCTCGTGGTAGATCCACTCTTGTACTACCCATATCATCAATATCAATCAAGCAGGAGTAGGGTTTTACCTCCATCGAGAGGGCCCGAACCTGGGTAAAAACATCGTGTCCCTTGTCTCCTGTTATCATCCGCCTAGACGCACAGTTCGGGACCCCCTACCCGAGATCCGCCGGTTTTGACACCGACACTTTCCATGTGCCATCTGACGATGAAGCTGATGATGAAGAACTTGCAGATATCATCAGAGACAGGCAAGAAAGGGCCGCTAGAGCCAAAGGCACAAATGTGCCACTGCTTTTGGATCCTAAGGTGATCCTCGACTACATTGATCTCTGGCACAAGGACCCAAACACTCCTATGCCTGATTTTCATTTGACACCTGGCCAAAGTCATGTGCTGACCCACTTCATCAATGAAGAAAAATGGAAATTTGAGAAGGCCAGGCAAATCAAGAAGGCTCGATTCAGAAAGAGAAGTACCTGAAGAACAATGTTGTCAAAATGACACCTGATGAACTCCTCAAGATCCAGTCTGAGATCAAAACACTCAGCGACAACTTCAATTCCTATTATGTTGATTGGCAAGGAGCCAAAGTCGGGTTTGTTAAACTGACTGAGAAGTTCACCAATGTTGCAGACCCATCGCAACATGAAATTCCTCATGCTGAAGCCTCTGCTCAGCAAACTAAAGAACATGCCAGCACTGCTGATGATTCTCACTTCTTTGAAGAAAATGCTAGTTCCAGAGCTGACTCCATCCCATTGCTTTGAAGAAACGCCAGGCATCCACTAGTGGTGCGCTCAAGAAAGCGAAGAAGTCGAGCAAGCTGCATCGCCATACCGAGGAAATTCCACCAGATTCCTCAGCTCCTCCTGTGCCTACACCAACTCCTACCCTTCCATATGCATCAGATGTGAGGAAGACAAAGGCTGCAGAGAAAGTTGCAGTGAAGAAAAGGAAAGCATCATCTGCTTCAGATTCTTCAGCTTCGAAGAAAATGAAGACTATGACCAGCTCTTTTGAGAACCCTATTGATGATGTTCCGATTTCCACCATGGCATCAAAGGAACTTGTTCCTTATGGTGTAGAATATGTGATCCCCAGTGGATCTGATGAAGAACATCATTCTGCTGCTTCGTCAGAGCAGATTGATGAAGAAATTGAAGTGGATGTGATCCCTTCAACTCCTGCTGCTTCCTCGCCCATGCCTCAGTTCACAGCTGAAGATGCTGGCGTTGAAGAATTTGAAGATGAAGACGTGGACATTGGATGCACCACGCGTGTGATGAATGATGACTTTTGGGAAAGTCAGCATCCCAATTCCCACACTTCACTCCACTACAGCAAATACCTCGGTCCCGCACCAACTGCTCAAATGGGCTCAAGAAACTCGATCATGCATGAAGAAATTCCAGCCACTAGTGTCAAGAAGCTGCTGCTGCGATACCTTGAACATGCAAACGCCATCAAGAGGAACTAGAAATTCCTCACCAAGAACACGGGATTGTGATTCAGGAGGTTGTGATGCAACTCACTGACACTCCTGTGCCCAAGCCAAAGGATCCCTTCTCAAAGAAGCAAAAGTTCAAGGTTGCTGATTTCTTCAATGAGCATGTGTTCTTCACTGAATATAACCCCTATGACTCTGCTCGCATAAGGAAGAGGCATTTCTGGACTGCTAGTCAAGCAAACTTTTATTCCTCTATGCTATTAGACAAAGACAAAGTCTTCGAGCATGCACACATTCCTCACGTGGACATGGAATCTCTGCCGTGCTTCGAGCCAGTCCTCAGTGTTCTTCACGATGCTGGATTACTAAATTTCAGCACTGACATCTGTGATTGGAATGAAGAACTCATTCTTCAATTCTATGCAACGCTGCACATCACAGGAAATTCTGAAGATGTGAACACTTGGGTGTTGGACTGGATGTCTGAAAATACTCACTACAAGGCACCAGCAACTGAATTGCTTCGTGTCCTTCCACTCAGTCCTCCCCTTGATGGTGCTTGTTGCATCTACAACAAATCTGAGCTTACAAATCATTACATGCAAGTGCTGATGAAGCTTTTGAAGCCAGGGCAGGCCCCACGAACCAAATTCCTCGTCAAGGAGTTACAGTATGTGCCACGGACTGTCTATCGCATTCTGACGGAGACAATGAGTCCTATCAAAGGCCACGACTCAAATGACGAAGAAGTCGTTGGCATCATGAAGAATATGCTTTTCAACATCATTCATGGCGTTCCCATCAACTTCCATGATTTCTTCATGAGGACTCTGGCCAATATTGCTATGTCACCATTTGAGCTGAAGCCTTATGCACCATGGATTATGAAATTCATCAGGATAAGGTCTTCACTCAATTATAAGGCTGATACTCTGAACCATGGCAGTTTCTTGCCTCCAATTGAAGTCCTCAAAAGGACACATTCCTCAGCTGATGACAAAGGCAAGGCAACTGCTATGATAGATGAAGGCATTCGTCCATTGGATGGTCAATTTTGCAAGGCTGCATCTTACTCCACCAATGATGACTCTACCACACATGATTCTGCCGCCAACACCTCTGCCAAGCAAATTCCTCAAGCAACAGCACCCAGGGTGATGACTGGTCGTGAGTTACTCCTTAGTCTTCATCAGAAAGTTGATCGCAATCACAAATGGGTCAAGCGTCAGTTTAGTTCAATTCTTCACAACATGACCTCAACCCAGAATGAAGTGAGGAAGACCCAATACTACCTCCATGAAACCTTCAATCGTACCTGGGCTGTTCTATCTCATATCTACAGCGCAGATGATCTGAAGAGCATGGGTCTCAAGAAAGAATTTGACTGGTCTGCACCTCCACTGAAGAAATTCAAGAAGGTCAAAGTTCCTTCCTTGGAAGCCAGCTCATATTCTTCATTGCGCGCCACTGATGAAAATAAAGACTTGGACGACACTGCGGCAGGCCCTACTACGACAACCAACCCCGACAATGCTGGCGTTCCTCCATCAACTTGATAATCTTCAGGGGCGTTAGTCCTCAGTTTCGATCCTTTTGGTCATTCGATGACAAAGGGGGAGAAATCTGAGTTAGTCTTCAAGCGGGTCTATTATATGGGTGTTTTTTTGTTAAGTTACAACTCTCGCTCTTCTGAAACTTTTATTGGATCGAGTTGTAATCTTAAACCCGATGGTGCTCTGATACTTTGATGCACTATGCTCTGATTTTGCATGCTTATTCCTCGTTAATATTATTGCTCGCATCCTAAATCTCTTCAGGCACCATATTTCATCATGCATTTCAAATTCTTCATATTATATGCTTGTATGAATTACAAGATATAGGGGGAGATCTCCATGATTCAACTCTTCAAGTGTGCATTGCTTCAAAAGCAAATTCCTCATTATGCACATCTTCAGGGGGAGTTCTTCTATATCAGTACTTACACTTCATATGTTTATCCCCGTTGAAAACTTAACCTATATTGTCATCAATCACCAAAAAGGGGGAGATTGTAAGTGCATCTAGTGCCCCTTAGTGATTTTGGTGTATTGAAGACTTATAGGTTAAGGGACTAATGTGTTTACGAGTGTACACAGGTCTATAAGTCTATGAGGAGTTTGATATTTACAGAGAAAGTCGGCCCCTAAAAATGAATATCTTCGACTGAAGATTTTGGTATTTCTGAAGAATTTCATGAAGACTTTGAAAGTGAAGAAATTGGTGTGTCCATGAAGACTTGATATTCATGCGAGGAATATGAAGCTTGAAGACTTTCGTTTTCATAGTTTTGTTTTTTCTCTTTCTTGAGTCATAGGAAACACCATACTGTTAAAGGGGGTCGAGGAAATACTAAGGAAAAATTTCCATGTGATGCTCAACTCAAAATCCTACACCTACCAATCCCTTCGAGTGAAGCCATTGAAATCTCATACTGATTCGGTCAATTTCTTGATGAGACGAAGCTCTTTTGGTCGCTGAGGAATTTGTTCTGACTGAGGAGTTAGGAATTCGCCAGTACGGATTGCCTACACAATGAGAAACATGATAGCCCTGAGGAATTTGAGATTCAAATTTCCGACCGTTGCTATGCTTTGCGCCAGCTGTCCCAAAATATCTTATCCATATAACGGTCATATCATTGAAGGGCATTTATGTCTTATCATGTCGGGCTGCTCCCTAGGCTATAAATAGCCGCCCCCTACAACCACTAGTTGGTTGGCTGCTCCGAGAGAAACTGACACTTGTCATTTGAGAGCAACCCATCCTCCGAGGACTTTGAGTGAAAATCATCGAGTGAGGAAAATCCAAACCCAAACACCCGCAAACCCAAAGTGATTGAGCATCACTGAAGAGATTGATCCTGTGTGGATCCGACGCTTGTTACCTTTGAAGACTGTGCTTCTTCCAGACGGTTAGGCATCATGGTCTAGAGCATCCAAGAGGAATTGTGGATCGCCGAGTGACCGAAGTCTGTGAAGGTTTGGAAGTCGCCTGAAGACTTACCACGAGTGATTGGACGGGGTTTGTGTGACCTTAGTTCAAGGAGAATAGAGTGAGGACTTGGTGTCCTGAGCTGCGTGCTCAGAGACTGGGTGTCCGGGACTGTGTGTCCTCGAGTTTAAATACTCAGCCGCTCCAACCAGACGTACAACTGAGACAGCAGTTGGAACTGGTCTACCAAATCATTGTCTTCACCAACCCTACTGGTTCTATTTCGTCAACTCTTCCATTTCCTCATTACTGTGTTAAGTAGTTGTTCATATCTGTGAAGACTTTGACTGAAGACTTTCTCAATTTCCTCAGTTCAATTTCTTCAGTCTGTTTGTCTTCACCTTGTGTTATCCTGTGTTTACGCTTTCTGTACTCTGTGATTGTCTTCATTTCATCATGATGACTATGTGTGTATTCTGCTATGCTTACTTCTGAGTACTTATTCCGCTGCAAGTAGTTCTTCGCTAAGGAGTTTCCTCATCGGCAAATTCCTCAGTGAAGAATTCATAAAAATCGCCTATTCACCCCCCCTCTAGTCGATATAACGCACTTTCATCATTAAATAATTTGATTAGATGAACTTAATTGTCATGAACTTAGTCTAAAAATCTTTACAATATGTCTTGTAGATCCAATGGCCCACACGAATGTTTTCCTCAACTTCAACGCGTTCCTAGAGAAAACCAAGCTGAAAGACGATGGTAGCAACTATACGGACTGGGTCCGGAACTTGAGGATCATCCTCATAGCTGCCAAGAAAGCATATGTCCTTGAACCACCGCTAGGTGAAGCACCTATCCCAGTGAACCAAGATGTTATGAACGCTTGGCAGTCGCGTGTTGATGATTACTCACTAGTTCAGTGCGGCATGCTTTACAGCTTAGAACCGGGGCTCCAAAAGCGTTTCGAGCAGCACGGAGCATATGAGATGTTCCAAAAGCTGAGAATGGTTTTTCAAGCTCATGTCCGGGTCGAGAGATATGAAGTCTCCGACAAGTTCTATAGTTGTAAGATGGAGGAAAATAGTTTCGTCAGCGAGCACATACTCAAAATGTCTGGGTTGCACAACCGCTTGTCTCAGCTGGGAGTTAATCTCCCGGATGACGCGGTCGTTGACAAGAATCCTTCAGTCGCTTCCACCGAGCTACAAGAGCTTTGTGATGAACTTCAATATGCAGGGGATGGAGAAAACCATTCCCGAAGTATATTCAATGTTGAAATCAGCGGAGGTGGAAATCAAAAAGGAACATCAAGTGTTGATGGTGAATAAAACCACTAAGTTCAATAAGGGCAAGGGTAAGAAGGGTTTCAAGAAAGACGGCAAGGGAGGTGCCGCGCCCGGCAAGCAAGCTGCCGGGAAGAAGCCAAAGAATGGACCCAAGCCTGAGACTGAATGTTTTTATTGCAAGGGAAGTGGCCACTGGAAGCGGAACTGCCCCAAGTACTTAGAGGACAAGAAGGCCGGCAACACCAAAGGTATATGTGATATACATGTTATTGATGTGTACCTTACCAGTACTCGTAGTAGCTCCTGGGTATTTGATACCGGTGCGGTTGCTCATATTTGTAACTCAAAACAGGAGCTGCGGAATAAGCGGAGACTGGCGAAGGACAAGGTGACGATGTGCGTCGGGAATGGTTCCAAGGTCGATGTGATCGCCATCGGCACGGTACATCTACATTTACCTACGGGATTAGTTTTAAACCTCAAATTGTTATTTAGTACCAGCTTTGAGCATGAACATTGTATCTGGATCTCGTTTAATACGAGATGGCTACTCATTTAAATCCGAGAATAATGGTTGTTCTATTTACATGAGAGATATGTTTTATGGTCATGCCCCGCTGGTCAATGGTTTATTCTTAATGAATCTCGAACGTGATGTTACACATATTCATAGTGTGAATACCAAAAGATGTAAGGTTGATAACAATAGTCCCACATACTTGTGGCACTGCCGCCTTGGTCACATTGGTGTCAAATGCATAAAGAAGCTCCATGTAGATGGACTTTTGGAGTCTCTTGATTACGAATCATTTGACACGTGTGAACCATGCCTCATGGGCAAAATGACCAAGACTCCGTTCTTCGGAACAATGGAGCGAGCAACCAACTTATTGGAAATCATACATACTAATGTGTGCGGTCCAATGAGCGTTGAGGCATGCGGTGGCTATCGTTATGTTCTCACCCTCACTGATGACTTAAGTAGATATGGGTATGTCTACTTAATGAAACACAAGTCTGAGACCTTTGAAAAGTTCAAGGAATTTCAGAGTGAGGTTGAAAATCAACGTGACAGAAAAATAAAGTTCTTACGATCAGATTGTGGAGGGGAATATTTAAGTCACGAATTTGGCACACACTTAAGGAAATGTGGAATCGTTTCACAACTCACGCCGCCTAGAACACCTCAGCGTAATGGTGTGTCTGAACGTCGTAATCACACTCTATTGGATATGGTGCTATCTATGATGTCTCTTACCGATCTATGCTCTCATTTTGGGGCTATGCTTTAGAGACTGCCGCATTCACTTTAAATAGGGCTCCGTCTAAATTTGTTGAGACGACACCGTATGAATTATGGTTTGGGAAGAAACCTAAGTTGTCGTTTCTAAAAGTTTGGGGATGTGATGCTTATGTCAAGAAACTTCAATCTGAAAAGCTCGAACCCAAGTCGAAAAAATGTGTGTTCATGGGATACCCTAAGGAAACCGTTGGGTATACCTTCTACCTCAGATCCGAAGGCAAGGTCTTTGTTGCCAAGAACGGGTCCTTTCTGGAGAAAGAGTTTCTCACGAAAGAAGTAAGTGGGAGGAAAGTAGAACTTGATGAAGTACTGCCTCTTGAAGCGGAAAGTAGCGTAGCTCAGGAAGATGTTTCTGTGGTGCCTGCACCGGCTAGAGAGGAGGTTAATGATGATGATCAAGGTACTTCGGATAAAGTTGCTACTGAACTTCGTAGGTCCACGAGGACACGTTCCACACCAGAATGGTATGGCAACCCCGTCCTGGAAATCATGTTGTTAGACAAAGGTGAACCTTCGAACTATGAAGAAGCGATGGCGGGCACAGATTCCAACAAATGGCTTGAAGCCATGCAATTCGAGATAGGATCCATGTATGAAAACAAAGTATGGACTTTGACAGATTTGCCCGATGATCGGCGAGCGATAGAAAATAAATGGATCTTTAAGAAGAAGACGGATGCGGATGGTAATGTTAACATCTATAAAGCTTGAATTGTCGCTAAGGGTTATCGACAAGTTCAAGGGGTTGACTACGATGAGACCTTCTCACCTGTAGTGAAGCTTAAGTCCGTCCAAATCATGTTAGCAATTGCCGCATTCTACGATTATGAGATATGGAAAATGGATGTCAAAACAGCATTCATTAACGGCTTTCTTAAGGAGGAATTGTATATGATGCAGCCGGAAGGTTTTCTCGATCTTAAGAATGCTAACAAGGTATGCAAGCTCCAGCGCTCCATCTATGGGTTGGTGCAAGCATCTCGGAGTTGGAACATTCGCTGATGAAATGATCAAAGCGTTTGGGTTTATGCAGACTTATGGAGAAGCCTGCGTTTACAAGAAAGTGAGTGGGAGCTCTGTAGCATTTCTCATATTATATGTAGATGACATACTGTTGATGGGAAATGATATAGAACTCTTGGAGAGCATAAAGGCCTACTTGAATAAGTGTTTTTCAATGAAGGACCTTGGAGAAGATGCTTACATATTAGGCATCAAGATCTATAGAGATAGGTCGATACGCCTCATAGGTCTTTCACAAAGCACATACCTTGATAAGATATTGGAGAAGTTCAATATGGATCAGTCCAAGAAAGGGTTCTTGCCTGTATTGCAAGGTGTGAAATTGAGCTCAGCTCAAAGCCCGACCACGGCAGAAGATAGAGAAAAGATGAGTGTCATCCCCTATGCCTCAGCCATAGGTTCTATTATGTATGCCATGCTGTCTACCAGACCTAATGTAAACCTTGCCATAAGTTTGGTAGGAAGGTACCAAAGTAATCCCGGCATGGAACACTGGACAGCGGTCAAGAATATCCTGAAGTACCTGAAAAGGACTAAGGATATGTTTCTTGTTTATGGAGGTGACGAAGAGCTCGTTGTAAAGGGTTATGTCGATGCTAGCTTCGACACAGATCTAGATGACTCCAAGTCACAAACCGGATACGTGTATATTTTGAATGGTGGGGCAGTAAGCTGGTGCAGTTGCAAGCAAGGCGTAGTGGCGGGATCTACATGTGAAGCGGAGTAAGTGGCAGCCTCGGAGGCAGCACATGAAGCAATCTAGATAAAGGAGTTCATTACTGACCTAGGAGTTATTCCCAATGCGTCGGGCCCGATGACTCTCTTATGTGACAACACTGAAGCTATTGCCCTTGCCAAGGAGCCCAGGTTTCATGTAGGACCTTGAGAAGAGGTGTCTAGAGGGGGGTGATTAGACACTAAGTACCAAAGTTGCAATTTTTAAGTTCTTTAAGTTTAAGTGGAGTTTAGGCACAAGTTTATCATTCACAATACATAACAAGCAAGCATGCAAAGAGTTTATGAGCAGGGAAAGTAAAGCATGCAACTTGCAAGAATGTAAAGGGAAGGGTTTTGAAGGATTCAAACGCAATTGGAGACATGGATGTTTATGGCGTGGTTCTGATAGGTGGTGCTATCGTACATCCACGTTGATGGAGACTTCAACCCACAAAGGGTAACGGTTGCGCGAGTCCATGGTGGGCTCCACCCACGAAGGGTCCACGAAGAAGCAACCTTGTCTATCCCACCATGGCCGTCGCCCACGAAGGACTTGCCTCACTAGCGGTAGATCTTCACGAAGTAGGCGATCTCCTTGCCCTTACAAACTCCTTGGTTCAACTCCACAATCTTATCGGAGTCTCCCAAGTGACACCTAGCCAATCTAGGAGACACCACTCTCCAAGAAGTAACAAATGGTGCGTTGATGATGAACTCCTTGCTCTTGTGCTTCAAATGATAGTCTCCCCAACACTCAACTCTCTCTCATAGGATTTGGATCTGGTGGAAAGAAGATTTGAGTGGAAAGCAACTTGGGGAAGGCTAGAGATCAAGATTCATATGGTAGGAATGGAATATCTTGGCCTCAACACATGAGTAGGTAGTTCTCTCTCGAGAAAATGTATCTTTGGAAGTGTAGGTTCGGTCGATGGCTCTCTCCACGAATGAAGAGGAGGTGGAGGGGTATATATAGCCTCCATACAAAATCTAACCGTTACACACAATTTACCAAACTCGGTGGGACCGAATCAACAAACCCGGTCAGACCGATTTAGTAAATCTAGTTACCGTTAGGATTTTCGGTGGGACCGATATGCAACTCGGTAAGACCGATATGGTTAGGGTTAGGGCATAACGTAATCTCGGTGAGACCGATTACACAAACTCGGTGAGACCGATTTTGGTAATAAGCTTTCCAGAGAGTTGGTCAGGCAAACTCGGTTGGACCGATTACACAAACTCGGTAGGACCGATTTTGGTAATGATTCAACCAGGAAGTTTGCATTGTAATCTTGGTAGTACCGATTGCTCAAACTCGGTGAGACCGATTTTGGTAATGGACATACACAGAGAGATTACAATCCCATCTCGGTGAGACCGAGATCCCTATCGGTGTGACCGATTTGCCTAGGGTTTGTTGCAGTGGCTATGACATCCAAACTCGATGGCGTCGGGTAGAAAGAATCAGTGGGGCCGAGTTTGACTTTAGGTTTTGGGACATATGTGTGGGAGTGGGAAAGTAGTTGAGGGTTTTGGAGCATATCACTAAGCACTTGTGGAGCAAGAAACTCATTAAGCAACACCTCATCCCTTGTTGATAGTATTGGCTTTTCCTATAGACTCAATGTGATCTTGGATCACTAAAATATAAAATGAAGAGTCTTGAGCTTGAAGCTTGAGCCAATCCTTTGTCCTTAGCATCTTGGTGGAGTTCCCACATCCTTTAGTCCATGCCACTCCATTGTTGAACTTATCTGAAACATACTAGATAAAAGTGTTAGTCCAACAAGAGATATGTTGACATTAATTACCAAAACCACCTAGGGAGCACTTGTGCTTTCAATCTCCCCCTTTTTGGTAACTGATGACAACATACATCAAAGCTTTAGATAAAGATATAAAGAGTAGCAAGTAAAGCTTTGGAAAGACATGTAACAAGCATAGGCTCCCCCTACATGTATGCAAATATGTGAATATGGAATATAGAAGCATGTGAGAGTGTAACCATGATAGAGTAGGCAATGTGTTACATGTATCTTGGCCATATGCATCAGAGCAAAGAATATTAAAGAAAATACCTTCATGCTCATGAGTCCTTCTTGCAAACAGTATGTACATCAGCAAGAATTCCTCATACACATGATTGTGATGCATATGCTTACCTTGTAGTCTTGAGTTGGCTTAGGATGGAATGAACCTGCGTAAACAAGGTTAGATAACACAGATGCACCTACTAGCCAGAGCAAACAAAAGAAACCAAAAAGAATACCAAGACTGGGATGACATGTAGAGAGTGAGTACTAAGTACCACATTGGATTAGGCATGTCCCCAAGAGTAAAGATATGCAATGAATTTGAATGATTTCTTTCCCTTAGATGTCTTGCTCCCCCTGAGTCTAGCATGGGATACTGGGAGAAGATAGGGAATAGAAAATCAGAGCTCAAAGATATAAATGATGAACAGAGCTAATGCAAGCTAATGCAAATAAGCACAAAAGATCATATGAACATGTCTCTCCCCTCAAGAAGACATGTGGCATCTCTCCTCTTGAACACCAAGCATCTGGGATCCTTGAGAAATACTTTCTACTTAAGTATTCTCTCCCCCTGAAGATCTCTCTCTCCCCCTGAGGATCTCCCTCCCCCTGAGGAGGTGATATACTCTTTCTCTGATGTGATCTCTCTCTAAATGATAAGCTTTGATGTGATCTCTCTCTCCCCCCCCTTTGACATCAATTTCCAAGAAGGGTTTTGTGGAATCTGTCGAATGGGTTTGATCCTTGAGTCACAGCACAAAGCAATGATAAAAATGTGATGCTTGTAGAGGACAAGATTCATTGAGTGGAGCTGGATCAGAAGAAACACAGAATAAGTGGCAAACTGTTTTTCCTGTTGTGAAATCGGTGGCACCGAGTGGTATGCTTCGGTTGTACCGAAAGGATTCGGTTTGGACCGAAAACAACAAATCAGTGAAACCGTGTTCATCGCAGAGAAAACACTTGTCACCTCATCTCACTAGACTAGTAAGATCTCACAAAGATTTGCAAGGAATTTACTGAAAGATATGCAATGAATTGGATGCAGAAAATGCAGAGCAAACAGAAAGAAATCTAGATGGAGTTTTTTTTTTGAAAGAGGAAACAAATATGCATGAGACAAATGCAAAAACACAGAAAATAACATAAGAGAACTTCATCTAGAGATGGTCGGCGACAAAGTCACCTATGTTAGAGTATACTGACTTAGGAGTCAAGTGAGATCACTTGATCATAGGTCATACTCATCGTTTAAGCTCAAAATGGGGTTGCCATTTTTCGTTCAAGCATCTTGATGTATTCACATCCTGTCGAGTTGCTTTAGCTCATGACTTGGAGTAAAGCTTCTCTAAGATGGAATAACATACCTTGGTTGGTGGTGTTGTCCATGTAGTTGAACTTGTGTGGGTTGCTCAAGGTTGATGTAGCTCATCAAGAGTTGGGAGCACCACTTGGAATTTGAGTCCATCTACCTACATGGGTTAGTTCTTGCAAGGAAGAGCACTTGTGTATCCAAAGATGACAATCATGAAGCTCAACATAGAGTTTGTCAAAGGATATGTTTGAATGGTTCCGAGTTTCCTTATCTTCAACCACCATGGTGTAGAGACTTGGTGATGTAGAGATTGCTCAAGATGTGAGTAGATTACAATCTCATGGAATTAGATTCAACCACCTACATGGGTTAGATAACATGCAAGATGCAAATATATCCAAGACATAAGATTTTCATCATAAGAGAAATATCAAGGATTAGTCATAAGCTCATGTCTTGCATGTATCCAATGGAGTTTCTACTCCAGGTTTGAAGCATCGATGATGTTCAATTCTCCTCTTAACCTGCAAAACACTTTCTCATCAAGAGGTTTTGTGAATATATCTGTTAATTGCTTTTCGGTGCGAACATGCTTAAGATCAATGTCACCCTTAGCAACATGATCTCGAATGAAATGATGACGAACTTCAATATGCTTAGTTCGAGAATGTTGTACGGGGTCATGACCAATTTTCATAGCACTTTCATTGTCACAAAGCAATGGAACATGTTTCACATATATCCCATAATCTTTAAGAGTTTGGGTCATCCAAAGTAATTGAGCACAACATGAACCAGCGACAATGTATTCCGCTTCGGTGGATAAGGATACGAGTTTTGTTTCTTGGAGGACCAAGACACAAGAGATCTACCAAGAAATTGACAAGTACCGAAGTGGACTTTCTATCAACCTTGTCTCCGGCATAGTCCGAGTCGGAGTAGCCAACAAGATCGAAAGAGGCCCTCTTAGGATACCAAATGCCGAAATTTGGTGTATGGATTAAGTATCTCACTATCCTTTTCACGGCCTTAAGATGACATTCTTTAGGAGCAGCTTGATATCGTGCACACATGCACACACTTAGCATGATATCGGTACGTGAAGCACATAGATATAACAATGAACCAATCATAGAGAGATAAACCTTTTGATCAACCGGTTCACCATCTTTGGTCAAGTCAAGATGTCCACTAGTAGGCATGGGTGTAGTCATACCTTTGCATTCTTGCATATTGAACTTCTTGTATAGGTCCTTGGTGTACTTCATTTGAGAGACAAAGGTACCTTCCTTAGTTTGCTTGATTTGCAAACCAAGAAAGAATTTGAGTTCACTCATCATAGACATCTCAAACTTCTCTGACATTAGCTTCCCAAACTTTTCACTAAAATGAGGGTTAGTTGAACCAAATATAATATCATCAACATAGATTTGGCACACAAATAGTTCTCCATTAACCCTTTTAGTAAAAAGTGTGGAATCAATTTTCCCAATTTCAAAGCCTTTTTCAATAAGGAACTTGGTCAAGCATTTATACCACGCTCTAGGAGCTTGTTTAAGACCATAAAGAGCTTTGTGAAGTTTGTAAACATGATTGGGTTTCTTAGGATTGACAAAACCGGGAGGTTGTTTAACATAAACTTCCTCCTCTATTTCACCATTTAGAAAACCACTTTTAATGTCCATTTTGTACAAGGTGATGTCATGGTGATTAGCATAGGCAAGTAAGATGCGAATGGACTCAAGTCTAGTAACAGGAGCGTAAGTCTCACCATAGTCCGTACCTTCGACTTGTGTGTAGCCTTGGGCGACAAGATGTGCTTTGTTGCGAACTACTTGTCCATCTTCATCTTGCTTGTTGCGAAACACCCAGTTGGTACCGATGATGTTGTGGTTGTTGTCGGGCTTCTCAACCAATGTCCAAACTTGGTTCCTCTCAAAGTTGTGTAGCTCTTCATGCATAGCATTTATCCAATCCGGATCTTCCAATGCTTCTTCAACCTTCATAGGTTCAATGCTAGAGATGAAAGAATAGTTTTCACAGAAGTTAGCTAAACGAGTTTTAGAGCGAGTGATTCTCCCGGTTTGAATATCATTGTAGATTTGCTCGATGGGATGGTCTTTAGCAATTCTTGCTCGAACTCGTGAAAGCTTTTGCTTGTTTCTTGCTTGAACTTCTTCTTCATCTTGTTCTTCTTCTTGGCCTTCTTCATTGTTGGTGTTGTCGTTCTCTTGTCGTGGTGGAGAAGGAGGTTGTTGACGTTCATCTTGATGCACTTCCTTGTTTTCTTCATCTTGGTGTGTCCCACTTGTGGATGCTTCCGTATCAATTCTTGGTTCACCTTGTCGTGAAGTAGAAGCTTCCACTTGGACAGATGAGGTACTCTCCTTCACCTCCGTTGGACGAACCTTGCCAATAGACAAGTCTTGGATTGCTTCCGAAAGATCTTTGTCGCCTACATCAATTGGCAATTGCTCTACTTGCGAGCCGTTAGATTCATCAAACTTCACATCTACCGTCTCTTCAACCTTTCGGGTGAAATTGTTGTAGACACGGTAAGTGTGAGAGTTTGAGCCATAACCGGTGAGGAGCTCGTATGCCGTCTTGCCGAGTAGCTTGTGAAGATACAAGCGATTTGTTGCATGACAAGCTGTCTCAACCGCTTCTGCCCAAAAGTGCTTCGGTGTCTTGTACTCATCAAGCATCGTTCTCGCCATTTCGATGAGCGTCCGGTTCTTCCTCTCAACAACTCCATTTTGTTGAGGTGTGTAAGTAGCCGAGAACTCGTGTGAAATCCCTTCTTCGTCAAGAAAGGTGTCCACATTTGCGTTCTTGAACTCCGTTCCGTTGTCGCTGCGAACCTTCTTGATCTTCACTTCAAATTGATTTTGGGCCTTCCTAGCGAAGTTTCTGAGGATCTTTTGGACCTGCGATTTATCATCGAGAAAGAACACCCACGTAAATCTTGAAAAATCATCAACTATAACTAGACCAAAAGAATTTCCACCGAGACTCTTGTAGGAGTTGGGACCGAAAAGATCCATGTGAAGTAGCTCGAGTGGCCTCCTTGTGGTCATGATGTTCTTCACGGGATGCCTTTCCTCCAACCTGTTTACCTGCTTGACAAGCACTGCAAAGTCTATCCTTATCAAATATGACATTGTTAACTCCAAGGATATGATTTCCTTTAATAAGCTTGTCAAGGTTTCGCATACCAACATGACCTAGTCGTCTATGCCATAACCAACCTTTTGAGGATTTAGCAATGAAGCAAGTTTTAGGTTGAGCCTTTTTAGTGAAATCAACAATGTATAGATCACCTCTACGCACACCGGTAAAGACCATTTTATGATTATCTCGATGAAACACTTGACAATCTACTTCAGTAAATAGGACATCGAAACCGAAATCAGCAAGTCTAGATACTGAAAGTAAGTTGTATCCAAGAGATTCAACGAGCATGACATTTTGTATGGAGCTATTGAAGGAAATATGCCCTAGAGGCAATAATAAAGTTATTTTTTATTTCCTTATTTCATGATAAATGTTTATTATTCATGCTAGAATTGTATTAACCGGAAACATAATACATGTGTGAATACATAGACAAACATAGTGTCACTAGTATGCCTCTACTTGACTAGCTCATGAATCAAAGATGGTTAAGTTTACTAGCCATAGACATGAGTTGTCATTTGATTAACGGGATCACATCATTAGGAGAATGATGTGATTGACTTGACCCATTCCGTTAGCCTAGCACTTGATCGTTTAGTATGTTGCTATTACTTTCTTCATGACTTATACATGTTCCTGTAACTATGAGATTATGCAACTCCCATTTACCGGAGGAACACTTTGTGTGCTACCAAACGTCACAACGTAACTGGGTGATTATAAAGGAGCTCTACAGGTGTCTCCGAAGGTACATGTTGGGTTGGCGTATTTTGAGATTAGGTTTTGTCACTCCGATTGTCGGGGAGGTATCTCTGGGCCCTCTCGGTAATGCACATCACTATAAGCCTTGCAAGCAATGTAGCTAATGAGTTAGTTGCGGGATGATGCATTACATAACGAGTAAAGAGACTTGCCGGTAACGAGATTGAACTAGGTATTGAGATACTGACGATCGAATCTCGGGCAAGTAACATACCGATGACAAAGGGAACAACGTATGTTGTTATGCGGTTTGACCAATAAAGATCTTCGTAGAATATGTAGGAGCCAATATGAGCATCCAGGTTCCGCTATTGGTTATTGACCGGAAACGTGTCTCGGTCATGTCTACATAGTTCTCGAACCCGTAGGGTCCGCACGCTTAAGGTTTCGATGACAGTTTTATTATGAGTTTATGAGTTTTGATGTACTGAAGGAGTTTGGAGTCCCGGATGAGATCGGGGACATGACGAGGAGTCTCGAAATGGTCGAGACGTAAAGATCGATATATTGGACGACTATATTTGGACTTCGAAAAGGTTCCGAGTGATTCGGGTATTTTCGGGGGTACCGGGGAGTTACGGGAATACGAGGAAGAAGCAATGGGCCTCATGGGCCAAGTGGTGGAAGAGAGGAGGCAGGGCGTGTGGCCCCCCTAGCCCAAACCGAATTGGACTAGGGGGCCGGCCCCCCTTTCCTTCTTTTCCTCCCTCTCCTTCCGTCTCCTTCTCCTCCCCTTCCTTCCCTTCTCCTAGTAGGACTTAGAAAGAGGGGGAATCCTACTTGGAGTAGGATTGCCCCCCTTGGGCGCGCCTCCTCCTCCTTGGCCGGCCCTCCTCCCCTTGCTCCTTTATATACGGGGGCAGGGGGCACCCCATGACACACAAGTTGATCTTCGTGATCGTTCCTTAGCCGTGTGCGGTGCCCCCTCCACCATATTCCACCTCGGTCATATCGTTGCGGTGCTTAGGCGAAGCCCTGCATCGGTAGAACATCATCATCGTCACCACGCCGTCGTGCTGATGGAACTCATCCCCGACACCCTGCTGGATCGGAGTCCGGGGATCGTCATCGAGCTGAATGTGTGCTGAACTCGGAGGTGCCGTACGTTCGGTACTTGGATCGGTCGGATCGTGAAGATATACGACTACATCAACCGTGTTGTCATAACGCTTCCGCTTACGGTCTACGAGGGTACGTGGACAACACTCTCCCCTCTCGTTGCTATGCATCACCATGATCTTGCGTGTGCGTAGGAATTTTTTTGAAATTACTACGTTCCCCAACAGCTATCATGTGATATGGCCACCTTACCGAGGCCAACCACCTTACCCTTTGAGTTGTCACCGAAAGTGACATACTTTCGAGGACTATCATTTTCAGCAAGCTCATGAAACATGTCTTTATCTTCAGTCATGTGATCGGTACATCCACTATCAAGAACCCATTCCTTTCCTCCTGACATATATCCCCGAAGATTAGCCATAAGACCAAAATGTCTCATTGCATCATCAAGATCGAAGTCACTATCATCATCCTCATCATAGTATCCATCTTCAACATCGTCATGTGGTGGATCAAATCCTAGAGAGGGTAATTCATTAGAGTGAGTTTGACAATGATCCTGCTTATGAATTTTTATAGCTTCGGAAATAATATCACTAATAATTCCAACATTTCCTTTGGCACGCATAAGGTTTGTAAGCTCAAATAGACGATCACCAAACATAGGATCACTAGTATTCATCTTACTCAAAGCAATGGACTTATGGAGAATTTCGTCAAGATTTTTCAAGGAATAATTTGGAAAGCGTTCCTCAAGAAATTTCCATATAGTGTAGGCACACTTAAGAGTAGGCAAACATCCAATCAAGTTTCTAGGCAATCCTCTAATGATAAGTTCGGCAGTTCTAAGATTCCTAATCATGTCAATTGACTCATCATGGATAGGATGCATAGGATCAACATGAGGTGCACAAGGGCTAGCAATGTACTTGTTCAAATGATATTGATTAAAAATTACAAGCATCTCATTTTTCCACTCATGAAAATACTCTCCATCAAGAATAGGCACTCTATGTCTAAGACTCCCCAAAGTAGACTCATCCATCTTCCTCCAATGGTGATTAAACCAAGGCAATGGAGACCAATGCTCTGATATCACTTGTAGGACCTTGAGAAGAGGTGTCTAGAGAGGGGGTGATTAGACACTAAGTACCAAAGTTGCAATTTTTAAGTTCTTTAAGTTTAAGTGGAGTTTAGGCACAAGTTTATCATTCACAATACATAACAAGCAAGCATGCAAAGAGTTTATGAGCAGCGGAAAGTAAAGCATGCAACTTGCAAGAATGTAAAGGGAAGGGTTTTGAAGGATTCAAACGCAATTGGAGACACGAATGTTTTTGGCGTGGTTCCGATAGGTGGTGTTATCGTACATCCACGTTGAGACTTCAACCCACGCAGGGTAACGGTTGCGCGAGTCCACGAAGGGCTCCACCCACGAAGGGTCCACGAAGAAGCAACCTTGTCTATCCCACCATGGCCGTCGCCCACGAAGGACTTGCCTCACTAGCGGTAGATCTTCACGAAGTAGGCGATCTCCTTGCCCTTACAAACTCCTTGGTTCAACTCCACAATCTTGTCGGAGGCTCCCAAGTGACACCTAGCCAATCTAGGAGACACCACTCTCCAAGAAGTAACAAATGGTGCGTTGATGATGAACTCCTTGATCTTGTGCTTCAAATGATAGTCTCCCCAACACTCAACTCTCTCTCATAGGATTTGGATCTGGTGGAAAAAAGATTTGAGTAGAAAGCAACTTGGGGAAGGCTAGAGATCAAGATCCATATGGTAGGAATGGAATATCTTGGCCTCAACACATGAGTAGGTAGTTCTCTCTCAGAAAATGTATGCTGGAAGTGTAGGTTCAGTCTGATGGCTCTCTCCATGAATGAAGAGGAGATGGAGGGGTATATATAGCCTCCACACAAAATCTAACCATTACACACAATTTACCAAACTCGGTGGGACCGAATCAACAAACCTGGTTGGACCGATTTAGTAAATCTAGTGACAGTTAGGATTTTCGGTGGGACCGATATGCAACTCGGTAAGACCGATATGGTTAGGGTTAGGGCATAACGTAATCTCGGTGAGACTGATTACACAAACTCGGTGAGACCGATTTTGGTAATAAGCTTTCCAAAGAGTTGGCCAAGCAAACTCGGTTGGACCGATTACACAAACTCGGTAGGACCGATTTTGGTAATGAGTCAACCAGGAAGTTTGCATTGTAATCTCGGTAGTACCGATTGCTCAAACTCGGTGAGACCGATTTTGGTAATGGACATACACAGAGAGATTACAGTCCCATCTCGGTGAGACCGAGATCCCTATCGGTGTGACCGCTTTGCCTAGGGTTTGTGGCAGTGGCTATGACATCCAAACTCGGTGGCGCCGGATAGAAAGAATCAGTGGGGCCGAGTTTGACTTTAGGTTTTGGGACATATGTGTGGGAGTGGGAAAGTAGTTGAGGGTTTTGGAGCATATCACTAAGCACTTGTGGAGCAAGAAACTCATTAAGCAACACCTCATCCCTTCTTGATAGTATTGGCTTTTCCTATAGACTCAATGTGATCTTGGATCACTAAAATGTAAAATGAAGAGTCTTGAGCTTGAAGCTTGAGCCAATCCTTTGTCCTTAGCATCTTGAAGGAGTTCCCACATCCTTTAGTCCATGCCACTCCATTGTTGAACTTATATGAAACATAGTAGATAAAAGTGTTAGTCCAACAAGAGATATGTTGACATTAATTACCAAAACCACCTAGGGAGCACTTGTGCTTTCATTTCACAAGAAGACCAGACACATCAAGAGTCGCTTCAACTCCATTCGTGAAAAAGTTCAAGATGGAGACATAGATATTTGTAAAGTGCATACGGATCTGAATGTCGCAGATCCGTTGACTAAACCTCTTCCGCGAGCAAAACATGATCAACACAAGAACTCTATGGGTGTTCGATTCATCACAATGTAACTAGATTATTGACTCTAGTGCAAGTGGGAGACTGTTGGCAATATGCCCTAAAGGCAATAATAAAATGGTTATTATTATATTTCCTTGTTCATGATAATTGTCTATTGTTCATGCTATAATTGTATTGATCGGAAACCGTAATACATGTGTGAATACATAGACCACACCATGTCCCTAGTGAGCCTCTAGTTGATAGCTCGTCGATCGACAGATGGTCATGGTTTCCTGACTATGGACATTGGATGTCATTGATAACGGGATCACATCATTAGGAGAATGATGTGATGGACAAGACCCAATCCTAAGCATAGCACAAGATCGTGTAGTTCGTTTGCTAGAGCTTTTCTAATGTCAAGTATCATTTCCTTAGACCATGAGATTGTGTAACTCCCGGATACCGTAGGAGTGCTTTGGGTGTACCAAACATCACAACGTAACTGGGTGACTACAAAGGTGCTCTACAGGTATCTTTGAAAGTGTCTGTTGGGTTGGCACGAATCGAAACTGGGATTTGTCACTCTGTATGACGGAGAGGTATCTCTGGGCCCACTCGGTAATGCATCATCATAATGAGCTCAAAGTGACCAAGTGGTTAGTCACGGGATCATGCATTACGGTACGAGTAAAGTGACATGCCGGTAATGAGATTCAACGAGGTATTGGGATACCGACGATCGAATCTCGGGCAAGTAACGTATCGATTGACAAAGGGAATTGTATACGGGATTGCTTGAATCCTCGACATCGTGGTTCATCCGGTAAGATGATCGTGGAACATGTGGGAGCCAACATGGGTATCTAGATCCCGCTGTTGGTTATTGGCCGGAGAGCTCTCTCGCTCATGTTTGTGTGATTCCCGAACCCGTAGGGTCTACACACTTAAGGTTCGATGACGCTAGGGTTATTAGGAAGATTAGTATGTGATTACCGAATGTTGTCCGGAGTCCCGGATGAGATCTCGGATGTCACGAGGAGTTCCAGAATGGTTCGGAGGTGAAGATTTATATATGGAAAGTTGTCATACAGTCACCGGAAATGTTCGGGGGCATACCGGTATTGTATCGGGGCCACCGAAGGGGTTCCGGGGGTCCACCGGGAGGGGCCACCTGTCCCGGAGGGCCTCATGGGTTGTAGAGGGAAGGGAACCAGCCCCTTGGAGGGTTGGGCGCCACCACCTCCCTCCCTTGGGCCCATGCGCCTAGGGTTGGGGGGAACCCTAAAGGGGGCGCCCCCCTTGCTTGGGGGCAAGCCCCCTCCCCTTGCCTCCCCTCTAGATCTCATCTAGAGGGGGCCGGCCCCCTTTCCCCTTCTCCCTATAAATAGAGGGGCGAGGGGAGGGCTGCAACACAACATCCAAGGCGCAGCCCCTCCCCTCCCCAACACCTCTCCTCCTCCGCAAGAGCTTGGCGAAGCCCTGCCGGAGAACTGTCACTCCATCACCACCACGCCGTCGTGCTGCTGCTGGAGCCCTCTTCCTCAACCTCTCCCTCCTCCTTGCTGGATCAAGGCGCGGGAGACATCATCGGGCTGCACGTGTGTTGAACGCGGAGGTGCCGTTGTTCGGCGCTTAGATCAGAGTCCACCGCAATCTGAATCGCTTCGAGTACGACTCCTTCATCCACGTTCTTGCAACGCTTCCGACTCGTGATCTCGTGATCTTCAAGGGTATGAAGATGCACTCCCCTCTCTCTCGTTGCTAGTTGCTCCATAGATTGATCTTGGTGATGCGTAGAATTTTTTTAAAATTTCTACAACGATCCCCAACAGTTACCCCCAGTGACGCACCAGACGACAGGTTCCTCAACCACGGCTACCTGTTCTCCTCTAGGTGCGCTTACTCACTGCTCTCCTCCGACCACGAGATTGACCTCAACGCCGGGTACATTTGGAGCTCAAAGGCACCTATCAAGGTGAAGATCTTCGGTTGGCTTCTGTGCCGTGACCGCCTGAGCACGATGGCTAACTTGCTACGCAAGACCATTACCTCGTCTCTTCTTGCCCTCGGTGTGGCCTTCCATTGGAGGATGCGACACACCTTGCCTTGGTCTGCCCCATGCACAACCCAGGTGCGGTCCCTGTTGGGCCTGCAGACACCTCTCTCCCTCGACCGTGTTTGGGAAACTCCTACCTCGGCTGGCCTCGACATCAACATTTAGCCCACAGTCGCGCCGTCCTACGGAAGCTCTAGGACTCTAGGAATGCTCGTGTCTTCCGCAACAATCTACACTCCCCCCGGATGCCCTTAGGAACATATTTTCAGAATTTACTCTTTGGGCCTTTAGGTTTAAGAACTCGCCATAGGGGTTTCTTGTTTTGTTATTCCACTTTAGAGAAGGTATTCGATTAAATTACTGTGTTTGGTTCAGAATTTCTTCCCCATCGTACAACACACAGTACAACACGGCAATCTCAAAGCATACAGCTTTGAAGGACACCAAGTAATCTGAAAGTTACGCTACAGTACACTCCAAATAAAACCCAGCAAGAAAACCTAAATAAATAAACAGTACAGTCATTAGTGCCAAAGAAGCAGAAAGATCATCAGGACTTCTCAAAGAATAAACAACTCCAGCAGCCAAACTTTGAAACTTCAATTCAAGATATTTCAACAGTCATGAATCAAGTGCTAAACACATTGCTACAAATTTTCCGAAGAAAGACATTTGCAGATCAGTTCAAAAGTTTGAGCAACATAGCCGAAAAAGCTTTATTGCTATTTCTATAGGTAATCCATGTTGATGTAATCAGCCCGTTTCAGAGTCCCACAACGCCCGCTTTACCTTCACACCATCTTTACCTTGTGATCAGCCCGTTTCAGAGTCCCACGACACCCTCTTCACCTTCAGTCCTTTCGGTTAAATCCCCTCACCGGGGAGGATGGAGAGGATTGAGGGAATTTTGACTTTCAATGGATTTAATCCCCTTCAATTCTCTCCCCCCACCAAATGGAACAAGAACTGGTTTGTATACGTACTTCATCTATCACACAATGGTTGAAGGTCTTTAATTATAAATCTCCCATAATCTCATCTGCCAGAAAAATAGAAGCACAGATATAAGCTACATAAAAATATGCCAGAAACTAAAGGTCATGGGCTCACGGAGTCATGGTGACACCAACAACCTATTTACAGAGAAATGCTAATTGTAGAATTAGCAGCTATACATGACTGCACTTCCAAAGATTTGGCACACAATTGTTCAACAAAGATGACAGGTTCGTTTGGGCTAAGCTCTGCAGGACCATGTATGTGTACATGGTAGGAGTTGCTTGTAATTAGTTGGCAGCGTCTAATTTAATTACTTGCACATGATGAATAGTTAGGCCAATATTAGAAAAGGAGTTAACTCAAGATCATGCGTATAAATGATCAACAAAGATACGTGAGAGAGAGGGGGGAGATGTCCATAGTAAATAATCAAGTAAAGTATTCCAGAATAAGTTAACATGTCTAATAGAACTCTGCAGGAGCATGTGCACGATCTCTAAGGTGCATGTGCAGCAACAATCTTAGACAAAATATGATGCAAAGAATAACCATACAATAGTACATAAGCATGATGGTTCATGTGATCCGGAACTGCTAAATTTTCGTTCATGTCATGTGCTTAAAGAAAGACAAGCCATAACACTGAGAGTACCTATAACCCAGACGGTACTATTTTATTCAGTGAGGTGTGTAGTGGCAAACAGACAATGCTGGGCAATGGTACTTGGTAAGTTAATTTTAGTGTGCTGGGGTAAATGCAACAGAATTATAGTATGATGCATGCAAATGCTATCACCTGATGAGAAGTGCATGAGCCGGAGGCCTCATTTGAACCAATGGTCTGCCGCTTCTGTTGGTAAGCATTACGGTTGCTGTTTGTGTTTTTCGGGGACATCTGCAAAATAAACTTATTAAAGGTGATCCGATTTGTGCAAGAGAGGGCGAAATGGAAATAATAGCAACAGGTTGTACCAGTTGCTGCCGTTTCTGTTGGGAAATAATATTGTACTTGTTCGAGTTTTGAAGGGGCAGCTGCAACACAACCTTATGGTTAATCTTATTACACAAGAGATGGCAAAATGGAAATAACAGGACAAAAGTGGGACAGCATATACCTTAAGTGAAATTTGTCCACCAAAACGAGCATTTTGCAAACCAACTTGAGCTATATCAAATGCACAGTAGAGGTGAAAGCCATTAGATTCACGATGAGCAACTAATCACTAATCTAGATATAAAAAATGGTGCCATAACCAAATATGAACCACAGCTCCAGGCCAAATTAGTAGATAGCTGACAACAGATTGATCATAGGGCATGCTTGGTTTGCAGCCGAAAATTGGCTTGCCAATGTTTTGGCAAGCCAGCATCTGGCAATGTCAAAACTTCCCAGAAATCGGCAACTTTCATAGATATTGTCACAAAACAAGGTAGGCAACCAATTGATAGCCAATACTTTGGCTCTGCCCACATATTGGCAAGTCAAAATTTGGCATCAATCGAAGCATGTTCATACTGATTTAAGTAAGATATCCTTTTATACCATCGCATCTTAAGCAATTTGAAGAATGTCAACACAAAGAAAGAAAGTCTATCATGATTTAAGCCTCAAGTATTAATGTCGGAAGACACAGGCTCCAAGTGAAGGAAAACAGCCTAATGCGTACAGATTACCATTGCATCCAGTGATCTAACATGGGCTACACGAAATGAGAATCATACAGGACTGAAATAAAATGTGCCCAAACCACATATGTTGACACAGAAATAGTCCTAAAAAGGACAGAAGACAAGTGTCAAATCATATAAATAAATAAAAAGAATCATCATAGTTACCTGATTCATTATGCAGATACTCCCTCCGTAAACTAATATAAGAGCGTTTAGATCACTACTTTAGTAATCTAAATGCTCTTATATTAGTTTACGGAGGGAGTACTTGTTAAGCGCACAAGGAATGTAGGAGGGATTAGAATCTGCTGATCTCTTGGCACTAAATGGCACAGGCTCTCCCACTATCTTGCTCCTCATGTCAAGAGTGAGAATCCATGCATCATGGTCCGCATGATTTTTCTTGGACATGAGACAAACAATGCCATCAGCACACACGGTTGGACAAGATGATTTCAGGTTTTTCAATGGAAATTTTGCAGCAGCATTGCAGCCGGAATCTGGAGGCAAGGAGACACTACTTCCAAGTTCATCTACATGAAGCACACCGTCCTTGCACCAATAGTCCCAAAAGACCTCCCTAGACCAAGTAATGAGCCTCCAACCAACAAAATCTTCTACCTCGTCCACCTCAGTTGGATCAACCGCTTCACAATCAAACAATAGGTCCTTGGTTGAGGCATCAGGAATGATGGTTCTGGTAGCATATAGATATTCCAACTCAACACACCTGATTATCAAACCATCGGGGCAGGTGACATCACGAAAGGGCCGTGCCGCCAATTTGTCGCAGTGTCCTCGGTTACTGGGCAGAGGCTTGGGCAGTGGAACAAACCACGCTGTCACAGGCTCCCTGAACACATCGCAAAACAAAATGCCCTTCCAGAGATCGACAAAGCCCAGCACTCCACCTTGTAAAGCAATCACCTTGTTGGGAGAAATTCTACTCCCTTTCTTAGTCAGCCAAGAAGGAAGATCTGAGACCAACAGCAGCTCTGTAGTCCAGGCACGCCGCTTTGATCTGAAGATGTCGAGTTTGTAGTGCACTGAATCCTTTCTGAAAGCGGCCAAGAGGAAATCTGTGCCGCCGCCCTCAGGCAAGACGCCGATGAGGTATGGTTTGATCATCTCTTCAGCAAAGCGCTTGGTGACGTCGGGAAGCGCATCAAGTGATGGCCGACGCCCGTTCCGTCCGGCCCTGTAGATGAAGTACTCTGGTGAGCGGCAAGTAGACAGATCGAAGCGGAGGAGAGCGAGGTTCTCCGCCGAACAAACGATCTTGGGCTCACTGATGAAGGGGGTGGCTGCGAAGTCGAGGCAGCGGACGTGGAAGTAGGAGAGGCACGGGAGATCGGAGATAACGAAAGTCACAGCGATGGTTCCTGTTGCCACCGTGAAGGCCTGCGCGGTAGTGTCGTTGTCGTCCCCGTCCATGTACCCATATGAGTCGAGGAGGACGAAGTCGGGACGGCAGGGGAATAAACAGAGGCTGGTTCTCGAGGAAAGAGCCGGTGGACGGCTTCCCGCACGGACGGACATGCCCGGAGGAGTGGGCCGGACGGCCGAGGAAGGAGCAGCGGCTGGATCCGGACAGCGTGGCCGGCAAGGTGGGATTATGGTTGGAGGAGTGGGACGGCTAAGCTCGGAAGGAGAGCGGCGGCCGGATATGGACATCGTCGCCGCCATGGTCGATGGTGGGATTTGGGGATTAGGGTTCCGGGAGGAGAGCGACCAGAGCGATTCAGAATACATGTTTGGCAGTTCCGCCGCGTAAATTTTCTCTATAACGTGATGACTCTTGCTTCGCGCGTCAGAATTTCGATGCGACAGTCTATTTTTGAACGCTTAATAGCATAGGAGATTCATTTCCACTACTTAATACCATAGGAGATCCATTACAACACTTAATACCAAGGAGATCCATTACAACTTAACAACATAGGAAATAAGGTTCTTACACACTAGGTTAAACTTCACATTCCCCCAAAATGTACGCCCATAATTACTTGAAATCATGCCAGGCCACATTCTTATATAAATGCCTTTGGATGTACTTACTTCATCAACATATCACAGCAAGTTCAAGACTCAAGGATGGCCTTGATTTTCTCTAACTTCTCCTTGCTGCCATACCCTTCATTCAGCAGCTCAACAATAACAAGCTCAAGCTTTACCTTCTCCTTCTTAAGAACATCTCTGTCAACTTCAACATCCTTCATAGCCTTCCTAGTGTTCTTGATGATATCAGCTTGGCTCTGCAAAATGCACCTCTACTCTTTTGCAAGTTTGAGCTTTTCCATCTGCACCTCCAACATGGCTTTCTCCTCTAGCTCCTTCTTCTTCTTCTTCTCAAGTTCTTCCTCCTCCACTTGTTTCTTGTCCATCCTACCATCCTGCCAATCAAACATCTTGGATACATCATCAACAAGCTTGGTGTACTCAATGCAAAGCTTGTCATTTTCAGTCCTTAGCTTGGCCAACTCCCTTTCATGTTCACTCTTAAGCCCGCCAACTCCTCCTCAAACTTCTCCTTGTCTGCACCCTTCCAAAGTTACGCTCATGGAACATCTCCCATAGCTTGCACAAACATCTCGAAGAACAGTTGGCCAAGGCCCATCAACCCACTCTATAACACCACAATTTACACCATTTTTACGCATTTGTAAATGTGAAAAGTTATTACAATGCCATTAGTAAGTTTCCAAAGTGGCAAAAATACATATGTGTACATCATATCAAACAAGCTGCTGCATCATATCAAACATGGTGAACATCCATTGCAGAAAACTTAATTGGCATCTAACCTGGATCAGGCGACCATAGAAACGCCTCCACATTACGGGCCCTTCAAAAGCAACACGCTTAATAGGCCTCGGTGGTGTAGAATGCACTTGGGATGAGCAAGCTCAAGTTAGCCCAGAAAATGGGCTCCACGGTGGTGTCGGTTCCTCCTGCAACCATAATAACCAACAAAACTGGTTTCAATCTGCACTCAATACCAGAATCAACTTGCACTGTTCATTAAATCCCCAAATCAGCATGAACCCTAACACTATACAGAGATGAACCCTAGGTTACCTAAATCCTACAATCAAACCGCACCCTCACTAATCAAGAACAGTATCACACACACAACAACAACACTAGACTAAGCAACATCCATGGCTGTAGCCTAAGCTACTAGCACCTAACCCTAACCCTAGGTGGCAAAGAACTTACCATAAGTCCCATGTCCATGCTGACAGCCTCACACTCCTCCTCCGAGTTGGTTTCCTCGTCGTTCCAGGAAGGCATTGCGGCAAGGAGGTCGACGGCCACCGGCCTCGAAGACGGCGCGCGGCGGCAAGCTCGTATTGGAGCAGGGGAGTGAGAGCAGGGGAGTGAGCGAGCAACGAGAGAGTGAGCGAGTGTAATCCCGACCGACCGAGCGGGTATATGTACCCCACTTCCGACCGGGCCGGTCGGCTAACGGTCAGGAATCGCCGCGCCGTGGAGCTGCTGGGGCCACGTGGGCTGACAGATGGGCCCAGGCCGTCAAAAAAATGGTTAAATCGCTAGTCACCGCGGGTTTGGGTTTTTTGAAACAGCGGACCGCGCGTTTGGTAGCTTTCTGAGAAAATTAAAAAAGTGGTAGTTTTTTGGAACCCTAACCTGTAAACTAGTAGCTTTATGCTATTTACTCCAGCCAGACAATATTAAAAAAAACTCTGATCATATCGAGCGAATACCGATATACTACAATTCAACTCTAAAGAAACAGTTGCGGTGTTTTTACAAAAAGAACCCCATGTTCTTCGGTATTGGTTGACGAACCAATTGTCGAGGAGAATAGGGTGAAGATAGTTTATCTTCCGTGTCAAGTTACAGTCCCTCCAACCAGATGTAGTCCTTGTGTAGAAGGACGAACTGGTCGAACAAATACCCTGTCGCCATCGAGCATCACTGGTTTCCTCTGTCACCCATGTTTATCTTCGATGTGTTTTCATTCGTGTGATTTGTCTCAATGCATGGCTTAGTTTATTTTCAGTACTTAGTTTTAGCTCGATGTAGTTTGTTTTTCATTCGCTCCGCTGTTGGGTTCCGAGAGTTTTGAGTTTTCCGGAAAAAAAATTAAAACTTCCATCCCCCTCCTCCGGAAGACATACTTCGTTCCTACAATTGGTCGCTCCTTGACTGCTCATTTTGGTCTAACAACACTGGAGTTTAAGTATATCTTCAGTGAGTTACAAGTAGCACCTCAAGATCCCCATATTCGATGGGACGGACTATCCCTTCTGGAAAGAGAAGAGAAAGATCCGTCTCCGAGCAATAGATGATGATATGTGGAATGTGGTGCAGTTCGAGTTCACAGTCACTATACCTCAAGCCCCCACTGATGAAAAGAACAAACTAGAGCGATGACAAACTAGCTCTAATTCATCAATCATAAGTAGGCATGTGAAGGAAATATGCCCTAGAGGCAATAATAAAGTTGTTGTTTATATTTTCTTATATCATGATAAATGTTTGTTATTCATGCTAGAATTGTATTAACCAAAAACTTGATACATGTGTGGATACATAGACAAAACACAATGTCCCTAGTATGCCTCTACTAGACTAGCTCGTTAATCAAAGATGGTAAGTTTCCTAACCATAGACATGTGTTGTCATTTGATGAACGGGATCAAATCATTAGGAGAATGATGTGATGGACAAGACCCATCCGTTAGCTTAGCATAATGATCGTTAAGTTTTATTGCTATTGCTTTCTTCATGACTTATACATTTTCCTTTGACTATGAGATTATGCAACTCCCGAATACCGGAGGAATACCTTGTGTGCTATCAAACGTCACAACGTAACTGGGTGATTATAAATACGCTCTACAGGTATCTTCGAAGGTGTTTGTTGGGTTGGCATAGATCAAGATTAGGATTTTTCACTCTGAGTATCGGAGAGGTATCTCTGGGCCCTCTCGGTAATGCACATCATGATAAGCCTTGCAGCCAATGTGACTAATGAGTTAGTTGCGGGATGATGCATTAGAGAACGAGTAAAGAGACTTGCCGGTAACGAGATTGAACTAGGTATGAAGATACCGACGATCGAATCTCGGGCAAGTAACATACTGGTGACAAACGGAATTACATATGTTGTCATTACGGTTTGACCGATAAAGATCTTTGTAGAATATGTAGGAACCAATATGAGCATCCAGGTTCCGCTGTTGGTTATTAACCAGAGAGGTGTCTCGGTCATGTCTACATAGTTCTCGAACCCCTAGGGTCCACACACTTAATGTTCGATGACGATTTGTATTATATGAGTTATGTTTTTTGGTGATCGAATGTTGTTCGGAGTCCCAGATGAGATCACAGACATAACAAGGAGTCTTGAAATGGTCGAGAGGTAAAGAATGGTATATTGGATGATAGTATTCAGACACTGGAAGTGTTTTGGATTGTATCGGGTACATATCAAAGTACCGGGGGGTTACCGGAAGCCCCCGGGGGAAGATATGAGCCATATGGGCCATAGGAGGGAAGCAAACCAGCCCACATAGGGGTGCCCCCCCAAGGGAGGAGTTCGAACTGGACTAGGGGAGGGGGGCACCTCCCTTTCCTTCTCCCTCTCTCTCTGCTTCCCCCTTTCCTCCTACGGTAAAAGGAAGGGGGCGAATGCTACTAGGAGCCCAAGTAGGACTCCTCCTACTTGGGGCGCGCCTAGGGACGACCTCCTCCCCTCTCCCTCCTTTATATACGGGGGTAGGGGGCGCCTGTAATCACACATTTTTTCCAAGCCGTGTGCGGCGCCCCCCTCCACAGTTTACGCCTCTGGTCATATTCACGTAGTGCTTAGGCGAAGCCCTGCGCGGATCACTTCACCATCACCATCACCATGCCGTTGTGCTGACGGAACTCTCCCTCGACACTTTGCTAGATCAAGAGTTCGAGGGACGTCATCGAGCTGAACGTGTGCAGAACTCGGAGGTGTCGTACATTCAGTGCTTGATCGGTTGGATCGAGAAGACGTTCGAGTACATCAACCGCGTTAAGCTAATGCTTCCGCTTTTGGTCCACGAGGGTACATGGACACACTCTCCCCCTCTCATTTCTATGCATCTCCTAGATAGATCTTGTGTGAGCGTAGGGAATTTTTGGAAATTGCATGGTACGTTTCACAACAGTGGCATCCGAGCCAGGTCTATGCGTAGATGATATTCACGAGTTGAACACAAAGAGTTGTGGGCGGTGATAATCATACTGCTTACCACCAACGTCTTATTTTGTTTCGGTGGTATTGTTGGATGAAGCGGCCCGGACCAACCTTACATGACCACGTTCATGAGACCGGTTCCACCGACAGACATGCAACTTGTCTTGCATAAAGGTCGATGGCGGGTGTCTGTTTCTCCAACTTTAGTTGAATCAAATTTGACTACAGCCGGTCCTTGTTGAATGTTAAAACAGCAAACTTGATGAAACATCGTTGTGGTTTTGATGCGTAGGTAAGAAAGGTTCTTACTAGAAGCCCGTAGCAGCCATGTAAAACTTACAACAACAAAGTAGAGGACGTCTAACTTGTTTTTGCAGGGCATGTTGTGATGTGATATGGTCAAGACATGATGTGATATACGTTGTTGTATGAGATGATCATGTTTTGTAAAAGTTATCGGCAACTGGCAGGAGCCTTATGGTTGTCGCATTATTATATGAAATTCAATCGCCATGTAATTGCTTTACTTTATCACTATGTGTTAGTGATAGTTATAGAAGCAATAGTTGGTGAGACGACAACGACGCTTCGATGGAGGTCAAGGTGTCAAGCCGGTGACAATAGAGATCATGACGATGCTTTCGAGATGGAGATCAAAGGCACAAGATGATGGCCATATCATGTCACATATTTTGATTGCACGTGATGTTTATATTTTATGCATCTTATTTTGTTTAGTACGGCGGTAGCATTATAAGATGACCCCTCACTAAAATTTCAAGGTATAAGTGTTCTCCTTGAGTATGCACCGTTGCGACGGTTCGTCATGCCGAGACACCACATGATGATCGGGTGTGATAAGCTCTACGTTCACATAGAACGGGTGCAAGATAGTTTTGCACATGCATAATACTCGGGTTAAACTTGACGATCCTAGCATGTACAGACATGGCCTCGGAACACTGGAGACCGAAAGGTCGAACGTGAATCATATAGTAGATATGATCAACATAGAGATGTTCACCATTGAAAACTACTCCATCTCACATGATGATCGGACATGGTTTAGTTGATATGGATGACATGATCATTTAGATAACTCCCATAGTGGCCCATTACTTTCCCCGGGGGGTTCCGGTAACCCCTCGGTACTCTGATAAATATCCAAAATGCTCCAAACCCATTCCGGTGTTCAAATACTATCGTCCAATATATCAATCTTTACCTCTTGACCATTTCGAGACTCCTCATCATGTCCGTGATCTCATCTGGGACTCCGAACAATCTTCGGTCACCAAAAACACATAACTAATACAAATCATCATCAAACGTTAAGCGTGCGGACCCTACGGGTTTGAGAACTATGTAGACATGACCGAGACACCTCTCCGGTCAATAACCAACATCGGAACCTGGATTCTCATATTGGTTCCTACATATTCTACAAAGATCTTTGTCGGTCAAACCGCAATGACAACATACGTCATTCCCTTTGTCATCGGTATGTTACTTGCCCGAGATTCGATCGTCGGCATCATCATACCTAGTTCATCACGTTACTGGCAAGTCTCTTTACTTGTTCCAGAATGCATCATCCCATAACTAACTCATTTGTCACATTGCTTGCAAGGCTTATCATGATGTGCATTACCGAGAGGGACAAATCCTAATCTCTATCTATATCAACCCAACAAATACCTTCGAAGACACCTGTAGAGCATCTTTATAATCATCCGATTACGTTGTGACGTCTGATAGCGCACAAGGTGTTCCTCCGGTATTCAGGAGTTGCATAATCTCATAGTCAAAGGAATATGTATAAGTCATGAAGAAAGCAATATCAATAAAACTTAATGATCATTATGCTAAGCTAACGGATGGGTCTTGTCCATCACATCATTCTCCTAATGATGTGATCATGTTCATCAAATGACAACACATGTCTATGGTCAGGAAACTTGACCATCTTTGATTAACTAATTAGTCAAGTAGAGGCATAATAGGGACACTTTGTTTTGTCTATGTATTCACACATGTATCAAGTTTTCGGTTAATACAATTCTAGCATGAATAATAAACATTTATCATGAATAAGGAAATATAAATAACAACTTAAATTTCCTTCAGGAGTTCTTAAGTAATATGATTAATTGAACTTAATTTATCATGAACTTAGTCCTGATAGTTTTTGCATATCTATGTTGTAGATTAATGGCCCGTGCTACCGTTCCCTTGAATTTTAATGCGTTCCTAGAGAAATCTAAGTTGAAAGATGATGGTAGCAACTACACGGACTGGGTCCGTAACTTGAGGATTGTCCTCATTGCTGCATAGAAGAATTATGTCCTTGATGCACCGCTAGGTGAAAATCCCCCTCCCGCTAATGTAGACGCTTTAAACGTCTGGCAGACGCGGTCTGATGGCTACTCTATAGTTCTGTGTGCGATGATTTACAGCTTAGAATCGGGACTTCAAAGACGTTTTGAATGTGACCATATGAGATGTTCCAGGAGTTGAAGTTAATATTTCAAGCAAATGCCCGAGTTGAGATATATGAAGTCTCCAACAATTTCTATAGCTGCAAGATGGAGGAGAACAGTTCTGTCAGCAAACACATACTCAGAATGTCTAGGTACCATAACCAATTGACTCGGCTGGGAGTTAATCTTCCGGATGATAGTGTTATTGACAGAGTTCTTAAATCATTGCCACCAAGCTACAAAGGCTTCATGATGAACTATAATATGCAAGGAATGGATAAGACAATTCCCGAGCTCTTCGCTATGCTCAAAGCTGCGGAGGTAGAAATCAAGAAAGGGCATCAAGTGTTGATGGTTAACAAGACCACTAGTTTCAACAAAAAGGGCAAGGGAAAGAAGGGGGACTTCAAGAAGAATGGCAAGCAAGTTGTCACTCCCGGGAAGAAGCCCAAGTCTGGACCCAAGCCTGAAACTGAGTGCTTCCACTGCAAAGGGACTGGTCACTGGAAGCGGAACTACCCCAAGTATTTGGTAGATAAGAAGGATGGCAAAGTGAACAAAGGTATATTTGATATACATGTTATTGATGTGTACCTTACTAATGCTCGTAGTAGCGCCTGTGTATTTGATACTGGTTCGTTGCTCATATTTGCAAATCGAAACAAGGGCTATGGATTAAACGAATATTGGCTAAGGATGAGGTAACGATGTGCGTTGGGAATGGTTCCAAGGTCGATGTGATTACCATCAGCACGCTACCTCTACATCTACCTTCAGGATTAGTTTTAGACCTGAATAATTGTTATTTGGTGCCAGCATTGAGAATGAACACTATATCTGGATCTTGTGAGATGCGAGACGGTTATTCATTTAAATCAGAGAATAATGGTTGTTCTATTTATAAGAGTAATATCTTTTATGGTCATGCACCCTTTAAGAGTGGTCTATTTTTGTTGAATCTCGATCGTGGTGATACACATATTCATAATATTGATGTCAAAAGATGCAAAGTTGATAATGATAGTGCAACATATTTGTGGCACTGCCGTTTAGGTCATATTGGTGTAAAGCGCATGAAGAAACTCCATGCGGATGGACTTTTGGAATCACTTGATTATGAATCATTTGATGCTTGCGAATCATGCCTCATGGGCAAGATGACTAAGACTCCATTCTCCAGAACAATGGAGCGAGCCACTGACTTATTGGAAATAATACATACCGATGTATGCAGTCTGATGAGTGTTGAGGCTCATGATGGGTATCGCTATTTTCTGACCTTCACAGATGATTTGAGCAGATATGGGTATATCTACTTAATGAAACACAAGTATAAAACATTTGAAAAGTTCAAAGAATTTTTGAGTGAAGTTGAGAATCATCGTAACAAGAAAATAAAGTTTCTACGATCTGATCGCGGAGGCGAATATTTGAGTTACGAGTTTGGCCTTCATTTAAAACAATGTGGAGTAGTTTCACAACTCATGCCACCTAGAACACCACAACATAATGGTGTGTCTGAATGTCAACCGTACTTTATTAGATATGGTGCGATCTATGATGTCTCTTACCGATTTACCACTATCGTTTTGGGGTTATGCATTAGAGACAACTGCATTCACGTTAAATAGGGCACCATCTAAATCCGTTGAGACGACACTGTATGAACTATGGTTTGGCAAGAAACCTAAGCTGTCGTTTCTTAAGTTTGGGGTTGCGATGCTTATGTGAAAAAACTTCAGCCTGATAAGCACGAACCCAAATCGGAGAAGTGCTTCTTCATAGGATACCCAAAAGAAACTGTTGGGTACACCTTCTATTATAGATCTGAAGGCAAGATCTTTGTTGCTAAGAATGGATCCTTTCTAGAGGAGTTTCTCTCAAAAGAAGTGAGGGGGAGGAAAGTAGAACTTGATGAGGTAATTGTACCTTCACTCGAATTGGAAAGTAGTTCATCACAGAAAACATTCCCCGTGATGCTGATACGTCTCCAACGTATCTATAATTTTTTATTGTTCCATGATGTTATATTATCAATCTTAGATTTTTATAATCATTTTATAGTAATTTTATATCATTTTTTGGTACTAACCTATTGACATAGTGCCAAGTGCCAGTTGTTGTTTTCTGCATGTTTTTTACATCGCAGGGAATCAATACCAAACGGAGTCCAAATGCAACAAAACTTCACGGAGATTTTTTATGGACCAGAAGACACCCAATGGGCTAAGGCAGTGCCTGGGGGTGCTTCGAGGGGAGCACAACCCACCAGGGCGTGCCAGGAGGCCCAGGCGCGCCCTGGTGGGTTGTGCCCACCTCGGGTGCCCCCTGATACGTCTCCAACGTATCTATAATTTTTGATTGTTCCATGCTATTATATTATCAATCTTGGATGTTTTATAATCATTTTATAGTCATTTTATATCATTTTTGGTACTAACCTATTGGCATAGTGCCAAGTATCAGTTGTTGTTTTGGGCATGTTTTTTACATTGTAGGAAATCAATACCAAGCGGAGTCCAAATGCAACGGAACTTTACGGAGATTTTTTTGGACCAGAAGACACCTAATGGGGCAAGGCTGCACCTGGGGGTGCTCCGAGGAGAGCACAACCCACTAGGGCACGCCAGGAGGCCAAGGCTCGTCCTGGTGGATTGTGCCCACCTCGGGTGCCCCCTGGACCGCCTCTTTGCTCTATAAATACCCAATATTCCAGAAACCCTAGGAGAGTCGATGAAAATCAATTCCAGCTGCCGCAGAGTTCAGAACCACCAGATCCAATCTAGACACCATCACAGATGGGGTTCACCACCTCCATTGGTGCCTCTCCGATGATGCGTGAGTATTTCTTTGTAGACCTTCGGGTCTGTAGTTAGTAGCTAGATGGCTTCCTCTCTCTCGCTGAATTCTCAATACAATGGTCTCTTGGAGATCCATATGATGTAACTCTTTTTGCGGTGTGTTTGTTGGGATCGGATGAACATTGAATTTATGATCAGATCTATCTTTTTATATCCATGAAAGTATTTGAGTTTCTTTTATCTCTTTTATGCGTGATTTCTTAGAGCCTCATATTTATTCTCCGGTATTTGGTGAAAGTGCGTTATATAGACTAGAGGGGGGTGAATAGGCGATTTTTATGAATCTTCACTGAGGAATTTCAGGGTGAGGAAATTCCTAAGTGAAGAACTACTTGCAGCGGAATAAGTACTCAGATGTAAACATAATGGAACACAAGCATGGTCATCATGAAGAAATGAAGACTAGCACAGAGTACAGAAAGCGTAAACATAGGATAACACATGATGAAGACAAACAGACTGAAGAAATTGAACTGAGGAAATTGAGAAAGTCTTCAGTCAAAGTCTTCAGACAGGTATGAATAGGCACACAACACAGTAATGAGGAAATGAAAGAGTTGAGGAAATAGAACCAGTAAGCTTGGTGAAGACAATGATTTGGTAGACCAGTTCCAACTGTTGTTTTAGTTGTACGTCTGGTTGGAGCGGCTAGGTATTTAAACCCGAGACACACAGTCCTCACCGTATTCTCCTTGAACTAAGGTCACACAGACCTCATCCAATCACTCGTGGTAAGTCTTCAGGTGACTTCCAAACCTTCACAGACTCGGTCACTCGGTGATCCACAATTTCCTCTTGGATGCTCTAGACCATGACGCCTAACCGTCTGGAAGAAGCACAGTCTTCAAAGGTAACAAGCATCGGATCCACGCAGGATCAATCTCTTCAGTGATGCTCAATCACTTTGGGTTTGAAGGTGTTTTGGGTTTGGGTTTTGGGTTTTCTTCACTTGATGATTTTCGCTCAAAGTCCTCGGAGGATGGGATGCTCTTAAATGACAAGTGTTAGTTTCTCTTGGAGCAGCCAACTAGCTAGTGGTTCTAGGGGGTGGCTATTTATAGCCTAGGGAGCAGCCCGGCATGATAAGACATAAATGCCCTTCAATGATATGACTGTTAGGTGGGTAGATATTTTGGGACAACTGGCGCGTAGCACAACAACGGTCAGAATTTTGAGTATCAAATTCCTCAAGGCTATCATGTTCCTCGCTGTGTAGGCAATCCACACTGGCAAATTCCTAACTCCTCAGTCAGAACAAATTCCCCAGATACCAGAAGAACTTCATCTCATCCTTTGAAGAATATGGTGAGGCAGTATGAGATTTCCAATGGCTTCACTCGCAGGGATTGGTAGGTGTAGGATTTTGAGTTGAGCATCACGTGGAAATTTTTCCTTAGTATTTCCTCGACCCCCTTTAATAGTACAATGTTTCCTATGACTCAAGAAAGAGAAAATGAAACTACGAAAACAAAAGTCTTCACGCTTCATGTTCCTCGAATGAATACCAAGTCTTAAGGGTCACACCAATTTCTTCACTTTCAAAGTCTTTAGGAAGTCTTCAGAAATCCAAAGTCTTCAGTCGAAGAACTTCATTTTTAGGGGTCAACTTTCTCTGTAAATATCAAACTCCTCATAGACTTATAGACCTGTGTACACTCACAAACACATTAGTCCCTTAACCTATAGGTCTTCAATACACCAAAATCACTAAGAGGCACTAGATGCACTTACAATTGGGTTTTGTTTGGCCAACTTGATCTATTTATCTTGCAATGGGAAGAGGTGCTTTGTAGTGGGTTCAATCTTACGGTGTGATGACCCACAAGTATAGGGGATCAATTGTAGCTCTTTTCGATAAGTAAGACTGTCGAACCCAATGAGGAGCAGAAGGAAATGACAAGTAGTTTTCAGTAAGGTAATGTATGCAAGTGCTGAAACTGTAAGTAGCAAGTAGTTTGATAGCAAGATAATTTGTAACGACCAAGTAACGATAGTAGTAACAAGTATGTAGCAAGGTAGCCCAATCCTTTTGAGGCAAAGGACAGGCCAAAACGGTCTCTTATGATAAGCAAAGCGTTCTTGAGGGTACACAGGAATTTCATCTAGTCACTTTCATCATGTTGGTTTGATTTGTGTTCGCTACTTTGATAATTTGATATGTGGGTAGACCGGTGCTTAGGTGTTGTTCCTACTTGAACAAACCTCCTACTTATGATTAACCCTCCCGCAAGCATCCGCAACTATGAGAAAAGTATTAAGGATAAATCCTAACCATGGCATTAAACTCCAGGATCCAATCGGTCCCTTACAGAATAGTGCATAAACTGGGTTTAATTTTCTGTCACTCTCGCAACCCACCATCTATTTACTACTCCATAATGCATTCCCTTAGGCCCAAATATGGTGAAGTGTCATGTAGTCGACGTTCACATTGTTGGGTAACGTATTATTTCAAAAAATTCCCTACGATCACGCGATATCTATCTAGGAGAAGCATAGCAACGAGCGGGAAGAGTGTGTCCATGTACCCTCGTAGACCGAAAGCGGAAGCGTTTATCAACACAGTTGATGTAGTCGTACGTCTTCATGATCCGACCGATCCTAGCACTGAACGTACGGCACCTCCGTGTTCAGCACACTTTCAGCTCGATGACGTCCCTCATACTCTTGATCCAGTTGAGGCCGAGGGAGAGTTCTGTCAGCACGATGGCGTGGCAACAGTGATGATGAAGTTACCTGCGTAGGGCTTTGCCTAAGCACTACGACGATATGACCGAGGTGTGTAACTGTGGAGGGGGGCACCACACACGGCTAAGAGAATCTTTGATGTGTTGTTGGGGTGCCCCCTGGCCACATATATAAAGGAGGGGAGGGAAGGGGTGGTCGGCCCAAGGGGGGCGCGCCAGGTGTGGGGAATCCTACTAGGACTCCCCAGTCCAAGTAGGATTCCCCTCCTCTTTCCTATTCCTAGTAGGAGAAGGAGGGAAGGAAGAGGGGAGAAGGAAAGAGGGGGGCGTCGCCCCCTCCTAGTCCAATTCGGACCAGCCCATGGGGGGCACGCTGCCTCCCCTTGTGGCCCTTCTCTCCTTTCCTCTAAAACCCATTAAGGCCCAATACTTCCCCCGGCGAATTCCCGTAACTCTCCTGTACTCCGAAAAAATACCCGAATAACTCAGAACCATTTCGATGTCCGAATATAGCCTTCAAATATATGAATCTTTACGTCACGATCATTTTGAGACTCCTCGTCATGTCTGTGATCTCATCTGGGGCTCCGAGCAAACTTCGGTCATCAAATAACATAACTCATAATACAAATCGTCATCAAAAGTTAAGCGTGTGGACCCTACGGGTTTGAGAACTATGTAGACATGACCGAGACACATCTCCGGTCAATAACCAATAGCAGAACCTGGATGCTCATATTGGCTCCTACATATTCTACGAAGATCTTTATCGGTCAAACTGCACAACAACATACGTTTGTTCCATTGTCATTGGTATGTTACTTGCCCGAGATACAATCGTCGGTATCATCATACCTAGTTCAATATCATTGCCGGCAAGTCTCTTTACTCGTTCCGTAATGCATCATCCCACAACTAGCTCATTATCACATTGCTTGCAAGACTTATAGTGATGTGCATTATCGAGAGGGCCCAGAGATACCTCTCCGATACACAGAGTGACAAATCCTAATCTCGATCTATGCCAACTCAACAAACACCTTCAGAGACACCTGTAGAGCATCTTTATAGTCACCCAGTTACATTGTGACGTTTGATATCACACAAGGTGTTCCTCCGGTATTTGGGAGTTGCATAATCTCATAGTCAGAGGAATATGTATAAGTCATGAAGAATGAATAGCAAAAAAACTTAACGATCATTATGCTAAGCTAAGGAAATGGACTTGTGTTGGAGCGCTACGGTCAAAATGGGGGTCCTGTTCATCGGGAGGGGTGTGGCGTACCACAAAACGGGACTCCACGGGATACTGTTCGTCTCCACCGTTGACCCCCTCCAGCCTCCACGGGCTACTGTTCATCCACCGTCGACCTCCTTCAGCCTCCACCTGTGACTGTTCATCCACGGGCTCCTGTTCATCCAGCCTCCACTGCGTGCTACTCCATCGACTACTGTTCAACCAGCCCTCTCCACGGGCTCCTGTTCAACCACCCCTCCATGGGCTACTATTCATCCAGCCCTCCATCGTTTACTGTTCATCCTGCCCTCCACGGGGTCCTGTTCATCCAGCCCCAACCGGCTCGAACGATCGGGGTCCTGTTCATCCAGAGGCAACGCCACGGGGTCCTGTTCATCCATCCCCACCGGGAACTGTTCATAAAACCCCCAAAGAACGCTCTTGTTCATCCAATGGCAAAGATCGACCGCTTGATTAGCGGCGATGGCGAAGAAATCGCTCGATCGGGTTCAGTTAACAGCCATCGATCGATCGCTCGGGTTCAGTAACACGTAGCCTGTAGTGCAATTGCTCGGGTTCAGTTAGAGCCCAACGCCTCGCACACACGCGCGTACGTATGAGAGAAACGCGCATCGCTCGGCCCCTGACCACCCACCATAACCGGGGACTCCCTGATATTTTCCGCGCCCTCGCTTCTACCACGGTTTTTTCCGTCATGGACGACCCAAAGAATGTCATGCAGCTGCGTCTCCAGCCCGCCCAGGACGAAAAGCCCATTTTCTGTCATGATTTTTTGTCATAGAAGTAGGACCCCACCACATCTATGATGATACCGGGTTTTGTCACAATTATCGTCATAGAAGTGTCATAAGTATGACAGAAAAGATTTTGTTCGGCCCAAAATGTCACGGATGTGTCTTTTTTTGTAGTGAAGAAACATGACCAAAATAAAGTGAAACCATATGAAAGCGTGTACAGTTAGAATGTTATTCTGCCACTAATGCACTTGGTCTTGTTTTCATGCATAGGATTTTGAAAAGTAGGTCCAGGTGGATGTTTTGCTTCATTCCTTTCAACAAAATGCATGAATAATTGAATAGTAGAGTGTGATGTCTACTACACAACATTCTTCTTGTAGACATTGTTGGGCCTGGAAGTGCACAGGTTTGTAGGACAGTAGCAAATTTCCCTCAAGTGGATGACCTAAGGTTTATCAATCCGTGGGAGGCGTAGGATGAAGATGTCCTCTCTCAAACAACCCTGCAACCAAATAACAAAAAGTCTCTTGTGTCCCCAACACACCCAATACAATGGAAAATTGTATAGGTGCACTAGTTCAGCGAAGAGATGGTGATACAAGTGCAATATGGATGGTAGATATAGGTTTTTGTAATCTGAAAATATAAAAACAGCAAGGTAACTAATGATAAAAGTGAGCGTAAACGGTATTGCAATGATAGGAAACAAGGCATAGGGTTCATACTTTCACTAGTGCAAGTTCTCTCAACAATAATAACATAGATAGATCATATAACAATCCCTCAACATGAAACAAAGAGTCACTCCAAAGCCACTAATAGTGGAGAACAAACGAAGAGATTATGGTAGGGTACGAAACCACCTCAAAGTTATTCTTTCGGATCGATCTATTCAAGAGTTTACTAGAATAACACCTTAAGACACAAATCAACCAAAACCCTAATGTCACCTAGATACTCCATTGTCACCTCAAGTATCTGTGGGCATGATTATACGATATGCATCACACAATCTCAGATTCATCTATCCAACCAACACAAAGTACTTCAAAGAGTGGCCCAAAGTTTCTACCGAAGAGTTAAGACGAAAACGTGTGCCAACCTCTATGCATAGGTTCATGGGCGGAACCCGCAAGTTGATCACCAAAACATACATCAAGTGGATCATGTGATATCCCATTGTCACCACAAATAAGCACGGCAAGACATACATAAAGTGTTCTCAAATCATTAAAGACTCAATCCGATAAGACAACTTCAAGGGGAAAACTCAATTCATCACAAGAGAGTAGAGGGGGGAGAAACATCATAAGATCCAACTATAGTAGCAAAGCTCGCGATACATCAAGATCGTGCCATAGAGAGAACACGAGAGAGAGAGAGAGAGAGAGAGAGAGAGAGAGATCAAACACATAGCTACTGGTACATACCCTTAGCCCCGAGGGTGAACTACTCCCTCCTCGTCATGGAGAGCGCCGGGATGATGAAGATGGCCACGGTGAGGATCCCTCTGGCAGGTGCCGAGCAGGCTCCCGAGAGGTTTTGGTGGCTCTGAGAGGCTTGCGGCGCGAACTCTGATCTATCTTCGTATTCGATGGTTTTAGGGTATAAGGGAATATATAGGCGAAAGAAGTCGGTCAGGGGAGCCTCGAGGGGCCCACGAGACAGGGGGCGCGCCCAGGGGGTGGGCGCACCCTCCTATCTCCTGGCCTCCTCGAAGCTTCCCTGGCTTGTACTCCAAGTCTCCCGGATCATGTTCGTTGATACGTCCATTTTGCATCATGCTTTTATATCGATATTTATCGCATTATGGGCTGTTATTTCATGTTATGTCACAATACTTATGGCTATTCTCTCTTATTTTACAAGGTTTAACATGAAGAGGGGGGATGCTGACAGCTGGAATTCTGGCTGGAAAAGGAGTGAATATTGGAGACCTATCCTGTGCAACTCCAAAAGTCCTGAAACTCCACGGAATATCGTAAATTAAATAAAGAAAATCTTCGCCAAAGATGAAGGCCAGGGGGCCCACACCCTGCTCACGAGGGTGGGGGCGTGCCCCTCCCCCTGGGTGCGCCCCCTACCTCGTGGGCCCCCTGGTGGCTCTTCGACACCCATCTTCTCCTATATGAAGTCTTTCGATGAGAAAAAAAATCATAAGCAACCTTTCGGGATGAGACTCTGCCGCCACGAGGCGGAACCTTGGCTGAACCAATCTAGGGCTCCGCAGAGCTGTTCTGCCGGGGACACTTCCCTCCGGGAGGGGGAAATCATCACCATCGTCATCACCAATGCTCCTCTCATCGGGAGAGGGAAATCTCCATCAACATCTTCACTAGCACCATCTCATCTCCAAACCCTAGTTCATCTCTTGTATCCAATTCTTGTCTCCAAGTCCGGGATTGGTGCTAGTAGGTTGCTAGTAGTGTTGATTACTCCTTGTAGTTGATGCTAGTTGGTTTATTTGGTGGAAGATCATATGTTCAGATCCTTTATGCACATTATATCCCCTCTGATTATGAACATGAATATGCTTTGTGAGTAGTTACGTTTGTTCCTGAGGACAAGGGAGAAGTCTTGCTATTAGTAGTCTTGTGAATTTGGTATTCGTTCGATATTTTGATAAGATGTATGTTTTCTAACCTCTAGTGGTGTTATGTGAACGTCGACTACATAACACTTCACCATTATTTGGGCCTAGAGGAAGGCATTGGGAAGTAGTAAGTAGATGATGGGTTGCTAGAGTGACAGAAGCTTAAACCCTAGTTTATGCGTTGCTTCGTAAGGGGCTGATTTGGATCCATATGTTTCATGCTATGGTTAGGTTTACCTTAATATTTTTGTTGTAGTTGCGGATGCTTGCAATAGAGGTTAATCATAAGTGGGATGCTTGTCCAAGTAAGGGTAGTACCCAAGCACCGGTCCACCCACATATCAAATTATCAAAGTACCGAACGCGAATCATATGAGCGTGATGAAAACTAGTTTGACGATATTCCCATGTGTCCTCGGGAGTGCCTTTTCCTATTATAACAGTTTGTCCAGGCTTGTCCTTTGCTACAAAAAGGATTGGGCCACCTTGCTGCACTTTATTTACTTTTGTTACTTGTTGCTCGTTACAATTTATCTTATCACAAAACTATCTGTTACCACTTATTTTCAGTACTTGCAGAGAATACCTTGCTGAAAACCGCTTATCATTTCCTTCTGCTCCTCGTTGGGTTTGACACTCTTACTTATCGAAAGGACTACGATAGATCCCCTATACTTGTGGGTCATCAAGACTCTTTTTAAGGCGCCGTGCCGGGAGTGTAGCGCCTTTGGTAAGTGGAATTTGGTAAGGAAAAATTTATATAGTGTGCTAAAATTTTCTGTCACTTGTTACTATGGAAACTGAATCTCCGAGGGACTTGTTCGGGGTATCTTCACCCTGTCCAGTAGAACAAAGAGTTGCTCCTCAACCTACTGAACCTATTGAAAATGAAACTCCTTTTGTATTTCCTTCGGGTATTATGGAAAAACTGCTGGCTAATACTTTTACAGGAGATGGGACAAAGCATCCCGATGAGCATCTACACTATTTGGATGATATTTGTGGATTATTTAAGCTTGCAGGTATACCCGATGATGTTGTTAAGAAGAAGGCTTTCCCTTTATCTTTGGAGGGAGACACATCGACATGGTATAAGCTATGTGATGACACGAGATCGTGGAACTATAAAAAAATGAAATTGGAATTTCATCAAAAGTATTACCCTATGCATCTTGTTCATCGTGATCGTAATTACATATATAATTTTTGGCCTCGCGAAGGAGAAAGCATCGCTCAAGCTTGGGGGAGGCTTAAATCAATGTTATATTCATGCCCCAATCATGAGCTCTCAAGAGAAACAATTCTTCAGAATTTTTATGGTCGGCCTTCTGATAACAATCGCACCATGCTCGATACTTCTTGTGCTGGCTCTTTTATGATGAAGACTATTGAATTCAGATGGAATTTATTGGATAGAATTAAATGCAACTCTGAAGAAGCACCGTGCAGCTATTGGATATACTCTCGGTGATCTTAAGGGCATTAGTCCCACTCTATGTCAGCATAAAATAAATTTGGAAGCGGATGTTAAACCAGTATGTGATCCTCAACGACGTTTGAATCCTAAAATGAAAGAAGTGGTAAGGAAGGAAATACTCAAGCTTCTGGAGGAAGGTATAATTTATCCCGTTGCCGATAGTCAGTGGGTAAGTCCTGTCCATTGTGTCCCTAAGAAGGGAGGTATTACTGTTGTCCCTAATGATAAAGATGAGTTGATTCCGCAAAGAATTATCACAGGTTATAGGATGGTAATTGATTTTCGTAAAATAAATAAAGCTACTAAGAAAGATCATTACCCCTTACCTTTTATTGATCAAATGCTAGAAAGATTATGCAAACATACACATTATTGCTTTCTAGATGGTTATTCGGTTTCTCTCAAATACGTGTAGGCTAAAGATCAATCAAAGACTACTTTTACATGCCCTTTTGGTACTTTTGCTTATAGACGTATGCCTTTTGGTTTATGTAATGCACCTGCTACCTTTCAAAGATGCATGATGGCTATATTCTCTGATTTTTGTGAAAAAATTTGTGAGGTTTTCATGGACGACTTTTTCGTCTATGGTTCCTCTTTTGATGATTGCTTGAGCAATCTTGACCGAGTTTTGCAGAGATGTGAGGAAACTAATCTTGTCTTGAATTGGGAAAAGTGCCACTTTATGGTTAATGAAGGTATTGTCTTGGGGCACAAAGTTTCTGAAAGAGGTATTGAAGTTGATAAAGCCAAGGTTGACGCTATCGAAAAGATGCCATGTCCCAAGGACATCAAAGGTATAAGAAGTTTCCTTGGTCACGCCGGATTTTATAGGAGGTTCATTAAGGACTTCTCGAAAATTTCTCGACCTCGACTAATTTATTACAAAAGATGTACCATTTGTCTTTGATGATGATTGTGTAGAAGCATTTGAAATACTTAAGAAAGCATTAGTCTCTGCACCTATTGTTCACCACACGATTGGAATTTACCCTTTGAAATTATGTGTGATGCTAGTGATTATCTTTGTAGGTGTTGTTCTAGGGCAAAGAGTTGATAAGAAATTAAATGTTATCCATTATGCTAGTAAGACTCTAGACAATGCTCAAAGAAATTATGCTACTACTGAAAAGGAACTCTTAGCGGTTGTATTTGCTTGTGATAAATTCAGACCTTATATTGTTGATTCTAGAGTAACTATTCATACCGTTCATCTTTGCTATTATATATCTTATGGAAAAGAAAGATGCTAAACCTAGACTCATTAGATGGGTTCTCTTGCTCCAAGAATTTGATTTACATATTGTTGATAGAAAAGGAGCCGAGAACCCGTTCTGGACAACTTGTCTAGGCTAGAGAATGTTCTTGATGACCCACTATCTATTGATGATAGCTTTCCTGATGAGCAATTAAATGTCATAAGTACTTCTCGTAGCACTCCGTGGTATGCTGATTATGCTAATTATATTGTTGCTAAATTTATACCACCTAGCTTCACATACCAACAAAAGAAAAGTTCTTTTATGATTTGAGACATTACTTTTGGGATGATCCACATCTTTATAAAGAAGGAGTAGATGGTGTTATTAGGCGTTGTGTACCGAGCATGAACAGAACAAATCCTACGCAAGTGTCACTCCGAAGCTTATGGAGGACACCACGCTGGAGATAGAAGCGCACATAAGGTATTGCAATCTGGTTTTATTGGCCTACTCTCTTCAAGGATGCCCGTAAGTTTGTTTTGTCTTGTGATGAATGTCAAAGAATTGGTAATAGTAGTAGACGTCAAGAAATGTCTATGAATTATTCACTTGTTATTGAACCATTTGATGTTTGGGGCTTTGATTATATGGGACCTTTTCCTGCTTCTAATGGATACACTCATATTTTAGTTGCTGTTGATTACGTTACTAAGTGGGTAGAAGCTATTCCAACTAGTAGTGCTGATCATAACACTTCTATTAAAATGCTTAAGTAAGTTATTTTTCTGAGGTTTGGAGTCCCTAGATATTTAATGACTGATGGTGGTTCACACTTTATTCATGGTGCTTTCCGTAAAGTGCTTGCTAAATATGATGTTAATCATAGAATTGCATCTCCTTATCACCCGAGTCTAGTGGTCAAGTAGAATTGAGTAAAAGAGATCTAAAATTAATTTTGCAAAAGACTGTTAATAGGTCTAGAAAGAATTGGTCCAAGAAACTTGATGATGCATTATGGGCCTATAGAGCTGCATGTAAGAATCCTATGGGTATGTCTCCGTATAAAATGGTTTATGGAAAAGCATGTCACTTACCTCTCGAACTAGAACATAAGACATATTGGGCTATTAAAGGGCTCAACTATGATTTATTTGATATTAGCTCACTTGATGAATGGAGAACCCAAGCCTATGAAAATGCCAAGTTGTTTAAAGAAAAAGTTAAAAGATGGCATGACAAAAGGATACAAAAGCGTGAGTTTAATGTAGGTGATTATGTGTTGCTATACAACTCTCGTTTAAGATTTTTTGCAAGAAAACTTCTCTCTAAATGGGAAAGTCCCTACGTTATCGAGGAGGTCTATCGTTCGGTGCCATAAAAATCAACAACTTCGAAGGCACAAATCCGAAGGTGGTGAACGGTCAAAGAATCAAACATTATATCTCAGGTAATCCTATAAATGTTGAAAACAATGTTATTGAAACCATAACCCGGAGGAATACATAAGGACACTTTCGAGCGTTCCAGACTCCAAAAGGAATAGGTATGTGTTACGGTAAGTAAACCGACTCCAAAACAAATTCTAAGGCAATATTTCTCCGTTTTGGAATATTTAGAAAAATAGAAAAATAAGTAGCAGTCCAGGGAGGACACGAGGCCTCCACGAGGGTGGAGGGCGCGCCCTACCCCCTTGGGCGCACCCCCTACCTCGTGAGCACCTCGTGTGCCCTTCGGACTCCGTTTTCTTGCACGATACGTATTCTGGTCGGTAAAAATTCATTATATATTCTCCCGAAGGTTTTGACGACCGTATCACGCAAATATCTTACATTTTCGTTTGAGCTGTTTCGATTCTTGCAGATATGAGGATTCCGGAGACTCGATCATCCTTCTATGAGGGTGAGCCTATGCCATGGAAGGTGGACGACAAGCTTGCATTATTAACAACACCTCCACCGCCACCAACAAAGAAGGAGACATAATCACATGGGTATGGGCACTCCCCTTGGCAACTGCCAAGCTTGGGGGAGGTGCCCCGGTATCGTATCACCATCACAACTCCTATCTTTACCGTTTTTCTTAGTTCAATCCCATTAGTAGTATCTTGATTTAGTAGAATAAAGTCATGGCATGATCTAGTTTTGAGTTTTGTTTTATGATCCCTCTATGCAATCGAGTCCGTGAGCTATATATAATAAAGATTAGTGTTCAGTCAAGGGCTTGATTACTTTGCCATGATCCTGGGCGAATAAAAGAAAAGAATAAAAAGAATCAAAGAGTTCGTATTGATCTTAGTGAAAGTAATGACTCCACATAGAAAGAGTATGATGATTAAAAGTTGTTGGGAGTTGGCAAATATAGCTTTGGTCATCGTTGCAATTAATAGGAAGTAATAAGGAGAGAGAGGTTTCACATATAGATATATTATAATTGACATCTTTTATGATTGGGAGCACTCATTAAAATATGACATGCTAAAGAGTTGATGTTGGACAAGGAAGACAACATAATGAGTTATGTTTTCTTACATCTGAGATAAAGTATGTTGTCATGGTTCCTCTAACATGTTGAGCTTACCTTTCCCCCTCATGCTAGCCAAATTCTCAGCACCAAGTAGAGATACTACTTGTGCTTCCAAATACCCTTAAACCAGTTTAGCCATGAGAGTCCACCATATCTACCTATGGATTGAGTAAGATCCTTCAAGTAAGTTGTCATCGGTGCAAGCAATAAAAATTGCTCTTTAAATATGCATGACTTATTAGTGCAGAGAAATAAGCTTTGTAAGAACTTGTTGTGGACGCAATAAAAGCGACGGACTGCATAATAAAGGTTTACATACAAGGGGCAATATAAAGTGACGTTCTTTTGCATTAAGATTTTGTGCATCCAACCATAAAAGCGCATGGCAACCTCTGCTTCCCTCTGCGAAGGGCCTATCTTTTATTATTATCTTCTACCTTATGCAAGAGTCACGGTGATCTTCACCTTTCCTTTTTCATTTTATCCTTTGGCAAGCTCAGCATGTTGGAAAGAACATGATATACATATCTAATTGGATGCGGGGGAGCGTGAATTATTGTTGTTGACATTACCCTTGAGGTAAAAGGTTGTGGGGCAAAACTATAAGCCCCTATCTTTCTCGGTGTCCGATTAAAACTCCGTAACCACAAGTATCGCGTGAGTGTTAGCAATTATGAAGGACTAAGTGATAGTTGAGTATGTGGACTTGCTTTTAAGCTCTGACATAGACTCTTTCCGATGTTATGATAAATTGCAATTGCTTCAATGACTGAGGGTATAATTTGTTGGTGCTCAATAAGGTTTATGATTCATACTTTGGCTTTGTGAGAAGATCATCACTTGAACATAAGTAATCATATGACAAATTTATATATGTTATTGTTATGAAATAATCATGATGCCTTCATGTCCGTATTTTATTTTTATCGACGCCTCTACTTCTAAACATGAGGACATTTTTATTGTTATCGGCTTTCGCTTGAGGACAAGCGAGGTCTAAGCTTGGGGGAGTTGATACGTCCATTTTGCATCATGCTTTTATATCGATATTTATCGCATTATGGGCTGTTATTTCACGTTATGTCACAATACTTATGGCTATTCTCTCTTATTTTACAAGGTTTAACATGAAGAGGGGGGATGCCGACAGCTAGAATTCTGGCTGGAAAAGGAGTGAATATTGGAGACCTATCCCGTGCAACTCCAAAAGTCCTGAAACTCCATGGAATATCTTAAATTAAATAAAGAAAAATCTTCGCCAAAGATGAAGGCCAGGGGGCCCACACCCTACTCACGAGGGTGGGGGGCGCGCCCCCTACCTCGTGGGCCCCCTGGTGGCTCTCCGACGCCCATCTTCTCCTATATGAAGTCTTTTGATGAGAAAAAAATCATAAGCAACCTTTCGGGACGAGACTCACGCCACGAGGCGGAACCTTGGCTGAACCAATCTAGGGCTCCGCAGAGCTGCTCTGCGGGGACACTTCCCTCGGGGGGAAATCATCACCATCGTCATCACCAACGCTCCTCTCATCGGGAGAGGGAAATCTCCATCAACATCTTCACTAGCACCATCTCATCTCCAAACCCTAGTTCATCTCTTGTATCCAATTCTTGTACATACCCTCAGCCCTGAGAGTGAACTACTCCCTCCTCGTCATGGAGAGCGCCAGGATGATGAAGATGGCCACCGGTGAGGATCCCCCTCCAGGTTTGGAGCAGGCTCCCGAGAGGTTTTTGGTGACTACAGAGGCTTGCGGCGGCGGAACTCCCGATATATCTTCATATTCGATGGTTTTAGGGTATAAGGGAATATATAGGCGAAAGAAGTCGGTTGGGGGAGCCTCAAGGGGCCCACAAGACAGGGGGGCGTGCCCAGGGGGTGGGCGTGCCCTCCTATCTCCTGGCCTCCTCGAAGCTTCCCTGGCTTGTACTCCAAGTCTCCCGGATCATGTTCGTTCCAAAAATCACGCTCCCGAAGGTTTCATTCCGTTTGGACTCCGTTTGATATTCCTTTTCTTGAAATCTTGAAACATGCAATAAAACAGCAATATGGGCTGGGCCTCCGGTTAATAGGTTAGTCCCAAAAGTAATATAAAAGTGCATAATAAAGCTCATAATCATTCAAAACAGATAATAAAATAGCATGAATGCTTCATAAATTATAGATACGTTGGAGACGTATCAGAGTGCCATTGGAAAATTCCCTATTGCTATGTTTTTCCGTTGAACCAAAATAGCCCTAATGGATCGACATGAATGTATAGTAATAAGTGATGCAACAAGTGTACAACCTCTTTGTCATAGCCGTGTCGACCTCAGCATCATTTGGTTGGTCGCTGAAGCAGTTGAGGCAGAGGTGGCTGTCGGAGGTGTGGAGGAAGATCTGAGGAATCTGTAGACGGCGTCCAGGGCACTGCTCTATTGTGATGGATCATTCTGTCGTTGGAGCAGCACTAGTGAGCAGCACAAGACAGACATCGTCAATCTGAAGTGGGATTCTAATAGCATCTCCAATATATGATATAAAATAAATGTAAAATTTACATCACCAAAAACCACCTGACTACAATAGATGAGGTAAAAACTGTTGACTGTGAACTTAACTGTCGAAACTGAAATTTACGGTGGAATCTGAATGTTACTGTCGAAATTGAACGCAATGGTAGCAGAGAGGCACTTGACATGTAGTTTAGGGAGGGCCTGCAGTCCATCTTCAACCTGCACCCCCCTGAGCCGCCAGCCACCACTGACCGAACCGCCGGCTGAGGGAATCCTTGATTAAGGGGTCCTCGGACAGCCGGACTATATACTTTGGCCGGACTGTTGGACTATGAAGATACAAGATTGAAGACTCTGTCTCGTGTCCGAATTGGACTCTCCTTTGCGTGGAGGGCAAGCTTGGATATTCGGATGTGTAGATTTTCTTCTCTATAACCGACTCTATGTAACCCTAGCCCCCTCCCGTGTCTATATAAACTAGAGGGTTTAGTCCATAGGACAAGAACAATCATAATCATAGGCTAGCTTCTAGGGTTTAGCCTCTATGATCTCGAGGTAGATCAACTCTTGTAATACTCATATCATCAAGATCAATCAAGCAGGAAGTAGGGTATTACCTCCATCGAGAGGGCCCGAACCTGGGTAAAACATCGTGTCCCTTGCCTCCTGTTACCATTAGCCTTAGACGCACAGTTCGGGACCCCCTACCCGAGATCCGCCGGTTTTGACACCGACATTGGTGCTTTCATTAAGAGTTCCACTGTGCCTTCACGATAAGGCTTGATGCCCCCCTCGATCATCTTCAACGATGCGGTCCAGGGGGAGGTTTTCCTTCCCGGACAGATCTTCGTATTTGGCGGCTTCGTACTGCGGGCCAACTCGCTTGGCCATCTGGAGCAGATCGACAGCTACGCCCCTGTCCGTCAGGTTAGGTTTGGAAGCTTAAACTATACTGCCGACATCCGCGGAGACTCGATCTTCGACGGATTCGAGCCCATGACAGGTGCGCCGAACAGTCACGACGAGCATGACTTTGATCTGCCGTCGGATAGTATTCAGGAGATCGCACCCGCGTTGGCGCCAGGAATCAATCCGGAGCAGATCGTGCCTCCCGAGGACGGGTGGATGGACCCTGCCACGGAGGCCGCACACCCATCGGCGTCGGAGCCGAACACTGATCCCACCTCCTATGAGGTTGGTGACATCGGACCCCCGGACTCTTCCCCGGTTGCAGGATCCGAACCGCGTGCGTCTGTGCCTGTCGAATCAGATTGGGCACCCATCATGAAGTTCACCGCCGCGTATATTTTTCACCACTCACCCTTGGGTGATGTGCTGAACTCATTAAGGTCTCTATCCTTGTCAGAAGATTCTTGGCCGAACTATGTCCGGCTCGAGTGGGAAGCGGACGGCGAAGAAATTCGTTCCCCACCCACCACCCACTTCATAGCCACTGTCGAGGACTTAACCGATACGCTTGATTTCGACTCTGAAGACGTCGACGGTATTTACAACGACAAAGGAGAAGAACAGGAACCACCGCCCACTGGGCGCTAGACTGCCACCTCATCATACGATATATACATGGTGGACACACCAAAAGAAGGCGATGGTGACGATACCACGAAGGATAATCCCCTCGATAAGCCACCAAAGCGGCGCCGTAGACGCCGCTCTAAATCCCGCCATAGTAAAAACAGCGACAACAGCTCAAAAAATAATAATACTACTGGAAACTGGGAATTTGCCATCAGCTAGCACTTTGCCATCTGCCAGCTGATGGCAAAGAACGTCTTTGCCATCTGTTTATAAAAAACAGATGGCAAAGAACTGACAGACGCCAAAGAACATGGTTGCCATCAGCCAATTCTTTGCCATCTGCTAGTGGATGGCAAATAATGTTTGCCATCTGCCAGCAGATGGCAATGCGGACGCCAAAGAACATGGTTGCCATCAGCCAATTCTTTGCCATCTGCTAGTGGATGGCAAATAATGTTTGCCATCTGCCAGCAGATGGCAAAGCGGTGGGTAGGGTCCAGTGCTGTAGCGGCCTATCAACCCACCTCTTTGCCATCTGCCAGCAGATGGCAAAGAATCTTTTCCGTCTGTTGACAGATTGCAAAGAAGTGGGTGGGGCCCAATGGATAACGGCGCTGTAACGGCCAGTAGCCCCACCTCTTTGCCATCTGCCAGCCGCTGGCTAATGGCAAAGATATGGGCCTTTGCCATCCGCTGGCTAATGGCAAAGAGGCCTCTTCTTCTAAAAAAAATTCTCCTCCCCCTCTCTCCCAGCCCGGCCCCACCCCCCTCTCTCTCTCCCAGCCCGACCCCACCCCTCTCTCTCTCCCCACCTCACCCACCCCCACCATCTGTTGCCTAAAAAACACCCCACCCACTTGCGCCCTTGCCGTCGGACGACGCAAAGCACCGCCGCCCGCCCGCCACCGCCCAGCACCGCCGTCGCCCGCGCCTCCTCGCCACCGCAGCCCTCCCCACGCCTCCCGCCCGCAGCCCGCCTCTGCGCCCGTCCCTCCGCCGTTCAGGCGTGGCGCCGCCCGCCACCCATGCCCTCCCGGCCACGCGGCCCTCCCTGCCACATGGCGTGCCCCTTCCGCAGCCCTCCCTCCACCGAGCCAGGCAGGGCGCCGCCTTCTTCTGTGGCCCTCCCGCCACGGCGCCTGCACGTTCCTCGATTTGTGCGTGTTTCGGCCGGGTGAAATCCTTGAGCGACCCTGGAGCATGGCGCGCGGTTCGATTTGGTTTGGTTGTGTTAGGGGCGCTGACAGGTTGGTCGTTCGGCGCGCCGCGTTGGGGCTCCGATAGATTCCAACATTAGGGGCGCTGTTTTGGTCTTCTGAAGACGGAGATCAGCAGGGAGTATTTCTGAGATGGATGAGTTGCTTCTACTTTCAGAAGATAAGGATTTCCTCTGTAGTTTGTGCTGGCGTTCTAGTTCCCAAATGTTGATTGTAAATTTTTACTATGGATTCTCTACTAGATAGCATGGGGAAAATGTTTCTGGACAATTTGATCCCGAGTATACTTGCATCCGAACAAACATTTTGACTTAATCATACTTGAACAAAAACACCATTGATTATCGGTTACTCAGAAATGACAATATAACTTTCTGCAAAGAAATATAAAATTAAAGAATGATTTAAAGTGCATCACGAATCAGTTTTTCAACGCAATTTAATCTTGCGGCTGTCATCCAAGCCTGATTACCTTGTGCTCCGGTGGTGTGGACTGAATCAAAAGAGTATACCATCAGATAAAAAAAATAACCAAAATGAAGCTGCATTTGTCTCTGTAAATCTTCCATATGCATAGCAGGAGGCCTAGTCTGGAAACAAAATACATTCAGTCTAAACTTTGCAACGATCTTGAGTTTCTCCGAAGTGTCATGCAAGCAGTGACCCTGGGCGTTGAACTGAAATTCCTGCATCTCTGAAATATAGGTGATTTATTTATAGTAACACACATCACACCTCCATTAATTAGTTGTTACTTCCTTCCTTAATTTCAGTAGGTACTAGGTGATAAGATAACATTCGGTCTGCTGTTTTTCACGGCGGTAGTTAGAGACATGATCCTGCACTAGTTACAAGGTTACGCATTGCATTGGGAAATGTTTTTGTTTTGTTTGATCACATGCCTCGGCATGCATGCTTGATCATACATACGATATGTTGATGCCCTAACTAAGATAATCGGCGCGTCGAGTCTCTCGTAGCTCGTATGCCTGATACGTATGTGATCAAAAGATTTTATTACTATATAGTAAGTAGAAGTGTTTCGACCGGTGATCTTCCCGGATTTCCCTCAATGTTTGGCTGTTTGGTGGGTGCGCAAGTGATGGGCGGTTGTTCGCCATGGTCCGTGGTATTTGTGGTTCAGGTTTAGTTGAAACCGGGTGACATCTAGCCCGACCCATTTTTAGAAATAGAAAGCATCTGATCGCCGGGGGTTTTTTTGGACATACAAGTGTCCTCTATTTATTTGTCCGGAAATGTGAATGATACCGAATTGGAAAACAATCAAGTACTAAATAGACACTCCCTATTTATTTGTGAATTATGAGTTAGGTCATATATTTTCCAATTTTGTTATGAAAAACATCATATATATTTGCGTTGATCGGGTGGATTTAAATGTGAAGTTGTTTCATCGCTGTGAGGGTCTGGTGTTCAACGACCTCCCCGTGCGTTCGACGAGCTCCGCCCCTGCGTTCATGGGTGAGCACAAATGACATCTCCTCCTCTACCCCTTCATTTGCTCTGTTCCGGTCTTCGTGCCGATGAAACTTGCTAGCTATAGGTGTATTCAATCATCAGTATGCGTGACCACTATGCGTCTCCCGTTCGAAAGGGTTACATCTATAAATATGCATTCATTTGCATATTTATAACCGTAATTCTTTCGAATTGTCCAACGTTATCCATGGACAGCCAGTATGTGTAGATTGGGTTCGTTTTCCCATATGCTCTGCTCGGATCCGATGCGAAATTTTGTCGATGCCTCTCTGTTGTTCTCCGGTACACATCCTCTCGCTTATTGCGAGGCGTGTATCGGAGAACAGCGGGAGGTGCTGCCAAATTTTGTGTCGGATCCGAGCAGAGCATGGGAAAACGAACCCAATCTACACATACCGTGAGATTAGGACCTATCTTTACCTATTAGCGTCTAGGTTGCATGGACGTAATAAAACCGAGAAACTCTATTAAGCGATGAATATGGTTTGCTGAGTTATGTATGTATTTCTTGTGTGTCCAGTAGCTAGGCAAGATGAGTGATCATGCGTGGATGTACACCGGTCACCCTAGTCAGAAAGACATGACCCCTGAATGGATGACAAAAACCAAGGGGTTTATCGAGCCGCATTTGCAAATGGATGAAAACAACTTTGGTGCCCCCGTGTCGAAAAGCGACAACCATTGTAAGATGACAGAGATTGAAATGATCAAACACTGCGAAGTGGGGTTTACGCCCGGTTATCTGATGTGGACATTTCATGGTGAGTCGCCCAACGCGTTCGAGGCGGAGGAGGGCCGTCGTCGCACCGAGCGAGCATGGTATCGGGATGGAAGACATGGTGCAAGACTTTGATGATGCTCGGGATTCGGACGATGAGATGGAGGAATCTGCAAAGGCCTTCAATGATATGTTGGAGTCTTCGAAGCGTCCTCTCCATGAGCACACCGAGCTTTGTCAGCTGGATGCCATCGCACAAGTAATGGCTCTGAAGGCCCAATTCAACTTGCGCAGAGAATGCTATGACACGATAGTGACACTATTTGGATGCTTTCTACCCAAAGGCCATATAATGCCTGCAAACCTGTACCAGTCGGACAAAATACTCCGTGTACTTAAGATGCCCTATGAGAAGATAGATGCCTGTGAGAATGGATGTGCCTTATTTAGGCTCCAAGATGCGGACTTGAACTATTGTCCCATTTGCAAGTCTTCGGTATGTTGAGGTGAACAACGGTATGGGTGAGAAGAGTCGGACCAAAATCCCCATTAACGTTCTTGGTATATGCCAATCTTACCAACACTTCAACGTCTATTCATGGTTGAAGAGGCGGCGAACAGATGACATGGCACAAATTGGGCAAAAGAACCGAGCAGGATGCGGATGGGAATCGATGATGGTACACACATCGGATGGTCTGCATGGAAACACTTCGATGCATTGCATGGTGAAAAAGAGGCAGATCCAAGGAATCCTCGAGTAGCCGTCAGCACGGATGGGTTCAATGTGTTTGGTATCATGGCAGCCCAATACAGTTGTTGGCCTGTATTTGTCATTCCACTCAATCTCCCCCCCCGGACAGATTATGCAAAGAAAGAACATTTTCCTAACGTTGATAATTCCGGGGCCCAACTATCCGGGGAAGAATATGAATGTGTACATGCAGCCGCTTAAGGATGAACTGCAAGAAGCTTGGGATAATGGGATCAAGACATACGACACCGCTACAAAAAAAACTTCCTAATGCGTGTGTGGTACATGTACTCAATGCATGACTTGCGGCGTATCGCTATTCGTTGGCTGGTGTGTGCATGGAAGGTTCCGTGCCCCACATGCAAGGCAGCTCTTGAGTTTTATCGGTCCGCAAAGGGTGGCAAGTTTTCTTGCTTCCACATGCATAGACAGTTCTGGATCCTCACCATAAGTTCAGAAAAGACAAGAAGAACTTCATCAAAGGTAGAGATGTCAAAACTCGCACCACCGCATTGACAGCCAATAGACCCTGGATCGATTAAGCGCTCTCGAGCGGATCCAAAGCATCCGAGGGTATTTCAAGGGGTATATCTGAACACGCTGGACCCACAAGATATGCTTGTGGGATCTGCCACTTCAAAGACCTCCTTTGCCCACACAACATCGACGTGATGCACATGAAAAGAATGTCGGTGAGGCCCTCTTTGGTACATTGTTCGGCATAGAGGGAAAGCGAAGGATAATCCTAAGGCGAGTCGATCAGAGGCTCTATGTGATGAACCGCTACAAAACATGAAACAACCAAAAGGAAAGAAGAATCGGGCGAAGCCAAAGGCATGGTTCAATCTTGGAAGGCGGTTATGAGGGAAATACTCCTGTGGGTGAAAAAGGAGTTGATGTTCCCCGATGGGTATGCATCGAATCTAAAGAGGGGAGCGAGCCTTGAAAAATTGAAAATATTTGGTCTCAAGAGTCATGAATGGCACATATGGCTTGAGCGGGTAATGTCGGTGATGTTGCATGGCTTTATCCCTGAGGATAAATGGCTAGTACTGGCAGAGCTGAGCTATTTCTTCCATGTTCTATGTGCGAAAGAATTATCGCCTGGCTTGCTAGAAGAAATGGAAGAGTTGGCGCCGGAGTTGATCTGCAAGTTGGAGAAGATCTTTCCACCTGGCTTCTTTAATCCAATGCAACATTTGATTTTGCATCTCCCGACAGAGGCACGATTGGGGGGGGGCCCGTGCAGAATCGTTGGTGCTACGCAACTGAGAGGATGCAGAAGACGCTTCGAGCAAAATGTAAAAATAAACGTCGAACTGAAGCATCGATGGCCAAGGCATTCATTACTGAGGAGGCGGCAAACTTTGTGACAGCACACTACAAAGCCAAAAATCGTCATTTGCATAATCCGAAGCCTCGGTACAATGTTGGCGACCCTAAAAAGGGTGGATCCAACCTCAGCCTATTCAAAGGGAAGCTCGCACCAGCCGGTGCTTATACTCCCTTATTGTTGGATAACGACGAATGGCGGACCATTACGTTGTATATCTTGAACAATCTAACAGAAGTGCGGCCGTACATCGAGTAAGTTCTCGGTACATTATTTCGCAACCTCTACTTCATTTGAACTGCTCTTATTCCTGGATATTTGATACGATCGATCGTCGCCAAATTCTCGTATGGGCGGTTATCCAAAAGGATTCCATCGAAGAGTATGAGCTTCTGGCAAAGCATGGAGGCGGCTATCCTGGTTTCATCTCTTGGTTCAAACAAACGGTAATTTCCATTAGACCATTTCAGTTCTTCTTCTAATTTCTGGCTAATGCAACAATCCTTTCGTATTAAACTTGTAGGCTAGTTCAGAGTCTATGGACGCCGAACTGAGACAAGTTGCTAATGGTTTTGACTATAAGGTCCATTCATTTGACAAATACGACATCAACGGGTATCGCTTTCGTACCTATGGCAAAGAGCTATCTATGGCCGACCGAAAGTCTACAAATTGTTGTGTCTCTGCTATTGGCGAAGGAGATACCGAGTATTATGGAAGAGTTGAAGCAATTTATGAACTTCTATTCTATGGTGCAAACACACCGAACGTCGTAGTCTTCAAATGTCATTGGTTCCAGCCGAAAGAGACTAGAAGGACTCATGAACATCTAGGGCTAGTTGAAATCAAACAAAGCACCCATTTGGATGTTCCCGATGTCTATATTACGGCTCAACAGGCAACCCAAGTTTTCTATCTACCGTGGGCCTGCCAAAGTGATCCAAATCTCGAAGGTTGGGATGTCGTTTATGAAGTGCCGCCACGTGTTAGACCACCTCCCCCCAATGAAGAGGATTATGAACCTCACGTTAATCCAGACACATATGAAGGAGAATTGTTCCAAGAAACACGTCTTTCCAAAAAACGTTTCAAGAACCGCTCACCTCATAACATTCAAGTAGACAGCGACAGTGAATCCGAGCCTGAGCAAGAACAAGAAGAGCCTGAACAAGAAGAGGTTACTGCTGCGGATGACCTGTCAATGCTTGACCGATTACAAGCAGGAGGCCTTCCAGATGTTGATTAATTTATTGATGATGATGATGAGCACGTCATTACTGATAGTGATGAGGATGATGCATTTATTGACCACGAAGCATATATAAACGATGATGATGCATTTATTAATGATGACGATGAAGATTAATATTATAGTTCATGTCAGGTATTCCATTATTATATATATATATATATTATTAATTAGTTCAAGTTTTGACCTAGCTAGCTCTAAAATGAGCTATACTTAGCATTTATTCCTCCAAAATGAATTTGTATGCTTAGCTAGCTCAAAAATGACATAACAACCTTAATTAGCTTAAAAATGACTTTAACCTAGGATAGTTCTAAAATGAGCTATACTTAGCATTTATTCCTCTAAAATGAATTTATATACATATTATTATTCATGTCAGGTATTCATTTTTTTATGTTGTACTAATTTCGTTTACTCTTTGTCATTCCAGGTGTTGACGGATGGTGGGCGCGGGTCGAGAGCGCTTCGGGGCTCCTACCTCGGCGCGTGGTGGGAGGGGTAGTTCCATTCCCCCCCATAGCCTCCGGAGAGCGCTAGATCTCGGTTTGCAGAGTCCAGCGACGGTCGCTTCTTCTTCGGCAGGGAGAGGTCGAGGGGGTAAGAAGAAGGAGAAGGCTGCTAGAGGTGGACGTGGCGTCGGGAGAGGTAGGAAGGCTGCTACACCTTCCTCGCCGCCACCCCCAGCTGAGTCACCCGACCACAGGGCTGCTCCGTCTGAGATCGAGCCATCTGAGGTGGACCCATCTCAGACTCCACTCCACGAGCCTCCGGCCGACGAGCCTATGGCAGACGCGCCTACGACCGACGAGCCTCGGGCCGACGACGAGCCTCGGGCCGCCGAGCCTCGGGCTGCCGAGTCTTCGCCCCACGAGACTCCGGAGCTCGGGACGGGTCACGCTGAGTCGGAGCCGAGCCCATGGGAGGACTGGACGGAGTCGAGTGCCCGTGGTTGTGTTCGAGGTGGAGACTATAGTCTGATAGCTATAGCGAGGGTGAGTGGGTTGAGGCGCAAAGTCTACCAGCGTGGTCGTACAAAGCTCCCGCCCACCCAGCGACCCCACCGTGAGGTGGTTGATTGTGCCTAACGGGAGAAGTAAGTGCATTTACTCTTTTTAACCTTTTGCCTTGACGTTTCTTTGAATATCTAATCGTTGGCCTTGTCATCTGCAGTTCTTGGACACACGGAGATGGTGTCCGCAGCCCAACTCTTGTCCTTGGTGTGATTTGTCGCCGATGCTTCCGGGGTGGAGTCACGTTGCCGGTGAGGGCGGGTTCGAGCTAGGAATGACATGGGAGCACTACTTGGCTGCCCCAGCCCCGCCGGAGCATAGGGTCGGCGATGTCGAGTGCGGCACGGTGGCCGACATTGTGATCGCCACGTTTTGGGTAATTTCTCCTTTGCCATTTATGTTGTGTTTTCTTCTTTGATTGCATACCTTCTACATGTGTTTTCTTGTTTGATTGCAGACCTTCTAATCCATGTTTTCTTGTTTGATTGCAGACCTTCTCTGGTGTCTGAGGGACGTGGAGGAGGCAGCGGCTCGGGTTATCGACGCCGAGTGCAGGCGCCTACTTGGAAACTTTCGGACGAGGCTCGGACCAGAGCTGTTCGAGACTACTTCGCCGCCTGTTGGTATTAGGAGGAGAAAAGAGAAGTCTTGGGACAAGTATCTGAGTAAGGAGAAGTACATGAAGGTAATTACCTATTCTTAAGGCCTTGTACTTAGTTTCCTTGATTTGATTCGTAGGCGTAGCACTCAAATTTCTCTTGCTTAACTTAGGTGCCTCCAAGATGGTGTGCGGACAAGATGGACTGCTGGGAGGTGTTGGTGGATGAGTGATGCTCTCCCCAATGGCGCGTCGCCCACAACAAAGCAAAGGAGAAGCGTTTCAAAATGAAAGGTGTGCCACACCATCTAGGCAGCGTCGACCTACATGGGTACGGGAAAAACTGGGTATGTGTGGTTTGCTTCATGATTCATGCAAATTCATTCTTTGTGCTAGCTTGAGTCCTTAACTAATACTTTGTTCCTCTCTTTTAGTCAAGACACAACAAGGCTCCAGTGCCAGAGCTGTCCGACCTCTATCGCATGTCCAATATTGCACCGTACAAGAAGGCCAAGTTATTCTCTGAGTCGACCTCGAAAATGCAAAGAACTTCAGAACGAGGCCTCCCACCACAAGATGGTGCGACGTTAAGCGAGGGAAGGCGAGGAAAGGGCGGACTTTAACTCGAGCCGACCTCTTGATCGAGCTGGTGATGATATCTGGTGGCGGGAGGTCCCATGGCTCATTAGCCATTGGTAATGGATCGATCGTTGTAGTAGCACTCTCCCAGATCAAGAAGCGCGGACCAGCTCGATCTCGAGATACCGCCTCGTTCTGACCAAATAAATCGAATTCCAGGTTTGTTATACGGACTCAGTAGCCTTTCCTCCATTACATTGTGTTTGCGGCCGTCGATGATTACAATGCTAACGAGTGGTGTTGCAGGCTGCTATTGAGGCAGAGAGAGTGAAGACCCAGGCTGCTTTTGAGGAGAGGGACCGACAGTTGGCGGAGAGGGACCGGCAGGCGGTGGAGAGGGACAGGGAGAATGAGGAGAGGACGGTTAGGCTGTTGGAGGAGGAGAGGAACCGGAATGACTCGGCTAACCGGGCCATGTACGAGCTCTTCGTGGTAAGTTTCTTCTGCATATTAGCTAAATCATGCACGCAATGTTCCTTTCATTAGTAACTAATATGGTGACTCGTCAAAACCAAATGTGCGATCCATGTGCGAGAAGAACGGCGAGACCCTCCGCCGATGCGGTCATTGCTCCGGCAGGCACGGTGAGTTTCATTTGAACGGTCATTAGTTACTAGTCTTCACATTTGAGTGCATCATGCTAATGATACATTGAAAATAATCTTTGGTGCAACGTAACTCCCGACAAGCATCGACCGATCCTTCTCAAATCGCCCTTTGGCGCTGACCGGTCCTACACCTACACCTACACCTACACCTCTGTGATGACGGTAAGTTTCCCAAGTGTTTTGCTTAATAGAGTTTTGTTGTGATGCCATGTTGTATCTACACATATCGTGCATAATGTGTGTATGTTTGAAATGCATTGTATGTGTGGGATTCGACACCTAGTCGTGTGCCTTTGGTAGCCTTCCATACAGGAAATGCCTCCTAGTGCTTCCATCGAGCCATGGTAGTTAGCATTGCTCCGGAACACATGGATTGACCGGCATGTGTCCTTCTTTGCTCATGTGTCATCCCTCACGGGAAATGTCACGTGATGTATCACGAAGTCCTTGTAGCTTACTACGACTTGGTTACACTCACGATAACCGACACGTGCATTGCTGGGTCATGTATGCCTGTCCCTGTACGTTTGTGCCACCTTGGTTCTATGACTAGTCATGTCGGCCCGGGTTCTCTGCCATATGGATACTAGCGACATAATCATATACTTAGCATTTTTTCCTCCAAAATGACTCAATATGCTTAGCTAGCTCAAAAATGACATAATAAGCTTAATTAGCTCCAAAATGACATATTTAACCTAGGATAGCTCTACAATGACCTATACTTAGCATTTTTCCTCCAAAATGACTTAATATGCTTAGCTAGCTCAAAAATTACATAATAAGCTTAATTCGCTCCAAAATGACCTATTTAACCTAGGATAGCTCTAAAATGACCTATACTTAGCATTTTTTCCTCCAAAATGACTTAATATGCTTAGCTAGCTTCAAAATGACCTATACTTAGAATCTTTCCTCCAAAATTAGTTAATATGCTTAACTAGCTCTAAAATGACATGATATGCTTAAGAAATGACATAGTTTAGCTCCTAAATGACTTCACATGCTTAGCTAGCTCCAAAATAACATAATAAGCAATTAGCTCCAAAATGACATATTTAACCTAGGATAGCTCTAAAATGACCTATACTTAGCATTTTTCCTCCAAAATGACTTAATATGCTTAGCTATCTTAAAAATGACCTATTTAACCTACGATAGCTCTAAAATGACCTATACTTAGCATCTTTTCCTCCAAAATGACTTAATATGCTTAGCTAGCTCTAAAATGATATAGTATGCTTAAGAAATGACATATTTAAGGTCCTAAATGACTTCATATGCTTAGCTAGCTCCAAAATGACATAATAACCTTACTTAGCTTCAAAATGACCTATTCAACCTAGGCTAGCTCTAAAATGACATGTACTTAGCATTTTTTCCTCCAAAATGACTTAATATGCTTCGCTAGCTCAAAAATTACATAATAAGCTTAATTCGCTCAAAAATGACCTATTTAACCTAGGATAGCTCTAAAATGACCTATACTTAGCATTTTTTCCTCCAAAATGACTTAATATGCTTAGCTAGCTTCAAAATGACCTATACTTAGAATCTTTTCCTCCAAAATTAGTTAATATGCATAACTAGCTCTAAAATGACATGATATGCTTAAGAAATGACATAGTTTAGCTCCTAAATGACTTCACATGCTTAGCTAGCTCCAAAATAACATAATAAGCTTAATTAGCTCCAAAATGACATATTTAACCTAGGATAGCTGTAAAATGACCTATACTTAGCATTTTTCCTCCAAAATGACTTAATATGCTTAGCTATCTTAAAAATGACCTATTTAACGTACGATAGATCTAAAATGACCTATACTTAGCATCTTTTCCTCCAAAATGACTTAATATGCTTAGCTAGCTCTAAAATGATATAGTATGCTTAAGAAATGACATATTTTAGGTCCTAAATGACTTCATATGCTTAGCTAGCTCCAAAATGACATAATAACCTTACTTAGCTTCAAAATGACCTATTCAACCTAGGCTAGCTCTAAAATGACCTGTACTTAGCATTTTTTCCTCCAAAATGACTTAATATGCTTAGCTAGCTAAAAAATTACATAATAAGCTTAATTCGCTCCAAAATGACCTATTTAACCTAGGATAGCTCTAAAATGACCTATACTTAGCATTTTTTTCTTCCAAAATGACTTAATATGCTTAGTTAGCTTCAAAATTACCTATACTTAGAATCTTTCCCTCCAAAATTAGTTAATAAGCTTAATTAGCTCCAAAATGACCTATTTTATAGATATAAGTTGCATCAAAATAATCTTCACATTTTAGTTGCATCATAATAGTCTTCTTCTTCTAGTCTTCTTCTTCTAACTTTCTTCTTTCCTATTTTACAGATTTGCTTAATTGATCACGGAAGCTTGGGTTGATGGAGTGCTTGTATTTAGTTTTTGTTTTGACCTTGTGAAACTTGCTACCTATGGATGAAACTGTGTAATATTGATGAAACTATGTATATGTACGGATGAAATTTGGTACTATTGGTAACATGTGTTGGATACATATGTGATCATGACTATTGATAATATGTGTTGAATATGCTATATTGGTCATATAAATATATTTGTGTTTGATTTACGTGAAAATGAATTGATATAAGAAAAACAGAATTAAATGGGGCAATATAGTCACTTTGCCATCTGTTGGCAGATGGCAAAAGCTTTGCCATCGGTTGGCGAGATGGCAAAGAGGCCACGTGTCATCTACCGCTTCATTTGGGCTGGCCTATTTGGGCTCTTTGCCATCTTTGGCAGATGGTAAAAAACACAACTTTGCCATCTGTTTGGCAGATGGCAAAGAGTCACAACCTTGCCATCTGTTTGGCGGATGGCAAAAGTCGCAACTTTGCCATCCATTGGCAGATGGCAAAGTATGCCGTTAACCTTCTAACGGGCTAACCCGTTAAGAGGCTTTGCCATCTGCCGGCCAGATGGCAAAACCCTGCTCTTGCCATCGGCCGCCAGACGGCAAAGAAGCCTTTATCGGCGAGGTTTGGACGGCGGTTTGCCATCTGGTGGCAGATGGCAAAGCCTTTGCCATCCGCCGACCATGCCTTTGCCATCTGCCATGGCAGATGGCAAACTGCCAGATTCCAGTAGTGAAACGATGACCCCATGGACCCAGCGATGGAGCAGGATGAGCCAGGGGACGGTGAAAACAGTCCGGAGCCGACGTCAGACAACACCGATCCCGAGGGTAAAATTCAACAACCTGTCTCCGGAAAGGAGAACAACCCGGACAATGATGCACTCATCATCCCAGAAAAACTCTTGGAACAAGAGAACCTCCGTATAAGGCTTATCGCCACCGCGAGGAGCCTAAAGAAGCAGAAGCAAAGGCTTAAGGCCGTGCAGGATACACTCAACCGCAGGAGGAACAAAGTGCTCAACACTGGAGAGAAATATGGCGACGATCACCACACAAAGAGCTATCCAAAGCGCAAGCTGTTGCCCGAATTCGACGACGAGGCCGTAGAGCCCACCCAGCCGAAAACGACCGATCAGCCAGACCGACTGCCCTGTGGCCGTGACAAGACGGCTAATGATGCCGCCCACAGGTCAGCACACGATTTACGTGAGCTCATGGACAGAAAGTCCGGTATGGCCAGATCCATCTACGGATCTAGGAAGCATGCTCCTGCACAGGATCAGAACTACCAAAGCGATCACATCGATCGAATACTAGCTTGGAATCAGAACCGAACACAACAACCATCTATAGCATGCCATGACACAACCAGATACAGGGGTGCCAAACACCCCCTGTGCTTCACCGATGAGGTACTGGATCATGAATTTCTGGAAGGATTTAAACCCGTGAATATAGAGGCATACGATGGAACTACAAACCCTGGGGTCTGGATCGAGGACTTTATCATTCATATCCATATGGCTCGCGAGGACGATCTCCACGCCATCAAATATCTACCCCTCAAATTAAAGGGACCAGCTCGGCACTGGTTGAAAAGCCTTCCCGAAAACTCAATTGGAAGTTGGGAAGAGCTCGAGGATGCTTTCAGGGCCAATTTTCAAGGGACTTATGTCCGGCCTCCGGACGCTGCCGACCTAAGTCATATAATTCAATAGCCAGGAGAGTCAGCCCGAAAGCTCTGGAACAGGTTTCTTACTAAGAAAAATCAAATAGTCGACTGCCCGGACGCCGAGGGTTTAGCGGCCTTCAAACACAGTATCCGGGACGAATGGCTTGCCAGACACCTCGGCCAAGAAAAACCAAGGATGATGGCAGCATTAACAAGCCTTATGACCCGCTTTTGCACGGGCGAGGGCAGCTGGCTGGCCCGTAGCGGCACCAGCGACCCACATCCGAAGTCAGGGATGGCAACAGGAAGCCGCGATGCAACAAAAACAAGCGTCGAAACAATAATGACAGCCCAGAGAATACGATAGTCAATGCCGGATTCAGGGGCTCTCGACCTGGTCAACGGAAGAAGCCATTTAAAGGCAGTAAAGATGGACCGTCCAGCCTAAACAAGATTCTAGACAAATTGTGTCAGATTCACGGCACCCCCGAAAAGCCTGCAAACCACACCCACAGAGAGTGTTGGGTTTTCAAATAGGCCGGCAAGCTGAACGCCAAACAAAAGGGGAGGAAAACGCAAGTGAGGACGAGGATGAGCCTCGTTAGCCGAACACTGGAGGACAGAAAAAATTCCCACCAGAAGTCAAAACAGTAAATATGATTTATGCAACTCACATTCCAAAGAGAGCGCACAAGCGCGCACTCAGAGACGTATACGCTGTTGAGCCCGTTGCCCCCAAATTTAATCCCTAGTCGGCCTGCCCGATCACCTTCGATCGCAGGGACCATCCAACTAGTGTCTGGCATGGAGGATCGGCTACCTTGGTGCTCGACCCAATAATTGATGGATTCCATCTCACACGAGTCCTCATGGATGGCGGCAATAGTCTAAACCTGATATATCAGGACACTGTCCGCAAGATGGGGATAGACCCTTCAAGGATCAGCCTAAGTAACACTACCTTTAAAGGAGTAATACCAGGCGTGGAGGCCCACTGTACAGGCTCTCTAGTACTAGAGGTTGTATTTGGTTCCCCCGACAACTTCAGAAGCGAGGAATTAACCTTCGACATCACTCCATTCCGGAGCGGCTATCATGCACTACTCGGATGAACGGCCTTTGCTTGTTTTAACACAGTACCGCACTATGCCTACCTCAAACTTAAGATGCCCAGTCCACGCGGCGTCATCACAGTTAGCGGAAACACGGAGCATTCCTTACGCGCGGAAGAATATGTGGTGGCTCTAGCAGCTGAACACTGAGCGGTCCCTCCAACCAGGACTAATGGCCGGTCGTCAAGACCACGGACACGGTTAGATGAGTCCGGCGCTCCACCTAATGTAACAGCCCAGTTGGGATTTCCCCACAAAAGATGCTAGGGGCTGCTCGCAAAAAGAGCCCGTAGTTCGGCTCGACCCTATCAATAAAAATAGCATATTGCATTTTCATGATTTATTCAGACTAACGAACACCTCGCGCGAAGTCTTTCACCTGGGTTTCTTCTTTTATAGACGACCGTCGTGCTACACCCTTCCAGGATATGGCATAACAGAGATAAAGGCGTAGACGTGCAGCAGGGACCCACACAAAGGTTTCTTTTTAGATTAAGACCCTGCGTAAACCTTTCTAACATCTCTTGTTGCTTCTTCCCCTCCAGAAACTTCATACAACCGGGAGGGATACTGACATTTTCGGCATTTTTGTCACACCAGACTACTGTTCATACCTGGAAACTCAGGGCTTATTGTTAAGGGCGTTATTCAGCCCAGTACACATTATAAAGTCCGAATACCTTAAGGAGTGTTTGGTGTCGTGAGTTCGGCCTTATATGCATCAGCTCCGAATCATGTCTTTGGTCAAATGTTGGGTTTGCTTGGCTCCCGTGTTTTGCTACCTTACGTTCTGTTCTATCAGCTAAGGCGGCACCGGGAGAACTACTGCGATTGTGCCCTGGTTCACCTGGACGAGCACCTCAGTAGAGAAAGCCGAAAACTGACTGTCATGATACATCGCGAGACTGGTCAACCACTCGATGACCCAGCGGAATCTTCGCGATTCCTCCACATTAACGAAGGACCGGTTTCCCGGTCACGTACATACGCACACCATATCCGGCTGAACGTGAAAGTACCAGGGGCTATATAGTAGCCCCACCGTCAAACTCCTATGGCTAAGTGAAAGTGTTAAAGCTATATAGTCCGATTGCCTGGTTCGCTGCGCCATCACCTCCTTAACGAACCAAGACGTTGGATCAAGTGTGACTACGTGTTTTCTCGAACACCCCTGCATTATATGCGTGGGGACTGAAGCCGACGACTGCAAACTTTCAGGATATATACATACATAAACGGCCGCACATGAGGCATTATAATACTTTCGGGCAAAAGTATAAAAAACAACCTTTATAATCAAAATAGCATTGTCTTTACAATCGCGATACATGTCATTCGAACATGGCACTCTTCGAGCACTGAGCCTCTATTAAACGGGCGCCTTCTAAGACTTCTTCGAAATAGTGCTCGGCTGGGTCCTGGCCGTTCGCCGCGCTCCGCGTTGCAATAGTGGTGCCTTCCATCCTAGCCCAGTATGTTTTAACACGGGCAAGAGCCATCTGCGCACCCTCTATGCACGCCGACCTCTTCACAGCGTTGATATGCGACACAGCACCAAGGAATTGTTGCACTAATCCAAAATAGTTATCCGACCTTGGCCCTTGTGGCTAAAGGTGATCCACGACCGACCTCATAGCAAGCCCGGACATCCTGTGGAGTTCGGCCGATGCGGCCATCTTTTCATTTAATGGCAGCGGACGCGTCGGGGCACTGTACTGCGACTAGAATAACCTCTCAGCCTTATGGACCTTTCGATCTTTGTAAACTCGGATGCATCAGCAACACTCTTTGCCTGGTCCACATATGCATCCGCCGCACTCCACAACTGATCCAGAGGGGCATACTTCGGATCTCCGAATTTCATCCGCAACAGATAAGGCTTTCCAGCCACGATATCTCCGGCTTCACGAAGCTCCTCCCTCATCCCCCTCATTTCAGAGAGGGTTTCCTTGGCTGCCTTTAGGGCCTTCTTCAGGTCAGCTACTTTTGCTTGATTTTCCTTTTCAAGGAGCTCGCGGCGGTTGGCGGCATCTTCCAGCTCGGTAGCAATCTGAGCTATCTTTTCTTCGCTCCGACGACGAGCAGCTTGTTCGGCTTTCAACTCCTCGACCGCCTTCAAAGCGGCCGTATCACTTATCCGGGCTTGATCCTAGGCTCGAGCAAGCTCCGCCCGAAGGGTCTCCACGGCAGCAGCTCCATCTGCAGTAACATCATATTATAGATACTAGCATCATGCTCCTCTTAAAGATTTGCTGACAAGCCGAATATACATACCCTGGGCCTCATCAAGCCGCTTGTTAACAAGCGTGATGTCGGCATCGGCCATGTCTAGCTGCCGCTTCAGTTCGGCAAAATTAGCAGATCGGTCGGCCGCCGAACCCTCAGCCACCTGCACATAAAGCAGCACGATTATTAACAGAGATTATGATCCTCTGTCTGCCACGTGGATGGTAACCAAAGTCTCAGGGGCTACTATCTATATAGAGCACACTTAGCATGTGCGGAAACATCAAAAGTACACTTTTTGCGTACCTCAAAGCCTCTCAGTAGACTTGTAAAAGCTTCATTCAAACTGCTTTTCGCGGATGAAATCCTCTCAACTACCGTGCCCATTAGAGCACGATGCATCTCAGAGACGGCTGCTCGCTCCAGAAGGCCCACTAGTGTGTCCGGCTGTGCGCCGGACAATCCCGGACTCCCCCTGAAGCTGTCCTTGGGAGCCAGATACTTCAGACTCCAGGCAGCCCAAGTGTTAACTTCCGGCCTTGGTGGATCCAGAGAAATCCTCCGTGACGACACTTCGGGGTTGTCTGCCCCATGTGACGGGGAGGCAGGGGGAAGCGACTCGCTCTCCATCATCTCCGGAGGAAGATCCCCCGAGGACGAATTCTGTGAAGAAGGGCTACGAGCCGGACTGCAACGAATATGTTTCGGTCATTATTCTCAAAGACAAAACAGGATATGCTTATCAAAGTACTTTTTCACTCACGGTTCGGTGGAGGACCGGCCCCCTTGCGAGGTTTTCTTCCCTTGTTTAGAAGCTTCCGTTTCCAAATCCTCGAAGGCGCTCCTTTTCTTACCTTGGGGAGAGGGGATTTTAGATTCCCTTCCCCGATTATCCTCCTTCACGGAGGCACCTACTCCTCCAATCTGGATGTGTAAAAAATGAGGCCCGCTTGTGGCCTCTCTATTCCTCCCCTCATCTTCACCTGAGGGCACCTAATACGGCGCGCGGTCAAGCATCCTGGTCAACAAAGGATTCGGCGAGCCTTCGGGAAGAGGGGCCGGACACCTAATCCTCTCCGCCTTCTTCAGCCAGTCCTGGCAGAGAACATTTTTTAGAATGATGTTATAATAAATATAAAGGATGGTGTGTTCGGCAGCAAAAGTATTTACCAGGGTATCCGGGCGGCTGCAATTGAGACCCGTGTCCTCGGTGGTGTCCGGACACTTTATTCGTGATTCGAAGAATAACTCGTACACCTCTTTGAGCGTCTTGCCAAAGAATCATTGAACGGTTCGCGGTCCTTCTGGGTTGAACTCCCACATACAGAGAGGATGACGTTGGCAGGGCAGGACTCGACGAACCAGCATCACTTGCATTACCCTGGCAAGATGATATCCCTCTTGAGAAGGTCTCGGATGCGGCTCTGTAATGTCAGCACGTCATTTGCCGGCCCCCAGTCTAGCCCTTTGTTGACCCATGACGCCAGTTGTGGTGGAGGGCCCGGGCGGAATGCTGGAGCAGCCACCCACTTTGTACCTTGGGGAGCGCTGATGTAAAACCACTCCCACTGCCATAAATCAGAAGTCTCCACGAAAGAGCCCTTTGGCCATGGGACGTCGGCGCCTTTGCTTATTATAGCGCCTCCGCACTCTGTGTGACACCCGTCGATCACCCTCGGCCTCACACTGAAGGTCTTGAGCCATAGGCCGAATGGGTGGGGGGTGATGCGGAGGAAGGCTTCACACACGACGATAAACGACGAGATGTGAAGAACGAAATCTGGAGCTAGATCGTGGAAATCTAGCCCGCAATAGAACATGAGCCCTCTTACGAAGGGATCAATGCTAAAACCTAGCCCTCGGAGAAAGTGGGAGATAAATACAATGCTCTCGTTGGGCTCGGGAGTGGGGACGACCTGCCCCGGAGCAGGTAGCCTGTGCGAAATCTCGGCGGTGAGATACCTGGCCTCCCTAAGCTTCCAGATGTCCTCCTCTGTGATGGAGGAGGCCATCCATCGGCCTTGATTGGATCCGGACATGGTCGAAAGACCGAGGTGCTTTAGCTTGAGCCTTGGGTGTTGGAACTCGAGGTGCGGGAGGGGAAGGATCGAGCGTGGAAGGAAATGGACAGGCCTTGGCCCCCTTTATAAAGAGGACGAATATCAAGCGGTCCCCGCGTGACCGTTTGGGACTTGCCTAAAATCAAGGAGTCGTATTAAACAAACACGGTTGGGTTACCCACACAATCCCGTGATAAAGGGGGACACGATCTTTGCTTTGACAAGACGTGCCAGTAAAACTGCCTCGCAGCGTGTGTAGTGGCTGGTTATGAAAACCGTTCGAATAATGACCGAACCATGGTGTGATGTCATGCTACAAAAAGATGTTAGCGGATTAGATTTGTGGAATATTATACTCTCTACGGTGGAATGTGGAATTTGTTTTGCAGAGCCGGACACGATCCTTGTGCTCTAAATCTCTTATGGAGTATTCGAAGAAGGAACCCGCCTTGCAATGCCAAAGACAATATGCGCGCCGGACTCATCGTCATTGAAGCCTGGTTCAGGGGATACTGAGGGAGTCCTGGATTAAGGGGTCCTCGGACAGCCGGACTATATACTTTGGCCAGATTGTTGGGCTATGAAGATACAAGATTGAAGACTTCGTACCGTGTCAGGATGGGACTCTCCTTTGCGTGGAGGGCAAGCTTGGATATTCAGATGTGCAGATTTCCTTCTCTGTAATCGACTTTGTGTAACCCTAGCCCCCTCCGGTGTCTATATAAACCAGAGGGTTTAGTACGTAGGACAAGAACAATCATAATCATAGGCTAGCTTATAGGGTTTAACCTCTACGATCTCGTGGTAGATCAACTCTTGTAATACTCATATCATCAAGATCAATCAAGCAGGAAGTAGGGTATTACCTCCATCGAGAGGGCCCGAACCTGGGTAAAACATCGTGTCCCTTGCCTCCTGTTACCATTAGCCTTAGACGCACAGTTCGGGACCCCCTACCCGAGATCCGCCGGTTTTGACACTGACACCGGCCCCAGCTCCGCCTCACCGCCCCGAAACAACTCCCCACCACTGGTCCACCGCCGCCCTGGCTAGCCCTCTAGGCCCCCCGCCCCCACCCAAAACCCTAAGATAGATAGTGGGGTACCTCTCCATCGAGCCCCCGTCCCTGCTGCAGGTGGTTCTTCCTGAACTCCGGCGAGCCCCTCCCCCCTGAAAATCGACCGACCCAAAAGTTGATTCAGTCGATTGAAGTGTAGCTAAATCGGAGCAAAGCAACAACACGAGCGAGGGGAAGAGCAGCAGCAGCAGCGTGAGCGAGCGAGCGAGAGCCGGAGCAGCAGTAGATCCGACTGGTATGGACGCCACCGCTGAAGGGGCCTCACACTGGGGGAGAGCCGCCATGGAGATGTCGCCTGCAGCGCCGGCTTAAAGGTAACCGCTCCATGGGGGTGTGATACGTCTCCAACGTATCTATAATTTTTGATTGTTCCATGCTATTATATTATCTATTTTGGATGTTTATGGGCTTTATTAAACACTTTTATATTATTTTTGGGACTAACCTATTAACCCAGAGCCCAGTGCCAGTTTCTGTTTTTTCCCTTGTTTCAGTGTTTCACAGAAAAGGAATATCAAACGGAGTCCAAACGGAATGAAACCTTCGGGAGCGTGATTTTTGGAACGAACGTGATCTAGGAGACTTGGAGTTGAAGTCAAGGAAGCTTCGAGGTGGCCACGAGGCAGGGAGGCGTGCCTGCCCCCCTGGGCGCGCCCCCACCCTCGTGGGCACCTCGTGGCTCCCCTAACCGACTTCTTTTGCCTATATATATATATCCATATACCCTAAAAACATCGGGGAACAGAATAGGTCGGGAGTTCCGCCACCGCAAGCCTCTGTAGCCACCAAAAACCAATCGGGACCCTGTTCCGGCACCCTGCTGGAGGGGGAATCCCTCACCGGTGGCCATCTTCATCATCCCGGCACTCTGCATGACGAGGTGGGAGTAGTTCACCCTCGGGGCTGAGGGTATGTACCAGTAACTATGTGTTTGATCTCTTTCTCTCTCATGTTCTTGATTCGGCACGATATTGATGTATCGCGAGCTTTGCTATTATAGTTGGATCTTATGATGTTTCTCCACCTCTACTCTCTTGTAATGGATTGAGTTTTCCCTTTGAAGTTATCTTATCGGATTGAGTCTTTAAGGATTTGAGAACACTTGATGTATGTCTTGCATGTGCTTATCTGTGGTGACAATGGGATATCACATGATCTACTTGATGTATGTTTTGGTGATCAACTTGCGGGTTCTGTGACCTCGTGAACTTATGCATAGGGGTTGGCATACGTTTTCGTCTTGACTCTCTGGTAGAAACTTTGGTGCACTCTTTGAAGTACTTTGTGTTGTTTTGAATAGATGAATCTGAGGTTGTGTGATGCATATTGTATAATCATACCCACAGATACTTGAGGTGACATTGGTGTATCTAGTTGACATTAGGGTTTTGGTTGATTTGTATCTTAAGGTGTTATTCTAGTACGAACTCTATGATAGATCGAATGAAAAGAATAGCTTTGTGTTATTTTACTACGGTCTCTTGAATAGATCGATCGGAAAGGATAACTTTGAGGTGGTTTCGTACCCTACAATAATCTCTTCGTTTGTTCTCCGCTATTAGTGACTTTGGAGTGACTCTTTGTTGCATGTTGAGGGATAGTTATATGATCCAATTATGTTATTATTATTGAGAGAACTTGCACTAGTGAAAGTATGAACCCTAGGCCTTGTTTCAACGCATTGCAATACCGTTTGTGCTCACTTTTATCATTAGTTACCTTGCTGTTTTTATATTTTCAGATTACAAAAACCTATATCTACCATCCATATTGCACTTGTATCACCATCTCTTCGCCGAACTAGTGCGCCTATACAATTTACCATTGTAATGGGTGTGTTGGGAACACAAGAGACTCTTTGTTATTTGGTTGCAGGGTTGTTTGAGAGAGACCATCTTCATCCTACGCCTCCCACAGATTGATAAACCTTAGGTCATCCACTTGAGGGAAACTTGCTACTGTCCTACAAACCTCTGCACTTGGAGGCCCAACAACGTCTACAAGAAGAAGGTTGCATAGTAGACATCAAGCTCTTTCCTGGCGCCGTTGCCGGGGAGGTGAGTGCTTGAAGGTATATCTTTAGATTTTGCAATCGAATCTTTTAGTTTCTTGTTTTAGCACTAGTTTAGTTTATAAAAGGAAAATTGTGCTCAAGTGCTAGAAGAAGAAGTCTATAAAATGTTTGGCACTGAATCTTTAAATGATGAGCATGATTACAATGTTGTGAGTATGAACTCTTTGAATATCCATGGTACTAATGATGATTGCACTATTCATGATTAAAATGTTTCCTATAAGCATGTCGATTTCTGTGGAGTGCATAGAGTTTGCAAATACATACCAAAAAGGGAAGATAGATTTTGTAAGAGGAATAAGTATTTGGAAACTAAATGGTTGCAAGAAAGGCCAGATGTTTGTGCTGAAAATTTAAACTTTCTTAGCCGTCCTTGTGAACTTTGCAATGAACGTGATCATTTCAGTACCCAATGCAAATTGTTTCATGATCGTATCGTGTCCAAAAGTTGTGATGACTTGATTTCCCTTGCACATCATAATGAACTTAGTTTGCTCTTGGGTTATGAAGAAATGAAACATATAACCAAGGTTATTCCAGAATTTGCCCTTGGTAGAGTTCTTGATTTTGATCTAGAGGAAAATTATATGTATTGTGCGGTGAATTTCATTGAAAATCCTTATATTGCCAAGTATATAAAGAAAAGAAAAGAAATAGAAGATGAAGAGAATACTAATGAAAGGGAAGAGACTTCCCAATATCCTCCTATTATTTCTTATGATGAATCAGGGAACGAGGAGGAGCTTTCTATTCAACCAATCTCATTAATAAGGAGCTCAAAAGAGAGGGTTAAACCCACACATGATGTGAAGAAGAAAATGAAAAGATGGAGAAGTAAAGGTAGAAAGGTATCTCTCCCAAATGATGTTGCTCCCATTTCTCATTGTGATGATGATAATTGCTATACTATTGGTGCTATCCATACTATTAATGATGAGAGTGATTATGCTTATGATATGAAAAGGCCCAAGCTTGGGGATGCTATGTTTGATGAAGATGATGTTTTTGAGAATATATTTGCTGCAATTAATGTTTGTCCCAAGCTTGGGGATGCTACGTTTAATGAAGTTGATATTTTTAGTCTCCCAAGTTTTGATATGCAAATTTATAATGATGGTAGCATGCCTCCTACTTATGATGATTATATTGATGAAAGTGGGTTTGGAAGAGTGTCAACTTTAGGAAGTAATGATTCCACTATTTTGGAGGGTGTTGAATCTTATTGTTACAATTATGAAATTGGATTTGGAGAGGTCATGACTTTATTTAGTAATGATTCCACTATCTTGGAAGAGGTTTCAATCGATTATGATGAGAACGAAGTTGCTACTTATGACAATTATTGTGATGAATCTTATGCTATAAAAAGTAGTGATGATTATATTTATAAAACTTGTCATGATTATGATTACCCTTTTTCTGAATATTACTCTTTTAATGTGGAAACAATTTATAGTATTCGAGTCTCTTATGATACTCCCACTATTCTGAGAGAGAAGAATTTTGCTTATGCGGAGAGTAGTAAATTTTTTATGCAAGTAGATCATGAAAAGAATGCTTTATGTGATAGTTATATTTTTGAATTCATTCATGATGCTAATGAAACTTATTATGAGGGAGGAACATATGCTTGTAGGAAATGCAATAATATCAAGTTTCCTCTCTATGTGCTTAAAGTTTTGAAGTTATGCTTGTTTTGCCTTCCTATGCTAGTTGATTATTGTTCCCATAAGTTGTTTGCTCACAAAATCCCTATGCATAGGAAGTGGGTTAGACTTAAATGTGCTAGTCATATTCTTCATGATGCTCTCTTTATGCTTTAATTCTTATGTCTTATGTGAGCATCATTGAAATCATCATGCCTAGCTAGGGGCGTTAAACGTTAGCGCTTGTTGGGAGGCAACCCAATTTTATTTTTGTTCTTTGAATTTTTCTTATGTTTAGTAATAAATAATTCATATAGCCTCTGTTTAGATGTGGTTTTATGTTTTAATTAGTTTTTGTGCCAAGTAGAACCTTTGGGAAGACTTGGGTGAAGTCTTTATGATCTTGCTGTAAAAAACAGAAAATTTAGCACTCACGAGATTAGCTGACATTTTTTACTGGAGAGTGATTTTAGGTTGATTCTTTTTGAATATGATTAATAGACAAATTCCTCAGGTCCACCAATTTATTTTAGAATTTTTGGAGTTCCAGAAGTATACTTTTGATACAGATTACTACAGACTGTTCTGTTTTTGACAGATTCTGTTTTCATTGTGTTGTTTGCTTATTTTGTTGAATCTATGAGTAGTATCGGAAGGTATGAACCATAGAGAAGTTGAAATACAGTAGATATTACACCAATATGAATTTAGAATGAGTTCACAACAGTACCTAAGTGGTGATTTATTTTCTTATACTAATGGAGCTTACGAGTTTTCTATTGAGTTTTGTGTTGTGAAGTTTTCATGTTTTGGGTAAAGATTTGATGGACTATGGAATAAGGAGTGGCAAGATCCTAAGCTTGGGGATGCCCAAGGAACCCCAAGGTAATATTCAAGGATAACTAAGAGCCTAATCTTGGGGATGCCCCGGATGGCATCCCCTCTTTCGTCTTCGTTCATCGGTAACTTTACTTGGAGCTATATTTTTATTCACCACATGATATGTGTTTTGCTTGGAGCTTCATTTTATTTTGTTTTGTTCTGCTTGATGTTTGGATAAAATACCAAGATATGAAATTATTAAATGTTAGAGGGTCTTCACATAGTTGCATAATTATTCGACTACTCATTGATCTTCACTTATATCTTTCGGAGTAGTTTGTCGGTTGCTCTAGTGCTTCACTTATATCTTTTAGAGCACGACGGTGGTTTTATTTTGTAGAAATAGATGAACTCTCATGCTTCACTTATATTATTTTTAGAGTCCTAAATAGCATAGTAATTGCTTTGGTTATGAAATTGGTCCTAATATGATGGGCATCAAAGATGGGTATAATAAAAACTTCCATATAAAGTGCATTGAATACTATGAGAAGTTTGATGCTTGATGATTGTTTTGAGATATGGAGGTAGTGATATTAAAGTTGTGCTAGTTGAGTAGTTGTGAATTTGAGAAATACTTGCGTTGAAGTTTGCAAGTCCCGTAGAATGCACGTATGGTAAACGTTGTGTAACAAATTTGAAACATGAGGTGTTCTTTGATTGTCATCCTTATGAGTGGCGGTCGGGGACGAGCGACGGTATTTTTTCCTACCAATCTATCCCCCTAGGAGCATGCGCGTAGTGCTTGGTTTTTGATGACTTGTAGATTTTTGCAATAAGTATGTGAGTTCTTTATGACTAATGTTGAGTCCATATACACACTCTCAACCTTCCACCATTGCTAGCCTCTTCGGTACCGTGCATTGCCCTTTCTCACTTTGAGAGTTGGTGCAAACTTCGCTGGTGCATCGGAACCCTGTGATACGATATGCTCTATCACACATAAACCTCCTTATATCTTCCTCAAAACAGCCACCATACCTACCTATTATGGCATTTCCATAGCCATTCCGAGATATATTGCCATGCAACTTTCCACCATTCCGTTTATCATGACATGTTTCATCATTGTCATATTGCCTTGCATGATCATGTAGTTGACATCGTATTTGTGGTAAAGCGACCATTCATAATTTTTCATACATGTCACTCTTGATTCATTGCCCATCCCGGTACACCACCGAAGGCATTCATATAGAGTCATACTTTGTTCTAGTATCGAGTTGTAATCATTGAGTTGTAAATAAATAGAAGTGTGATGATCATCACTCATCGAGCATTGTCCCAATGAAAAAAAGAGAAAGGCAAAATAAAAAAAGGGAAGGCCCAAAAAAAAGAAAAAAGATGCTACTATCGTTTTTCCACACTTGTGCTTCAAAGTAGCACCATGATCTTCATGATAGAGAGTCTCTTGTTTTGTCACTTTCATATACTAGTGGGAATTTTTCATTATAGAACTTGGCTTGTATATTCCAACGATGAGCTTCCTCAAATACCCTAGGTCTTCGTGAGCAAGCAAGTTGGATGCACACCCACTTAGTTTCTTGTGTTGAGCATTCATACATTTATAGCTCTAGTGCATCCGTTGCATGGCAATCCCTACTCCTTGCATTGACATCAATTGATGGGCATCTCACTAGCCTATTGATTAGCTGCTCAATGTGAGACTTTCTCCCTTTTTGTCTTCTCCACATAACCCCCATAATCATACTCTATTCCACCCATAGTTCTATATCCATGGCTCATGCTCATATATTGCGTGAAGGTTGAAAAAGTTTGAGATTACTAAATTATGAAACGATTGCTTGGCTTGTCATCGGGGTTGTGCATGATGAGAGCATTCTTGTGTGATGAAAATGGAGCATGACCAAACTACATGATTTTGTAGGGATGAACTTTCTTTGGCCATGTTATTTTGAGAAGACATGATTGCTTAGTTAGTATGCTTGAAGTATTATTATTTTTATGTCAATATTAAACTTTTGTCTTGAATCTTATGGATCTGAATATTCTTACCACAATAAAGAAGATTACATTGATAAATATGTTAGGTAGCATTCCACATCAAAAATTCTATTTTTATCATTTACCTACTCGAGGACGAGCAGGAATTAAGCTTGGGGATGTTGATACGTCTCCAATGTATCTATAATTTTTGATTGTTCCATGCTATTATATTATCTGTTTTGGATGTTTATGGGCTTTATTAAACACTTCTATATTATTTTTGGGACTAACCTATTAACCCAGAGCCCAGTGCCAGTTTCTGTTTTTCCCGTGTTTCAGTGTTTCGCAGAAAAGGAATATCAAACGGAGTCCAAACGAATGAAACCTTCGGGGGCCTGATTTTTGGAACGAATGTGATCCAGGAGACTTGGAGTTGAAGTCAAGGAAGCTTCGTGGTGGCCACGAGGCAGGGAGGCGCGCCCCCACCCTCGTGGACCCCTCGTGGCTCCCCTAACTGACTTCTTTCGCCTATATATATCCATATACCCTAAAAACATCGAGGAATAGAATAGATCGGGAGTTCCGCCGCCGCAAGCCTCTATAGCCACCAAAAACCAATCGGGACCCTGTTTCGGCACCCTGCCGGAGGGGGAATCCCTCACCGGTGGCCATCTTCATCATCCCGGCGCTCTCCATGATGAGGAGGGAGTAGTTCACCTTCGGGGCTGAGGGTATGTACCAGTAGCTATGTGTTTGATCTCTCTCTCTCTCTCTCTCTCTCTCTCTCGTGTTCTTGATTCGGCATGATCTTGATGTATCGCGAGCTTTGCTATTATAGTTGGATCTTATGATGTTTCTCCCCCTCTACTCTCTTGTAATGGATTGAGTTTTCCCTTTGAAGTTATTCTATCGGATTGAGTCTTTAAGGATTTGAGAACACTTGATGTATGTCTTGCATGTGCTTATCTGTGGTGACAATGGGATATCACGTGATCTACTTGATGTATGTTTTGGTCATCAACTTGCGGGTTCCCTGACCTCGTGAACTTATGCATAGGGGTTGGCACACGTTTTCGTCTTGACTCTCCGGTAGAAACTTTGGGGCACTCTTTGAAGTACTTTGTGTTGGTTTGAATAGATGAATCTGAGATTGTCTGATGCAGATCGTATAATCATACCCACGGATACTTGAGGTGACATTGAAGTATCTAGGTGACATTAGGGTTTTGGTTGATTTGTGTCTTAAGGTGTTATTCTAGTACAAACTCTATGATAGATCGAACGGAAAGAATAGCTTCGTGTTATTTTACTACGGTCTCTTGAATAGATCGATCGGAAAGGATAACTTTGAGGTGGTTTCATACCCTACAATAATCTCTTCATTTGTTCTCCGCTATTAGTGACTTTGGAGTGACTCTTTGTTGCATGTTGAGGGATAGTTATATGATCCAATTATGTTATTATTGTTGAGAGAACTTGCACTAGTGAAAGTATGACCCTAGGCCTTGTTTCAACACATTGCAATACCGTTTGTGCTCACTTTTATCATTAGTTACCTTGCTGTTTTTATATTTTCAGATTAGAAAAACCTATATCTGCCATCCATATTGCACTTGTATCACCATCTCTTCGCCGAACTAGTGCACCTATACAATTTACCATTGTATTGGGTGTGTTGGGGACAAAAGAGACTCTTTGTTATTTGGTTGCAGGGTTGTTTGAGAGAGACCATCTTCATCCTATGCCTCCCACAGATTGATATACCTTAGGTCATCCACTTGAGGGAAACTTGCTACTGTCCTACAAACCTCTGCACTTGGAGGCCCAGCAATGTCTACAAGAAGAAGGTTGTGCAGTAGACATCAGGGTGCGGGATGGAGCACCGTTGGTGCCGGCAGGTCGAGTTAAGGAGAAGGTGCGATGCGATGAGTGTACAACCTCTTTGGTGGCACCGAGTAGGCCTTGGCTTCATCCGAGGATTCGATGAGGATGCTGCAGTTCTGGTGGAGCGGGTTAAGGCGGCATTGTGGGGATGGAGCAGTCGGATAGAAGAGGCGATTGAGGGAGTCCTGGACTAGGGGGTGTCCGGATAGCCGAACTATCATCATTGGCCGGACTCCAAGACTATGAAGATACAAGATTGAAGACTTCGTCCCGTGTCCGGATGGGACTTTCCTTGGCGCGGATGGCAAGCTTGGCAATACGGATATGTAGATCTCCTACCATTGTAACCGACTCTGTGTAACCCTAGCCCTCTCTGGTGTCTATATAAACCGGAGGGTTTTAGTCCATAGGACGAACGACAATCATACCATAGGCTAGCTTCTAGGGTTTAGCCTCCTTGATCTCGTGGTAGATCCACTCTTGTACTACCCATATCATCAATATCAATCAAGCAGGAGTAGGGTTTTACCTCCATCTAGAGGGCCCGAACCTGGGTAAAAACGTCGTGTCCCTTGTCTCCTATTACCATCCGCCTAGACGCAAAGTTCGGGACCCCCTACCCGAGATCCGCCGGTTTTGACACCGACATTGGTGCTTTCATGAGAGTTCCTCTGTGTCGTCGCTTATAGGCCCGATGGCTCCTTCGATCATCAACAACAACGAAGTCCCGGGCGAGACCTTTCTCCCCGGACAGATCTTCGTATTCGGCGGCTTTGCACTGCGGGCCAATTCGCTTGGCCATCTGGAGCAGATTGAAAGCTACGCCCCTGGCCATCAGGTCAGATTTGGAAGTTTGAACTTCACGGCCGACATCTGCGGAGACTTGATCTTCGACGGATCCGAGCCACAGCCGTGCGCGCCGCACTGTCGCGATGGGCATGATCTAGCTCTGCTGCCGGACAGTGCCCTGGAGGCCGCACAAGAGTCCGTTCTGACCCTTAACTCGGAGCCGACTGCGCCGATCGAGGATGGGTGGCTAGACACTGCCTCGGGGACTGCTACCTCTACGGTGATGGAGCCGAATATCGACCCTGTCCCTTGTGAAGCTCGTGACTCTGAGGTGCCGGACTCCTCGCCGGACTCCGAACCTCCCGCGCCCCTACCAATCGAATCCGATTGGGCGCCGATCATGGAGTTCACCGCTTGCGGACATCTTTCAACACTCGCCCTTTGGCGACATCCTGAATTCGCTAAAGTATCTCACGTTATCAGGAGAGCCCTGGCCGGACTACGGTCAGGACGGTTGGGATGCGGACGACGAAGAAATTCAAAGCCCACCCACCACCCACTTTGTAGCCACTGTCGACGATCTAACCGACATGCTAGACTTCGACTCCAAAGACATCGACAGTATGGACGACGATGTCGGAGATGACCAAGAACCAGCGCCCATGGGGCACTGGAAAGCCACCTCATCATACGACATATACATGGTGGACATCCCAAAGGATGGGAATGGCGAGGAAACAGCGGAGGAAGACCCCTCCAAGAAACAGCCTAAGCGCCGGCGTCAGTGGCGCCGCTCTAAATCCCGCCACAGCAAGAATGGAGATTCCGGCATCGGAGACAATAACACCCCGGACAGTGCCGAAGACAACCCCCTCCAGCAAGATTCAGCACAAGAGGACGGAGAAGCCAGCCCTCACGAGAGAGCGGTAGACGAAGAGGTAGAGGACGATAATTACATGCCTCCCTCTGGAGACGAGGCAAGCCTCGACGATGACGAATTCATCATGCCTGAGGATCCCGTCAGACAAGAGCGTTTTGAACGCAGGCTTATGGCCATGGCAAGCAGCCTCAAGAAAAAGTAGCAATAGCTTAGAGCTGATCAAGATCTGCTAGCTGACAGATGGACCGAAGTCCTCGCGGCCGAAGAGCACGAACTCGAACGCCCCTCCAAAAGCTACCCCAAACGCAAGCTGCTCCCCCGATTAGAGGAGGAAGCATATAAACCTACATCACCAGCGCACAATACGGCTGACCGGCCACCTCGGGGCCGCGACAGAGAGGCCTCTAGGCCCTCCACTAAAGTCGTACCCCGACATCGCTCGAAAAGTACAAAGCCACGGGGGAATGCGTCGGACTTGCCAGACATATTGGAGGATAAGGCGAGACAATCAAGATCGATCTATGGATCGCGTGGGCGCCCCACGATATGCGACGACAACCGTCACGCCGGATATAGCAAGTCTGACCGGGCCGAACAAAGTAGACAAAGCTCGTTTGAGCTACGTCGTGATATAGCCCAATATAGAGGCGCCGCACACCCACTATGCTTCACAAATGAAGTAATGGATCATCAAATCCCAGAAGGGTTCAAAACCATGAACATTGAATCCTATGATTGCACAACAGACCCCGTGGTTTGGATTGAAGACTATCTCCTTCATATCCACATGGCCCATGGTGATGATCTTCACGCCATCAAATACCTCCCACTCAAGCTTAAAGGACCAGCTCGGCATTGGCTTAACAGCTTGCCAGCAGAATCAATTGGGTGTTGGGAGGACCTGGAAGCCGCATTCCTTGATAACTTCTAGGGCACATATGTGCGACCACCAGACGCTGATGACCTAAGCCACATAATTCAGCAGCCAGATGAATCGGCCAGACAATTCTGGACACGGTTCTTAATCAAGAAAAATCAAATCGTCGACTGTCCGGGTGCGGAGGCCCTCGCAGCCTTCAAACATAACATCCGAGACGAGTGGCTTGCCCGGCACCTAGGACAGGAAAAGCCGAAATCCATGGCAGCCCTCACATCACTCATGACCCGCTTCTGCACGGGAGAGGACAGCTGGCTAGCCCGCAGTAACAACCTCAACAAAAATTCTGACAGTCCGGATACCAAGGACCGCAATGGCAGGTCGCGTTGCAACAAACACAAACGCCGCATTAACGGCGACAACACTAAAGATACGACAGTCAACGCCGGATTCAGAGGCTCCAAACCCGGTCAACGGAAAAAGCCATTCAAAAGAACTACTCCGGGTCCGTCCAATTTGGACCGAATACTCGACCGCTCGTGCCAGATACACGGCACTTCAAAAGCCAGCTAATCACACCAACAGGATTGTTGGGTATTCAAGCGAGCAAGTTAATTGCGAAAACAATGACAAGGGGCTGCATAGCGATGACGAGGAGGAGACCCGCCGCCGAACAATAGAGGATGAAGGGTTTCCCCCACAAGTGCGGACGGTGAACATGATATACGCAACCCACATACCCAAAAGGGAGCGGAAGTGCACTCGAGGACGATACGCGATGGAGCGATCGCCCCAAAGTTCAACCCATGGTCCTCCTGCCCGATCACTTTTGATCGAAGGGACCACCCCACCAGCATCCACCATGGTGGGTTCGCCGCATTGGTTCTAGACCCAATTGTCGATGGATTTCACCTCACCAGAGTCCTAATGGACGGCGGCAGCAGCCTGAACCTGCTCTATCAGGATACAGTGCGCAAGATGGGCATAGACCCCTCACGGATTAAACCCACAAAAACAACCTTCAAAGGCGTCATACCAGGTGTAGAGGCCAATTGTACAGGCTCAGTTACACCGGAAGTGGTCTTCGGATCCCCGGATAACTTCCAAAGCGAGGAGTTAATCTTCGACATAGTTCCATTCCGCAGCAGCTATCATGCTCTGCTCGGACGGACCGCGTTTGCAAAGTTCAATGTGGTGCCGCACTACGCATACCTCAAGCTCAAGATGCCAGGCCCTCGAGGAGTCATCACGGTCAACGGAAACGCTGAACGCTCTCTCTAAACGGAGGAGCATACAGCGGCGCTCGCGGCAGAAGTATAGAGCAGCCTCTTAAGGCAATTCTCGAGTCCGACCGTTAAGCGACCGGACACTACTAAGCGCGCCCGGAGTAACCTACAACAAGACCACCTGGCACGTTCCGAGCACGCGTAGCAATGCGGCCCCAACCCCAGCCCTCGCAAATTTGCAAGACCAAGATTGCCAGATATCATTACGCTCTGGAGATACCATGGGCATAGAGGGAGGGGCACGACCACGGCAGGCCCAGAGTGCGGCTCAACCACACCAGGGGCTCCCAAGTGTGTCATCCTTTTTCTTTCTTTTCTTATCCACATGACTCCACTTACCAGAGGCCCTGTCCGGCAGTAGACCTGCCGAACTCACGATGCAACAGCCAGGGAAGGAGAAGAGCTGCGACGAGTATCCAGGTGGTCTCCATTACGAGCATTATACCTGTTTTATATACACCATTCCGCAGCCTACCCCTAGAGGGGGACATGCTAAATAGTTCCATCCCTTGCTTATCGCACTATTTGTATCGTTCTGCATTCGTGGCAGTATTTTTCTGAATAAACAATCCATTGCTTTTTGCCTATAATTGCATTCCTTTTTTATACATATGTTCATTTATGACATGTTGCATCCGTACACTTTGGTACGGCTAAATACACCAGGGGCTTAAGTTCCCCACGTCATGGTGTGATAAGTCCGAACACTTTCACAAGTGCGGCACCCCGAACTTATAGCACTATATGCATCGGCTCCGAATCATGTCTTGGGTCAATAGTTGGGTTTGCCCGGCTCCCATGGTTTGGTACCTTACGTTCCGTTATATCGGCTAAGGTAGCGTTGGGAGAACCACTGCGATTGCGCCCCAGTTGAGCTGGGCGAGCGCCTCAGTGGAGAAAGCTAAAACTGACCGTGATGATGAGGCAAGAGCCGGTCGCTGTTCGAGAGGTTTTTTCGAGTCCCTAAAGACTTATGCCGCTTAGAGCGAGGAACCGGCTTTGTTCGGCCCAGGCGTGGATAGCGCCCCAAATTCGGCCTTCCGAACACTAGGGGCTTCGCCGAAATTTAAAATTATAGAATTCTATGGCTAAGTGAGAGTGTTCAAGCATTATAAGTCCGGTTGCCTCGTTCGTTGTGTTGAGCGCCTCCCTAGATGGACCCAAAAATGGGAACAAGAGCGCTCAAGTTTATCCTGAACACCCCAGCACTCGTGGCATGGGGGCTGAAGCCGACGACTTGCCATCTCTCAGATTTGATGAACGGCCGCACATAAGGTAATATTTTAAATTAACAAGCGTTGCTTAGCGCATATGAACAAAGTTTTCAGTGCACAGGATAACAAAATGCGAGTCTACTCAAATATTACATCTTTGGAGCACTCACCCACAATAATGCGGGCACCCTTCAGGACACCCTTATAATACATCTCGGGCGTGCGATACTCCTTGCCCGCCGGTGGCGCGTCTGTCACAAGCTTCTCAGCGTCCATCTTGCCCCAGTGCACTTTAGCATGGGCAAGGGCCCGACAGGCACCTTCAATGCAGGCGTAGTGCTTGATGACTTCAACCCAGGGACACGCATCCACCAGCCGCCGCACCAGGCCGAAGTAGCTCCCAGGCATGGCCTCTTTGGGCCACAGCTGAACTATGTGGCCCTTCATGCCCTGTTCGGCCACCTTGTGGAGCTCGACCAGCTGCTTCAGCTGGTCGCTAAGGGGCACCGGATGTTCGGCCTCAGCATACTGAGACCAGAACACCTTCTCCGTTGAGCTCCCCTCCTCGGCTCTGTAGAAAGTGGTAGCATCGGACATGCTACGAGGCAGATCTGCGAACGCTCCTGGAGAGTTTCGAATCCGGGTAAGTAATAGGTAATTCACATTTACATGCTTGCTTTGCATGAAGAATGCCTTACCCGCCGCTATCTTCTTCAATGCCTCGATTTCCTGGAGGGCCTTGTGGGCTTTGGCCTTAGCGGCTTTGGCACTCTCAAGAGCCGACGCAAGCTCGGATTCTCGAGTCTTCGAGTCACGCTCCAAACTCTCGTGTTTTTCCACGAGAGCCTGGAGCTCTTGCTGTACCTCCGCCACCCACTCCTCCTGCTTCTCTCGCTTGGCGTGTTCAGCGTCAAGATTATGCTCGGCCGCATGACACCGCCTCCTTTAGGGTCGCCACCTCGCTCAGAGCCCCGGAGTACCCACGTTATCCTTGTCATTCCTCTTGCAACCAAATCCTTTTCTCAGAAGGTACAACTTTAATAAGGTGCTACTCACCTTCCTTGTCCTCGAGCTGCTTCTTGCACGGCCGAGCTCTCTCTCGAGCGCCGAGGCTTTGCTTCAAAGCATTGACCTCCATGATCGGTCGGCAGAGGTCGAGAGTGCAGCCTGCATTCCCATATTGACATATTTTTTAAGACTCTTGCATATATCTTTTTAGATCCTCAGTCCGGCTTTTCTTTTCGAACACCGAACCGAGCATTAGGGGCTACTGTCCATGCGGTACTATTTTACATATATTAAAATTCTTACCTCAAAGCCTGTTAGAAGGCTGCTGCAGGCTTCGGTCAGCCTGCTTTTGGCGAGCTGAACCTTTTGAATCACCGCACTCATGACAGTGCGGTGTTCCTCTTTGATGGAAGCGCTGTTGAGCGCCTCCAGCAAATTATCCGGCGCCTCCGGTTGGACAGAGGCCGCTGGCGTCATAGTCTTGCCCTTCTTACAAAGGGCCGCCACGGACTCGTAACCACCGCAGGTTCCAGCAGGAGTCCGTACAAAGTCCGGGAGGTTGCCTTGCGGCATCTCCGGGGCCTCCTCCTCCTGGTGGGTCCCTTTCTGGGATCCCACCTCGGCGTCGTCGGCGTCACGGGGGGTGGAGGCGGTCGGAAGTGAAGTACTATCCACATCCGACGTACCCAAGGACCTGCTCGACGAAGCGGGAAGATCGTCCTTGGGCGGACTACAGGGTTGTATGCGGCATTAGAAAGACACCATGTGGCAAAAAGAAAAATCATGAAGTTATTCAGCAGTCTGGACACTTACGATCTCGCCAGGGGCTTGACCCTTGAGGGCCACTCCTCGTTGCCGTCGACGACGTTGGCGGAACAGTCCGGGGGAAGGGTCCTTCCCTTCTTGGACCCTTCAGCCTCCCTTGTTGGGGAGGCCTTCCTATTCCTCTCTCCCCCCGCTGGGGGAGAGGCCTCTTTCTTCTCCTCCTCGTCCTCATGGGAGGAGTCCGCCTCGGAGTCATCGCACGATGAATCCGATACCACCTGACGCCGGGAACTCCTTCGGGTTCCCGTGGCCTTCTTCTTGGCCTTCTTCTCCGGCACTACGTAAGGTGCCGGGACCAGCAACCCTGTCAAACGGGCATCCGCTAGGTCCTATGGAAGGGGAGCCGGACAGTTAACCTGCCCGGATGTCTCCTGCCAGGCTTGTTAAAGGTATTGGGAGATTAGATCCCACATAGAGTCAAACTATGAAAGCAAGTGTCCCATAAAGGATAACATGGCTTACCTCGCCAGCTGGACGCTGCAAGCTGGATCCGCGATCTTCAGAAGCGGATGCGGGAGCCTCGGCGCCCTTGAACAGCACCCTCCAGACGTCTTCGTACGTACTGTCGAAGAGTCCGCTCAAGGTCTAGTGTTGTGCCGGATTGAACTCCCACAAATTGAAGTCCCGCTGTTGGTAGGGGAGAATCTGGCGGATGAGCATGACCTAGATTACATTGACAAGCTTGAGCTTCTTGTTCACCAGGGTTTGGAGACAGGATTGAAGTCCGGTCAACTCTTCCGAATTACCCCACAGCAGGCCCTTCTCCTTCCAGGAAGTGAGCCGCATGGGGATGCAAGATCTGAATTCGGGGGCCGCTGCCCATTTAGGGTCACGCGGCTCGGTGATGTAGAACCACCCCGATTGCCACCCTTTGATGGTTTCCACAAAGGCGCCCTCGAGCCAAGTGACGTTGGGCATCTTGCCCACCATGGCGCCTCCGCTCTCCGCTTGGCTGCCCTTCACAACCTTCGGCTTGACATTGAAGGTCTTTAGCCACAAGCCGAAGTGGGGCTGGATGTAGAGGAAGGCCTCGCACACGACGATAAATGCCGAGATGTTGAGGATGAAATTCGGGGCCAGATCATGGAAATCTAGGCTGTAGTAGAACATGAGCCCCCGGACAAAGGGGTGGAGTGGGAAGTCCAGTCCGCGGAGGAAATGGGGAAGGAATACCACCCTCTCATGGGGCCCAGGGGTGGGGATGAGCTGCCCCTCGTCGGGAAGCCGGTGCGCGATATTGTTGGACAAATATCCGGCGCTGCGCAGCTTCTTGATGTGCCCCTCCATGACGGAGGAGGCCATCCACTTGCCTCCCGCTCCGGACATGGTTGGAGAAGGTTGAGGTGAGATGTGCGGACTTGGGCGCTGGAGCTCGAGTGCACGGAGATGGATAAGCAAAGGAGGAAGAAGGCATAGGTAAAAAGGTGGATCCTTATCCCCTTATATATGGGCGGACGAAACTATACGTCCCCACCGGCCTGATAAAACTTGCTTATCTCCCAAGTGCCGCAATCAATGGCGCGGTTGGGTTACCCACATCCGTATTGATGGGAATCCCGGAATAAGGGGAACACAATCTCTGCTTCGACAAGACGTGCCAAGGAAACCGCTTCGCTAAACGCGCTGAGGTGGTATAATAAAAACGATTCGAGTAAAGTCTTGGTTGTGGTGTGACGTCACGCCACAAAATACGTCAGCAGATTGAACCCGTGTAAATATTATTCTCTCTACGGTGGTATGTGGAATTTATTTTACAGAGCCGGACAATATCCTGGTGTTCACAATCTTCTATGAATTATTTGGAGGAGGAACCCGCCTTGCAACGCCGAAGACAATATGCGCGCCGGACTCGTCGTCATTGAAGCCTAGTTGAGGGGCTATTGAGGGAGTCCTGGACTAGGGGGTGTCCGGATAGCCAAACTATCATCATTGGCCGGACTCCAAGACTATGAAGATACAAGATTGAAGACTTCATCCCGTGTCCGGATGGGACTTTCCTTGGTGTGGAAGGCAAGCTTGGCAATACGGATATGTAGATCTCCTACCATTGTAACCGACTCTGTGTAACCCTAGCCCTCTCCGGTGTCTATATAAGCCGGAGGGTTTTAGTCCATAGGACGAACAACAATCATACCATAGGCTAGCTTCTAGGGTTTAGCCTCCTTGATCTCGTGGTAGATCCACTCTTGTACTACCCATATCATCAATATCAATCAAGCAGGAGTAGGGTTTTACCTCCATCGAGAGGGCCCGAACCTGGGTAAAAATGTCGTGTCCCTTGTCTCCTGTTACCATCCGCCTAGACGCACAGTTCGGGACCCCTACCCGAGATCCGCCGGTTTTGATACCAATAGCGATCGTCGGAGCAGCTCCTTGGAGGTGGAGGACGGGGCGGCTGAACCGCCGAGACGATGAGATGGACGACGGATCCTCATCCGGGGAGATGGATGAGGGACGTCAAGCTATTGCGATGGACGACGTCATCGGGGAAGAGGCTCTGGCTGGGCAGCGGTGAGGTGGCAAACGAAGGAGGGTGGGGTTTCGCGGCTGGAGCGGAGAGGTTATGGCGGCCTAGGATTTCGAATGGCAAAAAGGAGGCGATGGGAGGGGGTGAACCATGACTTAGGGACGCGCTTGTCCAAAAATGTAGGGTGTGTTACAAAAGTACCCCCACTGATTTGAACTAGCGGCCCTTTCGGCTCAGGGTTAGAAGGGGGATTTCGTGTGTCGGGATTTGGCAGCTCGAGGGAGTTTTCGCGCGCGTTGTAATTTCGGGATAGCAAGGTGCGGGTTGTGAAGGCGCCAGTTTTGGGAGCACGATATCTGAATTTTCGGGATATAACAAGGCGCGGGTTGAATTTCAAGGACAAGCCTAACGTGTAATATTGTACTTGTACGTACCAAATCAATTCACACTTCCCTCAACCAAAAAGTAAACAAAAAAAATACTATTCACACCACACAAAGAGAGAGTCTTGCCCCGTTTTACTATAAAAATGCTATTCAAAGCTACTCCCTCCTTCCATCTATATAGGGCCTAATGCGTTTTTCGATGCTAACTTTGACCAAATATTAGAGCAATAATATATGACATGCAACTTACACAAAGCACACCATTAAATTCGCTGCAGTGAAAGGTTTTTCAATGATATAATTTTCACATTGTGCATGTCATGTACTATTAATCTTGTCAATAGTCAAAGGCGGTCTTAAAAACGATTACGCCTCTATATAGATGGAAGGAGGGAGTATGAATCCATGTTATGTCCAATTAAACTTTTTTCGCTGTTTGTATAATGCATGTAACCTACTCATACCAACATTTTAGTGCATTCCAAATGTCTATACTATCGCTGCAATTGAACTGAATTTGAATTCATTTCTATTTCAATAAGAATCTACAACCATGATTGTTGCTAACTTCAACCATCATTCGTGTATTACCTTAATAACACACCACATGATTACTATAGAGATAGATATGAACTATGTGTACTACATGAACTCCAATTCTATTTTTTGAATACACTTGATGTTGATTCCAAATAATAGTACATTTGATATACTAACTGTATATTCATAATCTAAACCATGTTCCATACGTGTACAACGTGTTTATCACACATAGTATAGTGCCCCGCCCCTACATTATGACAAGTATTTAGACTTGAGCTGCAAAAGCCACACATTAGCCCAAATTATGATCAATGTTGTATATATTATACGTAGTACTAGCAAGATGCCCATGCGTTCCACAGAACATCAACATGATCAAGGGGAGGCCTAATTTGCAAATATGGAGAGGGGTGTGGGTATCTTTTTTCAAAATTGCCATAGTTTCCTTCCTATCCGTCAAATATAAATCGGACGACCTATATTGCAAGAAGGCAGGCACACCATCATCAACAACTCCATTTTTTATAAGAGTAGAGATAAATATATTATATGTAGTATAACATGTTCATAACCACACCATGTGTATCACTGTTATATATATTCACACATGCGTCGGTTTAAAACACTATGATAAATTCTTCAAATATCTGAATTCGCTTTTTATAATGAAGTATGATCTCTATTTGTCTTTTACACCCGCACAATCCTCTTATCTTTGTAGCTAGCGCTAACTTTCTCTCATGCATGCACACGCCCACATCCCTCTCACCCTCCCTCAGCATTCTCTAGCTCCATCATGCAAATTCGTCTTTTCACTTTAGGTCGTTCACCCATGGTGTGTGTAGGCCCCCAGCTCCTTCTTTACGGTACACATCGATCGATATGCCTCTCTAGCCAGGTGTGCCTAGCACAAACACAAGCTTCCCCTCTTCTCTTATCACCGTCCATGCCTCACTCCCACCACTCTTTTCATCGATCTCGTACTCGCACACTCCATCCCCCTTGATATAGTATGACTCTCGCACCACCTCCTAGATGCATCCCTCTCTCTCCTTCTCCACGTGCCTCATTTGCTTCTAACACACACATGCATGTATACCGATTGATCTCCCAACATATACCTAGGTCCACTTTAACTATTCCCCCCCATCGATCGACGTACCTCACAAGTTATGTCTCTCCTTTCTCTGACAAAGGACGATTGATCTTCCTATGTAGTTATGTCTGCTTACCATAGCCATATCCTCCCCCTCATCATTCGTGCATGCCTTCTGACCCGTCTCTCACACGCACGTGCACAAACAGGCAGCCATCCCCTCTCTTATTGATATTGCAGGCGTGCCCTCTGGTTGTCTAGCAAGCCTGTCCCACCATTTGTTAGAAACAACTCCACTACCACCCCCTCCAACACTCTAGCTCTGTCTCTCTCCCAACCTTATTCCTCTCCTACACATATGCATGGATGTCGATCTATCTCCCTTAATACATGAGGTAGATCGATCTCCCTTAATACATGAGGTAGGCATCTCTCCTCCTCCACACATATACCAGCCATTGTACCTCTATAGTTAATTAGGCCTCCCCCCACCACACACTAATAGTCGAGCGTTGTAGGTAGGCATCCATGCCATAGAGACAAACTGCACCTGTCCCCTCTCATGTTCCAGTAGGCCAGCCACTCTATATCTTTGACGTGGGCACACACAAATTCGATGGCACTCTTTATCGATCGCGCACGTGCACACACACACACACATCATCCCTCTATTTGATTCTATGGACACCTCAAGCCGATGATACCTCCACTCTCTTCTCGTGGATTACCCCTCTATATATATGATATATCCAGGACTCTATTTCACACACATTGCATATGTTACATTTTTTGATTGACCCCCCCCAAAAAAAACTCTCAGGAACCCACACACTATATCTCGCTACATTTGTATCTCTCTCACACAACCCCACGTAGGTGGTGTACGTATACAAGAAGAGAATAGGTGCACCGTGCATGTACTCACGCTTCGTGCCCAGCCACACCCACGCGGCTACACGGTTGAGCTCATTTCTATATGAAATGGCAGCCCACGTGCTAATTTGAACGCGTGTAGCGGTTGTTTACCTACGGAGGTCGTGTATCACGTGTGCACGAAACAAAGTTCGACTTGATGCGTTGGCGCGTTATTTTTAAATAAAGTTATATCGCTCAATGGCACGTACATAGAATATAAAACGATTTTTACGGAGAAAAAGGTAGTCCGCTTCACTATATACAATGGAGCCTGCCTACCTAGTTTGTCTCTCTTCAGAGTATCTCACACAAGGCTACGGTGGCCTCTCTCTCTCTCTCTCTCTCTCACCGTTGGTCACTGATCCGGCCGCATCCTGTCCGCCGGCAGAAAGGGAGGATGTGCATTGTTTCTCCGTTCGACGGCGCCGAGGCAGCACGTCCCGATCTGCGGTACACGCCGTTCTCTCTAACCAAGCTCCGGCGTGGTAGGGCCTACGCCACACCTGCTCGCTGCCGCAGTATGGGCAGATTCCGCCTGCCGTCGCTCACCTAGTTACATCCCGACGACCTCCAGGTATCCCCTTCGGCCTTGCTCCACTACCCGTCTTCCCACGTCGCTGCATGTGGATCTTCCATAGTTCTTTGCCCAAAACGTAGCTCGTCCGGCGTACTTTCCATATTGCAATCTCGTCCTCACACCGTTTTAGACAAACACAACCGTGTTGTTATCTTCCTTAGGACAAGGAATATGCTTCTTTTTGTCATCGCATGTGTCATCAACTGTTATTGGCCATAATTGTTTCCTTTCTACCTCTTTTTTGCAAACAGGCTATCCATTTCACCTCGTTGCTATTGCGACCTTTTGGTGAACTGCACAAATCACTTTTTTCTTAAGAGTGTTTTGTGCGCTTGTACTAAAATGTCACACGGGCAACGTCTCTACATTTCAAAGGCGATCGCACAAAGGGAGATTGGTTTTGCTCTATCCTCCTCATCCAACTCCGAGCCTAATCTTCTCCAACTAGTTAGTCTTAAGAGAGACTGCAAAGGTGACCGACTTCTATTTGTGTGTTTATTGTTTCATCAGCAGTCCTCTATTATCGTAATCACACTTAATATCTTTGGAACAGGGACGCTCAACTCTATTTTAGTGGAACTGCACAAAATTATCGGAATGTTGCATGCTCCAGACAGCTACTTTTTTCCCAACATGCCTTGTTGATTTAGACAGAGCTGGGGGGACGTTGCTGCCAATGAAAGCATGCATCAATTTTAATTTAACACCTTCTCACAACTTTGTCTTCAGTTGTGATGTAAATATTAGCTCTGATTAGCAAGGAAGTTCGTTTTTTTGTTTCTGAAAGAGCATCGATGGCAAGACACACGAAACAAAAGCTGGAAGCTCACACCATTGTACAATTTCATGTCACTGGAAAATTATTTGCATAGTACGTCAATTATGTAAACAAATGCTGGAAGCTTGATAGCATTGCCAGAAGCCTCTTCGGCATCCGGGTCCATGTGCCATGCACAAAATTACACTCCTTCGTTCCTAAATACTTGTCTTTTTATAAATTTCAAATGGGCATATTTTAGAGTGTAGAATCACTCATTTTTCTTCGTATGTCTACTCCCTCCATTCCTAAATATTTGTCTTTCTTGAGATTTCAACAAGTGACTACATACGGAGCAAAATGAGTGAATCTACACTCTAAAATATGTCTATATACATCCGTATGTAGTAGTCCATTCGAATATCTAAAAAGACAAATATTTGAGTAGTCACTCGTTGAAATCTCTAGAAAGACAAATACTCCGGAGTATATTTAAGAACCAAGGGGGTAGTGCACAGCCACATGGGAGACACAGCCCGGTCGTTGCGCCGCATTAATAGTGAGTAATGAGCAGTCAAATCATAAGCCCCACCTTTCCCACTATAAGTTGCTCGGAAGAAGCAACCATCAATACACTCTTCTTTCAATCCGCTCATACTACTCCATCCGTCACTGTTTATAGAGCGCGCATCAGAAAAAGAAAAAATCTCTGGGACTAAGGCGACTAGCGATCGGCCTGAAAAATACCATTGGTAGTTATAGCACGGCATCTATTACTAGGGGAAATAATGCGTACACACATGCATGCAGTGCTTCCACCCCGTAGTACATCGAGAGAAAATTGTGGACTTGATTGTGGTTACCACACCCTAATTAACTGAGCATTAAACCAAACACGTCTAAAGTCTCTCTGGTGGTGGAAATGCATTGAGAGAAATGCATCATAATGAAGCGCGTCCTATAAACTATGATAGAGGGAGGAGTAGTATGAAGGCGCAAAACCAAGTATGCGTATGGCCAGTCGGTCAACGCACCTCCTCTTGGCATATCACTGACATGTGGGACCGGAGTGTGAGCAAACCGATCTCAACTGACGGCAAAATGGCCAACCTGCCGTTCCTTGAGAGAGACGAGGAGCGAGAACACACAGACGGGCTCGCACAGAGGCCAAGATATATTCGAGCATGGTTGATCAATATCATCATTACATGTTGGGCTGCTGTTTTCCACCCTTCTCCGGAATAAATGTGTACTTTATCAAAGATTAAAAAAATAAGAGTACAAAGGCTCCACCATGCGGTTCTCGCAGTAGTACTACTCGTACTACTAAACCTTGCGCTTGGCTCTTCGCCTCTTCGTGAAGTCGAACAATGATGGTACTCCATATGTTCGGTACTACAGTGTATGCCTCTGGCAATCTGACACCGAATGAACTGATGCATGTCCACCGCCTGGGCGAGGGTACGTTGCATTAGTCAAAAGGCGTAAGCGAGCTTCACCTTGTCCTGCAAGCTTCTCCTCATTCTGCGAGTTGATGGGACACACCAAAAAGTAGTGCTAGTACATACTCCCTCCTTTCTGGTAAATATGGCTTAATCTTTTTTGTGAGTAAATGAGAGAGCTTTATTCAAATATAAGCATTCTTAGGACGATCAGCCAAGACACTGGTCACTAGGAAGCGAGGTACCCCACAAAAAAACAAGTAGGAAGCGAGGTGTTTCATCAAGCCAGCTCTCGGCCACATTCAAAGTGCAGTAAGCATGGTTCGCACAAAGATGTGCCGCAAGGTTTGCCGACCTTTTTACATGCTGAATAACAAAAAAAGAGAAAATATTTTTGTAGCGACCAGACCTCAAACAGTCTGATCTCTGTGCATCAATGTCATCCCTGGATCGGTAATGCTGACACGCACAGAACTCGAAGGATTTATAACTGAGTAGCAATCACACACTTATTACATCGAATATCTCAAAAGAGAACTTATTACAATAAATATGGCTTAAGGCCATCTAATGACGATAACATCGGAAGGCTTGGAAGATAAGCGAGTCCATCAACTCCAACGGCATCACTGAGTATAAGATCACGACCTAAGGCACCTTACTCATCGTCTGAAAAGTCTGCAACATGAATGTTGCAGCCCGAAAACGGGTCAGCACATGGAATATACTGGAAATGTAACACAAAGAGAGTACTGAACAGAATAATGCTATCACTACATGCATATATGGCTGGTGGAAAGCTCTATGGTTACAGTTTTGCATAAATCCAATTTTTCCCTACAACAAAGGAATAAATTTTATTTAACTATCATGGTGGTTGTTAAACATTGAGAAGGTTCCTCCAACTCAATCCCAATTAAGCATCATCATTAACCCAACAAAATTTAATTAAGTAACATGATGAGATTCACATGATAATCCAAGTACTAGATACTCAAAACATCCATAAGCGGGGTCACGGCTAACCATGATTAGTTTATACACTCTGCAGAGGTTTGCGCACTTTTCCCCGCAAGACTCGATCTCCTCCGTTTGATTTCTCGCACTACATAGTGTTTGAGAAATCGATGACCGAGACACAATCTTTCAAAAGCATTAACTCTTTACTCTGGGTAGACAGTACCAACCTACATCCCCTACATCTGCTAGCCTACCACTGAAACAGGTCACACAACATACTCAACTATGCTCGAGCCCATAGTAGCTTGCGGCTGCACACGGAAGTTTCTAGGATGAATAATCTCATGATCCCTTTGAGCCTGGGTGGCGGTCCATAGGAGAATCACACGGTACCCTGGGATTTCCAAAAATACAGGCAACACTGGGTTCCCCAGGTGCCTCAATCCACCAAGATGTGAATTTAAGTTGCCACATTAAGTAAACCATTAATTAAACAATCTCACATCTGTCATGTAAAACACTCACCCAATCCACGTCTACTAGCATAACATAGCAATATAAGCAAATGTAGAAGTAACTCCCAAAGGTTTGATAATAAAACAGGTAATAGGTACTACCTCATCTACTTCCCAAAACCCACATATTAATCAGATCCTAATCATGCAATTGTTTGAGGATTGATCTAATGCAATAAAACTGGGTAGTAAAGAGGTATGATCAAAGTGTTACTTGCCTTGCTGATGATCCGTCAAACCTAGAGACTCGAAGTAGCAAGCGGCACACTCCGGGTACTCTATCGCAAACAAACAAGCATACAATAAGCACTCATCTAATGCACAGGTAAAACTCAATAAGAGATCTAACCAGAAAGGTCAACTTAAGAACTCCGGTTTGCAAAAAGAATCAAATCAAACGAAGCAACGAAGTCAAACGACGAAAGAAACAAGCTTTGTTTACTAATCTAGACCTAAGTCAAATTTTACAGTAGCAAAAACTTGTTTGATTGGTTAAACGGAAAGCGGGTTTCGAGATGAAACTCTAGGCGCTTGAATCGCCTGATTCCGATAAACGAGCGAAAAGTTATACTAGAACGAAAATCGGATCAGAAATCGCGATCAGAAATAATCGTGGAAAATCTGAGAAAAAGAAAAACGGACGAACAGGCTAACGAACGAACGTTCGCTGTCTGCGGCTAAACGACGAAAACCATTCGTTAAAACGAACGTACGGACGAACGTCCGCAAAATAGACTAAACCGAAAAAATAAACCGAACGGGATCTAATAAAAAAACGGATATTGGTTTCAAAAAAAACGATCGTTTTTTTCGTGAAAACCGAGGCGGCGGTGGCTACCTCCGGCGGCAGCGTGCTTCGGCGAGGCGGCGGACTCGTGGGTCGGCGGCGTCGGTCGGCGGCGAAGGCGGTGGCGGCGGCGGCGATGGCGGTGGCGGGCTAAGAAGAATGAAGCAATGAAGGGCATGGCGGCGGCAAGGCAGTTAAGCATGCTTGGGTTTAGGGTTTGGGGCGCAGGCGGCTGGGGTGGGCTGGTGCGGCGGCCTCCCGGCTTATAAAGGCTGGCCGGGCCAGGAGTCCTAGTCGGACACGGCCCGGTAGGTCGGTTCGTTTTTTTAAAATAAAATCGCGCAGAAAAAAAATAAAAGAAATACTAAACGGACTCCAAAAATCCTGAAATACATTTTCCCCGTCCTCTAAAAATAAGCCGGACAAGATGAACGTTTATTTGGGGCCAAAATGCAATTTTAAAAAACGCGCATTTTTCCTAATTCAAATAAAATAGCGACAAAACTCCGAAATAAAATCTTATTTGATTTTAATATTATCCTCAATATTTCTTTATTTGGGGAAAGTCATTTTATTCCCTCTCTCGTATTTTTATAATTGAAGATAAAATAATTAAAATCAAATGATCCTATTTTCAAAATTTGAGAAAACTCAAATATGAAAATAACGAAATCCCCAACTCTCTCCGTGGGTCCTTAAGTTGCGTAGAATTTCTAGGATCAAACCAAAATGAAATAAAATATGATATGCATGATGATCTAATGTATAACATTCCAAGTTGAAAATTTGGGATGTTACAAACCTACCCCCTTAAGATGAATATCGCCCTCGAGATTCAGGTTGGATAGAAAATAGGTGAGGGTGGTCCTTCAGTAGATCTTCCTCACGCTCCCAGGTGGCTTCATCTTCGGTATGGTGGCTCCACTGAACTTTGTAAAACTTGATAACCTTGCTGCGCGTGACTCGGCTGGCATACTCGAGAATCTTGACTGGTTTCCCCTCATAGGTCAAATCACTATCCAACTGAATCACTTCCAGTGGCACTGTATCCCTCCGCGGTATATCAACCATCTCTGCGTGGCACTTCTTTAACTGGGAAACCTGAAACACATCGTGAACTCCTGACAACCCTTTGGGCGATTCCAACTTGTAAGCAGCTTCTCCCATACGCTCCAAAACTTTGTATGGTCCTACAAAACGTGGCACTAACTTCCCCTTAACTCCAAAACGCTTAACTCCTCGAAGTGGGGATACACGAAGATAAACTCGGTCTCCGACTTCGTAAATGTAACATCCCAAATTTTCAATTTGGAATGTTATACATAGATCATCATGCATATCATATTTTTATTGCATTATTGGCTCGATCCTAGAAATTCTACGCAACTCAAGGACCCACGGAGAGAGTTGGGGATTTCGTTATTTTCTTATTTGAGTATTTCTCAAATATTGAAAATAGGATCATTGATTTTATTTATTTTATCTTCAATTATTTCTACTACCAAAAATTCAGAGAGGGAATAAAATGACTCAAAATAAAGAAATAATGAAGATTTAATAAAAAAATCAAATAAGATTTATTTTGGAGTTTTCCGCTTTTATTTGAATTTAGGAAAAATGTGCGTTTTTCAAAATTGCATTTAGGCCCCAAATAAATGTTCACCTAGTCCGGCTTGATTTTAGAAGTAAGGGAAAATTTATTTCGGGATTTTTGGAGTCCGTTTAGTATTTCTTTTTATTTTTCTATCGAGCGTAATTATTAAAAAACGCAAGACCGACCCGGGTCAGCACTGAGTGGGACTCCGCCGGGCGATATATAAAGCGCCGGACCCCGCCGCCAGCCACCCCAGCCCGTGCCCCCCCGGCCCAAATCGCCCGCGCACGGCCCACCCGCCAAACCCTAACCCTAGCCAGCCGCCGCCCGCCAGATTCATTGCCGCCAATTGCCATTGTCACGGACTTGGACCGGAGTCTCGCTGACTTCGTCGTCGCCGCCGCCGAGGTTCGCCGCCGCCTCGAACCGCGTGCCGCCGGTTTTCTTAAAAACCCGGCGGTTTCATTATGTTTTTTTTCGGTTTTTTAGATTCGTTTTTATTTTAGTTTTCGGTTTTTCGGTTTAGGTTAATTAGCGGACGTTCGTCCGTTAGTTCGTTTAACGAACGTTTTTCGCCGATTCGTTAAATTAATGAATGTTCGCTCGTTAATCCGCTAAATCGTTTTTCTTTTCTCGGATTTTCGCTGTTATTTTCTCGATCGCGATTTCGATCCAATTTTCGCTTTAGTATAACATTTCTCTCGTTTATCGAATCAGCGATTCAAGCGCTCGAGTTTCGCCTCAAACCCTCTTTCCGAATAATCTACTTAAACAAGTTTTTGCTTCTGTAAAATTTTACTTAGATCCAGATTAGTAAAACGAAGCTGTTTTTTTTCGCCGTTTGACTTTCGTTGCTTTATTTGATTCGATTCTTTTTGCAAACCAGAGTTCTTAAGTTGAACATTCTGGTTGGATCTTTTATTCGAGTTTTACCTATGCATTAGATGAGCACTTATTGTATGCTTGTTTGTTTGTCTGCGATAGAATACCCGGAGTGCGCCGCGTGTTACTTCGAGTCCCTAGGTTTCGCGGATCATCAGCAAGGCAAGTAACACTTGATCATACCTTTCTACTACCCAGTTTTTATGCATTAGATCTATCCTCAAACATTGCATGATTAGGATCTAATTAAATTGTGGGATGGGAAGTAGATGAGATAGTACCTATTACCTGTTTTATTATGAAACCTTTGGGAGTTACTTCTACGTTTGCTTATTATGCCATGCTATGCTAGTAGACGTGGATTGGGTGAGTGAATATCCATGACAGATGTGAGATTGTTAATTAATGGTTTATTTAAGGTGGTAACTTGAATACACATCTGGGTGGATTGAGGCACCTTTTTCTAGCAGGACTTGCCTGTATTTCTTCGGACCGCCACCCAGGCTCAAATGGATCATGAGATTATTCAAACTAGAAACTTACGTGTGCAGCCACAAGCCATTATGGGCTCTGGCATAGTTGACTAAGTTGTGCGAACTCTTACGGGTAGACTAGCAGATGTAGGGGAAAGTAGGTGTACTGGTCTACCCACATGTAAGGTGATAGCGCTCCAAAGACTATGTCTCGGTCATCCATTTCTCAAACATCATGTAGTGCGAAAAATCAAACGGAGGCGATCGAGTCTTGTGGGAAAAGTGCGCAAACCTCTGCAGAGTGTATAAACTAATCATGGTTAGCCGTGTCCCCGGTTATGGACATCTTGAGTATCTAGAACTTGATTATCATGTGAAAATCATCATGTTACTTGAATTAATTTTGTTGGTTTTGATGAGTACTTTTTAATTGGGATTGAGGATGCTGTCAACCATTCTCAATGTTTAACAACCACCATGATATTAAATAAATTTATTCCTTTGCAGTAGGGAAAAATTGGCTTTATGCAAAAACTGTAACCTTAGAGCTTTACCACCAGCCAAATATGCATGTAGTACAGCCTATCTCCATTGTTATTCTCTATGTGTTACATTGCCAAAGATATTGCATGTGTTGAATTGTTTTCGGGCTGCAACGCTTCATGTTGCGCATTTTCGCATTTACAGTAAGGTGCTCTTAGGTCGTGGTTCTATACTCAATGATGCCATTGGAGTTGATGGACTCGCTTATCTTCCAAGCCTTCATTGTTATCGTTTTAGATGGCCTTAAGCCATATTTATTTCAATAAGTTCTCTTTTGAGACATTCGATGTAATAATTGTGTGATTGCTACTCTGCTATAAATCCTCCAAGCATCGTGGTGGTGTCAAGATTATCGATCCAGGATGACACTGAGCACAGAGATCAGACTATTTGAGGTCTGGTCGCTACAAGGTGGTATCAGAGCACACGCTGACTGTAGGACATGGCCACTAAGCTTAAGCCCTAGATCACTACTCTTTCTTCTCATTTCTGACTCCTCATCTTTTCTATTCTTTAGGATGGCAGATGCAAGGTTCAATTTCCCGCAACCAGATGAGAACTCACCTTTTGGATGTCACTTGAAGGAAGCTGCTAGATATTTGAACATAGGAGTACCAAGCTTCACTGGGACTTTCAACGCCACTTTACCCGAAGAGGAGCGCTGGAGGATTCAAGTCTACATTCCAGGAAGGACGTTTGCACCAGCCACAGAGCCAATAGAGTTTACCTTTGATGTGCCAACATGGAGCCTAGGAAAGAGCATGGCAGCTCACATCACCATGGGACGAATTGGAGAAATTTACTACAACGATCTCAAGAATACTATCTATCAGATTTGTGGGCGCCGAGATGAGCATTGGGAGATGATCGCCACTAGGAGGGACAAATCAATCGCGGCTTATATTCAGGAGTTAAACCAACACATCCGACGCCAGGAGAACCAGATGTCTTGCAGACATGGAGGAGCTATGTATACTATGACCAGGATCAAGGAGCTAGAAGCAGAACTCAAGGCTACGCCAAGAAAGACTATATGGAAGAAATCGCCGCCTAGTAAGACGTAACGGTGACCTTAAGGAGAAGATTGGAGTATTCATGGAGGTTCAAGACTCGAGGACAAGAGGATGAACCTACTTGTCCAGATAATTATATCATCATCGCATTTACACCGACTCGGATCCCGACGACAGCGATGATGACTATGTTGATGAAGCCGAGCAGATATCATGGAATCAGATCGGAGCAGTTTTTCTAGTTGACCACCATAACAGCAGTAGAATTTTCCACCATTTAACTAGTTTTAGTCCAAGCACTTTTGTAATGATAGCTAGACCGTTGTATGCCTGAGGGAGTCCTGGACTAGGGGGTGTCCGGATAGCCGGACTATCGAGATCCGCCGGACTCCCAGACTACGAAGATAGAAGATTGAAGACTCTGGCTCGTGTCCGGAAGGTACTTTACTTGGCGTGGAAGGCAAGCTTGGCAATACGGATATGTAGATCTCCTACCATTGTAACCGACTGTAACCCTAGCCTCTCCGGTGTCTATATAAACCGGAGAGCTTTAGTCCGAGGGACACAACATTACATCTCAACAATCATACCATAGGCTAGCTTCTAGGGTTTAGCCTCCTTGATCTCGTGGTAGATCTACTCTTGTACTACCCATATCATCAATATTAATCAAGCAGGACGTAGGGTATTACCTCCATCGAGAGGGCCTAAACCTGGGTAAAAACATTGTGTCCCTCGTCTCCTGTTACCATCCGCCTAGACGCACAGTTCGGGACCCCCTACCCGAGATCCGCCGGTTTTGACGCCGACATTGGTGCTTTCATTGAGAGTTCCTCTGTGTCGTCACCGATAGGCTCGATGGCATCTTCAACCTTCAACGCTGTCCAAGGTGAGACTTTTCTCCCCGGACAGATCTTTGTATTCGGCGGCTTCGTATTGCGGGCCAATTCTCTTGGCCATCCGAGCAGATCGAAGCTACGCCCTGGCCGCCAGTCGATTCGAAGCCTAAAGTTCACGATCGACGACCGCGGAGACTTGATCTTCGCGGGCTCGAGCCACAACCAAGCGCCACAAGACCGCGATGATGGGCATGACTCAGCTCGCCACGGACAAGGCTTTGGTGGTCAGACTCGAATCCGCCCGGCTACTTGCGGAGCCGATTGCCCATGACGAGGGCCGGTGGATAGACGCCACCGGGCTTCAACATCTACGGCGATGGAGCCAACACCGATCTTGTCCCTTATAAACTCGTGATCCCGAGACGCCGGACTCCTCGCCGGACTCCGAGCCTCCCGCGCCCCCGCCAATTAAGCCAGATTGGGCGCCGGTTATGGAATTCACCGCCGCAGACATCTTTCAACACTCGCCTTATGGCGATATCCTGAGTTCCCTGAAGCATCTCTCGCCATCAGGAGAATCCTGGCCGGATTATGGCTAGGACGGTTGGAGTTCGGACGACGAAGAAATTCGGAGCCCACCCACCACCCACTTTGTAGCCACTGTCGAGGATCTAACCGACATGCTAGACTACGACTCCGAGGACATCGACGCTATGGACGATGATGCAGAGACGATCAGACCCAAAGACCCACGGACACTGGAAGGCCACCTCGTCATACGACGTCTACATGGTGGATACCCCAAAGGAAGGGGATGGCGAAAAAGCAGCGGAGGAAGATTCTTTGAAGAAGCAGCCTAAACGCCGGCGTCAGCGGCGCCGCTCTAAATCCCACCACAACAAGAATGGAGAGTCCGGCACGGGAGACAATGACACCGGAGAGTGCCGAAGACGATCCCCTCCTGCAAGACTCAGCAGCAGAGGACACAAGCAAGCCCTCACGACAAGGGGGCGATTTAAGGGGTTGAGGACGATAACTATATGCCTCCCTCCGAAGACGAAGCGAGCCTCAACGATGATGAATTCATCATACCCGAGGACCCCGTCGAACAAGAGCGCTTCAGGCGCAGGCTCATAGCCACGGTATCACATCCCTAGCTTCTAGTGCTGCCTAGTGTTTGCATCTTGTTTGCATCATGTTAATTTTCTGAAAGTTGAACTGAGGAATTTTGGAAGCCTCAAGAATTAAATAAAAGAAGGGCAAAAACCCTAAAATCTCATTCATTGTTTCCAAAATGCCCTTATTAAATGTTTGATATTTTGGCAAGGGTTCTGGTCCCAACCAAAAATATTGAACATTTTTATGGACTTAATTTTGGGAATTTAATTTAAATCATTAGCTATTTGAATTTGAATTATATTCTTATAATTAGAATATAACTTCAAATACCCCTGAAATATTTTATGAGCTTTTAGAAAAGTCCATCTAGCAAAATAAAAATATTCAGAGGAGTTTTTGGCATTGTTTGAATTGTTCTCAATTCAAAACAAGGGCAAAGAAATAAACAAATAAAACAAAACAGTAAATATAAATAGAAGAAGAAGAGACTTACTGGCGCCTTGGTCCGCCCAAGACGGCCAGATCCACTGGCGTGCTGGCCGTCCCTTTCCTTGGGATGTAGGACGCCGGGCATGTGCCTCACGCTGCCACGCGCCTCGCCACCTCTCGCTTCCGCCGCCTCCCGACGCTGCTCGACGCCTGAGACGCCACGCACCCCGACCCTCTCACTCTCTCCCGAGCCCCTCTCCTCCTCCGCTCCCTCAAGAACCATCGAATGCAGTCGCCGCCGACTAGAACCACCGCTGCCACCGCCAGCCCACGCCTCGCCGACGCGCCTAGAGGCTCCGCCTCGACTCCCTCTTCCACCTCACGCAGCCACGCCCTGCAGGAGAAACTACAACGCCGCCATCGGCTCCGTCTTCTTCCTCGGACTCCGGCGATCGCCGTCGTCACTCCGTCGTCTCCAAGCCTTCCCCGAGCACGCCAAGGACACCGCTGCACTTGCTGTGAGCTCATCTTTCTTCTCCCCCTAGCCACGTCGCTCGAGCTGCCTCCTAACCCCGTTGGCCATCACGGCCGAGAGCTCGGCTCCGCCGGCCATGCCGCCATCATGGCCACAGACACACAAGCTCGAAACCGAAGCGCCACCACACTCGCCAGGTCCTCAGGAGCCCGCAGAATCCGCTCCGCATCTCCCGCCATGCCTCCTAGCGACGACCCGAGCTCGTCTGAAGCTCGGCAGCCGCCAACGCCGCCGCCCGGCTTTTTCCGACCACCCCGAGCCCAAACACCACCACCACTGGACGCGGACGAGTCTCCTCGTCTCGTAGAGCCTCTCCCCCGCGCAAATGGTCGCCGGAGGGCGAAACCCGACGCCCGACGCCGTCTCTGGCTCCGCCGGCGACGAGCCGCGGGTCAACTCCGGCGAGTTTGACCCGGGTTTGACCGCACTTTGACCCGCTCTGGCTCACTGACGTGTGGGCCATGCACTGTTCATTTAGGTGTTGGATTAGTTAACACTAATTATTTTAGTTAATTAATTAATCCACTGACATGTGGGCCCATGACCCACTGACACTTTAGTTAGGATTAAATTAGCACTAACATTCCCTGTTAATTAGCCTAGTCACTGACCAGTGGGTCCCAGCGTCAGGTTTGACCTGGTCAACGCTGCCGATCACGACATCGCAGTGACGCCACCTCACGCTAATAAAGCATTTTTGGATTTAAGTTTATTCAGAAATTCCGTAAAATAACCAAAACTTCTAAAATTCATATAAATTCAACCGTAGCTCCAAATCAAACAAGTTATATATGAAAATGATCGAAAAATCTAATCTATCCATCTGCACTAGTTTCATGCATGTTTAAACAACTTAACCTTGCTGTTTAGTGCAAAACATGATAAGGCACTATTTGAATTCATAATTTGAATTTGGGGTTGAACCTTTGGCTCAATATGACCCAAATCCATCTGGTTGTAGTTGCATTAGCCCAAAACACATTCATATTGCCATGTCATAGCATGCATCATATTGTGCATTGCATTGATCGTGTTTCTTCTCTGTTTGCGGATTGTTCCCCCTCGTAGACGTTGTAAACCGTTGTAGATCGCTGACACCGATGAAGACTCAATGCTATCTTCGAAGTGCTGTGCAAGCAAAACCCCTTGTTCATTCCGATACAATCCCACTCTCTCGCTCCTACTCTCTTTTTCTGCATTAGGACAACAACGATTCAATCTGTTATTTGTCATGTAGCTGAACCCCTTTATCCTTTGCATGACCTGTCATTCCACAAGAATAGATGAAACCCACTAGCATGAGTAGGAGTTGTTTGAGCCTGTTGTGCCTACTCATTCATGCTTGCTTGTCATGCCTGCTATCGCTTAGAGTTGAGTCGGGTCCGATTCATCGAGGATGAATCGAGGTGTGTGAACATGTCCCACTGTGTGTGAGCTAAGTGTGTGAACACGATTTGGTAAAGGTAGCGGTGAGAGGCCATGTAGGAGTACATGGTGGGTTGTCTCATTGCAGCCGCCCTCAGAACTGAGTTCGTGTTTGTGATCCATGATTCAGCTACTACCACGCATTGGGCCCAAACCAATGGACCTCTCTCTTCTTAATCACCCTTGTCCTCTGTCCGTGAGTTGCAAGTAGTTTCGTGTTTGTAGTATGTTGGAGGCCGTGGACAGCGCTGACCGTAGGGGTGGGCTGTGATGCGGTAGGCACGTGGCACGTGTACCGGCGCCTGCTTGGTGTCTCGGGAACCCTGCCACATCGTTTGGGGCTGTGAGCGAAACTCGCCGGATCTCCTCATGGATGGAACCCGAATAGGCGATAAACCTGGACTAGGGTCTTGAGTGTTTAGGTAGGTCGTGGCCGACACCCACGCTGGGCTTCCGCTGAAGGTTGCCGAGTACATGTCGGTAAACGGCGGTAAGTGGTGAGAGCGTGTGTGAAGAAGTACACCCGCAGGTTAACATTATCTATTCAATAGCCGTGTCCGCATGAAAAGGACTTCGGGTTGCCTATAACAGTTCATAGACAAGTGAAAGTGGATACTCTAAAATACGCAAGATAGTGTGAGTGCTATGGATGGCGTTCTCGTAGGGAGACGGAGCGGATCCATAGTGGTGTATTGATATGGTGAATATGTGGACTCGTAGCGCCACCTCAAAAGAATTACTTGCAATGTAGTTTAGGATAGCCACCGAGTCAAAGCTGGCTTGTGCCGTTAAACTCCACCATCCCTTTGTTGATAATGATGCATACGTAGTTAGTTACGATGTAAGTCTTGTTGGGTACATTTGTACTCACGCTTGCCTATTTTATGTTTTTGCAGAGAGACTTGGTCTCGCTAGTAGTTCCGCTGTGGACTTCGACGCTTAGCTTGATACCTCACCACGATCTTGTGCCCTCGGCAGATCTGGTAGATAGTCGCTTCTAAGCCTTTTTCATTTGTAGATGTCTCACTCAGACGTGTTAAGCTTCCGCTTGTGCTTTGATTTGTATGTTTCAATGTTGGGTCATGAGACCCTGTTTGTAATATCCCGCCTCCTGAGCCTAATGAATAAATACTTGAGTCGAGAGTCATGTTGTGATGCCATGTTGTATTTGCACATATCGAGCATATTGTGTGTATGTTATTGAAATGCTTGGTATGTGTGGGATCCGCTATCTAGTTGTTTATCTTTAGTAGCCTCTCTTACCGGAAATGTCTCCTAGTGTTTCCACCGAGCCATGGTAGCTTGCTACCGCTCCGGAACACTTAGGCTGGCGGCATGTGTCCTTCTTCGCTCTCAGGTCTGTTCTTCGGGAAATGTCACGCATTGATTACCGGAGTCTGTTAGCCCGCCATGCCCGGCCATCGGAGTCCTGCTAGCCCAGTGCTACAGCCCGAACTTATTTGTCGATGACCGACACGCTCGATGTCGGGTCATGGATGCCTGTCCTCGTAAGTCTGTGCCACTTTGGGTTTACGACTAGCCATGTCAGCCCGGCTCCTTATCATATGGATGCTAGCGACACTATCATACACGCAGCCAAAAGGCTAAACGGTCCCGGCAAAGGTAAGGCGGCACCTGGGAATACCGTGCGTGAGGCCGCAAAGTGATATGAGGTGTTACTGTGCTAGATCGATGTGACATTGAGTCGGGTCCGACAGCTTTGGTATCGAGCCCCGATCGCTCAGAGGATTACCAAGCCAAACTGGTCAAGTTGAGTCTAGAAATGCTTTAGTTATATGTAAGGGAATTGATTGTGGGTTGGAACGTAAGGCTCTTTTACTCCTTATACCTCATGGCCTTCTGATCTGAGTCAACCTCTTCTCTTCTACGGGGATTAAGAACTAGGCCTTCTCATCTATCTATCAGGACGACGTGTTACTAAACCATAGACTTATAGAATTGTTAGTTTCAAATCTCACCAGCTTTTACTACTCCGTATGTTCATAATCTGTTGATCTCAAACCTTGATATTGTGTTTTGAGTGGCTATGCCACCATTTTTGTAGCATGTCTCCAATCTTTTGAGCATTTACAGCCGTTATGTCAGTCTCGAGTCATCCTGTGTTTCTAAACAACTGATGCACTTGCAAATCCTTTCCTTCCGGTTTTGATGTTCCTTTGGGCCAAAGTTAATCACACTAATTGTTGAGTTGAGGTATTCATTGCCTCGACATATATGTTGGAATTATTATTATGACCCTAGGTGTCTTAGGGGATCAACTAGTAATCTAGCCATGATTTGTATCGGTGTGATGACTCGCCTTCATTCTCGAAAGCATTCCGTGATGCCATTTAGTAGTAGGTATTCTACTCCTGGGTTTTGAACCCGATATTCACCCTACTCAATTCATGTTGATAGTGTTTGCTCGTTCCTTTAGGTTATTAGTAACCTTTGCGATAGTCCTCGAGCTTCGTGGTATATCATTCTTCCAAATACTATGAACCGCCTATGGCAGAAGTTCCTCGCTGAACCGAAGGATCACAATCAGAGTACTCTTGATGAGTACTCCATTCTATATTGTGAATCTGCCAGTCCTTCCTCTTCAGCATGGGTTGTCCGGAAGAAATATGTTGAACTCGTTCGACATACTAATCTATGCATCCACAACTCAGAAAATTGTATGTTCCTTTGAGTTGTCCTCCTTTAGTTGTATCCTGATTTTCGTCTATCGATTGATAGTCAGGAGTAGTCGTGCATTCGTGTTCATCGATGCCTTTTACTCGTGGTCCGTCAAGCCATTCTATTCGGAGTGACTAGGAGAAACAAACTCAAAGACTTTGTCCATTTCTAGGATTGGGTCAAAGTAGTTGTAATTCGCAGATCAAATTGCTAATCAAGCTTTTGTTCTGTTTCTACCTTGGAGTGTTACCATCTTTATGTCGATTGTCATAGGACTCGCAAAGATCTCTCATGAATTCTTGACGTAGTGATACTCTCTCCATCATTATTCATTTCTTGGTTCCCGTGTTGTTACAACCAGAATGCCGGCAAGTGAATCGTGATGCGTGAAATCTATACTGCTAGCAACTCCGTTGCTTGGTGGTTAAATGGACGATAACCTCATTCTTAGCGTGTTGGTTCTTGAATCATCATTCTAAGATAGATTGTGCTACCTAGTCATTATTTCTGGTGCACTCTTCGATCAATGAGTTAGAATTATTCAGTCCCTTGCTTATTTGATCATATCATCTTGCTCTGAAAGCAAGATTGTTCTCGAGCTTAGTAACATATCGGTGGTTCATGATTCTCCGATTGTCTTCTCGGAGGTATCACCAGGATGTCACCTGACCGCTATGTTGAGTTCGTGATCAAGTTGGTTTATTCTTGTAAACCCCCCTTTCTCCAAGAATCTGTGTTGGATACCCCTGAGCTAGTTGGCTAAGCTAAACAACAACTTGGAGAGTTGGAAGATAAAGCTCACCTGACTTAGATCATCTCCAAGGGATATCCTTGTGTGTGTTTGTTGAAGAAAGGTAATATCTTCATTGATTGATCCTCGTGATCAGTTGTTGGACTTATTGTCTTGCCAAAAGTTTGATTTGAGTGTGGGCTATTCTCAAATCAAATCTGAACCAACGATGTTCGTAATGTTGTCTTACTCGTGGATTTTCCTCGAGCATACACCATTATATCTTTTGGGTCTGACCAATGCTATCACTTGTTCTCATAATTATGGAGTTAAACATTAAGCTAGTGTTGGAAACTTCTATAAGCATTATCTTCAAGTCCCGTTCATGAAGCTTATGCTTGGATGAAAGAAGTGACTTTCTCCAAGTTCACGTGCATTAGGTGTAAGTTTCCGCCATGAATTTGAGAAAGGTTTGTTTTGTTTCCTTGAATCATCCCAAGTCACCATGCATACGCATTTAAGTATTCTATGGTTTGGTAGATTAATTACCTCCACTCCATATGTGTTCTTAGCACACCAAGCCACTGATTGATTTATTCAAGAAGAAGAAGTTCCTTCGTAGGCTCGAGACTTATGCAAGGACTTCGATATCCTCGATGATGGTTTCCCTCCTGAACTCGGTAGTGTTTTATTATAAGACTACCACGTGGTCCCGTTTGTCTCGGACAACGTGTTCACATGTCTGTAGCAGAACCGGTTCATATTTTGGAGCCTACTACCGTAGTCCATTTCCCGAGAATCTCGCAACGTCATCTCGTCGATTTGTGTTGCAACCTTTCATTTTAATTTCTAGACTCGACGAGTCTAGATTATTCTGACACCAACCAGATCCGAATCTCAGCAGATATGATGGTTGGAACGCTTCCCAAGAATTATATTATTGGTCTCTCAGAACCGGTAAAATGGATGTCGTGGCCAACACACCCAGCGGAAGACCTGTTATTGTAATATCTTGATTGAAGAAGTTGGCCACCTCTCCATAAGGACTTCAGAGGAATTATTCCCTATTTGTGTGCCTTATGATTTTTGTGCTCCCAAGTCCGACTTTACATTTGATGTTCTAGATATCAAACCATATCTATGAATGGGATACGCTAGTACATCAAGGAGAACATTAGAAGCGGAGTGCTAAATGTCTCTCGGTCAATCATCCAGATTTTGTTTCCTTGGCCTCGCTAAGATGAAATCTGAGGAAGTGTTATCTTCCTTTGCATCTGCATTGTCCATCGCCATTCATCATGGTAGTATGTTGTGATGTCAGCACCTTGACGCGGATGTTGGTAGGACCTTGATGAATATGGAAATGCTCAAGTTCTTGAGAGCACGCGCAAGCGCTAGGTGTTATCATCGACACTAACTGGGATTGCTCTCAGTTTCCTCGGTTATGTTATAACCTTTCAAACAGTAGACTCACTCTCTACCGTTGAGCTTCTCCTTAGTTACTAAAATCATCCCTTGTGTTGTTTACAACAAGGTAATCCACATCATCCATTCTAATCCGGGCATGCCATTCTACCGACCCCCTCCTAACGAACGCTCAAGAATTGCCTTAGGCTGGTATAAAGAGTTTCGATGATCTCCGGATCAAGGGTAATTCTTTTTGCCACTTAAGGGGATAGATCTACGAGCTACCTCTTCCAAGGTGCCCCGTTCTGAAGTCATGGCATATATTCCTACGCTACTTTGAAACCTCATCAAATTGTTTCCTCCGTCCTTCATGATGTGTGTTTTACCTCTCAGCTCAAGAGATGCTCAACATCTCATCCCGTGAGTTGATCTTGTGATCACTAAAATGATCCATCCTTGTAGAGTGTTTCTGTCCTCGTGTTGGATGAAGATCTCAAAAGCAAAGACGTCAAGATCAATTTGAGTCAACAAATCAACAACCTCGAGAAGGCAGTTGGATCATGAAGTTTGTGATACTTAGAGTCCCCCTTGTCTTCTTACTCACGCCTTGAATCTCGGACGAGATTCTTGTTTAGTGGGGCGAGTTGTCACATCCCTAGCTTCTAGTGTCGCCTAGTGTTTGCATCTTGTTTGCATCATGTTAATTTTCTCGAAAGTTGAACCGAGGAATTTTGGAAGCCTCAAAATTAAATAAAAGAAGGGCAAAACCCTAAAATCTCATTCATTCTTTCCAAAATGCCCTTATTAAATGTTTGATATTTTGGCAAGGGTTCGTCCCAACCAAAAATATTGAACATTTTTATGGACTTAATTTTGGGAATTTGAATTTAAATCATTAGTTATTTGAATTTGAATTATATTCTTATAATTAGAATATAACTTCAAATACCCTCAAATATTTTATGAGCTTTTGGAAAAGTCCATCTAGCAAAATAAAAAATATTCAGAGGAGTTTTTGGCATTGTTTGAATTGTTTCAATTCAAAACAAAGGCAAAGAAATAAACAAAGAAAACAAAACAGAAATATAAATAGAAGAAGAAGAGACTTACTCTGGCGCCACTGGTCCGCCCAAGACGGCCGGCCCACTGCCGCCGCCAATCGTCCCTTTCCTTGGGATGTAGGACGCGGCATGTGCCCCTCGCTGCCACCAGCGCCTCGCCACCTCTCGCTTCCGCCGCCTCCCCGACGCTGCTCGACGCCTGAGACGCCACGCACTTCGACCCTCTTACTCTCTCCCGAGCCCCTCTCCTCCTCCTCGCTCTCGCGCAACCACGAATGCAGCCGCCGCCGCCGACTAGAACCACCGCGCCACCGCCAGCCCACGCCGACGCGCCTAGAGGCTCCGCCGACTCTCTTCCACCTCACGCAGCCACGCCTGGAGCAACTACAACGCCGCCATCGGCTCCGTCTTCTTCCTCGACTCGGCGATCGCCGTCGCCACTCCGCTGCTCCAAGCCTTCCCGAGCACGACGAGGACACCGCCGCACTCGCCGTGAGCTCATCTTTCTTTCTCCCCAGCCACGCCGCCGAGCTGCCTCCTAACCCGCTGCCATCACGGCCGAGAGCTTCGCTCCGCCGCCATGCCGCCATTGTGGCCACAGACACGCAAGCTCGAAACCGAGCGCTACCACACTCGCCAGTGTCCCTCAGGAGCCCGCAGAACCGCTGCAGATCTCCCCGCCATGGCTCCTAGCGACGACCCCGAGCTCGTCCGAGCTCCGGCAGCCGCCAACGCTGCCGCCGGCTTTTTCCACCACCCCGAGCCCAAACACCACCACCATCGACGCGACGAGTCTCCTCGCCTCAGAGCCTCTCCTCGCAAGAATGGTCGCCGAGGGCTAAACCCGACGATCGACGCTGCCTCTCTGGCTCGCCGGCGATGATGATGGGTCAACTCCGCGAAGCTGACCGGGTTTGACCAAGACTTTGACTCGCGCCTGCTCACCGACGGTGGGCCATGCACTGCTCATTTAGGTGTTGGATTAGTTAACACTAATTATTTTAGTTAATTAATTAATCCATCGACATGTGGGCCCATGACCCATCGACACTTTAGTTAGGATTAAATTAGCACTAACATTCCTCGTTAATTAGCCTAGTCATCGACTGGGTCCCAAAGATCGTTTGACCTGGTCAACGCTGTCGATCGCCGACATCGCAGTTGACGTCACCTCACGCAATAAAGCATTTTTCGGATTTAAGCTTATTCAGAAATTCGTAAAATAACCAAAACTTCTAAAATTCATATAAATTCAACCGTAGCTCCAAATCAAACAAGTTATATATGAAAAATGATCAGAAAAATCTAATCTATCCATCTGCACTAGTTTCATGCATGTTTAAACAACTTAACCTTGCTGTTTAGTGCAAAACATGATAAGGCACTATTTGAATTCATAATTTGAATTTGGGGTTGAACCTTTGGCTCAATATGACCCAAATCCATCTGGTTGTAGTTGCATTAGCCCAAAACACATTCATATTGCCATGTCATAGCATGCATCATATTGTGCATTGCATTGATCGTGTTTCTCTCTGCTTGCGGTATTGTTCCCTCGGTAGACGTTGTACCGACGTTGTGATCGCTGACATCGATGAAGACTCAATGCTATCTTGAAGTGCCTGTGCAAGCAAAACCCCTTGTTCATTCTCGATACAATCCCACTCTCTCGCTCCTACTCTCTTTTATCGCATTAGGACAACAACGATTCAATCTGTTATTTGTCATGTAGCTGAACCCTTTATCCTTTGCATGACCTGTCATTCCACAAGAATAGATGAAACCCACTAGCATGAGTAGGAGTTGTTTGAGCCTGTTGTGCCTACTCATTCATGCTTGCTTGTCATGCCTCATCGCTTAGAGTTGAGTCGGGTCCGATTCATCGAGGATGAATCGAGGTGTGTGAACATGTCCCATCGTGTGTGAGCTAAGTGTGTGAACACGATTTGGTAAAGGTAGCGGTGAGAGGCCATGTAGGAGTACATGGTGGGTTGTCTCATTGCAGCCGTCCTCAGAACTGAGTTCGTGTTTGTGATCCATGATTCAGCTACTACCATGCATTGGGCCCAAACCAATGGACCTCTCGCTTCTTAATCACCCTTGTCCCTCCGTCCCAGAGTTGAAAGTAGTTTCTGGTGTTTGTAGTATGCTGGAGGCCGTGGACAGCGCTGACCGTAGGGGTGGGCTGTGATGTGGTAGGCACGTGGCACGGTGTACCGGGCGCCCGTTTGGTGTCTCGGGAACCCTGCTCACATCGTTTGGGGCTGTGAGCGAAACTTCGGCCGGATCTCCTCATGGATGGAACCCGAATAGGCGATAAACCTGGACTAGGGTCTTGAGTGTTTAGGTAGGTCGTGGCCGACACCCACGTTGGGCTTCCGCTTGAAGGTTGCCGAGTACATGTCGTGTAAACGGCGGTAAGTGGTGAGAGCGCGTGTGAAGAAGTACACCCGCAGGTTAACATTATCTATTCAATAGCCGTGTCCGCGAAAAGGACTTTGGGTTGCCTATAACAGTTCATAGACAAGTGAAAGTGGATACTCTAAAATACGCAAGATAAGTGTGAGTGCTATGGATGGCGTTCTCGAGGGAGACGGAGCGGATCCATAGTGGTGTATTGATATGGTGAATATGTGGACTCGTGTGCGCCACCTCAAAAGAGTTACTTGCAATGTAGTTTAGGATAGCCACCGAGTCAAAGCTGGCTTGTCTGTTAAACTCCACCATCCCTTTGTTGATAATGATGCATACGTAGTTAGTTCGATGTAAGTCTTGCTTTGGGTACATTTGTACTCACGCTTGCCTATTTTATGTTTTTGCAGAGAGACTTGGTCTCGCTAGTAGTTCCGCTGTGGACTTCGACGCTTAGCTTGATACCTCAGCTACGATCTTGTGCCCTCGGCAGATCTGGTAGATAGTCGCTTCTAAGCCTTTTTCATTTGTAGATGTCGTCAGATTTCAGACGTGTTAAGCTTCCGCTTGTGCTTTGATTTGTATGTTTCAATGTTGGGTCATGAGACCCTTTTGTAATATCCCTCCTCGAGCCTAATGAATAAATACTTGAGTCGAGAGTCATGTTGTGATGCCATGTTGTATTTGCACATATCGAGCATATTGTGTGTATGTTATTGAAATGCTTGGTATGTGTGGGATCCGCTATCTAGTTGTTTATCTTTAGTAGCCTCTCTACCGAGAAATGTCTCCTAGTGTTTCCACCGAGCCATGGTAGCTTGCTACCGCTCCGGAACACTTAGGCTGGCCGGCATGTGTCCTTCTTCGTCTCAGGTCTACGTTCTTCGGGAAATGTCACACATTGATTACCGGAGTCCCGTTAGCCCGCTTATAGCCCGGTTTATCGAGTCCTGCTAGCCCAGTGCTACAGCCCGAACTTATTTGTTGATGACCGACACGCTCGATGCCGGGTCATGGATGCCTGTCCTCGTAAGTCTGTGCCACTTTGGGTTTACGACTAGCCATGTCAGCCCGGCCCTTATCATATGGATGCTAGCGACACTATCATATACGTGTGCCAAAAGGCGTAAATGGTCCCGGGCAAAGGTAAGGCGGCACCCGTGGGAATACCGTGCGTGAGGCCGCAAAGTGATATGAGGTGTTACAGGCTAGATCGATGTGACATTGAGTCGGGGTCCTGACACACGGCAAATAGCCTAAAGAAAAAGCAGCAACAGCTTCAAGCTGATCAAGATCTGCTAGCCGATCGATGGACCGAGGTCCTCGCGGCCGAAGAGTATAAACTCGAACTCCCTCCAAAAGTTACCTAAGACGCAAGCTGCTCCCCCGATTAGAGGGGAAGCATACATACCTTTATCACCAAGACGACATGGTCGACCGACCGCCTGTGGTCGCGCAGCAGAGGCATTCAAGGCCCCAGCCAAGACCGCACTCGACATCGATCCAGAGTACGGCCAAAAGGAACGCTACCGGACTTGCGAGACATCTTGAGGACAAAGCAAGGCAATCCGCACCCATCTATGGATCACGGGCGCCCTACGACCACGACGAATACCGTCATACGGACATAACGCCGACGGGCCGAACACAGCAGACAGCGCCTCGAGCTGTGTCGCGATATTGCTCAATACAGGCGCCAGACACCCGTTATGCTTCATCGATGAAGTAATGGATCATCGATCCTCAAGGGTTCAAACCCGTGAACATCGAATCTTACGATGGTACAACAGACCCGCAGTGTGGATCAAGATTATCTTCTCCACATCCATATATTCGCGGCGACGATCCGCACGCCATCAAATATCTCCCACTCAAGCTTAAAGGACCAGCTCGGCATTGGCTTAACAGCCTGCCCGCAGAGTCGATTGGGTGTTGGGAAGACCGGAGGCGCGTTCCTTGATAATTTCCAAGGTACATACGTGCGACCACCGACGCCGATGACCTAAGCCACATTATTCAGCAGCCAGACGAATCAGCCGCATAGTTTCGACACGGTTCTTGACGAAGAAAAATCAAATCGCCGACCGTCCGGATGGGGAGGCCTCGCAGCCTTCAAACACAACATTCGAGATTTAATAGCTAGCCCAAAGACCGGGCGGGAGAAGCCAAATCCATGGCAGCCCTCACATCGTTAATGACCGCTTTATGCTGGAGAGGATAGCTGGCTAGCCCGCAGCAATAATCTCCGCAAAAATTCTGGCAGCCGGACACCAAGGACAATCACGGCAGGTCACGCCGAATCAAAACAAACGCCGATTAACGGCGGCGACAAAGAGGATACGACGACCAATGCCGGATTCCGAGGCTCCAAACCCGGTCAACGGAAGAAGCCATTTAAAAGAACAACTCCGGCCCGCCCAATCTGGATGAATACTCGACCGCCATGCGGATACATGGCACCCAAAAGCCAGCTAATCACACCAATAGAGATTGTTGGGTGTTCAGCAGGCTGGCAAGTTAATTGTCGAACACAATGACACGGGCTAAATAGCGACGACGAGGAAGAGACCCGCCACGAACAACAGAGGATGAAGGGTTTCCCCGCAAGCGCGGACGGTGAATATGATTTACGCGACCCATATACCCAAGAGGGAGAGGAAGCGCGACTACGGACGCCTATGCGATGGAGCTATCGCCGCCAAGTTCAATCCATGGTCCTCCGTCCGATCACTTTCGATCGACGAGACCATCCGACTAGCATACGCCATGGCGGATTCGCCGCATTGGTCATAGACCCAATCGTCAATGGATTTCACCTCACAAGAGTCCTGATGGACGGCGGTAGCAGCCTGAACCTGCTTTATCAGGACACAGTGCGCAAAATGGGCATAGACCCATCCATGATCAAACCTACTAAGAAAACCTTTAAAGGTGTCATCCTGTGAGTGGAAGCCAACTCAGAGGCTCACACACCGAGGTGGTCTTCGGATCCCTGATAATTTCCGGTTAAGAGTTAATCTTCGATATAGTCCTGCTCAGAAGCGGCTATCATGCCCTGCGCCGGACGCACGCTGCTTGCAAAATTCAACGTGGTGCCGATTATGCATACCTAAAGCTCAAGATGTCGGGCCCTCGTGGAGTCATTACGGTCAATGGGAATACGGAACGCCCTCCGAATGGAGGAACATACAAGCGCTCTCGCGTAAGTACTGAGCAGCCTTCACGGCAATTCGCTAGTCCGCATTAAAAAGCCGAACACATTAAAACGCTACCGAGCAACAACAACCAAGACCACCGGCGCGATCAGAGCATCGCCAGAGCAATGCGGCCCCAACCCCGCTCACAAGATGATCTCTAGAATGACACTACAGACATTATTACGCTTTGGAGATACCATGGGCGCAGGGAGGGCTTAACCACAAGGACCAAAGAGTGCGGCTCGACCACACAAGGGCTCATGCGACGCCCCTTGGCTTTGTTTTTATCTTTTCTTCTTTTGCATACACAGACTCCATTAACCGAAGCCCCCGTCCGACGGCGAACCTGCCAATTCATGATACAACAGTCAGAAACAAAGAAGGCTGCGATTTAACACTCGTGTGGTCTCCATTCATGAGCATTAAATTCAATTACATACACCAAGTCTGCAGCTTATCCTCGGAGGGGGACATGTTAATTTAGTCCAAACACCTTGCTTACCGTGACTATTTGTATCACCACTTTATTAGCGCACCTTCTTTCATAAATAACGCAGCACTTCCTTTTTGCAAGTTTATTACCTTTTCATGGCAATTGTGTTATCCTTTACAAATGTTCACTATATGACATATTGCACCCAGATATTTTGGTACGGCCGAATACACCAGGGCTTCATTTCCCCATATTACGGTGTGATTAAGTCCTAACACTTTCACAAGTGCGGCACCTCAACTTATAGCATTATATGAATCAGCTCGAATCATGTCTTGGGTCAATAGTTGGGTTTGCCTGCCCTATGTTTTGGTACTTACGCCCGTTCCGCCGGCTAAGGTAGCACTAGGAGAACCATCGCGATTGCGCCCGGTTGAGCCGGGTTAACGCCTCTGGAGAAAGCTAAACCGACCGGCATGATAAGGCGAGACGGTCGCTGTTCGAGAGGTCTTTTCGGTCCCTAAAGACTCATGCCGCTCGAGCGAAGTTCGGATGATGTCCGACGAAGGCGTGGATAGCGCCCGGATTCGGTCTTCCGATACCGGGGCTTCACCAAATTTAAAATTATAGAATTCTATGGCTAAGTGAGAGTGTTCAAGCATTATAAGTCCGTCGCTTTGTTCGTCAGGTTGAGCGCCTCCTAGATGGACCCAAAGATGGGAACAAGAGTGCTCAAGTTTATCATCAACACCCCAAAGACTCGTGGCTTGGGGGCTGAAGCCAACGACTTGCCATCTCTCGATTTAACAAACGGCCGCATGAAGGTAATATTTTAAATTCAACAAAGCGTTGCTCATGGCGCATATAAACGAAGTCTTGGGCGCAGTGATAAACACACAATGAAGTTCACTCAAGGATTACATTATAAGGGGCACTCATCCGCGATATCGCGGGCTCCCTTCAGACAACTTTATAATATCGCTCTGGCGTGACGGTGCTCCTTGCCCGCGGGCGGCGGATCCGTGAGAAGCTTCTCCGATCCAGCTTGCCCCATTGCACCTTTATGCGGGCAAGGGCTCGACGAAGCGCCTTCAATGCAAAGCGGATCGCTTGATCACATCCAGCCTTGGGCATGCATCAACTAGTCCGCCAAGACTAGGCCAAAGTAGCTGCCATGCATGGCCTGCCCGGCCACAGCCGGACTGTGGAGGCCCTTCATGGCCTCCTCGGCTACCTTAGGAGTTCGACCACTGCTTCACCTGGTCGCTTGGGGGCACCGGATGGCCGGCCTCAGCAGATCGAGACCGTAAGACCTTCTCCGCTGATCTCCCTCCTCGCCACGATAGAACGCAGCGGCATCGACGACCACGCGCGCAGATCCGCAAATGCCCCCGAGAGCTCCGAATTCGGGTAGGTATCCGTAATTTACATTAACATGCTTGCTCGCATGAAAAACGCCTTACCCGCTGCTATCTTCTTCATGTCCTCTATTTCCATATGGGCCCTTCGGGCCTCGGCCTTGGCGGATTCGGCCCTATCGAGAGCCGAGGCAAGCTCGGACTCGAGTCTTGAGTCACGCCCAAACTCTCATGCTTTTTCATGAGAGCACGAGCTCTTGCCGAACTTCCGCCACCAGCGCCGCTTCCTTTTCTCGCTTAGTCCGCTCTGCGGGCGATTATGCTCGCCACGGAAACAGCATCCTTCGTGGCTGCCACCTCATTTGTGGCCCCTGATCGCATATATTATCCTTGTTAATCTTGTTTGCAACCAAAACCCTTTTCTCAGAAGGTGCATATTTAAAGTGGTGTTATTCACCTTCTTTTCCTTGAGCTGCCTCTTGGCATGGCCGAGCTCTTGCTCCGACCGCCAAGGTCCTTCTTCAGCGCCTCGACCTCCGCCAGCACGCGGCAGAGGTCAATAGCGCAGCCTGCAAACCCATATTGACATATTTTAGAAACCTCACAGATATCTTGAAAGAAGATCCTTAGTCCGCTTTTCTTTCCAACACCGGACTAAGCATCGAGGGCTACCGTCTATGCGGTATTATATTACTTAATTTTAACCTTCTTACCTCAAAGCCTCGTTAGAAGGTCACAGAAGCTTGGTCAGCCCGCCTTGGCGAAGCTGAACCTTTTCAATCACCGCACTCATGAGAGTGCGGTGTTCTTCTCGATGGAGGCGCTTTGAGCGCCTCCAAAGAAGTTGTCCGTGCCTCCGGTTGGGACGGAGGCCGCGCGGCGTCACGGTCCTGCCCCTCTTCGAGGGGGCTGCTTGCCGGACCTCGAACCGCCACGGTTCCGGAGTAGAGTCCGCACAAAGTCCGGGCTGCTCGACGGCGCCCGAGCCTTCTGGCGCGCCCCCTCAGGATTCCGCCGTCGCCCTCGGGGCGTGGGGTAGAGGTAGTCGGGATGGAATTACATCCGACGACGCCAACGACCCGCCATCGAAGTCGGGAAAGTCGCCACCGCCGGACTAAAGAAACAATGCGGCATTAGAACGACATCGCGTGACATACTATAATACGGCATATGAATGATCCGGATACTTACGATCTTGCGGACGCCGGGCCCTCGGAGGCCATTTCTTCCTCGCCAACACCGATGTTGGCGAACCGTCCGGGGATAGTTCTCCCCTCTTGATCCTTCGCCGCCCGATTGGGGAGGCCTTCCTCTTCTTCTCTCCTCCTCCGGAGAGTCCTCCTCCTCGCCTTCGGGAGGAGTCCTTGTCGCCGCCATCGACGTTGATTGCGGGAACTCTTTCGAGTCCCCGCGCCACCTTCTTGGCCTTCTTCTCCCAAGACCACGACGGTGCGGAACCAGCAGCCTTGCTAAACGGGCATCCACCGGTTCTTCCGCATGGGAGCCGGATCGATAAGCAGCTCGGCCTTCTCCATCCATTCCTGTCAAAGGAAGAGGCAGATTAAAAACCTCGTTAGAGTCAATCTAATTACTACAAGTGTCCCGTAATGGGGTCGAATCACTTACCCCATCACGGAGATCGCAAGCTGAATCGCGGTCTTCGTCGCGGATGCGGGCATCGGCGCTTTTGAACAGCACCCTCCAAGCACCTTCAGACGTTGTATCAAGAGCCCGCTAACGTCTGGTGCTGTTCCGGATTAAACTCCCACAAATTAAATGCCCTTTCTTGGCATGGGAGAATCCGCCGGAGGAGCATGACCTGGACTACGTCAACGAGCCGCAGCCCGTTGCTCACCAGCTTCTTGATGCAGGTTCGAAGTCCCGTCACCTCCATTGGGTCACCCCACTGCAAGCCCTTCTCTTTCCAGGAGGTGAGCTGCGTAGGGATTCCAGATCTAAATTCGGGGGCCGCCGCCCATGTAGGCTTGCGCGGCTCGGTGATATAGAACCACCCCGATTGCCACCCCTTGACGGAGTCCACGAAGGTCCCTTCTAGCCAAGGGACGTTGGGAAACTTACCCAACATAGCGCCTCAAGATTCCGCTTATGCCCCTTCACAACCTTCGCTTGACGTTGAAGGTCTTGAGCCACAGAGCAAGTGGGGCCGATGCGAGAAAGGCCTCGCACACCACGATAAACGCCGAGATGTTGAGGACGGTTCGCGCCAGATCGTGGAAATCCAGGCCGAGTAGAACATGATCCCTGGACGAATGGATGGAGCGGAAAGCCCATCCGCGGAGGAAGTGGGGAAGGAAAACAACCTCTCGTGAGGTCCTGGGGTAGGAACGAGCTGCCCCAAGATCGAGCAGCCGATGCGCGATGTCTCCGGAAAGGTATCGGCGTCACAAGAAGCTTGGTGATGTCCTCCTCCTTGGCGGTGGAGGCCATCCGCTGCCTCCCCCTCCGGACATGTTCGGAGAAGGGTCGAGGCGAAATGCGCGAGCTTGAGCGCTGGAGCTTGGGTTCGCAGGATGGATGAGCAAAGGAGGAAGAAGGCGAGGTGAGAAGGTAAATCCTTATCCCTTATATATAGGCGACAAAACTATGCGCCCTCACCGCCCGGTAAAACTCGCTTATCTTCCAAGCGCCACCATCAATGGCGCGGTTGGGTTACCCACACACGATTGATGAGAATCCAGAAAAGGGGAACACGATCCGCTCGACGGGATGTGCCAAGGAAACGCGCCGCTAAATGTGCGAAGTGGTACAGAATTCAAACAAAGGCCCGGTGCGGTGTGATGTCATGCCACATAATACGCCGCACAGATTGGATCGGTGTATATGTTTTATTCTCTCTATGTTTGGAATGTGGAAATTATTTTGCAGAGCCGGATACTATCCTGGTGTTCATTATCTTCTCCGGATTATTCAAGGGAGGAACCCGCCTTGCAATGCCGAACATTATGCACACCGGACTTATCGTCATTGAAGACTGGTTCAGGGGCTACTGAGGGAGTCCTGGACTAGGGGGTGTCCGGATAGCTGGACTATCGATATCCGCCGGACTCCCAGACTACGAAGATAGAAGATTGAAGACTCCGGCTCGTGTCTTGAAGGTACTTTACTTGGCGTGGAAGGCAAGCTTGGCAATACGGATATGTAGATCTCCTACCATTGTAACCGACTGTGTATTCCTAGCCTCCGGTGTCTATATAAACCGGAGAGCTTTAGTCCGTAGGACACAACATTACATCTCAACAATCATACCATAGGCTAGCTTCTAGGGTTTAGCCTCCTTGATCTCGTGGTAGATCTACTCTTGTACTACCCATATCATCAATATTAATCAAGCAGGACGTAGGGTATTACCTCCATCGAGAGGGCCTGAACCTGGGTAAAAACATTGTGTCCCTCGTCTCCTGTTACCATCCGCCTAGACGCACAGTTCGAGACCCTCTACCCGAGATCTGCCGGTTTTGACACCGACAATGCCCTTGTTTGAATTGATTGGAATGATATTGTGTGTTTGTCTCATATGCATATGGGTAGTGTATTCTCACTAGATCTCATTCTATTCTTAACTCTTCCCTTTAAACCCTCAGATGCCTCCGAGACGCGACCCCGAGTTTGTTTTCCCGCCAGAGATCACTCAGTTGATTCAAGAGCGTATACCTTGATTCAAACATTGGTACAGTAACCAAGGCAACAATAACAACAACCCACCACCACCACCACCGTGACCATCCGCACGTTTCTTAAGGTTGAATCTGGTGTTTTTCAAAGAGCACCGAGCCGATAGTGGCGTATGATTGGCTCCCAGAAGATAGGGAGGAGTTGACCACTGCAGGATGCATGATGGAGAAAAGGTGAAGTTTGCAGCGCAGATCACTTGACGGACCCGCAGCAAAGATGGTGGGAGAATTTTACAGCCACTTACCCGTGAGACACCGCCACATGGAATCGCCAGCAAGCATTTCGTCGCCCATGTTTCAAAGCAGGAGCTATGGCCATGAAGAAGCGTGAGTTTCGCAACTTACGCCAAGGAGGACGGACAGTTGGCCAGTATGTGGATGATTTTAGTAAGCTAGCACGTTATGCCCCAGATGACGTTGCTACGGATGCAGCTAAGCATGAGAAGTTTCTAGAAGGACTGAATGATGAGCTGAGCATGCAGTTGATGGTAGCCACTTTCAATAATTACCAGGAGTTAGTAGATCGTGCTCTTATGATTGAAGGGAAGCAGCAGCAGATTGATAATCGTAAGAGGAAGTATGCACAGGGGAAGTATAATTCTGGAGCTCAGTAGAAGCCACGCTTTACCCCAAAGTCTGGAGGACATTTTCAGCATACTCATGGAGGAGGCAGCTCGCACAATCACAATGGCACAAAGAATGGGAACGGGAATGGAGGAAGCAATGTACAAAGCCGCACCAACCCGTCAACACCAACCAAGGTAGACCTGAGCCATATCACTTTTCACAAGTGCCGCAAGACGGGGCATTATGCAAATGATTGTCCGGAAGCCCAAAATGGAAATGGCAATGGAAGCTCAGGAAAGAAGCCGAACCCTTTCAACAGGGGGAAAGTGAACCACGTTACCGTGGAGGAGGTTGAAGCTCACCTGCACGCAGAATAGGTAAGTTTTTGGTTAAGGCATTTATCGCAGCTTGTTCTTTTTGATCTTGGTGCATCGCATTCATACATATCAAGGGGATTTGTGAATAAGTTTAGCCTGCCCACTAAGACTCTTAAGACACCCATGGTAGTAAGTTCACCGGGAGCTGAGTTTATGGTCACCAAGGATGCTTCCAGTGCCGTTGAGTATAGGAAGGCATGTTTTCCCCACGGATTTGATTATATTGGAATCCCAAGGATTGGATGTAATTCTTGGTATGGATTGGCTGTCGATGTATGGAGGAAACATTGATTGCGCCAGTAAGACAATTTTGCTTACAACACCAGAAGGGATAAGGATCAAGTATGTATCACGGCATGAGCCGAGGAGAGCACATGTAAATTCCTTATCAAGAGTTGTGCAGGAGGAAGTACCAGTGGTAAGGGATTTCCCTGATGTATTTCCAGAAGAGTTGCCAGGCATGCCACCAGATAGAGACATTTAGTTCTTAATTGAGCTACTGCCAGGCACTGGGCCAATATCCAAGAGACCGTACAGGATGCCAGCCCAAGAAATCAAGAAGCAGATTAAGGAGTTGTTGGATAAAGGTTTTATTCGCCCAAGTTCTTCACCTTGGGGATCGCCAGTACTTCTAGTGGAGAAGAAGGATGGATCGTTAAGAATGGTTGTTGATTATCGCGGATTGAATGAAGTAACAATCAAGAACAAGTACCCACTACCAATGATCAATGATCTGTTTGATCGGTTGCAAGGAGCTAAGGTGTTTTCCAAGATCGACGGCGATCGTGGTACCATCAGTTGAAGATTCGGGAGCAAGATATACCGAAGACAGCTTTTACTACCAGGTACGGGCTGTATGAGTATATCATTATGTCATTTGGTCTGACTAACGCCCCAGCCTATTTTATGAACATGATGAACAAGGTGTTTATGAAGTTTTTGGATAAGTTCGTCGTGGTGTTCATTGATGATATTTTGGTTTACTCGAAGAATGAAGAGGAACACAAGGAGCACTTGCGATTAGTACTCGAGAAGCTCAGAGAACATCAGTTATATGCCAAGTTCAGCAAGTGTGAGTTTTGGTTGAAGGAAGTTGGATTTCTCGGACATGTTATATCCGGAGAAGGTATCGCAGTAGACCCCACTAAAGTAGTCACTGTGACAAATCGGGAAGCACCAACAACAGTTGGAGAGATCAGAGTTTCTTGACTCGCAGGATACTATCAAGGTTCATTGAAAATTTCTCAAGATTGCCAAGCCTATGACGGAGTTGTTGAAGAAGGATACTAAGTTCATTTGACCGAGGAGTGTGAGGCTAGTTTCCAAGAGTTGAAGAAACGATTGGTTACCTCACCAAATGTTGATTCTCGCCAGATCGACTAAGGATTATGAAGTGTATTGCACGCTTCACGACAAGGACTTGGAGCAAAGGCTTATGCAGGAGGGAGAGTTGTTTCAGATGCTACACCTACAGCTTAAGCCCCATGATTTGAACTATGCTACTCATGATTTGGAGTTAGCAGCCGTAGTGCATGCACTGAAAACGTGGAGACATTTTCTCATTAGAAATCATTGTGAGGTGTACACGGATCACAAGAGTTTGAAGTACATCTTCACGCAGAAGGAGTTGATGGATAAAATCAGAGAAGCTCAAAAGGCAGATACGGAAGTTGCCACTATTAAGGAACGGATGAGCAAGGGAAAGGCTAAGGGATTTCGTGAGGATGAGTATGATACCCTACGATTTGAGGGCCGTTTTATGTGCCCAATGACCCGGATATCAGGAAGTTGATTCTGCAAGAGGCACATGATTCACCATATTCGATCCACCTCGGAAATACAAAGATGTATTCGGATTTGAAGGAAACTTTCTGGTGGACTGGAATGAAGAAGGATATCGCAGAATATGTAGCAGTTTGTGATGTATGTCAGAGGGTGAAAGGTAACATCGGGTTACTGGATTGTTGCAGCCATTGCCTATACCCGAATGGAAGTGGGATAAACTAGGCATGGATTTCATCACGGGATTGCCCAGGACTCGTTCAGGCTATGACTCGATTTAGGTTGTAGTTGATCGTTTGACGAAGGTAGCTCATTTCATCCCAGTAAAGACTACCTACAGCAGTGCTAAATTGGCTAAGATATACATGACGAGGATTGTATGTTTGCATGGAGTTCCGAGGAGTATCGTATCAGATAGAGGAACCCAATTCACCTCGAAGTTCTCGAAGCAGTTGCACGAAACATTGGGAACCAGACTGGAGTTTAGCACCGCTTTCCACCCACAGACAGATGGACAAACCGAGAGAGTCAATCAGATTTTGGAGGATATGCTTAGAGCTTGTGTTTTGGATTATGGATCAAGTTGGGATGACAACTTGCCATACGCGGAGTTTTCTTACAACAATAGTTACCAATCTAGCTTGAAGATGGCCCCTTTCGAAGCCTTGTACGGAAGGAGGTGCAGAACCCCGTTGTTGTGGGATGAGGTTGGAGACCGCCAGTTGTTTGGACCAGATTTGATTAAGGAGTCTGAACAGAAAGTAAAGTTGATTCGCGACAGGCTCAAGGTAGCTTAGTCAAGGCAGAAGAGCTATGCCGATTCGAAACGCAAGGAGACCGAATACGAAGTCGGAGACAGAGTTTATCTAAGAGTATCTCCACTTCGGGGAGTTAAGCGTTTTGGAGTTAAAGGAAAGTTAGCGCCACGTTTTGTGGGGCCATACAAGGTTTTGGAACGCATGGGAGAAGTAGCATACAAGTTGGAATTACCTGAGGGATTGTCAGGAGTTCACGATGTGTTCCATGTTTCACAGTTGAAGAAGTGTCACGCAGAGATGGCTGATATACCACTGAGAGAAACGGTGCCATTGGAAACGATTCAGTTGAAAGAAGATTTGACCTATGAAGAGAAACCTGTTAAGATTTTGGATTATGCTAGCAGAGTTACCCGCAGCAAGGTTATCAAGTTTTGCAAAGTTCAGTGGAGCCACCACACTGAGGAGGAAGCCACCTGGGAGCGGGAGGAAGATCTGCTCAAGGACCACCCTCACCTATTTGCTAGCCAACCCGTATCTCGAGGGCGAGATTCATCTTAAGGGGGGTAGGTTTGTAACATCCCAAATTTTTAATTTGGAATGTTATACATAGATCATCATGCATATCATATTTTTATTGCATTATTGGCTCGATCCTAGAAATTCTACGCAACTCAAGGACCCATGAGAGAGTTAGATTTCGTTATTTTCTTATTTGAGTATTTCTCAAATTTTGAAAATAGGATCATTGATTTTATTTATATTATCTTCAATTATTTCTACTACCAAAAATTCAGAGAGGGAATAAAATGACTTTCCCAAAATAAAGAAATAATGAAGATTTAATAAAAAAATCAAATAAGATTTATTTTGGAGTTTTCCGCTTTTATTTGAATTTAGGAAAAATGCGCGTTTTTCAAAATTGCATTTAGGCCCTAAATAAATGTACATCTAGTCCGTCTTGATTTTAGAAGTCGGGGAAAATTTATTTCGGGATTTTTGGTGTCCGTTTAGTATTTCTTTTTATTTTTCTACCGAGCGTAATTATTTAAAAACGCAAGACCGACTCTCGGCCGTGCAGAGCGGGACTCCGCTCGGGCGCTTATATAAAGCGCAGGACCCGCCGCCACCGCCCCCCACCCGCCCTCCCGCCCAATCGCTTCGCCGCCCCACCCCGCAATAAACCCTAACCCTAGCTAGCCGCCCAGATCATGATTGCCGATTGCCGCCGCCATTGTCCGGACCACGGAGTCTCACGGATTCGTCGCCCGCCGCCGCCGAGGTTCGCCGCTGCCTCGAACCGCGTGCCGCCGATTTTCTTAAAAACCGGGCGGTTTTCATTACGGTTTTTTTCGGTTTTTTTAGATTCGTTTTTATTTTAATTTTCAGTTTTTTTCCGGTTTAGGTTAATTAGCGGACGTTCGTCCGTTAGTTCGTTTTAACGAACGTTTTTCGTCAGATTCGTTAAATTAACGAACGTTCGTTCATTAATCCGTTCATTGTTTTTCTTTTTCTCGGATTTTCCACGGTTATTTTCTGATCGCAATTTCTGATCCGATTTTCGTTTTAGTATAATTTTTCGCTCGTTTATCGAAATCAGGCGATTCAAGCGCCTGGAGTTTCGTCTCGAAACCCCCTTTCTGAATAATCTACTTAAACAAGTTTTTGATTTTGTAAAATTTGACTTAGATCCAGATTAGTAAAATGAAGTTGTTTTTTTTCGCCGTTTGACTTTCGTTGCTTTATTTGATTTGATTCTTTTTGCAAACCGGAGTTATTAAGTTGAACATTCTGGTTGGATTTTTTATTTGAGTTTTACCTATGCATTAGATGAGTACTTATTGTATGCTTGTTTGTTTGTCTGTGATAGAATACCCGGAGTGCGCCGCCTGTTACTTCGAGTCCCTAGGTTTCGCGGATCATCAGCAAGGCAAGTAACACTTGATCATACATTTCTACTACCCAGTTTTTATGCATTAGATCTATCCTCAAACATTGCATGATTAGGATCTAATTAAATTGTGGGATGGGAAGTAGATGAGATAGTACCTATTACCTGTTTTGTTATCAAACCTTTGGGAGTTACTTCTACGTTTGCTTATTATGCCATGCTATGCTAGTAGACGTGGATTGGGTGAGTGAATATCCATGACAGATATGAGATTGTTAATTAATGGTTTATTTAAGGTGAACTTGAATACACATCTGGGTGGATTGAGGCACCTATTTTCTAGCAGGACTTGCCTGTATTTCTTCGGACCGCCACCCAGGCTCAAAGGGATCATGAGATTATGCAAACTAGAAACTTACGTGTGCAGCCACAAGCCATTATGGGCTCTGGCATAGTTGACTAAGTTGTGCGAACTCTTATGGGTAGACTAGCAGATGTAGGGGAAAGTAGGTGTACCGGTCTACCCACATGTAAGGTGCTAGCGCTTCTGAAAGACTATGTATCTGTCATCCATTTCTCAAACATCATGTAGTGCGAAAAATCAAACGGAGGCGATCGAGTCTTGTGGGAAAAGTGCGCAAACCTCTGCAGAGTGTATAAACTAATCATGGTTAGCCGTGTCCCCGGTTATGGACATCTTGAGTATCTAGAACTTGATTATCATGTGAATCTCATCATGTTACTTGAATTAATTTTGTTGGTTTTAATGAGTACTTTTTAATTGGATTGAGGATGCTGTCAACCATTCTCAATGTTTAACAACCACCATGATAGTTAAATAAATTTATTCCTTTGCACTAGGGAAAAATTGGCTTTATGCAAAAACTGTAACCTTAGAGCTTTACCACCAGCCAAATATGCATGTAGTATAGCCTATCTCCATTGTTATTCTCTATGTGTTACATTGCCAGCATATTCCATGTGCTGGCCCGTTTTCGGGCTGCAATGTTTCATGTTGCAGACTTTTCAGACGACGAGTAAGGTGCTTTTAGGTCGTGGTTCTATACTCAGTGTGCCGTTGGAGTTGATGGACTCGCTTATCTTTCAAGCCTTCCGCTGTTATCGTTTTAGATGGCCTTAAGCCATATTTATTTCAATAAGTTCTCTTTTGAGACATTCGATGTAATAAGTGTGTGATTGCTACTCTGTTATAAATCCTCCAAGTAATGTGTGGTGTCAAGATTATCGATCCAGGATGACACCGAGCACGAGATCATACTTGTTTGAGGTCCGGTCGCTTCTAAAGAACTTTCTCCTTGCGCTCGTAACTGGATAGCTCTTCCGCTGGATGGGCTACCTTGAGCCTATCACGAATCAACTTCACCTTCTGTTCAGACTCCTTAATCAAATCTGGTCCAAACAACTGGCGGTCTCCAACTTCATCCCACAACAACGGTGTCCTGCACCTCCTTCCGTATAGAGCTTTGAAAGGGGCCATCTTCAAACTGGATTGATAACTGTTGTTGTAAGAGAACTCCGCATACGGCAAATTGTCGTCCCAACTAGATCCATAATCTAGCGCACAAGCTCTCAAAGATGTCCTCCGTAATCTGATTGACTCTCTGCATCCGCCCATCTGCTCATGGATGAAAGGTCAGTCTTGAACTCTAGCTTGGTACCCAAAGTTTTGTGTAACTGATTCCAGAACTTTGAGGTAAAATGGGTTCCTCTATCTGATACAATGGCCCTCGGAACTCCATGCAGACATACGATCCTGGTCACCTATATCTTTGCCAACTTAGCACTTGTATAAGTGGTCTTCACTGGGATGAAATGAGCTACCTTCGTCAAACGATCGACTACAACCCATATGAAGTCATAGCCTGAACTAGTCCTGGGCCATCCTTTGATAAAATCCATGCCTAGCTTATCCCACTTCCATTCGGGTATCGACAATGGCTGTAGCAACCCTGCTGGCTTCTGATGCTCTGCCTTCACTCTCTGGCATACATCACATACTGCTACATACTCCGCAATATCCTTCTTCATTCCGGTCCACCAGAAAGTGTCCTTCGAATCCAGGTACATCTTGGTATTTCCTGGGTGAATCGAATACGGTGAATCATGGTCCTCCTGCAGAATCAACTTCCTGATCTCTGGGTCATTAGGCACATAAATGCGGAGCTCAAACCATAAGGTATCGTGCTCATCCTCAAGAAAACCTTTAGCTTTTCCTTTGCTCATCTTCTCCTTTATCTCGGCAATCTTCTTGCCTGTCTTCTGAGCTTCTCTGATCTTATCCATCAAAGTAGACTGAATCTCCAATGCTGCTACATAGCCTTTCGGAACTATCTCCAAACGTAGCTCGCGAAGATCCTCGGCTAACTCCTTCGGTAACTCTCCGGTCATGAGTGTGTTGACATGGCTCTTGCGGCTCAACGCATCGGCTACTATGTTAGCCTTTCTGGGGTGATAATGCAATCTCATATCATAATCCTTAATGAGCTCCAACCATCTCCTTTGCCTGAGATTCAACTCCTTCTGTGTGAAGATGTACTTCAAACTCTTGTGATCTGTGTACACCTCACAATGGTTTCCGATGAGAAAATGTCTCCATGTCTTCAATGCATGCACTATGGCTGCTAACTCCAAGTCATGTGTAGCATAATTTAACTCATGGGGCTTAAGCTGTCGTGAGGCATATGAAACAACTCTTCCCTCCTGCATAAGCACTGCTCCAAGTCCTCGACAAGAAGCGTCGCAATATACTTCATAATCCATACCGATCCGCGAATCAACACCGTGATGTAACCAAACGTTTCTTCAACTCCTAGAAACCGGCCTCACATTCCTCACCCATTTGAACTTGGTGTCCTTCTTCAACAACTCCGTCATGGGCTTTGCAATCTTCGAGAAATTTCAATGAACCTCCGTAGTATCCTCGCAAGTCCAAGGAAACTCCGGATCTCTCCAATCGACGCCGGGCTTCCCAATTTGTCACAGTGACAACTTTGGTGGGGTCTACTGCTATTCCTTCTCTGGATATAACATGTCCGAGGAATCCAACTTCCTTCAACCAAAACTCACATTTGCTGAACTTGGCGTATAGCTGATGTTCTTTGAGCTTCCCGAGTACCAAACGCAAATGCTCCTTATGCTCCTCTTCATTCTTTGAGTAGACCAGAATATCATCAATGAACACCACGACGAACTTATCCAGAAACTCCATAAACACCTTGTTCATCTTGTTCATGAAATAGGCAGGTGCGTTACTCAGACCAAATGACATGACGGTATACTCATACAACCCGTACCTGGTGGTAAAAGCCATCTTAGGTATATCCTGCTCTCGAATCTTCAACTGGTGGTATCCTGATCGTAGATCGATCTTGGAAAATACCTTAGCTCCTTGCAACTGGTCGAACAAGTCATTGATCATCGGCAGCGGGTACTTGTTTTTGATTTTCACTTCATTCAATCCTCGATAATCAACAACCATCCTTAATGATCCATCCTTCTTCTCCACTAGAAGCACTGGCGATCCCCCAGGTGACGAACTTGGGCGAATATAGCCTTTATCCAAGAACTCCTTAATCGCTTCTTAATTTCCTCCAAATCTTTTTATGCATCCCAGACGGTCTCTTAGATATCGCCATGTGCCCGCAAAAGCTCAATCAAAACTCAATGTCTCTATCCGTGGCATGCCCGCAACTCTTCTGGAAATACGTCAGGAAAATCCTTCACCACTGGTACTTCCTCCTGTATAACTCCTGATAAGGAATTCACTTGAGTCCTCTTTGGCACATGCCGAGATACATACTTGATCCTTCTTCCTTTTGGGTTAGTAAGAAAAATCGACTTACTGGCGCATTCAATGTTCCCTCCATACTTCGATAACCAATCCATGCCTAATATCACATCCAGTCCTTGCGACTCCAATACTATTAGGTCAGAGGGAAACACGTAGTTACCAATCCTTAATGGTAACCGATCACACCATAGACTAGCCATATATTTTGCTCCTGGCAACTAACATGGGTAACCTAAGGGCTTGGGTTGGCAGTTTATACTTATCCACAAATTCCCTTGATATGTACGAATGTGATGCACTAGTATGAAAAAGAACGATTGCAGTAAATGACTTAACCAAAAACTTACCTATTACTGCATCTGGCTGGGCTTCAACCTCCTCCAGGCTAACGTGGTTCACCTGTCCCTTATTGAAAGGGTTAGGCTTCTACCCAGATCTTCCATTGCCATTTCCATTCGTCGCTTCAGGACATTCAGTGGCATAATGTCCATCTCCTGGCATTTGTAGCAAGTAATGTGGCTTAGATCCCTCTTGGCTGGTGTTGATGGGTTGGCACGATTCTGCCCATTGCTTCCTCCATTCCCATTACCATTCTTGGGGCCACTATGGTTGTGCGAACTCCCTCCTCCATGGGTATGCTGAAAAGGTCCTCCCGAGTTCGGGGTAAAACGAGGTTTCGCCGAGCTCCGTAATTGTACTTCCCTTGTCCATACTTCCTCTTTACCGTCAATCTGCTGCTGCTTCCCTTCAATCATGAGAGCTCGGTCTACCAACTCCTGGTAGTTGTTGAAGGTTGCTACCATCAACTGCATGCTCAGCTCATCATTCAGTCCTTCCAGAAACTTCTCCTATTTAGCTGCATCTGCAGCAACGTCATCTGGGGCATAACATGCTAGCTTACTAAAGTCATCCACATACTGGCCAACAGTACGTCCTCCTGGGCGCAATTTGCTAAACTCATGCTTCTTCATGGCCATAGCTCCTGCTGAAACATGGGCAATGTCGATAGGATAAGTGGCTGTGAAATTCTCCCACCATGATGCTGTGGGTCCATCTAGCTGATGTGCGGCAAAATGCACCTTCTCCGCATCTGTGCATCCTGCAGTAGTCAACTCCCTTCCCATCTTGCAGAGCCAATCATCTGCAACTATCGGCTCGGTGCTACTGGAGAACACCGGTGGATTCAGCCTCAAGAAACGGGCTAAGTGATCAACAGGTGGCGGTGGTGGTGGGTTGTTGTTGTTGTTATTGTTGTTGTTGTTGTTGTTGTTGTTGTTGTTGTTGTTGTTGTTGTTGTTGTTGTTGTTGTTGTTGTTTTTCCCTTGATAATGATTCTGGACTAGCATCTGCATCAATGCATTCTGCTGCTGGATCAACTGAGTGAGCTCCGGTGGGAAAGCAAATCCATGGTCACATCTCGGAGGCATCTGAGGGTTTAGAAAAGATGAGAATATAGAATAGAATGAGGTCTAGAAAGAAAAACACTACCCATATGCTCATGAGACAAATGCAAACAATATCACTTCAATCAAATCAAACAAGGGCATACAACGGTCTAACTATCGTTACAAAAGTGCTCGGACTATACTATATACATGGGGGAATACTACTATTGTTATGGTGGTCGACTAGAATAATTGATCGGTCGAAAACTCCATGATATCTGCTCCAGCTTCATCAACAAAGTCATCATCGCTATCGTCTGGGTCCGAGTCAATGTCGTCGATGATGATGTAATTCTTCGGGCAAGTGCAATCATCATCTTCTCCTCCAGTCGCGGGGAATCCCATAAACACTGTTAGCTTCTTCAGATCATCATTCTTCTCCACGAGTGTCGTCATTTCTTCCTCATAACCATCGCGTGTAGACTTAAGTTCTTCCTCCAGCTCCGTGATCTTGGTCATAGCCTTCTTCTGATCTATCATGCCTGCGCACATCTGGTTCTCCTGGTGACGGATGTGCTGGTTTAACTCCTGGATGAAAGCTGCAATTGATCTATCCTTCCTGGTGCTGATCATCTCCCATTGCTCATCTCGGTGCCCACAAATCTGGTAGATAGTATCCTTGAGAAACTTGTGGTAAACTTCTCCAATGCGTCCCATGGTGATGTGGGTTGCCATGCTCTTTCCTAGACTCCATGTTGGTGCATCAAAGGAAAACTCTATGGGCTCAGTAACGGGCATGAACGTCCTTCCTGGAACTTGAACTTGAATCATCCAACGCTCCTCTTCTGGTAAAGTGGTGATGTAGGTCCCGGTGAAGCTTGGTACTCCGATGTTCAGGTATCTAGTGACTTCCTTCAAGTGGCGTCCAAAAGGTGTATCTTCATCCAGTTGCGTGAACTTGTTCCTTGCATCCGCCATCCTAAAAGAGTAGAAAAGATGAGGAGTCAGAAATAAGAAGAGAGAGTAGTGATCTAGGGCTTTAGCTTAGTGGTCGTGTCCTACAGTCAGCGTGTGCTCTGATACCATCTTGTAGCCACCAGACCTCAAATAGTCCTACACTTATTACATCGAATGTCTCAAAAGAGAACTTATTACAATAAATATGGCTTAAGGCCATCTAATAACGATAACAGCGGAAGGCTTGGAAGATAAGCGAGTCCATCAACTCCAACGGCATCACTGAGTAAAAGATCACGACCTAAGGCACCTTACTCATCGTCTGAAAAGTCTGCAACATGACCGTTGCATCCCAAAAACGGGTCAGCACATGGAATATGCTGGCAATGTAACACATAGAGAGTAATGAACAGAATAATTCTATCACTACACGCATATATGGCTGGTGGAAAGCTCTATGGTTACAATTTGGCATAAAGCCAATTTTTCCCTACAACAAAGGAATAAATTTTATTTAACTATGATGGTGGTTGTTAAACATTGAGAAGGTTCCTCCAACTCAATCCCAATTAAGCATCATCATTAACCCAACAAAATTTAATTAAGTAACATGATGAGATTCACATGATAATCCAAGTACTAGATACTCAAAACGTCCATAACCGGGGACACAACTAACCATGATTAGTTTATACACTCTGCAGAGGTTTGCACACTTTTCCCTGCAAGACTCGATCTCCTCCGTTTGATTTATCGCACTACCTAGTGTTTGAGAAATGGATGACCGAGACATTGTCTTTCAGAAGCATTAACTCCTTACTCTGGGTAGACAGTACCAACCTACATCCCCTACATCTGCTAGCCTACCACTGAAAGAGGTCACACAACATACTCAACTATGCTAGAGCCCATAGTAGGTTGCGGCTTCACACAGAAGTTTCTAGCATGAATAATCTCATGATCCCTTTGAGCCAGGGTGGCGTTCCACAGGAGAATCACACTGCACCGGGATTTCCAAAATACAGCAACACTGGGTTCCCAGTGCCTCATCCACCAGATGTGAATTTAAGTTGCCACCTTAAGTAAACCATTAATTAAACAATCTCACATCTGTCATGGAAAACACTCACCCAATCCACGTCTACTAGCATAGCATAGCAATATAAGCAAACGTAGAAGTAACTCCCAAAGGTTTGATAATAAAACACGTAATAGGTACTACCTCATCTACCTCCCAAAACACACATATTAATCAGATCCTAATCATGCAATTGTTTGAGGATTGATCTAATGCAACAAAACTGGGTAGTAAAGAGGTATGATCAAAGTGTTACTTGCCTTGCAGATGATCCGTCAAACCTAGAGACTCGAAGTAGCAAGCGGCGCACTCCGGGTACTCTATCGCAAACAAACAAGCATACAATAAGCACTCATCTAATGCACAGGTACAACTCCGGTTTGCAAAAGAATCAAATCAAACGAAGGAACGAAAGTTAAACGGCGAAAGAAACAAGCTTCGTTTACTAATCTGGACCTAAGTCAAATTTTACAGTAGCAAAAACTTATTAGAGTTGGTTAAACGGAAAGAGGGTTTCGGGACGAAACTCTAGGCGCTTGAATCGCCAGATTCTGATAAACGAGCGAAAAGTTATACTAGAACGAAAATCGGATCAGAAATCGTGATCAGAAATAATCGCGGAAAATCCGAGAAAAAGAAAAACGGACGAACAGGCTAACGAACGAACGTTCACTGTCTGCGGCTAAACGACGAAAATTGTTTGTTAAAATGAACGTATGGATGAACGTCCGCAAAATAGACTAAAACGAACCGAATCTAATAAAAAAGGATCTAGGTTTCGAACAAAAAAACCGATCGGTTTTCTCGCAAAAACCGAGGCGGCGGCGAATACATCCGGCATGGTCGGCAAAGGAGGCGGGGCGGCGGCGGCGGGCGGGGGCGCAGCGGCAGCAATGAAGCGGCGCGGGCGGCGGCGGCAAGACGCGCACGCGCGTGGTGGCGGCGGCTCCGGTGGCTTAGGGTTAGGGTTTGGGGCGCGGGCGGCTGGGGTGGGCTAGGGCGGCGGCCTCCCGGCTTATAAAGGCCGGCCGGGCCAGGAGTCCTAGTCAGACACGGCCCGGTAGGTCGGTTCGTTTTTTTAAATAAAATCACGCAGAAAAACAAATAAAAAAAACTAAACGGACCCCAAAAATCCTGAAATAAATTTTCTCGTTCTCTCAAAATAAGCCAGACATGATGAACATTTATTTGGGGCCTTACTGCAATTTTGAAAAACACGCATTTTCCCTAATTCAAATAAAATAGCGACAAAACTCCGAAATAAAATCTTATTTGATTTTAATATTAAATCCTCAATATTTCTTTATTTTGGGAAAGTCATTTTATTTCCTCTCTCATATTTTTATAATTGAAATAATTGAAGATGAAATAATTAAAATCAAATGATCCTATTTTCAAAATTTGAGAAAACTCAAATATGAAAATAACAAAATCTCCAACTCTCTCCTTGGGTCCTTGAGTTGCATAGAATTTCTAGGATCAAACCAAAATGAAATAAAATATGATATGCAATGAGGGTCTAATGTATAACATTCCAAATTGAAAATTTGGGATGTTACAATTAACGAGCGCTCCTATTTGTAACAGGATATGAGCCAGAATTAAGCGAGAATTATGGCGAGTGTTCCATGTAATCAACTTCCATTATCACATGCGATAACCCTCGAAGAGAACCAAATGTGTTGAAGATTGCTTCATCACATTTTAAAAATATAGTAAGAGTGCAGACGCTCCTCCATCTGGTTCCTAGCACTAGTAGAAAAAGGGTCAAATGTGAAGCACATTAGTGTCGGTTTGATTTTGAGCCGGCACTAATGTGTCCATTAGTGCCGGTTCCAACGGCTAGCCGGCCGCTCTCATTAGTACTGGTTCATGGATAACCTTTAGCACCGGTTCATGCCACGAACCGGTACTAAAGAGAGTGGTGGCAGGATGTTGTCAGTCTAGGGCCCCTCCAGCACCTTTAGTACTGGTCCGTGCCACGAACCGGTACTAAAGGTCGACGTACATAAACCCTTCGTCCACCCGAGCTCGCTCCGTTCTTCCCCTTTCCCCTCTCCTCCTCTGTTCTTCCCCTCTCTTCCTCGAGCTCATCACAAATTTTGCCCAAAATTTGTCAAGATTTGAAGGCCCCCATCCATTCAAATGATCACAAAGGTTAGCAACTTTGTCATTTCATCTCTCATTGCTAGATTAGCTCTTGCAATGCTTTAGTGATTAATTTGTGAGTTTAGTAATTTGGGAGGAATTATATGTGCTAGTATTTGATTTATATGCATTTTGAGGTCAAAAATAACACTTAGTTGGCATATGTAGGTGTGGTTTACTTAGTGCCTTCTAAATCTCCTTTGTAACCAATGTCGATCGCCCGCACCGTCCCATCGCCGGCACCACCTTGTGGTGAGGCTCTTGTTCATGAATGTTTTACATTACCAAATTGATGTTTGTGTGATTTGGATATATAGTTACTCGTATAATTATCTTACCCGTACGTTGTTTGTTATACATAGTGCCATGGTTTTGATATCCATCCCCGTCGGCTCTCGTCCTTCTTATGATTCGGATGTGGTATATTCTCTTTTAAAACTAGTTGCTGCATTTCGTGTTTATGACAAATTATGCCCATCAAGTTGACATAGATATTTTTATCTAGGAGGTATGTGAACCGGAAATTCCAACCGACCCTATTGTCGAGAGGTTAAATTTAGTTGAAAGAGAAAACGAGTATTTGAAAGAAAAATTAAAAAGAATTAAGGGGGAGAAGATGGAATTGGAGTTGCATGTTGCCGATGTCGTCGATGATCACAAGATCAAGATGGAGAAAATGCGGTTGAAGATTAGAAAATATGCCATTGATAGTGTGGCTTGGTATCCTTGTGCTGTTGGATCAATTGTTACCTTAGTTGTGATCTTGATCGCATTTGTTGTTGCATTTAAATTCTTTAGCTAGAGAGTTATTTGTATGTTGCATTTAATTAAGTGTTGTATATGGACTTTATGTATGAACTTGTATTAATTTGGTCTATTCGGTGTTGTGTAATGAAGATGAGACGACAATGGATGTATGATGACCGATGCTCTCCCGAGTTCATTAATGGCGTGCATACTTTTCTGCTTGCCGCTGAGGCAAACAAGCGGGTGGATGGTTTTATGCCTTGTCCATGTGTTGGCTGTAAGAATGGTCACAATTACTCTACGTCAAGAACCATTCACGTCCACCTATTTGAGTCCGGTTTCATGCCCCACTATAATGTTTGGACAAAGCACGGAGAAAGAGGGGTTATGATGGAAGACAATGAAGAAGAAGAGGACGACAACGGCTATCCTGGCCATGGGTTCCCTGAATATGATGAGACAACAATGGGGGAAGAAGCTAAGCCGGCAATGCGGAAGAAGCTGAAGAAGAGGCATTAGATGAGCCCGCTGATGATCTAGGTCGGGCCATTGCCGATGCAAAGAGAAACTGCGCAAGTGATTTGGAGAAGAAGAAGTTGCAGCGCATGTTAGAGGATCACAAGATATTGTTGTACCCAATTGTGGTTGACAAAAAATTGGGCACCACATCGAATTGCTGCAATGGAAGGCGAGAGTGGTGTATCTGACAAGGGATTTGGAAAGTTGCTGGTAATGATAAAGAATATGCTTCCAAAGGACAACGAATTGCCCGAGAGTACGTATGAAGCAAAGAAGGTTGTCTTCCCTCTAGGGTTAGAGGTGCAGAATTTACATGCATGCCCTAATGACTGCATCCTCTACCACGGTGAGTACGAGGATTTGAACGCTTGCCCGGTATGCGGTGCATTGCGTTATAAAATCAGTCGCGATGACCCTAGTGATGTCGAGGGCAAGCTAGGAAGAAGATTCCAGCCAAGGTGATGTGGTATGCTCCTATAATACCACGGTTGAAACGTTTGTTCCAAAACAAAGAGCATGCGAAGGCGATGCGGTGGCACGGAGAAGACCGTAAGAAAGATGGAAAGTTGAGAGTACCCACTGACGGTTCGCAGTGGAGAAAAATCGAGAGGAAGTACAGGAAGGAGTTTGCAGGTGACCCAAGGAACGTATGGTTTGGTCTAAGCGCAGATGGCATTAATCCTTTTGAGGAGCAGAGCAGCAACCATAGCACCTGGCATGTGACTCTATGTTTGTATAACCTTCCTCCTTGGTTGTGCATGAAGCGGAAGTTCATTATGATGCCAGTGCTCATCCAAGGCCCTAAGCAACCCGACAATGACATTGATGTGTACCTAAGGCCATTAGTTGAAGAACTATTACAACTGTGGAATGGAACAGGTGTACGTGTGTGGGATGAGCACGAACAGGAAGAATTTGACCTAAAGGCGTTGCTGTTCGTGACCATCAATGATTGGCCTACTCTCAAGAACCTTCGTGATAGACAAACAAGGGATACCGCGGATGCACGACCGCTTGGATGATACCGACAAGATATATTTGGATAGTTGTAGGAAGATTGTCTACCTAGGACATCGTCGTTTCTTCCGAGCAGGCATCCCGTAAGAAAGAAAGGCAAGCATTTCAAAGGTGAGGCGGATCACCGGACGAAGCCTCGCCACCGTACTGGTGCTGATGTACATGATATGGTCAAGGATTTGAAGGTAATCTTTGGAAAGGGTCCTGGCGGACAAGATGTTCCGAAGGACGCTTACGGACGCGCACCCATGTGGAAGAAGAAATCTATATTTTGGTACATGCCATATTGGAAAGACCTAGAAGTCCGCTCCGCAATCGACGTGACACACGTGACAAAGAATCTTTGCGTGACCCTGCTTGGCTTTTTGGGCATGTATGGGAAGACAAAAGATACACCAGAGGCACGGGAGGACCAGCAACGTATGCACAAAAAAGACGGCATACATGAGGGTTAGGCCAGCTACGCTCTTACCTAAGAAGAGAAGGAAATCTTCTTTGAATGCCCTTTCAAGCATGAAGGTACCATCCGCTTCGTCAATATAAAGGAATAATAAATATGGCAGGGAAAAAGTTCCAGAACCTGAAGTCTCATGATTGCCACGTGATTATGACGCAACTACTTCCGGTTGCATTGAGGGGGCTTCTACGGGAAAACGTTCGATTAGCCATTGTGAAGCTATGTGCATTCCTCAATGCAATCTCTCGTAAGGTAATCGATCCGAAATCATACCAAGGTTCTGTAATGATTTGGTGCAATGTCTTGTCAGTTTTGAGTTGGTGTTCCCACCATCCTTCTTCAACATCACGATGCACGTCCTAGTTCACCTTTGCGAAGATATTAACATTTTGGGTCCTGTATTTCTACACAATATGTTCCCCTTTGAGAGGTTCATGGGAGTCTTGAAGAAATATGTTCATAACCATGCTATGCCGAAGGAAGCATCTCAAGGGCCATGAAAATGAGGAGGTCATTGAGTTTTGTATTGACTTTATTCGACCTTAAGCCGATTGGTGTTCTGAATCGCATGCATAAGGGCGACTAGATGCAAAAGGCACGGTAGGAGGGATCAAATAATATGTATGGACGGGCATTCTCTCCTTTGAAGCACACTACAGCTTCTACGTAATCCCGCCTTGGTGGCTCTGTATATGGAGGAACACAAGAATTTTCTACACTCCAAACACCCAGAGAAGTCTGACGACTGGATTACACATGAACAAACGAGGACTTTCACCGGTTGGTTGCAGAAACGTGCCATGCATGATGGCGATATTCAAGATGACCTGTACTCGCTGTCCCAGTTACCATCTTCGAATTTAATGACTTTCAAAGGGTACCAGATAAATGGGAATACATTTTACACGGTCGCCCAAGATAAGAAGAGCACCAACCAAAACAGTGGTGTCCGCTTTGATGCAACAACCAACACGGGAAAGGAAACATATTATGGTTACATAGAGGACATATGGGAACTTAACTATGGAGGTGGTTTGAAGGTTTGTTTCGGTGCAAATGGGTCAATATGACACGAGGCGGGGTAACGGAAGACCCGCAGTACGGAATGACAACAGTGGATCTCAACAATCTTGCATATGCGCATTTAACCATTCGCCCTAGACAATGATGTGGCGCAGGTTTTTATGTGAAAGACATGTCTACAAAGCCGAGAAAAAGAAAAGGTAAGGAAGCTTAATGGATCATACGACGAGCCAAAGCGCCACATAGTTCTTTCAGGGAAAAGAAACATCATGGGAGTGGATGACAAGACAGACATGTCAGAAGATTATGAAAAGATTGATGAAATTGCTCCATTCCTAGTGAATATTGACCCGAGCATCCAGTTAAATGATGAAGATTTTCCATGGCTACGGCGCAAAGGACGCGAAGAAAAAGTTTCACACCCAAAGATCTGGGATGTGATCGGCTTCACTATCATCACTTTCTTCTGTGTTTCACACCCAGGAGGGAATCTCTGTAATACTTACAGTAGTTATGTGTTTTGGCATTTGAAACGCGAAGAAATTTTATGTGCAAACAAATTCTTTCATGCATTTACTGATTTTTTCTAGCTAAATGACCCTGAAATTGAAAAGCATTTCAAATGAACTCAGAAAAGGTTGAAAGTTGGCATGGTATCATAATTTCACCCACATAGCATGTGAAAAAAAGTAGAGAGGGTTACGGCAAAAACTGGATGCACTTCGTGTACAAAATGGACAATCTCTTTCGAAGTATCAGGGTTTCGGACAAAAACTCATCTATTACAAAGGCATTTCATTTTTTATATAACCTAAGCATTACCAAATTGAATATAATGATAAAACACACTAATATTAAACATAAGAAAAAGAATCACTGAAAAATCTTTTTTCAAAGTTAAGTTATTCACAAACTAGTGATTCACACAAATTTCAAATAATTCAAAATTTAAACTATTCAAATTTGAAAACTACCGGCACTAACAAAAAGTTTGTAATTTTTTGTACCTAAAGCAAAAATATTCACAAAGAAACTCTAAATATAGCAAAAAACAACTCAAAAATAAATAAAACAAAAAAAATAAAGTAAAAAAATTAAGAAAATAAAACCCCCCGCCTACTGGGCCAAAGCGGCTTGCATACGACTAGAAACACAACGTTTTGTTGGGCCAGGATGCAGTTCAAGAAAGGCCCAAGAGGGCTCACAGGCGTGAGAGAATGTAGGCCCAGTAGGCCTGCTTAGGAGAGGAGCTCGAGAGAGCTACCGCACTGGGGCTTATAAACCAGTACGATCGCCCTTCGACTAGCGAGGTGGGACTAAACTTGTCGCACCAAGATCAAGGCCAAGACATTCCCTTTAGTACGGGTGGTGGCTGCAACCGGTACTAAAGAGGGGGTCTTTAGTACGGGGTGGTGCCACCACCCGGTACTAAAGGGGGGGGCGCTTCCCGCCGCTTGGCCTGACCAAAACAGACCTTTAGTACCGGTTGGTGGCTCCAACCGGTACTAACGGTCCATCCTATATATACAACTCTTGAAAAAAAAATTAGTTTCCCTCTGTTTCTCCCTCTCCGTCGACGACACGCGCCGCCTGCCCCAATCGACGCCGTCGCCGCCTGCCGCCCTCCCCTAAGTCGCCGCCCGTCAGCGCCGCCGCCCGCCGTCCCGCCCACGCCGCTTCGACGCCTTGCGCCGCCCGCCGCCGCCGCCCCACACCATCGCCGCCGCCGTCCTGCCGCCCGTCATCGCCTCCCCATCTAAATCGCCCGTCATTGCCGCCCCGTCGTCGCCTCGCCGGTGAGCTCACCCCGGCCGCCATGTCCACACACACACACACATTATTTTGTTTGTTATAAATTTTAGTTATAGAAATTTTTCTGTTTTTTAGTTATAGAAATATCTATAGAAATGTTAGAAATTTTTCTGTTTTTTAGTTATAGAAATATTAGAAATGTAGTTATATAGAAATGATATAATTTTTTTCTGTTTTGTAGTTATAGAAATATTTATAGAAATGTTAGTAATTTTTCTATTTTTTAGATATATAAATATTAGAAATGTTAGTTATATAATCAGAAATGTTAGAAATTTTAGAATTAGTTTTAGCTAGATGAATTAGATTAATATCAAATTGTTAGAATTTGCAAATTTATAGAATTTTAGTTATCACAATCCAATCATTTAAAAAAATGCTACTTTTTGCGGGCATATAGTATTTGTTCTCGACAATATGCTGCCCAGATCCTCGCTCGTCGACCCGCTCATGACGACGCCCCGCTTAGAGGACCAATGTCCGGGACTGGCCTACGCCGGGCTGGCACTGGGAGGTGCTACCTGGAGGGGCGTGCTGCTTGGTGAGGAACCCGGCCTCGGGTCCCGTCGTCGACCCTGATCTCCTTTGGTGGCGTTCACGTGGGCCACATTCGGTACAGAGGGAGCCGGCCCCGCCGGAGGTGGTGCGTCGCCGTGTCAGGGAGGAGGACGAGTGATGTCTACTATACAACCTTCTTCTTGTAGACGTTGTTGGGCCTGCAAGTGCACAGGTTTGTAGGACAGTAGCAAATTTCCCTCAAGTGGATGACCTAAGGTTTATCAATCCGTGAGAGGCGTAGGATGAAGATGGTCTCTCTCAAACAACCCTGCAACCAAATAACAAAGAGTCTCTTGTGTCCCCAACACACCCAATACAATAGCAAATTGTATAGGTGCACTAGTTCGGCAAAGAGATGGTGATACAAGTGCAAAATAGATAGTAGATATAAGTTTTTGTAATCTGAAATAATAAAAACAGCAAGGTAACAAGCGGTAAAAGTGAGCGTAAATGGTATTGCAATGATAGAAAACAAGGCCTAGGGTTCATACTTTCACTAGTGTAAGTTCTCTCAACAATAATAACATAGACAGAACATATGACAAGCCCTCAACATGCAACAAAGAGTCGCTCCAATGACACTAATAGCGGAGAACAAACGTAGAGATTATGGTCGGGTACGAAACCACCACAAAGCTATTCTTTCGGATCGATCTATAAAAGAGTTCGTACTAGAATAACACCTTAAGATACAAATGAACCAAAACCCTAATGTCACCTAGACACTCCATTGTCACCTAGATACTCCATTGTCACCTCAAGTATCCGTGGGCATGATTATACGATATGCATCACACAATCTCAGATTCATCCAACCAACATAAAAGTACTTCAAAGAGTGCCCCAAAGTTTCTACCGGAGAGTCAAGAACGTGTGCCAACCCCAATGCATAGGTTCCCAAGTGTCACGAAACCCGCAAGTTGATCACCAAAACATACATCAAGTGGCACATGATATCCCATTGTCACCACAGATAATCACGGCAAGACATACATGAAGTCTTCTCATAAAGACTCAATCCGATAAGAAAACTTCAAAGGGGAAACTCAATTCATCACAAGAGAGTAGAGGGGGAGAAACATCATAAGATCCAACTACAATAGCAAAGCTCGGGATACATCAAGATCGTGCCATAGAGGAAACACGAGAGAGAACAAGAGAGAGAGAGAGAGAGAGATCAAACACATAGCTACTGGTACATACCCTCAGCCCCGAGGGTGAACTACTCCCTCCTCGTCATGGATAGCGCCGGGATGATGAAGATGGCCTCCGGTGATGGGATACCCCTCCGGCAGGGTGCCGGAACGGGGTCCCGATTGGTTTTTGGTGGCTACAGAGGCTTGCGGCGGCGGAACTCCCGATCTATTTTCTGTTCTAGAAGTTTTAGGGTACAAGAGTATATACGGGTGCAGGGGGAACATCGGTGGAGCTATGGGGGTCCCACGAGGTAGGGGGGCGCGCCCAGGGGGGAGGGCATGCCCCCCACCCTCATGAGCTCCTCCCGTATATTCTGACGTGGGGTCCAACTCCATCAGGTGGGTTTCCTTCCAAAAATAACTTCTCCAGTTGATTTCGTTCCGTTTTGACTCCGTCTGATATTCCTTTTCCTCGAAATATGAAATAGGCATAAACAAAGAAGTCAGGCTGGGCCTCCGGTTAATAGGTTAGTCCCAAAAATAATATAAAAGTGGATAATAAAGCCCAATATTGCCTAAAATAGTAGATAAAGTAGCATGGAGCAATCAAAAATTATAGATACGTTGGAGACGTATCAAGCATCCCCAAGCTTAATTCCTGCTCGTCCTCGAGTAGGTAAATGAAAAAAAAATTGATGCGGCATGATACTTTGGCATAATTTCAATGTAAATCTTCTTAATTGTGATATGAATATTCATATCCGAAAGATTCAAGACAAGAGTCCATATTGACACAAAAATAATAATACTTCAAGCATACTAATCAAGCAATTATGTCATCTCAAAATAACATGGCCAAAGAAAGTTCATACCTACAAAATCATATAGTTAGGCTATGCTTCATTTTCGTCACTCAAAGATGTTCCCAACTTCTATACCCCCGATGACAAGCCAAGCAATTGTTTCATACTTAAATAGTCTCAAACTTTTTCAACCTTCACGCAATACATGAGCGTGAGCCATGGATATAACACTATGGGTGGAATAGAATATGATGATGGGGATTGTGTGGAGAAGACAAAAAAGGAGAAATTCTCACATCAACGAGGCGTATCAATGGGCTATGGAGATGCCCATCAATAGATATCGATGTGAGTGAGTAGGGATTGCCATGCAACGGATGTACTAGAGCTATGAATGCTCAACAAAAGAAAACTAGTGGGTGTGCATCCAACTTGCTTGCTCACGAAGACCTAGGGCATTTGAGGAAGCCCATCGTAGGAATATACAAGCCAAGTTCTATAATGAAAAATTCCCACTAGTATAAAAAGACAACTTATGAGACTCACTACATGAAGAACAAGGTGCTACTTTGAAGCACAATATATGAGACTCACTATATGTAGAACAAGGTGCTACTTTGAAGCACAAGTGTGGAAAAGAGATAGTAGCATTGCCCTTTTTATTTATTTTCTTTTTTTGGGCCTTTCTTTTTTTTCTTTCTGGCCTTTCTTCTTTTTTTTGGGCCTTTTTTTTGGCCTTTCTCCTTTTTTTTGGGCAATGCTCTAATAATGATGATCATCACACTTCTATTGATTACAACATAAGGATTACAACTCGAAACTTAGAACAAGATATGACTCTATATGAATGCCTCCGGCGGTGTACCGGGATGGTGTAATGAATCAAGAGTGACATGTATGGAAAATAATGCATGGTGGCTTTGCCACAAATACAATGTCAACTACAAGATCATGCAATGGCAATATGACAAAAGTAATGTATGTCATGATGATGATGGTGGAAGTTGCATGGCAATATATCTCGGAATGGCTATGGAAATGCCATGATAGGTAGGTATGGTGGCTGTTTTGAGGAAGATATAAGGAGGTTTATGTGTGATAGAGCGATCGTATCACGGGGTTTGATGCACCGTGAAATTTGCACCAACTCTCAAGGTGAGAAAGGGCAATGCACGGTACCGAAGAGGCTAGCAAAGGCGGAAAGGTGAGAGTGCATATAATCCATGGACTCAACATTAGTCAAAAGAACTCATATACTTATTGCAAAAATTTAGAAGTCATCAAAAATCAAGTACTACGTGCATGCTCCTAGGGGGATAGATTGGTAGGAAAAGACCATCGCTCGTCCCCGACCGCCACTCATAAGGATGCACAAGCCAGGTACACTTCATGTTTCAAATTTGTTACACAACTTTAACCATACGTGCATGCTACGGGATTTGCAAACTTCAACACAAGTATTTCTCAAATTCATAATCACCCAACTAGCATGACTATGATATTATCACCTCCATATCTCAAAACAATTATCAAGCATCAAACTTATCTTAGTATTCAATTCACTCAAAAGAAAGTTTCACATATCTTGAACACCAAGTATATTAACATTAAGCAAATTACCATGCTATTAATGACTCTCATAATAATCTAAGTGAAGCATGAGAGATCAAGTTTCTTTAAAACAAATCCACCACCGTGCTCTAAAAGATCTAAGTGAAGCACAAGAGCAAAAATTATCACGCTCAAAAGATATAAGTGAAGCACTATGAGCAAAACTATCAAGCTCAAAAGATATAAGTGAAGCACATAGAGTATTCTAGTAAATTCCAATTTGTGTAAGGCTCTCTCTCATTAAAGAATTTCAGATCTTTATACTTATTCAAACAGCAAGCAAAGCTAAAGGAAACTACAATGCAAGGATAGCACAACTCATGTGAAGAAGCAAAAACTTAGGCTCAATCAATACTAACCGATAGTTGTTGAAGAAGAAAGGTGGGATGCCTACTGGGGCATCCCCAAGCTTAGATGCTTGAGACTTCTTGAAATATTATCTTGGGGTGCCTTGGGCATCCCCAAGCTTGAGCTTTTGTGTCTCCTTAATTCCTCTCAAATCATGGTTTCTCTTTTTATCAAAAGCTTCATTCACAACAAACTCAACAAGAACTCGTGAGATAGGTTAGTATAAACCAATGCAAAACCTTATCATATTATACTGTAGAAAATCACTTAAATTATTATTCAACATTGCATACTAAATGCCTCTGTATATTTAATACTCCTACCCTCAAATAGATTCATTAAACAAGCAAACATATGCAAACAATGCAAACATAACAGCAATCTGCCAAAACAGTACAGTCTGTAAAGAATGCAAGAGTATCAATACTTCCCTAACCTCAAAAATTATGAACTAAAATTCCCACTTTAATAAATTTATCATATCTCAGTATTCACAAAGATTCAACGTTAGATCATGCTCTGACTTTTCTAGGGAATTTTTGCAACAGCGGTAAACTTTCTGTTTTAAAACAGCAACATGTATACTAGCAAGATAAGCATGGCAAAGGCTACCCTTGACTTTTTTATTGAAACTAAAGATGCAAAACACAATTATAACTAACAGAAAGCAAACACTAACAAGATAAAATGACGCTCCAAGTAAAACACATATCATGTGGTGAATAAAAATATAGCTCCAAGTAAAGTTACCGATGAACGAAGACGTAAGAGGGGATGCCTTCCGTGGCATCCCCAAGCTTAGTTGCTTGGTTGTCCTTGAATATTACCTTGGGCTGCCTTGGGCATCCCCAAGCTTAGGCTCTTTCCACTCCTTATTTCATTGTCCATCGAATCTTTACCCAAAACTTGAAAACTTCAACCACACAAAACTCAAAACAAAACTCGTAAGCTCCGTTAGTATAAAAAAATAAAACCACCACTTAGGTACTGTAATTAACTCATTATAAATTCATACTGGTGTAATATATACTGTACTCCAACTTATCTACGGTTTATACCCTCCGATACTACTCATAGATTCATCAAAATAAGCAAACAACACATAGAAAACAGAATCTGTCAAAAACAGAACAGTCTGTAGTAATCTATACAAAACGTATACTTCTGGAACCCCAAGAATTATGAAATAAATTGCTGGACCTGAGTAGTTTGTCTATTAATCATCTGCAAAAAGAATCAACCTAAAAGCACTCCCCAGTAAAAAATGGCAGCTAATCTCGTGAGCGCTAAAGTTTCTGTTTTTCACAGCAAGATCACATAAACTTCACCCAAGTCTTCCCAAAGGTTCTACTTGGCACTTTATTCAAACAAAAGCTATAAAACATGATTACTACAGTAGCATAATCATGTGGACACACAAAAATAGTAAGGGTACATATTGGGTTGTCTCCCAACAAGCGCTTTTCTTTAATGCCTTTTAGCTAGGCATGATGATAATGATGCTCACAAAAAAGATAAGAATTGAAACATAACGGGAGCATCATGAAGCATATGACTAGCACATTTAAGTCTAACCCACTTCCTATGCATAGGGATTTTGTGAGCAAACAACTTATGGGAACAATAATCAACTAGCATAGGATGGCACAACAAGCATAACTTCAAGATTTTAAGCACATAGAGAGGAAACTTGACATTATTGCAATTCCTACAAGCATATGTTCCTCTGTCATAATAATTTTCAGTAGCATCATGAATGAATTCAACAATATAACCAGCACCTAAAGCATTATTTTCATGATCTACATGAAGGAAATATGCCCTAGAGGCAATAATAAAGATATTATTTATTTCCTTGTATCATGATAAATGTTTATTATTCATGCTAGAATTGTATTAACCGGAAACATAATACATGTGTGAATATATAGACAAACAGAGTGTCACTAGTATGCCTCTACTTGACTAGCTTGTTAATCAAAGATGGTTACGTTTCCTGACCATGGACAAAGAGTTGTTATTTGATTAACGGGATCACATCATTAGTTGAATGATCTGATTGACATGACCCATTCTGTTAGCTTAGCACCCGATTGTTTAGTATGTTGCTATTGCTTTCTTCATGACATATACATGTTCCTATGACTATGAGATTATGCAACTCCCGTTTACCGGAGGAACACTTTGTGTGCTACCAAACGTCACAACGAATCGGGTGATTATAAAGGTGCTCTCTGGTGTCTCCAAAGGTACTTGTTGGGTTGGCATATTTTGAGATTAGGATTTGTCACTCCGATCGTCGGAGAGGTATCTCTGGGCCCTCTCGGTAATGCACATCATTATAAGCCTTGCAAGCAATGTGACCAATGAGTTGGTTACGGGATGATGCATTACAGAAAGAGTAAAGAGACTTGCCGGTAACGAGATTGAACTAGGTATTGAGATACCGACGATCGAATCTCGGGCAAGTAACATACCGATGACAAAGGGAACAACGTATGTTGTTGTGCGGTTTGACCGATAAAGATCTTCGTAGAATATGTAGGAACCAATATGGGCATCCAGGTCCCGCTGTTGGTTATTGACCGGAGACATGTCTCGGTCATGTCTACATTGTTCTCGAACCGTAGGGTCCGCACGCTTAAGGTTTCGATGACAGTTATATTATGAGTTTATGTATTTTGATGTACCGAAGGTTGTTCGGAGTCCCAGATATGATCACGGACATGACGAGGAGTCTCAAAATGGTCGAGACATAAAGATTGATATATTGGACGGATATATTTGGACACCGGAAAGGTTCCGGAGAAGTTTGGAGCTCCGGGAGGTTACCGGAACCCCCCGGGAGGTATATGGGCCTTATTGGGCCCATGTAGGAGGAAGAGAGAAGGAGCAAGGAGGCGGCGCGCCCCAAGCCCAATCCGACTGGGGAGGGGGGGCCCCCTTCCTTTCTCCTTCCCCTTTCTTCCTTCCTACTACTAGTACTACTTCCTAATACTAGTACTCCTTCCTTCCCTCCAAATAAGATAAGGAAGAGAGGAAACCTACTTGGAGTAGGTTTCCTCCCTATGGCGCGCCCCTTGTGGCCGGCCACCTCCTCCCTCCCTCCTTTATATACGGGGTAGGGGGCACCCTAGGACACACAAGTTGATCATTGAGATCGCCTTAGCCGTGTGCGGTGCCCCTCCACGATATTACACCTCAGCCATATTGTAGCGGTGCTTATGCGAAGCCCTCGCGACAGAGAACATCAAGATCGCCACCACGCCGTCAGGTCGACGGAACTCCTCCAGCGCTCTGCTGGATCGGAGATCGGGTGCGCCATCGAGCTGTACGTGTGTCAAGAACTCGGAGGTGCCGAGTAACGGTGCTTGGATCGGTTGGAACGGAGGACGACGACTACTTCCTCTATGTTGCGTCAATGCTTCCGCTTCGGTCTCACGAGGGTACGAGACAACACTCTCCCTCTCGTTGCTATGCATCACCATGATCTTGCGTGTGCGTAGGAAATTTTTGAAATTACTACGTTCCCCAACAAAGTGGCATCCGAGCCTAGGTTTTATGGTTTGATGTTATATGCACGAGTAGAACACAAGTGAGTTGTGGGCGATATAAGTCATACCGCTTACCAAGCATGTCATACTTTGGTTCGGGCGGTATTGTTGGATGAAGCGGCCCGGACCGACATTACGCCAGACGCTTACGCGAGACTGGTTTTACCGCCGTGCTTTGCACACGGTGACTAGCGGTGTCGGTTTCTCCAACTTTTGTTGAACCGAGTGTGGCTACGCCCGGTCCTTGCGAAGGTTAAAACAACATCTACTTGACAAACTATCGTTGTGGTTTTGATGCGAGGTGAGATTGGTTCTTGCTTAAGCCCGTAGCAGCCACGTAAAACTTGCAACAACAAAGTAGAGGACGCCTAACTTGTTTTTGCAGGCATGTTGTGATGTGATATGGCCAAGACATGATGCTATATTTTATTGTATGAGATGATCATGTTTTGTAACCGAAGTTAACGGCAATCGGCAGGAGCCATATGGTTGTCGCTTATTGTATGAAATGCAACGCCTCTGTAATTGCTTTACTTTATCACTAAGCAAGAGCGATAGTCGAGAAGCAATAGATGGCGAAACGACAACGATGCTACGATGGAGATCAAGGTGTCGTGCGGTGACGATGGTGATCATGATGGTGCTTCGGAGATGGAGATCACAAGCACAAGATGATGGCCATATCATATCACTTATATTGATTGCATGTGATGTTTATCCTTTATGCATCTTATCTTGCTTTGATTGACGGTAGCATTTTAAGATGATCTCTCACTAAAATTATCAAGAAGTGTTCTCCTAAGTATGCACCGCTGCCAAAGTTCGTCGTGCCTGCACACCACGTGATGATCGGGTGTTATAAGCTCACGTCCATCTACAACGGGTGCAAGCCAGTTTTGCACACGCAGAATACTCAGTTAAACTTGACGAGCCTAGCATATGCAGATATGGCCTCGGAACACGGAGACCGAAAGGTCGAGCGTGAATCATATAGTAGATATGATCAAAATAAGATGTTCACCATTGAAAACTACTCCATCTCACGTGATGATCGGTTATGGTTTAGTTGATTTGGATCACGTGATCACTTAGAGGATTAGAGGGATGTCTATCTAAGTGGGGGTTCTTAAGTAATATGATTAATTGAACTTAAATTTATCATGAACTTAGTCCTCGTAGTGTTTTGCAAATTATGTTGTAAGATCAATAGCTTGCGTTATTGCTTCCATATGTTTATTTTGATATGTTCCTAGAGAAAATTGTGTTGAAAAATGTTAGTAGCAATGATGCGGATTGGATCCGTGATCTGAGGTTTATCCTCATTGCTGCACAGAAGGATTATGTCCTTAATGCACCGCTAGGTGACAGACCTATTGCAAGAGCAGATGCAGACGTTATGAACGCTTGGCTAGCTCAATATGATGACTACTTGATAGTTTAAGTGCACCATGCTTAACGGCTTAAAATCGGGACTTCAAAGATGTTTTGAACATCATGGACCATATGAGATGTTCCAGGAGTTGAAGTTAATATTTCAAGCAAATACCCGAGTTTAGAGATGTGAAATCTCCAACAAGTTCTATAGCTAAAAGATGGAGGAGAATCGCTCAACTAGTGAGCATGTGCTCAGATTGTCTGGGTACTACATTCACTTGAATCAAGTGGGAGTTAATCTTCCAGATAAGATAGTGATTGACAGAATTCTCTAGTCACCATCACCAAGTTAGTAGAACTTCGTGATGAACTATAGTATGCAAGGGATGATGAAAATGATTCCCGAGTTTTTCATGATGATGAAATCGATGAAGGTAGAAATCAAGAAAGAACATCAAGTGTTGATGGTTAACAAGACCACTAGTTTCAAGAAAAGGGCAAAGGGATAGAAGGGTACTTCAAGAAGAACGGCAAGCAAGTTGCTGCTCAAGTGAAGAAGCCCAAGTCTGGACCTAAGCCCGAGACTAAGTGCTTCTACCGCAAAGGGACTGGTTATCGAAGCGTAACTACCCCAAGTATTTGGCGGATAAGAAGGATGGCAAAGTAAACAAAGGTATATTTGATATACATGTTATTGATGTGTACTTTACTAGTGTTTATAGCAACCCCTCGGTATTTGGTACTGGTTCGGTTGCTAAGAGTAGTAACTCAAACGGAGTTGCAAAATAAATGAAACTAGTTAAGGGTGAAGTGACGATGTGTGTTGAAAGTAGTTTCAAGATTGATATGATCATCATCGCACACTCCCTGTACTTTCGGGATTAGTGTTGAACCTAAATAAATGTTATTTGGTGTTTGCGTTGAGCATGAATATGATTTGATCGTGTTTATTGCAATACGGTTATTCATTTAAGTAAGATAATAAACTGTTGTTCTGTTTACATGAATAAAACCTTATATGGTTACACACCCAATGAAAAATGGTTCATTGGATCTCGATCGTAGTGATACACATATTCATAATATTGAAACCAAAAGATGCAAAGTTAATAATGATAGTGCAACTTGTTTGTGGCACTGCCGTTTAGGTCATATTGGTGTAAAGCGCATGAAGAAACTCCATGCTGATGGGTTTTTGGAATCACTTGATTATGAATCACTTGATGCTTACGAACCATGCCTCATGGGCAAGATGACTAAGACTCTGATCTCCGGAACAGTGGAGCGAGCAACTGACTTATTGGAAATAATACATACTGATGTATGCGATCAAATGAGTGTTAAGGCTCGCGGCGGGTATCGTTATTTTTTGACCTTCACAGATGATTTGAGCAGATATGGGGATATCTACTTGATGAAACATAAGTCTGAAACATTTGAAAAGTTCAAAGAATTTCAGAGTGAAGTGAAAAATCATCGTGACAAGAAAATAAGGTTTCTACGATCTGATCGCGGAGACAAATATTTGAGTTACGAGTTTGGTCTTCAGTTAAAACAACGTGAAATAGTTTCACAAATTCATGCCACCTGGAACACCACATCATAAGTGTGTCCAAACGTCATAACCGTACTTTATTGGATATAGTACAATCTATGATGTTTCTTACCGATTTACCAATATCGTTTTGGGATCATGCATTAGAGACAGCTGCATTCGCGTTAATAAGGGGCACCATCTAAAGTCCGTTGAGACGACACAATATGAACTGTGGTTTAGCAAGAAACCCAAGTTGTCGTTTCTTAAAGTTTGAGGTTGTGATGCTTATATGAAAAAGTTTCATCCTGATAAGCTCAAACCCAAATCGGAGAAATGTGTCTTCATAGGATACCCAAAGGAGACAGTTGGGTACACCTTCTATCACAGATCCGAAGGCAAGATTTTCGTTGCTAAGAATGGATCCTTTCTAGAGAAGGAGTTTCTCTCGAAAGAAGTGAGTGGGAGGAAAGTAGAACTTGATGAGGTAACAGTTCTAGCTCCCTTATTGGAAAGTAGTTCATCACAGAAATTGGTTCCTGTGACACCTACACCAATTAGTGAGGAAGTTAATGATGATGATCATAAAACTTCAGATCAAGTTGTTACTGAACTTTGTAGATCAACCAGAGTAAGATCCGCACCAGAGTGGTACGGTAATCCTATTCTGGAAGTCATGTTACTAGACCATGATGAACCTACGAACTATGAGGAAGCAATGATGAGCCCAGATTCCGAAATGGCTTGAGGCCATAAAATCTGAGATGGGATCCATGTATGAGAACAAAGTGTGGACTTTGGTGGAGTTGCTCGATGATCGGCAAGCCATATTGTATAAATGGATCTTCAAGAGGAAGACGGACGTTGATAGTAGTGTTACTATCTACAAAGCTCGACTTGTCGCAAAAAGGTTTTGACAAGTTCAAGGTGTTGACTACAATGAGATTTTCTCAATCAGTAGCGATGCTTAAGTCTATCCGAATCATGTTAGCAATTGCCACAATTTATGAAATTTGGCAAATGGATGTAAAACTGCATTCTGAATGGGTTTCGGAGGAAGAGTTGTATATGATGCAACCGAAGGTTTTATCGATCCAAAGGAGCTAACAAAGTGTGCAAGCTCCAATGATCCATCTATGGACTGGTGCAAGCATCTTGAGTTGGAATATACGCTTTGATGAGTTGATCAAAGCATATAGTTTTATCTGCACTTACGGTGAAGCCTCGTATTTACTAAAAAGTGAGTGGGAGCACTACAACATTTTCGATAAGTATATGTGAATGACATATTGTAGATCGGAAATAATGTAGAATTATTCGCAAAGCATAAAGGAGTGTTTGAAAGGAGTTTTTCAAAGAAAGACCTCGGTAAAGCTACTTACATATTGAGCATCAAGATCTATAGAGATAGATCAAGACGCTTGATAAGTTTTTCAATGAGTACATACCTTGACAAGATTTTGAAGTAGTTCAAAATGGAACGATCAAAGAAAGAGTTCTTGCACGTGTTACAAGGTGTGAAATTGAGTAAGACTCAAAACCCGACCACGGCAGAAGATGGAAAGAGAATGAAAGTCATTCCCTATGCCTTGGCCATAGGTTCTATAAAGTATGCCATCTTGTGTACCAGATCTATTGTATACCCTACATCGAGTTTGGCAAGGAAGTACAATAGTGATCTAGGAGTAGATCATCGACAGCGGTCAAAATTATCCTTAGTGGAATAAGGATATGTTTCTCGATTATGGAAGTGACAAAAGGTTCGTCAGTAAAGGGTTACGCCGATGCAAGTTTTGACACCGATCCGATGACTCTAAGTCTCGATCTAGATACATATTGAAAGTGGGAGCAATTAGCTAGAGTAGCTCTGTGCAAAGCATTGTAGACATAGAAAATTGCAAAATACATAACGGATCTGAATGTGAAAGACCCGTTGACTAAGATTGTCTCACAAGCAAAACATGATCACACCTTAGTACTCTTTGGGTGTTAATCACATAGCGATGTGAACTAGATTACTGAATCTAGTAAACCCTTTGGGTGTTGGTCACATGGCGATGTGAACTATGGGTGTTAATCACATGATGATGTGAACTATCGATGTTAATCACATGGTGATGTGATCTAGATTATTGACTCTAGTGCAAGTGGGAGACTGAACGAAATATGCCCTAGAGGCAATAATAAAGATATTATTTATTTCCTTATATCATGATAAATGTTTATTATTCATGCTAGAATTGTATTAACCGGAAACATAATACATGTGTGAATATATAGACAAACAGAGTGTCACTAGTATGCCTCTACTTGACTAGCTTGTTAATCAAAGATGGTTATGTTTCCGACCATGGATAAAGAGTTGTTATTTGATTAACGGGATCACATCATTAGTTGAATGATCTGATTGACATGACCCATTCTCGTTAGCTTAGCACCCGATCGCTTAGTATGTTGCTATTGCTTTCTTCATGACTTATACATGTTCCTATGACTATGAGATTATGCAACTCCTGTTTACGGAGGAACACTTTGTGTGCTACCAAACGTCACAACGAATCGGGTGATTATAAAGGTGCTCTCTGGTGTCTCCAAAGGTACTTGTTGGGTTGGCATATTTCGAGATTAGGATTTGTCACTCCGATCGTCGGAGAGGTATCTCTGGGCCTCTCGGTAATGCACATCATTATAAGCCTTGCAAGCAATGTGACCAATGAGTTGGTTACGGATGATGCATTACGAACGAGTAAAGAGACTTGCGTAACGAGATTGAACTAGGTATTGAGATACCGACGATCGAATCTCGGGCAAGTAACATACCGATGACAAAGGAACAACGATGTTGTTGTGCGGTTTGACCGATAAAGATCTTCGAGAATATGTAGGAACCAATATGGGCATCCAGTCCCGCTGTTGGTTATTGACCGGAGACATGTCTCGGTCATGTCTACATTGTTCTCGAACCGTAGGGTCCGCACGCTTAAGGTTTCATGACAATTATATTATGAGTTTATGTATTTTGATGTACCAAGGTTGTTCGAGTCCTGATATGATCACGGACATGACGAGGAGTCTCAAATGGTCGAGACATAAAGATTGATATATTGGACGGATATATTTGGACACCGGAAAGGTTCCGGAGAAGTTTGGACCTCCGGGAGGTTACCGGAACCCCCCAGGAGGTATATGGGCCTTATTGGGCCCATGTAGGAGGAAGAGAGAAGGAGCAAGGGAGGGGGCGCGCCCCCCAAGCCCAATCAGAATTGGGGAGGGGGGCCGGCCCCCCCTTTCCTTTCTCCTTCCCCCTCTCTTCCTTCCTACTACTAGTACTACTTCCTAATACTAGTACTCCTTCCTTCCCTCCAAATAAGATAAGGAAGAGAGGAAACCTACTTGGAGTAGGTTTCCCCCTCCCCATGGCGCACCCCCCTTGTGGCCGGCCACCTCCTCCCTCCCTCCTTTATATACGGGGGTAGGGGGGCACCCTAGGACACACAAGTTGATCATTGAGATCGCCTCAGCCGTGTGCGGTGCCCCTCCACGATATTACACCTCACCATATTGTAGTGGTACTTAGGCGAAGCCCGCGACAGAGAACATCAAGATCGCCACCACGCTGTCGTCCGACGGAACTCCTCCCGTGCCTCTCGCTGGATCGGAGATCGGGTGCGCCATCGAGCTGACGTGTGTCAAGAACTCGGAGGTGCCGGAGTAACGGTGCTTGGATCGGTTGGACCGGAGGACGACGACTACTTCCTCTACGTTGCGTCGGCCGCTTCCGCTTCGGTCTACGAGGGTACGTAGACAACACTCTCCCCTCTCATTGCTATGCATCACCATGATCTTGCGTGTGCGTAGGAAATTTTTTGAAATTACTACGTTCCCCAACACTACAAGCATAGAAAATTTTCTACTCTCCACATAAGCAAACTTTTTCTTTATAGCATACGTATCATCACAATAATCATCATAAATAGGAGGCATGCTTTCATCATAGTAAATTTGCTCATCAAAGCTTGGGGGACAAAAAATATCGTCTCCATCAAACATAGCTTCCCCAAGCTTGTCGCTTTGCATATCATTAGCATCATGGATATTCAAGGAATTCATACTAACAAAATTGCAATCATGCTCATCATTCACATATTTAGTTCCAAACATTCTATAGATTTCTTCTTCAAGCACTTGAGCACAATTATCCTTTCCATCATACTCACGAAAGATATTAAAAAGGTGAAGCGTATGAGACAAACTCAACTCCATTTTTTTGTAGTTTTCTTTTATAAACTAGACTAGTGCTAAAACAAGAAAAAAAAGATTCAATTGCAAGATCTAAAGATATACCTTCAAGCACTCACCTCCCCGGCAACGGCGCCAGAAAAGAGCTTGATGTCTACTACACAACCTTCTTCTTGTAGACGTTGTTGGGCCTGCAAGTGCACAGGTTTGTAGGACAGTAGCAAATTTCCCTCAAGTGGATGACCTAAGGTTTATCAATCTGTGAGAGGCGTAGGATGAAGATGGTCTCTCTCAAATAACCCTGCAACCAAATAACAAAGAGTCTCTTGTGTCCCCAGCACACCCAATACAATAGCAAATTGTATAGGTGCACTAGTTCGGCGAAGAGATGGTGATACAAGTGCAAAATAGATAGTAGATATAGGTTTTTGTAATCTGAAATAATAAAAACAGCAAGGTAACAAGCGGTAAAAGTGAGCGTAAACGGTATTGCAATGATAGAAAACAAGGCCAAGGGTTCATACTTTCACTAGTGTAAGTTCTCTCAACAATAATAACATAGATAGAACATATGAGAAGCCCTCAACATGCAACAAAGAGTCACTCCAAAGTCCCTAATAGCGGAGAACAAACGTAGAGATTATGGTCGGGTACAAAACCACCACAAAGCTATTCTTTCGGATCGATCTATAAAAGAGTTCGTACTAGAATAACACCTTAAGATACAAATCAACCAAAACCCTAATGTCACCTAGATACTCCATTGTCACCTCAAGTATCCATGGGCATGATTATACGATATGCATCACACAATCTCAGATTCATCCAACCAACATAAAAGTACTTCAAAGAGTGCCCCAAAGTTTCTACTGGAGAGTCAAGAACGTGTGCCAACCCCTATGCATAGGTTCCCAAGTGTCACGAAACCCACAAGTTGATCACCAAAACATACATCAAGTGGCACATGATATCCCATTGTCACCACAGATAATCACGGCAAGACATACATCAAGTGTTCTCATAAAGACTCAATCCGATAAGAAAACTTCAAAGGGGAAACTCAATTCATCACAAGAGAGTAGAGAGGGAGAAACATCATAAGATCCAACTAAAATAGCAAAGCTCCTGATACATCAAGATCGTGCCATAGAGGAAACACGAGAGAGAGAGAGAGATCAAACACATAGCTACTGGTACATACCCTCAGCCCCGAGGGTGAATTACTCCCTCCTCGTCATGGATAGCGCCGGGATGATGAAGATGGCCTCCGGTGATGGGATCCCCCTCCGGCAGGGTGCCGGAACGGGGTCCCGATTGGTTTTTGGTGGCTATAGAGGCTTGCGGCGGCGGAACTCCCGATCTATTTTCTGTTCTAGAAGTTTTAGGGTACAAGAGTATATATGGGTGCAGGGGGAACGTCGGTGGAGCTACGGGGGTCCCACGAGGCAGGGGGCATGCCCAGGGGGGAGGGCACGCCCCCCACCCTCGTGAGCACCTCCCGTATCTTCTGAGGTGGGGTCCAAGTCCATCAGGTGGGCTTCCTTCCAAAAATAACTTCTCCAGTTGATTTCGTTCCGTTTTGACTCCGTCTGATATTCCTTTTCCTCGAAATATCGAAATAGGCATAAAACAAAGAATCTGGGCTGGGCCTCCGGTTAATAGGTTAGTCCCAAAAATAATATAAAAGTGGATAATAAAGCCCAATATTGCCTAAAACAGTAGATAAAGTAGCATGGAGCAATCAAAAATTATAGATACGTTGGAGACGTATCAACGAGCACGTCCATCGCTACATGGCTGCTATGGACGTCAGGTTAACCAATACTTGGCAGGTTCTTTGGGCAGATGACCGGAGGCATGATCCTGTGATGGTTCCTTCCCTTTAGGTGTCCACCGCCCGTACTCTAGGAACCGCGAGTGACCCAGATTCTTCTATAGTACTCGATCTTTATTAGGTACCTAGCCAGTGATGTATTTGATATATAATATTCGAGACGATGTATTCGAGATTATATATATTATTCGAGACGATGATGTATTGGAGATTATATATTAATCAAGACGATGCATATATTATGTACTATATATATGATTCAGTTTTTCCTTATTGATTGCATCCATGCATTGTAATTTGAATACTAAATTGTTTTATATTTCTTCTGTATTAGTTAAGTAAAAGCTATGGCGGACAATACTGGCAGAGAGAGAGAAGAGGAATTGTGCGACATCATATGCAGCCCTCACAGGCTAGATGATCTGAATGAAGCAGATGACGGCTCCCAATATCTGATCAATACCGGAGAGGGTGATGAAAAGATATTCGATCTCGTCGACCGAGCTGATGAAGTCATGAAGTATGATTATGATTATGATGACACACACAATGTTTATGATGACACAGACAATGCTGATCTTCAAATAACAAAGACTATCGGCGAGGTATATTTATATAAGCAGGCATCATGGTGATCATCACATGTTTTTTTATTTGAAGATATATTAACGAATCGATCTTTCTTCTTTCAGCCCTCCGGATCGAGCAAATCTGCTTCTACAGACAGCAGGACAAAGCAAGGCCCGGGCAGAAAGTTGAAGGAGGGTGTAAAGTACAACATCGAATCCACCAAACCTAGTGGCGAACCACTCACGCCTAAGAACATTGCAAACAAGTAGACTCGTTAGTGTGGAGTTCTTGTGAAGGACCAACTCCCGATCTCCATTCAAGAATGGAAAGAGCCAAAAACTAAACATCCAGGTGTTACTTGGGTCGACGATAGAGCAAAAAAAGCCCTTTGGGAATCTCTGATGGAACATTTCACCCTACCAGATTATTTCACTGAAGCAGATGTGGAGAAAGTCAAGGGCGCTGCTCTTAAGAAGATGCCAATTGCATTCAACACCCACAAGAAAACTATATTGGCCAACTACCTTGCAGAAAGGAAGACTCCAGAATTCACGGGAACACTAGAGAAGCAAAGAGAACACTGGGCCAATTTCATGAAATTCAAGGAATCAGAATTATCTAAGGAACGGTCGAAAAAAAACAAGGCCAATGCCGCAAAAAAGACGTAGTTCAGGCTAGGTCTAGGTGGCTACGCGGTGGGAATGCCTAAGTGGGATAAGTCTGAGTAAGAGATGGAGGATGCAGGGGTCACTCCGGTTACTAGGAGCTGGCCCCCCAGGTGCAGAACTTGGTTCTATGCGCATGGGGAGGGGGCGTTGGACCCGAAGACAGGCCTGGTTTCGCAGAAGGCAAGTCTAAAAGGAGCCAAACAAAAGATACTTAACGCAATAGAAGAAGCTTGAACGAGGGTGTTCACGCCCAACAGAGAGAACAACGAGCTTACGCGCGCCCTGGGAAATCCTGAACACCCGGGAAGAACACGAGGCAAGGGCGTTATTCCCTGGTATGAGGGCTTTTTGGAATGGAATGACGACTACAGGTCCCGTGCAAGAAAGAAGATGGAGGAGGAGAAGAAGAGGAAGCTGGAGGAGGAGCAGAGGAAGCAGGACGCAGAACGCCTTCAAGGCCTAGAAGCAAGGCACGCAGACTTGGCACTCAAATTCCAGCAGCAGCAGCAGCAGATCGACTCACTTAGCCAGAAAGGGGTCTCAAAGAGCGGCAGCAAGAAGCGGATGATCGCCCAAAGATTGGATAGCACTGTCCCATCCATGCCGAGAAGCAGCGTTAGTTCGCCCAGGCGCACACATCGCTGGATACATACCCTGTGGATGACATCATAGAGAACACTAACTGTGAGCTACACTCCAAAATGAAGAACATATCCATGAAGGTGGCGGACAGCGTTGCTTTTACAATTACCCCTGAAGCAACCTTCCATTGCACCCCGATTCCAGAGGGCTATGCTCGTGTCTTGGTTGATGAAGTGGTGGACCCATATTCGGGGCTACAGCTTGACATTCCTGGAGGTGAAGACGAGCGCACACTGGAGGAGGCCATACATCGTATCATCCTATTGAGAAAGGATTGCATCATCTTCAAGTCCACCGACACGCGCTGCCCCGCCGACTCCTCCTCGAAGTCCGCCACCGAGTCAGCAGACTCCCGCTCCTCCAAGTCCATGAACGCGTGAGCCGACTCCTCCTTGAAGTCCACCACCTCCTCCAAGTCCCCGAACGTGTGAGCAGACTCCTGCTTCTAGTCCGGCACAGCGTCAGGGCACTCCTCCAATTTCAACTCCGACACCGTGTCAGGCCACACCTCCTGCTTCAAGTTCGGCACAGCGTCAGGCCACTCCTCCTGCTCCAACTCAGCCACGTCAGCCATCTCCGCCGTCTCAGCAATCGCAGAAGAGACACGCCGCAGCTATGGTGCATAGCGGTACGAGTCGAGGTAGTTTAGGAAGTACAGGCGGAGACAAGCGATATAAATATGGTCCAAGCCTCGCTCCTCTTCCTCAGAGGCCTTACGACATGACCGAGGAGCAAAACGCAACCATAGTGCAGGCCCAAGTGGACGCCCATTTTGCACCGAAACCGGCACTGCCGCCAAGGGAGAAAGTGCCTGAGGAAAAGATTGACCACTTCATTCGTCTGGCTAGAGCACCAGCTCCCAAGCCTGTTGACTCAGACTATGAGCGCCAAATCAGGAATTCACATCGAGCATGACTACAGAAGGAAGCGAGCTCGAGCTCGAGCCAACAAGCAGCGGGCAAAAATGCGGGAAAACCGCTCTCACCGGGAGAACAGCGGCGAATCGACCCCCCGCTTTTTGTGCCAACAACACATGAGTGGAGTACGCATGCCCAATATTATTGTGGGCAAATCGTTAACGTTCCCCAGCTGGGCGATGTGGTAATAATGGAGGAGCATATAATGCAGGCTGAAATGCTCAAGATCTTTGTTGGACAACTCCTCGAAATCGAGCCCATGTCTCCGCTTAGAGAGGAGGAAATAAACGGAAATATGTCCGGGGCCAACCTTTGGTCGAGCTGCATAAGGTCAAGAACCTCCCAACGAGAATGTATGAATTGCATCAATGGTGCATGAACATTACCAAGATTTCCAATCGAGAGTCCTCATGGTGAATGTCAAGGAGGAGAATTACTTCCATGAGAAAGCTCATCTGCTGAGTATTCAGAACTATTTCAGTTATACAATCAAGACACACTCGACAAATCTATCGTCAGTTGCTATTGTCTATAAGTGATTTCTTTCTCTAATTTAAGTCTCAAGCTAGCAGTGATCATTTTGATCAATCATTACATGTAATTATCCTCACTATATATTCTTTTCTGTGGTATTATATGCAGGATGAAGATGTATGAAATGAAAAAATCTGGACGCTATGGCATTGGGTTCATTGACCCAAATACCATTAATGAGTACACATGGAATCTTTCAACTTGTCGAGATAGTTTAGAGGAAAGCATGCTGGAGTTCTTCAAGCGCCTCAATTCCAAAGGAAGATATACTACTTCCTTACAACTTCCTATGAGTCACAATCGCCTTGTACTACAAATTGCTTTTTGCTTACTAGCTAGCTAGATGTTAATAATTAAGTGTATAGGGTTTACGGTAGTTGATTAGTGTTATGCACATGCCCGCTTAATTAAGACATGCAAACGCAAAGCGCATGCGCTTCCATCGGATCTTGTTAGACATTAAAGTTGACAAAGGAACAGGTTGAAGTAATCGACTCACTCTTGAAAGAAGAAAAGACTACACCATCATGAAGGGATACTCAACAGGTAATTTCAATCATTATTAACTATATCTCGGCCTATTTAGTTCGTCCTTTCCTGATATGAACTATTTAATAACCCCCTTTTTAATTTTCTTTGCCGGCGGGCAGGGCTCGGGCAAAGTTCATCAAGGTAACTCCAGGCAAATGGCAAAAAAAGTTATTTTGGTATCGACCGAAGGTAATTAATTAAGTAGTACTAGCTAGCTAGCTAGCTACCATCTCTTTAATTCTTGTTTCAATACCATTAATTAATTATCATGCTTGATTAATCATTATCTGATTCAATTCCATTCTCGTAAAGGCCCTGAAGCAAGCACCGGGGAATGATCTATGTGCATTCTATATTTGCGAGAACATTCGCATGATGGCGTCCGAAAGGAGCAGATCTCAAAGACAGGACTGGGTATGATTGTTAGAACACTATTCACACCATTATCGATATCTAGTCACAACTAATACACATGCATATTGATCTCCTTCTTAACAGTTCAGAGAGGTGCGGGAGCAGCTCCTACCAGCGGAGCGCATAAGCACTTCAAGAGGAAATAGCGGGATTTTAGCTCGACCAAGTCATAGATCCCCTATTACCTGCTACCGCCCCCGTGAACCACTTGTCATCGTGCTCCGAAGGCACCAAGGCAACATGTAGGAGAAATTGTATATGTATATATATGTGTATGTGTGAATAATTAATGGTGTTGGTTGTGAGACATTCGATGATATATATTTATATATATATGCGGTTCTACGTACGAGAAAATCTATTTATATATATGCATAACGTGTACAATTTGTAGTATCGTAAAATACCGGCAAACAAAAAAGAATTAAATGGAAAACACAAAATTAATGAAAAAACCAACCCCCCCAAACATTTAGTACCGGTTGGTGTTACCAACCGGTACTAATGGTCTACCAGCACCTGGGCCTGGCCCGTGCCACATGGTGGCACTTTGGCGCCGATTCGTGCCCAACCGGTAGTAAAGGGGGGCGCTTTAGTCTCCACTCTTTAGTGCCGGTTGTAGCCCTTACGAACCGGCGCTAAAGCCCGGTTCTGCACTAGTGTAGTACTAGTATAGTACATACCTCTATAGACTACAATAGTAGTACTATGTAGCGACCAGACCTCAGACAGTCTGATATCTATGCATCACTGTCATCCCTGGATCGGTAATGCTGACACGCACAGTACTCGAAGGATTTATAAGAGAGTAGCAATCACACACTTATTACATCGAATGTCTCAAAAGAGAACTTATTACAATAAATATGGCTTAAGGCCATCTAATAACGATAACACCGGAAGGCTTGGAAGATAAGCGAGTCCATCAACTCCAACGGCATCACTGAGTATAAGATCATGACCTAAGGCACCTTACTTGTCGTCTGAAAAGTCTGCAACATGAATGTTGTAGCCCGAAAACGGGTCAGCACATGGAATATGCTCGCAATGTAACACATAGAGAGTAATGGACAGAATAATGCTATCACTACATGCATATATGGCTGGTGGAAAGCTCTATGGTTACAGTTTTGCATAAAGCCAATTTTCCCTACAACAAAGGAATAAATTTCATTTAACTATCATGGTGGTTGTTAAACATTGAGAAGGTTCTTCCAACTCAATCACAATTAAGCATCATCATTAACCCAACAAAATTTAATTAAGTAACATGATGAGATTCACATGATAATCCAAGTACTAGATACTCAAAACGTCCATAACCGGGGACACGGCTAACAATGATAGTTTATACACTCTGCAGAAGTTTGCGCACTTTTCCCCGTAAGACTCGATCTCCTCCGTTTGACTTCTCACACTACATGGTGTTTGAGAAACGGATGACCGAGACACAATCTTTCAGAAGCATTAACTCTTTACTCTGGGTAGACAGTACCAACCTACATCCCCTAAATCTGCTAGCCTACCACTGAAAGAGGTCACACAACATACTCAACTGTGCTAGAGCCCATAGTAGCTTGCGGCTGTAGACGGAAGTTTCTAGCATGAATAATATCATGATCCCTTTGAGCCTGGGTGGCGGTCCATAGGAGAATCACATGGTACCCCGAGATTTCCAAAAATACAAGCAACACTGGGTTCCCCAGGTGCTTCAATCCACCAAGATATGAATTTAAGTTGCCACCTTAAGTAAACCGTTAATTAAGCAATCTCACATCTGTCATGGAAAACACTCACCCAATCCTCGTCTACTAGCATAGCATAGCAATATAAGCAAACGTAGAAGTAACTCCCAAAGGTTTGATAATAAAACAGGTAATAGGTACTACCTCATCTACTTCCCAAAACCCACTTATTAATCAGATCCTAATCATGCAATTGTTTGAGGATTGATTTAATGCAATAAAACTGGGTAGCAAAGAGGTATGATCAAAGTGTTACTTGCCTTGCCGAGGATCCGTGAAACCTAGAGACTCGAAGTAGCAAGCGACGCACTCCGGTTACTCTATCGCAAACAAACAAGCATACAATAAGCACTCATCTAATGCACAGGTAAAACTCAAATAATAGATCTAACCAGAAAGCTCAACTTAAGAACTCCGGTTTGCAAAAAGAATCAAATCAAATGAAGCAACGAAAGTCAAACGGCGAAAGAAACAAGCTTTGTTTACTAATCTGGACCTAAGTCAAATTTTACAGTAGCAAAAACTTGTTTGAGTTGGTTAAACGGAAGGAGGGTTTTGAGACGAAACACTAGGCGCTTGAATCACTTGATTTCGATAAACGAGCGAAAAGTTATACTAGAACGGAAATCGGATCAGAAAGCACGATCAGAAATAATCGCGAAAAATCCGAGAAAAAGAAAAACGGACGAACAGGCTAACGAACGAACGTTCGCTGTCTGCGGCTAAACGATGAAAACTGTTCGTTAAAACAAACGTACGGACGAACATCCGCAAAATAGACTAAACCGAAAAAATAAACCGAACCGGATCTACTTAAAAACGGATCTAGGTTTCGAAAGAAACGATCGGTTTTCTCGCAAAAACCGAGGCGGCGGCGGCTACCTCCGTCGGCGGCGGGCTCTGGCGAGGCGGCGGACTTCAATGGGTCGGCGGCAGCGGCGGCGGCGGCGGCGGCGGGCAAGAAGCAAGCAAGACGGCAATGGCCATGGCGCGTCTTCTTGGCGGCGGCTTAGGGTTAGGGTTTGGGGCACGGGCGGCTGGGCTGGGCTGGGGCGGCGGCCTCCCGGCTTATAAAGGCCGGCTGGGCCAGGAGTCCAAGTCGGACACGGCCGGGTAGGTCGGTTCGTTTTTTTAAATAATATCGTGCGGAAAAACAAATAAAAGAAATACTAAACAGACTCCAAAAATCCCGAAATAAATTTTCCCCGACCTCTAAAAATAGGTCGGACAAGATGAACATTTATTTGGGGCCTAAATGCAATTTTGAAAAACGCGCGTTTTCCTAATTCAAATAAAATAGCGACAAAACTCCGAAATAAAATCTTATTTGATTTTAATATTAAATCCTCAATATTTCTTTATTTTGGGAAAGTCATTTTATTCCCTCCCTCGTATTTTTATAATTGAAATAATTGAAGATAAAATAATTAAAATCAAATGATCCTATTTTCAAATTTTGAGAAAACTCAGATATGAAAATAACGAAATCCCCAACTCTCTCCGTGGGTCCTTGAGTTGCGTAGAATTTCTAGGGTCAAACAAAAAATGAAATAGAATATGATATTCAATGATGATCTAATGTATAACATTCCAAATTGAAATTTTGGGATGTTACAAACCTATCCTCCTTAAGATGAATCTCGCCCTCGAGATTCGGGTTGGCTAGAAAATAGGTGAGGGTGGTCCTTCACTAGATCTTCCTCTCGCTCCCAGGTGGCTTCATCTTCGGTATGGTGGCTCCACTGAACTTTGCAAAACTTGATAACCTTGTTGCGCGTGACTCGGCTGACATACTCGAGAATCTTGACTGGTTTCTCCTCATAGGTCAAATCACTCTCCAACTGAATCGCTTCCAGTGGCACTATATCCCTCGACGGTATATCAGCCACCTCTACGTGGCACTTCTTTAACTGGGAAACGTGAAACACATCGTGAACTCCTAACAACCCTTCGGGCAATTCCAACTTGTAAGCAACTTCTCCCATACGCTCCAAAACTTTGTAAGGTCCTACAAAACATGGCGCTAACTTCCCCTTAACTCCAAAACGCTTAACTCCTTGAAGTGGGGATACACGAAGATAAACTCGGTCTCCGACTTTGTAAACTGTCTCCTTGCGTTTAGAATCTGCATAGCTCTTCGGCCTGGACTGGGCTACCTTGATCCTATCGCGAATAAACTTCACCTTTTGTCCAGACTCCTTAATCAAATCTGGTCCAAACAACTGGCGGTCTCCAACTTCATCCCACAACAATGGTGTCCTGCACCTCCTTCCGTACAGAGCTTGGAAACGGGCCATCTTCAAACTGGATTGATAACTATTGTTGTAAGAGAACTCGGCATGCGGCAAATTGTCGTCCCAACTAGATCCATAATCTAGCGCACAAGCTCTCAGCATGTCCTCCAGAATCTGATTGACTCTCTCGGCCTGTCCATCTGTCTGCGGATGAAAGGTTGTACCGAACTCTAGCCTGGTACCCAAAGTTTCGTGTAACCGATTCCAGAACTTTGAGGTAAACTGGGTTCCTCTATCTGATACAGTGCTCCTCGGAACTCCATGCAGACATACGATCCTGGTCATGTATATCTTTGCCAACTTAGCACTTGTATAAATGGTCTTCACTGGGATGAAATGAGCTACCTTCGTCAAACGATCGACTACAACCCATATCGAGTCATAGCCTGAACGATTCCTGGGCAATCCTGTGATAAAATCCATCCTAGCTTATCCCACTTCCATTCGGGTATCAACAATGGCTGTAGCAACCCTGCTGGCTTCTGATGCTCTGCCTTCACTCTCTGACATACATCACATACTACTACATACTCCGCAATATCCTTCTTCATTCCGGTCCACCTGAAAGTGTCCTTCAAATCCAGGTACATCTTGGTATTTCCTGGGTGAATCGAATACGGTGAATCATGGGCCTCCTGCAGAATCAACTTCCTGATCTCTGGGTCATTAGGCACATAAACGCGGTCCTCAAACCATAAGGTATCGTGCTCATCCTCACGAAAACCTTTAGCTTTTCCTTTGCTCATCTTCTCCTTTATCTCGGCAATCTTCTTGTCTGTCTTCTGAGCTTCTCTGATCTTATCCATCAAAGTAGATTGAATCTCCAATGCTGCTACATAGCCTCTCGGAACTATCTCCAAACATAGCTCGCGAAGATCCTTGGCTAACTCCTTTGGTAACTCTTCGGTCATGAGTGTGTTGACATGGCTCTTGCGGCTCAATGCATCGGCTACTACGTTAGCCTTTCCGGGGTGATAATGCAATCTCATATCATAATCCTTAATGAGCCCCAACCATCTCTTTGCCTGAGATTCAACTCCTTCTGTGTGAAGATGTACTTCAAACTCTTGTGATCCGTGTACACCTCACAATGGTTTCCGATGAGAAAATGTCTCCATGTCTTCAATGCATGCACTATGGTTGCTAACTCCAAGTCATGTGTAGCATAATTTAACTCACTGGGCTTAAGTTGTCATGAGGCATACGAAACAACTCTTCCCTCCTGCATAAGCACTGCTCCAAGTCCTCGACGAGAAGCGTTGCAATATACTTCATAATCCTTGCGCTGACCTGGCAGAATCAACACTGGTGATGTAACCAAACGTTTCTTCAACTCCTAGAAACTGGCCTCACATTCGTCAGTCCATTTGAACTTGGTGTGCTTCTTCAACAACTCTGTCATGGGCTTTGCAATCTTCGAGAAATTCTCAATGAACCTCCGGTAGTATCCTGCGAGTCCAAGGAAACTCCGGATCTCTCCAACTGACGTCGGGGCTTCCCAATTTGTCAGAGTGACAACTTTGGCGGGGTCTACTGCTATTCCTTCTCCGGATATAACATGTCCGAGGAATCCAACTTCCTTCAACCAAAACTCACATTTGCTGAACTTGGCGTATAGCTGATGTTCTTTGAGCTTCCCGAGTACCAAACGCAAATGCTCCTTATGCTCCTCTTCATTCTTTGAGTAGACCAGAATATCATCAATGAACACCACGACGAACTTATCCAGAAACTCCATAAACACCTTGTTCATCACGTTCATGAAATAGGCAGGTGCGTTAGTCAGACCAAATGACATGACGGTATACTCATACAACCCGTACCTGGTGGTAAAAGTCGTCTTAGGTATATCTTGCTCTCGAATCTTCAACTGGTGGTATCCTGATCGCAGATCGATCTTGGAAAATACCTTAGCTCCTTGCAACTGTTCGAACAAGTCATTGATCATCAGCAGCGGGTACTTGTTTTTGATTGTCACTTCATTCAGTCCTCGATAATCAACAACCATCATTAATGATCCATCCTTCTTCTCCACTAGAAGCACTAGCGATCCCCAAGGTGACGAACTTGGGTGAATATAGCCTTTATCCAGTAACTCCTTAATCCACTTCTTAATTTTCTCCAAATCTTTTGTGGGCATCCAGTACGATCTCTTAGATATCGGCCCTGTGCCTGGCAAAAGCTCAATAAAAAACTCAATGTCTCTATCTGGTGGCATGCCTGGCAACTCTTCTGGAAATACATCAGGAATATCCTTCACCACTGGTACTTCCTCCTGTACAACTCCTGATAAGGAATTCACTTGAGTCCTCTTCGGCACATGCCGGGATACATACTTGATCTTTCTTCCTTCTGGGGTAGTAAGAAAAATCGACTTATCGGCACATTCAATGTTCCCTCCATACTTCGATAACCAATCCATGCCTAATGTCACATCCAGTCCTTGCGACTCCAATACTATTAGGTCCGAGGGAAACACGTAGTTACCAATCCTTAATGGTAACCGATCACACCATAGACTAGCCATATATTCTGCTCCTGGCGAGGTTACTAACATGGGTGACCTAAGGGCTTGGGTTGGAAGTTTATACTTACCCACAAATCCCCTTGATATGTATGAATGTGATGCACCAGTATGAAAAAGAATGATTGCAGTAAATGACTTAACCAAAAACTTACCTATTACTGCATCTGGCTGGGCTTCAACCTCCTCCACGTTAACGTGGTTCACCTGTCCCCTGTTGAAAGGGTTCGGCTTCTTCCCAAAGCTTCCATTGCAATTTGCATTCTTAGCTTCAGGACATTCAGTGGCATAATGTCCAGTCTTCTGGCACTTGAAACAGGTAATGTGGCTTAGATCCCTCTTGGCTGGTGTTGATGGGTTGGTACAGTTCTGTCCATTGCTTCCTCCATTCCCATTGCCATTCTTGGGGCCACTATGGTTGTGCGAACTCCCTCCATTGTGGTTGTGACCTCCATGGGTATGCTGAAAAGGTTCTCCCGAGTTTGGCGTAAAACGAGGTTTCTACTGAGCTCCAGAATTGTACTTCCCTTGTCCATACTTCCTCTTGCGGCTGTCAATCTATTGCTGCTTCCCTTCAATCATGAGAGCTCTATCCACCAACTCCTGGTAGTTGTTGAAGGTTGCCACCATCAACTGCATGCTCAGCTCATCATTCAGTCCTTCCAGAAACTTCTCCTGCTTAGCTGCATCCGTAGCAACGTCATCTGGGGCATAACGTGCTAGCTTACTAAAGTCATCCACGTACTCGCCAACTGTATGTCCTCCTTGGCACAAGTTGCGAAACTCACGCTTCTCCATGGCCATAGCTCCTGCTAAAACATGGGCAGTACGGAAAACCTGCTGAAAGAGGTCCCATGTGACAGTGTCGATGGGATAAGTGGTTGTGAAATTCTCCCACCATGATGTTGCGGGTCCATCAAGCTGATGTGCGGCAAAATGCACCTTCTCCGCATCTGTGCATCCTGCAGTCGTCAACTCCCTTTCCATCTTGTGGAGCCAATCATCTGCAACTATCGGCTCGGTGCTACTGGAGAACACCGGCGGATTCAGCCTCAAGAAACGGGCTAAGTGATCAACAGGTGGTGGTGGTGGTGGGTTGTTGTTGTTATTGTTGTTGTTCCCCTGATTCTGATTCTGGACTAGCATCTGCATCAATGTATTCTGCTGCAGGATCAACTGAGTGAGCTCCAGTGGGAAAGCAAATCCATTGTCACGTCTCGGAGGCATCTGAGGATTTAGAAAAGATGAGAATATAGAATGGAGTGAGGTCTAGAGAGAAAAACACTACCCATATGCTCATGAGACAAATGCAAACAATATCACTTCAATCAAATCAAACAAGGGCATACAACGGTCTAACTATCATTACAGAAGTGCTCGGACTATACTATATACATGGGGGAATACTACTACTGTTATGGTGGTCGACTAGAAAAATTGATCGGTCGAAGACTCCATGATATCTGCTCCAGCTTCATCAACAAAGTCATCATTGCTATCGTCTGGGTCCGAGTCAGTGTCGTCGATGATGATGTAATTCTCCGGGCAAGTGCAATCATCGTCTTCTCCTCCAGTCGCGGGGAATCCCATAAACACTTTTAGCATCTTCTTCAGATCATCATTCTTCTCCACGAGTGTCGTCATTTCTTCCTCATAACCATCGCGTGTAGACTTAAGTTCTTCCTCTAGCTTCGTGATCTTGGTCATATCCTTCTTCAGATCTATCATGCATGCGCACATCTGGTTCTCCCGGCGACGAATGTGCTAGTTTAACTCCTGGATGAAAGTTGTAATTGGTTTATCCTTCCTGGTGCTGATCATCTCCCATTTCTCATCTCGGCACCCACAAATCTGGTAGATAGTATCCTTGAGATCCTTTTGGTAAACTTCTCCAATGCGTCCCGTGGTGATGTGGGCTGCCATGCTCTTTCCTAGACTCCAGGTTGGTGCATCAAAGGAAAACTCTATGGGCTCAGTAACGGGCATGAACGTCCTTCCTGGAACTTGAACTTGAATCATCCAACGCTCCTCTTCTGGTAAAGTGGTGATGTTGGTCCCGGTGAAGCTTGGTACTCTGATGTTCAGGTATCTAGTGACTTCCTTCAAGTGGCGTCCAAAAGGTGTATCTTCATCCGGTTGAGTGAACTTGTTCCTTGCATCCGCCATCCTAAAAGAGTAGAAAAGATGAGGAGTCAGAAATGAGAAGAGAGAGTAGTGATCTAGGGCTTTAGCTTAGTGGTCGATCCTACGGTCAAGGTGCTCGATACCATCTTGTAGCGACCAGACCTCAAAGCATCGATCTCGTGCATCGTTGTCATCCTCGGATCGGTAATGCTGACATGCACATTACTCGAAGGATTTATAACAGAGTAGCAATCACACACTTATTACATCGAATGTCTCAAAAGAGAACTTATTACAATAAATATGGCTTAAGGCCATCTAATAACGATAACAGCGGAAGGCTTGGAAGATAAGCGAGTCCATCAACTCCAACGGCATCACTGAGTATAAGATCACGACCTAAGGCACCTTACTCGTCGTCTGAAAAGTCTGCAACATGAACGTTGCAGCTCGAAAACGGGTCAGCACATATGGTGGCAATGTAACACATAGAGAGTAATGGACAGAATAATGCTATCACTACATGCATATATGGCTGGTGGAAAGCTCTATGGTTACAGTTTTGCATAAAGCCAATTTTTCCCTACAACAAAGGAATAAATTTATTTAACTATCATGGTGGTTGTTAAACATTGAGAAGGTTCCTCCAACTCAATCCCAATTAAGCATCATCATTAACCCAACAAAATTTAATTAAGTAACATGATGAGATTCACATGATAATCCAAGTACTAGATACTCAAAGCGTCCATAACCGGGGACACGGCTAACCATGATTAGTTTATACACTCTGCAGAGGTTTGCGCACTTTTCCTCGCAAGACTTGACCTCCTTCGTTTGATTTATCGCACTACATGGTGTTTGAGAAACGGATGACCGACACACAGTCTTTTTGAGAAGCATTAACTCTTTACTCTGGGTAGACAGTACCAACCTACATCCCCTACATCTGCTAGCCTACCACTGAAAGAGGTCACACAACATACTCAACTGTGCTAGAGCCCATAGTAGCTTGCGGCTGCAGACGGAAGTTTCTAGCATGAATAATATCATGATCCCTTTGAGCCTGGGTGGCGGTCCATAGGAGAATCACATGGTACCCCGAGATTTCCAAAAATACAAGCAACACTGGGTTCCCCAGGTGCTTCAATCCACCAAGATATGAATTTAAGTTGCCACCTTAAGTAAACCATTAATTAAACAATCTCACATCTGTCATGGAAAACACTCACCCAATCCACGTCTACTAGCATAGTATAGCAATATAAGCAAACGTAGAAGTAACTCCCAAAGGTTCGATAATAAAACAGGTAATAGGTACTACCTCATCTACTTCCCAAAACCCACTTATTAATCATATCCTAATCATGCAATTGTTTGAGGATTGATCGAATGTAATAAAATTGGGTAGTAAAGAGGTATGGTCAAAGTGTTACTTGCCTTGCTGAGGATCCGTGAAACCTAGAGAGTCGAAGTAGCAAGCGGCGCACTCTGGGTACTCTATCACAAACAAACAAGCATACAATAAGCACTCATCTAATGCAGAGGTAAAACTCAAATAAGAGACCTAACCACAAAGTTCAACTTAAGAACTCCAAAGCAGCGAAAGTCAAATGGCAAAAGAAACAAGCTTTGTTTACTAATCTGGACCTAAGTCATATTTTACAGTAGCAAAAACTTGTTTGAGTTGGTTAAACGAAAAGAGGGTTTTGAGACAAAACTCTAAGCGCTTGAACCGCCTGATTCCGATAAACGAGCGAAAAGTTATACTAGAACGGAAATCGAATCAGAAAGCACGATCAGAAATAATCGCCGAAAATCCGAGAAAAAGAAAAACGGACGAACAGGCAAACGAATGAACGTTCGCTGACTGCGGCTAAATGACAAAAACTGTTCGTTAAAACGAACTTACAGACGAACGTCCGCAAAATAGACAAAACCGAAAAAAATAAACCAAACCGGATCTAATAAAAAAAGGATCTAGGTTTCAAAAAAATCGATTGGTTTTCTCGCAAAAACCAAGGCGGCGGCAAGCCGGCGGGCGGCGGACTCAGCGGATCGGCGGCGGCGGGCGGCGGTCGGCGAGGCGGCAAGCGGCGGCTCTCGCGGGCGGCGATCGGGCGGGGGCAGCATGAGCGATGGCGCGCCGCCGGCGGCGACGGCTTAGGGTTAGGGTTTGGGGCGCGGGCGGCTGGGGTGGGCTGGGGCGGCAGCCTCCCGGCTTATAAAGGTCGGCCGAGCCAGGAGTCCTAGTCGGACACGGCCCGGTAGGTCGGTTCGTTTTTTTAATAATATCGCGCAGAAAAACAAATAAAAGAAATACTAATCGGACTCCAAAAATCCCGAGATAAATTTTCCCCATCCTCTAAAAATAAGCCGGACAAGATGAAAATTTATTTGGGGCCTAAATGTAATTTTGAAAAATGTGCATTTTTTCTAATTCAAATAAAATAGCGACAAAACTCTGAAATAAAATCTTATTTGATTTTAATATTAAATTCTCAATATTTATTTATTTTGGGAAATTCATTTTATTCCCTCTCTTGTATTCTTATAATTGAAATAACTGAAGATAAAATAATTAAAATCAAATGATCCTATTTTCAAAATTTGAGAAAACTCAAATATGAAAATAACGAAATCCCCAACTCTCTCCGTGGGTCTTTGAGTTGCGTAGAATTTCTAGGATCAAACCAAAAATGAAATTAAATATGATATGTAATGATGATCTAATGTATAACATTCCAAATTGAAAATTTGGTATGTTACATACTAGTACTAGTAAACTTTGCGCTTGGTTGTTCGCCTCTTCGGGAAGTCGAACAATAATAGTACTAGTATAGTGTATGCTTCTGGCAATCTGACACCGAATTAACTGTTGCACGTCTACCGCCTGAGCGAGGGAGAGCTTGCATTAGTCAAAAGTTTCTCCTTGTCCTGCAAGCCACCGCGCGCAAGCTTCTCCCGTCCTGCAAGCTTCTCCTCGTTTGGCAAGTTGACGGGACACAACAAAGTAATGCTAGTCCATACCGCCTCCTCTCTGGTTAATATGGCTTAATTTCAAACGAGATAAATACACTGTCTGTCACTGTATATTTGTAAAATTATGGCCAGTGGACTTCATAAGACGCTCATTGCGCTCAATATATACATTTTCGGTGTTTATACGGTCACTAGTTCACCCTGGCTGAGTATGTGTGTGCATGCACGTGTAGGTTGAGCACTTGAGCGTGACTGTGTGTGTTCCTCGTGTGCTCGGACATGCATGCAATAGGGCGTCGTGCGCGTTTTTGCATCCATGTGTACATGTGACTGTTGCATACACGTAGGGGGAGTACGTGTAGGGGCCACTAAAGGAGCAGTCAAATCACACAGTAAGTTAGTCGGAAGAAGCAACCATCATTTCACTCTTCAATGACTCGTACGCAATATAAAATGGTTGATATGGAGAGCAAAAGAAAACCACTATATATACACTAGCAGGAGCCTAAGCTACAAGCCTGCTTGCTTGGCTTGCTCTCTTCACAAGCATAGAACAGCGGTGGCCACACCGCTGGTCACATATCCGGCCTGATCCCGCAGCTGGGGGAAGGGAACAATGTTCTGCGTAGATGCGGTGGACATCGGTGAGGGTAGAAAATCCACAGTCGGTGCGTCCCAATCGGGGGTCACCGCGGTATGGGCCGATATCGCGTCCCAACCACCCTTCTAGCTACAGCCCGACGTCCCAAGTAGTCCATCTTCCTTTTGGAGCCGGCTTGCTCCACTACCGCAGCTCCCCACGTAGCTCCATCTCCATGTCGATCTTTCTCTACTTCTACCGGCTTCTACTTGTGATGAGTTTATGTCTCATGAACTAGTGCCAGTACTATTATTGCAATCACACTTCTTCAATATCTTTGCCATCAGGGATGCTCAGCTCGATTTTAGTGGAACTGCACAAAAGCATCATATGATCCGAGGGTGCCAGTCATCTTTCCTTCAACAGGTTCTACCTGGCCAGGAAATTAAATCCTATTTAGGGTTTAGGGTTTAAGTCGTAGTGACACCATTAGTAGTTTTTCTTTCGTACACGCTCTCACAACTTTTGTCTTTAGTTGTGAAGTAAATATTGGCTATGATCTGTGAATCATTGAGATGCATCAACATGCGTGTTAGTTTTCCTTTGTTTGGAATGTTGTAACGGGGCAACCTTGGAGTAGGAATGAAAATGGAGTGGAAAGTTTCCGTTTTTTCAGAGAAAAAATGGAAACGGAGAGAAACCAAAGTTTCGTTTCGTTGGATCACGCCATCGAGCAAAACCAATGTTTAAATCACATCTGACGCGTTCGTGTCTCACCCTCCTCCACGGCTCGACCCCACACGGTCGCTCGGCATGACACTCATCGCAAACCAAGTATACGATAACTTTCCCGCCTGCTTGTCGATTGATCGTGCGCCATGGAGTACTAGTACTACTGGAAGAGATTGCCGAGTTGGGGGAGGACAGCTAGCTGTAGCACAGACTCCCAAGAACTTTTTACATGCATGTTGTGGCCGGCTATTGTGACCTTTGAATGTGGAGCAGTCGCGTGCACCAGGAAGCGGCGCGGGCTGCGCTCTCTCGGCCGGCGCACCGCTTCAATGCCGGCGCTACAGAGAGGTCGCGTCCGCTCTGGCCGGGCATGGATGCGGCACTGACCGTTTCGGGCGGGAAGCATGCACGGGTGATGAAGAGGGTTCAGGTTGGTCAGGAGCGGCCATGGCAGCGGTCCGGATGCCCGCAAAGAAGAGATGTACGTTAATATTGTTGCGTATATAATTAACAACATAAATAATGTGCCAGCTAAACAAATATGATTGGAGATGGAGATGGAAATGGAATTTTACGTAAACTCGGATATGCATGTCTATGTCTATGTGTGTGTGTGTGCGACGACTCTCGCGACCTGGAAGCGGGGGTGTGTTTTTGATCAAGTTTTCTTTCTTGGTATGTTAAAAACTTGTCTGCTAGTTTTTGTTTCTTCTTTCGGGGAACGCGTGTATTCTCTTTAAAACCACTGCTATGGAGAGATTGTTTTACTCCTTTATAGCCTCTTGTTTGATAGAGTTTCTCGCGTCTCGCTCTCTCACCCTCTCCATATCAAAACAAGATGACAGTGTCCACACTATCTCTCTCCTCACCGGTGGTCAAAGATCCGGCAGAATCCCGTCCGCTGCGGGAGGTGAGGTGGTGCAGCGTTGACGTTGTCGCCGTCGGCGATGGAGGAAGCCGATGCGCACCATCCTCTCGGAGCCGGCACTGGCATGGACGAAGGTCCTCCCCGCCCTTGTTCGCTGCCATCGTGTGGGCAGATCCCGCCCGCCCGCCTAAGTGACATCTCACCCACCTAAGGTATAACTTCTTGTACTGGTCCAGCTCCCCAGGTCGCTGCATGTGGGTTTTCTTCTATGCAACTACTCCCCAGCTCCCCATGTATAGTAGCTAGGGTGGCATAATTTTGAGTTGATGCAAAAAAGAAAACATATGTTTGTAGCTTTCTAATGGTGTATTTTTTGCATAATTCCCGTTAACGGTGTAAAAGTCCATCCAAAACAAGTATAGGGATTATCTTCTTTGCTATCAGTTGGTCTTAGTTCTCATCTATTAATATCTCCTTCTCATTTGCTTACAGTTCGGTGATCCAGCACAATCTTTCTATTTTCTTCAAATTCTTAAGCAACTACTCACATTTGAAGAATGACGGATGGAGCACACTCTCTTTTAGAAAACTATACTATGGACCATGAGTGTTCAAGATTATATTGTGGTTTGGGCAATTGTGAGACGTCTAATCGTCTGTCACCATGAATTGCTTAGATGATACACCAAAATTGCATTCATGGACTTTATTTTTTACTGTTCTCATGGTTGTGAATGTCAATGTTGTAAAGTATATGTATTGCTTCTCATAGATAAATCTTTAATGAGTTTTCATCATGTACACTTCAAGTGTCTTGCTTGCCAACTTGGCACAAGTTCATGTTTAATTGGTTAATTGCCTCATGTTTGTTCTTCATTATTCCATATCTAAGTGAGTCGTCCAATGCATTTGTTCCTGTCTGATGTAGAAATTGCTTTCCATGAGGCATGCCATGAAGGTGATATAATATCATTCCTTTTGTTGCTCGTGCTAATATAACTCTTATTTTTTAAAAAAATCCTTTGTATTTGGGAGCAGGATATTAGGTAGAAATCTTTTGAACTGCAGATTTAAGCGTCTCTGGCGAGTTCTTTGTTGACCATCTCGAGCTCCCATGGCGCTTGACCTAGCAGATGCGTGTGCGTGTGTAGATCACTCATGCCTCCACTACGCCACTGTTGTTGGATGGCACTAGGCCGTCCAAGCGTGTGGAACTGGAAGGTCTATCCCCATGGAGGCACAACTCAGCTCGGAGGAGAACAAGACCAAGGTCCTGCAGGTAACATCCCATCAACTACCAGTCTACTAAATGGAAAGCTTCCATCTTGGTGTAATTTTCTGGAGGTTAATCCAACTTGCTTGTTTGATAAACCTTGTCATCTGCTTCATATAAGGTTTCTTGTATTGGTAGCAGGCAATGAGTTACTATGATCATATTCCAAATACGAGTATTCAACTCATCCGCTCAACAGATCCTACGTAAAAGGTAAAGTGAACAGACAACATGCATTTGCTTTGGTTTATGGTTTTTTAGAGCGTCACTGACTTTGCCAAAAGAAATTCGCCAAAAACAAACATCATGACACTCTATTTTAGACTAAACAGAAGTGGCTATAGTTTATGACATCTCCGAATTTTTAGAATAGTAGGACAGGATCTGCATTTGCGCTTTGCAAGTTTTACTGACTTTTTGTGCAATATCCTCAAACAGTTTACCATTTTGAAGTTTCTTGCAAATAAATAGGCAATGTGTTTGGGGCTTATCTGAGTGCCTATCATGGTACAACAATTATATTTTTCTTCAACGACGGTGAAAGATCTATAAATTTTATCGATCTCTAATTCAAGTTCTTTTTTTCTAGGGAGGTGATACGTCTCCAACGTATCTATAATTTTTTATTGCTCCATGCTATATTATCTACTATTTTGGGCAATATTGGGCTTTATTATCCACTTTTATATTATTTTTGGGACTAACCTATTAACCGGAGGCCCAGCCCAGATTTGTTGTTTTATGCCTATTTCAGTGTTTCGAGGAAAAGGAATATTAGACGGAGTCAAAACGGAACGAAATCAATTGGAGAAGTTATTTTTGGAAGGAAACCCACCTGATGGACTTAGTGTAGGATCGGAAGTATGTCTAGAGGGGGGGTGATTAGACTACTTGACAACTTAAAAGTTTAGCCTTTTGATTAAGACAAGTTTTTAGCAAGTTCACAATGATGAGCAAGTCAAGTATCACCCTACACATGCAATTCTAGAGTAGTGGCAGCGGAAATTAAATTGCACATGTAGTAAATAAGAGGTGGAGAAGAGCAAACGCAATTTGGAGACATGGAGATTTTTCTCGTGGTTCCGATAGGTGGTGCTATCGTCAATCCACGTTGATGGAGACTTCAACCCACGGAGGGTAACGGCTGCGAGAGTCCACGGAGGGCTCCACCCACGAAGGGTCCACGAAGAAGCAACCTTGTCTATGCCATCATGGCCTACGCCCACGGAGGACTAGCCTTACTCGGGTAGATCTTCACGAAGTAGGCGATCTCCTTGCCCTTACAAACTTCTTGGTTCAACTCCACATCTTGACGGAGGCTCCCAAGCGACACCTAACCAATCTAGGAGGCACCACCCTCCAAAAGGTAATAGATGGTGTTGGTGATGATGAACTCCTTGCTCTTGTGCTTCAAATGATAATCTCCCCAACACTCAACTCTCCTCACCGATTTGGCTGTGGTGGAAGAAAGGATTGAGTGGAAAGCAACTTGGGAAGGCTAGAAATCAAGTTTCATATGGTGGGAGTGGAGCAACTTGATCTCAACACAAGGGTAGGTAGTTTTCTTCTCGTAAATGTAAGGTAGGAGTGGTAGTTCTTTCGATGGCTCTCTCGATTTAATGAAGAGGAGGTGGAGGGTATTTATAGCCTCCACACAAAATTCAACTGTTACACACATTTGACCAATCTCGGTCAGACCGAAGTTGACAACTCGGTGAGACCGAAAGTTCAAATCTTGTGAACGTTGGGATTTTCGGTGGGACCGAAAATACAATCTCGGTTAGTCCGATTCTTCCAAAGTCTAGGGTTTGCCATTCTCGGTGGGACCGACTTTCTCATCTCGGTGACACCGATTTGAGTACAGAAGGTTACAGAAGGTTGGCAACACCAATTTCGGTATGACCGAGTTTGGAATCGGAAAATCCGAGATTTCTAGGGTTTGGGTGTATGGCTGAGGTGGTTCATCTCGGTGTGACTGAGTTTATGAAATCGGTGGGACCGAGATTACTTATGAGTATATGTTGGAATGAAAGATTGCTGATAGTTTGGGAGATAAATCACTAAGCACTTTTGAGCAACCAGATCATCATCATAACCTCATCCCCTTTTAATAGTATTGGCTTTCCTATGGACTCAATGTGATCTTGGATCACTAAACCAAAAATAGAGTCTTGAGCTTTTGCCAATGTTTTCCTTAGCATTTTGAGGGGTCCACATCATCAGTCATTGCCATACCCATATCACTGAACTTTCTGAAATATTCTCAAGAAACAATTAGTTCAATGATATATATGTTGTTATTAATTACCAAAACCACCTGGGGATTAGTTGCACTTTCACTTAGACTCCACGTGAGAAGATATGGGAGGTGCTCACGAGGGTGGGGGGCACGCCCACCCCCCTAGGACGCGCCCCTGCCTCTTGGGCCCCCCGAAGCTCCACCGACGTACCCCTTGCACCCATATATACCTACGTACCCTAAAACTTCCAAAACAGAAGATAGATCTGGAGTTCCGCCGCCGCAAGCCTCTATAGCCACCAAAAACCTCTCAGGAGTCCGTTCCGGCGCCCTGCCGGAGGGGGAACCCATCACCGGTGGTCATCTTCATCATCCCGGCGCTATCCATGACGAGGAGGGAGTAGTTCACCCTCAGAGCTGAGGGTATGTACCAAGAGCTATGTGTTTGATCTCTCTCTCTCTCTCTCTCTCTCGTGTTCTCTCTCGTGTTCCATCTATGGCACGATCTTGATGTATCGAGCTTTGCTATTGTAGTTGGATCTTATGATGTTTCTCCCCTCTACTCTCTTGTGATGAATTGAGTTTCCCTTTGAAGTTATCTTATCGGATTGAGTCTTTTATGAGAACACTTGATGTATGTCTTGCCGTGATTATCTGTGGTGACAATGGGATATCATGTGCCACTTGATGTATGTTTTGGTGATCAACTTGCGGGTTTCGTGACATTGGGAACCTATGCATAGGGGTTGGCACACGTTCTTGACTCTCCGATAGAAACTTTGGGGCACTCTTTGAAGCACTTTGTGTTGGTTGGATGAATCTGAGATTGTGTGATGCATATCGTATAATCATGCCCACGGATACTTGAGGTGACAATGGAGTATCTAGGTGACATTAGGGTTTTGGTTGATTTGTGTCTTAAGGTGTTATTCTAGTACGAACTCTTTTATAGATTGATCCGAAAGAATAACTTTGAGGTGGTTTCGTACCCTACCATAATCTCTACGTTTGTTCTCTGCCTATTAGTGGCTTGGAGTGACTCTTTGTTGCATGTTGAGGGATTGTTATATGATCTATCTATGTTATTATTGTTGAGAGAACTTGCACTAGTGAAAGTATGAACCCTAGGCCTTGTTTCCTATCATTACAAATACCTTTTTCTACCATCCATATTGCACTTGTATCACCATCTCTTTGCCGAACTAGTGCACCTATACAATTTACCATTGTATTGGGTGTGTTGGGGACACAAGAGACTCTTTGTTATTTGGTTGGAGGGTTGCTTGAGAGATACCATCTTCATCCTATGCCTCCTACGGATTGATAAACCTTAGGTCATCCACTTGAGGGAAATTTGCTACTGTCCTACAAACATGTGCACTTGCAGGCCGAACAACGTCTACAAGAAGAAGGTTGTGTAGTAGACATCAAGCCCTTTTCTGGCGCCGTTGTTGGGGAGGTTAGCGCTTGAAGGTATATCTTTAGATCTTGCAATCAAATATTTTTGTTTCTTGTTTTAGCACTAGTCTAGTTTATAAAAGAAAATTACAAAAAATGGAATTAAGTTTGTCTCATACGCTTCACCTTTTTAATATCTTTCGTGAGTATGATGGAAAGGATAATTGTGCTCAAGTGCTAGAAGAAGAAATCTCTAAATTGTTTGGCACTAAATATTTGAAGGATGAGCATGATTGCAATGTTGTTAGTACGAATTCTTTGAATATCCATAGTACTAATGATGATTGCTCTAGTAATAATGAAAATATCTCTCATAAGCATGTCAACTTTTGTGGAGTGCATGTTTGCATTAACACACCAAATAAAGAAGATAGATATTGCAAGAGGCAGAATTACTTAGAAACCAAATTGTTGCAAGAAGAGCTAGATGAATGTGCTGAAAGATTCAATATTTTTCATGCCCCTTGTGAACTTTGTAATGAAAATGGTCATTTAAAGCTCCAATGTTATTTGTTTCATGATCAAGTCGTGTCCAAATATTGTGATAATTTGATTACCCTTGAGCATCATAAAGAACTTATCCTTCTTTTGGGTTATGAAGAAATGAAACGTATAACTGAGGGTATTCCAAAATTTAGTCTTGATAAAATTCTTGATTTTGATCTAGAAAAGATTTATATGTATTGTGCGGTGAATTGCATTGAAAATCCTTATATTGCCAATTACATAAAGAAAAGAAAACAAATAGAAGGTGAAGAGAATACTAATGAAAGGGAAGAGACTTCCCAATATCCTCCTATTATTTCTTATGATGAATCAGGTAACGACGAGGAGCTTTCTATTCAACCAATCTCATCAATAAGGAGCTCAAAGAGGAAGGTTGAACCTACACACAATGTGAAGAAGAAAAAGAAAAGAAGGAGCAACAAAGGTAGAAAGTTATCCCTCCCAAATGATGTTGCTCCTACTACTCATTGTGATGATGATAATTGCTTTACTATTGGTGTTATCCATACTATTAATGATGAGAGTGATTATGCTTATGACATGAAAAGGCCCAAGCTTGGGGAAGCTATGTTTGATGAGACATATTTGAGAATATATTTGCTGCAATTAATGTTTGTCCCAAGCTTGGGGATGCTATGTTTAATAATGATGATATTTTTAGCCTCTCAATTTTTGATATGCAAAGTTGTTATGATGATAGCATGCCTCCTACCTATGATGATTATATTTATGAAAGTGGGTTTGGAAGAGTGTCAACTTTAGGAATTAGTGATCCCACAATATTGGAGGATGTTGAATCTTATAATATTTATGAAAGTGGATTTGGAGAGTGAGGGAGTCCTGGACTAGGGGGTGTCCGGATAGCCGGACTATCATCGTCGGCCGGACTCCAAGACTATGAAGACACAAGATTGAAGACTTCGTCCCGTGTCCGGATGGGACTTTCCTTGGCGTGGAAGGCAAGCTTGGCAATACGGATATGTAGATCTCCTACCATTGTAACCGACTCTGTGTAACCCTAGCCCTCTCCGGTGTCTATATAAACCGGAGGGTTTTAGTCCGTAGGACGAACAACCATTACAACAATCATACCATAGGCTAGCTTCTAGGGTTTTAGCCTCCTTGATCTCGTGGTAGATCCACTCTTGTACTACCCATATCATCAATATCAATCAAGCGGGAGTATGGTTTTACCTCCATCGAGGGCCCAAGCTGGGTAAAACATCGTGTCCCTTGTCTCCTGTTACCATCCGCCTAGGCGCACGATTCGGGACCCCTACCGAGATCCGCCGGTTTTGACACCGACATTGGTGCTTTCATTGAGAGTTCCTCTGTGGAGTCACCGATAGGCTTGATGGCTCATTCGATCATCAACAACGATGCAGTCCAGGGTGAGACTTTTCTCCCCGGACAGATCTTCGTGTTCGGCGGCTTTGCACTGCGGGCCAATTCGCTTGGCCGTCTGGAGCAGATCGAAAGCTACGCCCCTGGCCATCAGGTCAGATTTGGAAGCCTAAATTTCACAGTTGACATCCGCGGAGACTTGATCTTCGATGGATTCGAGCCACAGCCGAGCGCGCCGCACTGTCGCGATGGGCATGATTTAGCTCTGCTGCCGGACAGTGCCCTGGAGGCCGCACATGAGTCCGCTCCGATCCTTAATTCGGAGCCGACCGCGCAGATCGAGGACGGGTGGCTAGACACCGCCTTGGGGGCTGCAACCTCTACGGCAATGGAGCCGAATACTGACCTTGTCCCTTGTAAAGCCCGTGACTCCAAGGTGCCGGACTCCTCGCCGGACTCCGAACCTCCTGCGCCCCTACCAATCGAATCCGATTGGGCACCGATCATGGAGTTCACCGCTGCGGACACCTTTCAGCACTCACCCTTTGGCGACATCCTGAATTCGCTAAAGTATCTCTTGTTATCAGGAGAGCCCTGGCCGGACTGCGGTCAGGACGGTTGGGATGCGGACAACAAAGAAATTCAAACCCCACCCACTACCCACTTTGCAGCCAGTGTCGACGATCTAACCGACATGCTAGACTACAACTCCGAAGACATCGACAGTATGGACGACGATGCCAGAGACGACCAAGAACCAGCGCCTACGGGGCACTGGAAGACCACCTCGTCATACGACATATATATGGTGGACATCCCAAAGGATGGGAATGGCGAAGAAGCAGCGGAGGCAGATTCCTCTAAGAAACAGCCCAAGCGCCGGCGTCAGCGGGGCCGCTCTAAATCCCGCCACAGCAAGAATGGAGATTCCGGCACCGGAGATAATAACACCCCAGATAGTGCCGAAGATAACCACCTCCAGCAAGATTCAGCACAGGAGGACGGAGAAGCCAGCCCTCATGAGAGAGAGGCAGACGAAGAGGTAGAGGACGATAATTACATGCCTCCCTCTGGAGACGAGCCAAGCCTCAACGACGACGAATTCGTCGTGCTCGAGGATCCCGTCGAACAAGAGCGTTTTAAACGCAGGCTTATGGCCACGGCAAACAGCCTAAAGAAAAAGCAGCAACAGCTCCGAGCTGATCAAGACTTGCTGGCCGACAGATGGACCGAAGTCCTCGCGGCCGAAGAGCATGAACTCGAACGCCCCTCCAAAAGCTACCCAAAACGCAAGTTGCTCCCCGATTAGAGGAGGAGGCATATAAACCCTCATCACCAGCGCACAATACGGCAGACCGACCACCTCGTGGCCGCGACAGAGAGGCATCTAGGCCCTCCACCAGAACCGTACCCCGGCACCACTCGAAAAGTGCAAAGCCAAGGGGAAACGCGCCGGACTTGCAAGATATATTGGAGGACAAGGCAAGACAATCAAGATTGATCTACGGATCACGTGGGCGCCACACGATGCACGACGACTACCGTCGCGCCGGATACAGCAACTCCGGCCGGGCCGAACACAGTAGACAAAGCTCTCTAGGGCTTCGTCGTGATATTGCCCAATATAGAGGCGCCGCACACCCACTATGCTTCATAGATGAAGTAATGGATCATCAAATCCCTGAAGGGTTTAAACCCGTGGACATTGAATCCTACGATGGCACAACAGACCCCGCGGTTTGGATCGAAGATTATCTCCTTCACATCCACATGGCCCGCGGTGACAATCTCCACGCCATCAAATATCTCCCACTCAAGCTTAAAGGACCAGCTCGGCATTGGCTTAACAGCTTGCCAGCAGAGTCAATTGGATGTTGGGAGGACTTGGAAGCCGCATTCCTTGACAACTTCCAGGGAAATATGTGCGACCACCAGACGCCGATGACCTAAGCCACATAATTCAGCAGCCAGACAAATCGGCCAGACAGTTCTGGACACAGTTCTTAACAAAGAAAAATCAAATCATCGACTGTCCGGATGCAGAGGCCCTCGCAGCCTTCAAACATAACATCCGCGACGAGTGGCTGGCCCGGCACCTAGGACAGGAAAAGCCGAAATCCATGGCAGCCCTCACATCGCTCATGACCCGCTTTTGTGCGGGAGAGGACAGCTGGCTAGCCCGCAGTAACAACCTCAGCAAAAATTATGGCAGTCCGGATACCAAGGACCGCAATGGCAGGTCGTGTCGAAATAAAAACAAACGCCGCATTAACGGCGATAACACTGAGGATACGACAATCAACGCCAGATTCAGAGGCTCTAAACCCGGTCAGCGGAAAAAGCCATTCAAAAGAACTACTCCGGGTCCGTCCAATTTGGACCGAATACTCGACCGCTCGTGCCAGATACACGGCACCCCCGAAAAGCCAGCTAATCACACCAACAGGGACTGTTGGGTATTCAAGCAGGCAGGCAAGTTAATCGCCGAAAACAATGACAAGGGGCTGCATAGCGATGACGAGGAAGAGACCCGGCCGCCAAACAATAGAGGACAGAAGGGTTTCCCCCCACAGGTGCGGACGGTAAACATGATATACGCAACCCACATACCCAAGAGGGAGCGGAAGCGAGCACTTAGGGACGTATATGTGATGGAGCCAGTCGCCCCAAAGTTCAATCCATGGTCCTCTTGCCCGATCACTTTTGATCGAAGGGACCACCCCACCAGTATCCGTCATGGCGGATTCGCCGCATTGGTTTTAGACGCAATCGTTGATGGATTTCACCTCACCAGAGTCCTGATGGACGGCGGCAGCAGCCTGAACCTGCTTTATCGGGAGACGAAGGCGCAAGATGGGCATAGACCCTCAAGGATTAAACCTACAAAGACGACCTTCAAAGGCGTCATACCAGGTGTAGAGGCCAATTGTACAGGCTCAGTCACACTAGAAGTGGTCTTCGGAACCCCGGATAACTTCCGAAGCGAGGAGTTAATCTTCGATATAGTCCCGCTTCAAGCGGCTATCATGCTCGCTTTCGGACGGACCGCACGGTAAAGTTCAATGCGGTTCCGCATTACGCATACCTCAAGCTCAAAATGCCAGGCCCTCAAGGAGTCATCACGGTCAACGGAAACACTGAACGCTCCCTCCGAACGGAGGAACACATAGCTGCTCTCGCGGCAGAAGTACAGAGCAGCCTCTTAAGACAATTTTCGAGTCCGGCCGTTAGGCGACCTGACACGGCCAAACACGCCCGGAGCAACATACATCAAGACCACCTGGCATGTTCCGAGCACGCGTAGCAATGCGGCCCCAACCCCAGCCCTTGCATAATTGCAAGACTAGTCCCTCGCGTACATAATTACGCTCTAGAGATACCATGGGCATAGGGGGAGGGGCATGACCATGACAGGCCCAGAGTGCGGCTCAACCACACCAGGCGCTCCCAAGTGTGTCGCTCTTTTCTTTTTTCTTTTTTTTACCCACAGGACTCTGTTCACCAGAGGCCCTGTCCGGCAGCAGACCTGCTGAACTCACGATGCAACAGCCAGGGAAGGAGAAAGGCTACGACGAACACTCAGGTGGTCTCCATTACGAGCATTAAATCTGTTTAATACACCATTCCGCAGCCTACCCCTGGAGGGGGACATGTTTAATAGTCCAGTCCCTTGCTTACCGCACTATTTGTATCGCTCGCATTCATAGCAGTATTTCGGAATAAGCGAAGGCATCGCTTTTGCTAATAATTGCATTTCTTTCTTACATATGTTTGTTTATGACATGTTGCATCCGTACACTTTGGTACGTCCGAATACACTAGGGGCTTAAGTTCCCCGCATTATGGTGTGATAAGTCCGAACACTTTCACAAGTGCGGCACCCCGAACTTATAGCATTATATGCATCGGCTCCGAATCATGTCTTGGGTCAATAGTTGGGTTTGCCCGGCTCCCATGTTTTGGTACCTTACGTTCCATTTTATCGGATAAGGTAGCACTGGGAGAACCACTGCAATTGCGCCCCGGTTGAGCTGGGCGAGCGCCTTAGTGGAGAAAGCTAAAACTGACCGTCATGATAGGGTGAGAGCTGGTTGCTGTTCGAGAGGTCTTTTTGAGTCCCTAAAGACTTATGCCGCTTAGAGCGAGGAACCGGCTTTTTCCAGCCCAGGCGTGGATAGCGCCCCGAACTTGGTCTTTCGAACACTAGGGGCTTCGCCGAAATTTAAAATTATAGAATTCTATGGCTAAGTGAGAGTGTTCAAGCATTATAAGTCCGGTTGCCTCGTTCGTTGTGTTGAGCGCCTCCCTAGATGGACCCAACAATGGGAACAAGAGCGCTCAAGTTTATCCTGAAGACCCCAGCACTCGAGGCATCGGGGCTGAAGCCGACGACTTGCCATCTCTCAGATTTAATAAACAGCCGCACAGAAGGTAATATTCTAAATTAATAAGCGTTGCTTAGCGCATATGAACACAGTTTTCAGCACACAGGATAACATAATGCGATTCTAATTAAATATTACATCCTTGGAGCACTCATCCGCAATCATGCAGGCACCCTTCAGGACACTCTTATAATGCATTTCGGGCATGCGATACTCCTTGCCCGCCGGCGGCGCGTCCGTGAGAAGCTTCTCAGCGTCCATCCTGCCCTAGTGCACTTTTGCACAGGCAAGGGCCCGACGGGCACCTTCAATGCAGGCGGACTGCTTGACGACTTCCACCTGTGGACACGATCCACCAGCCGCAGACTAGGCGAAGTAGCTCCTGTGCATGGCCTCCTTGGGCCACAACCGAACTATGAGGCCCTTCATGGCATGTTCGGCTACCTTGTGGAGCTCGACCAGCTGCTTGCTTGGTCGCTAAAGCACGGATGTACGGCCTCAAAGATCCGAGACCGAAGACCTTCTCTGCCGAGCTCCCTCTTCGCCCGGTAGAAAGCGGCAGCATCGGACACGCTGCAAGGAAGATCTGCAAACGCTCCTGGAGAGCTCCGAATTCGGGTAAGTAACAGGTAATTCACATTCACATGCTTGCTTCGCATGAAAAATGCCTTACCCGCCGCTATTTTCTTCACCGCCTCGACTTCCTGGAGGGCCTTGTAGGCTTTGGCCATAGCGGCTTTGGCACTCTCAAGAGCCGATGCAAGCTCGGACTCTCGAGTCTTTGAGTCGCGCTCCAAACTCTCATGTTTCTCCATGAGAGCATGGAGCTCTTGTTGCACCTCCGCCACCCGCGCCTCCTATTTCTCCCGCTCGGCTCGTTCCGCGGCCGCACTACGTTCGGCCGCACACACGGCCCCCTTCAGGGTCGCCACCTCGTTCGTGGCCCCTGGAGTACCCACGTTATCCTTGTTATTCCCCTTGCAACCAAATCCTTTTCTGTAAGGTAAAAATTTAATACGGTGTTACTCACCTTCCTTGTCCTCGAGCTGCTTCTTGGCACGGCCGAGCTCGCTCTCGGGCCGCTCGAGGTTCTGCTTCAAAGCATCGACCTCCGCGGTCAGTGCGGCAGAGGTCAGCAGCGTAGCCTGCAATCCCATATTGACATATTTTTACAACTCCTGCATATATCTTTGTAAAGATCCTCAGTCCGGTTTTTCTTTCCGAACACCGGACCGAGCATCAGGGGCTACTGTCTATGCGGTATTATATTACATGTCTTAAAAGTCTTACCTCAAAGCCTGTTAGAAGGCTGCTAAAGGCTTCGGTCAGCCCGCCCTTGGCGAGCTGAACCTTCTGAATCACCGCACTCATGACAGTGCAGTGTTCTTCTTCGATGGAAGCGCCGTTGAGCGCCTCCAGCAAGTTATCCGGCGCCTCCGGTTGGACGGCGGCCGCTGGTGTCACAATCTTGCCCTTCTTACGAAGGGGCCGCCTGCCGGACTCCGGAACCACTGTGGGTTCCGGTGCAGAGTCCGGTGCAAAGTCCGGGAGGTTGCCCTGTGGCACCTCCGGAGCCTCTCCCTCCTGGTAGGTCCCCTCTTGGGATCCCACCTCGGTGTCGTCAGCGCCACGAGGGGTGGAGGCGGTCGGAAGGGAATCCACATCCGACGGAGCCAAGGACCCGCTCGACGAAGCGGGAAGATCGTCCTTGGCCGGACTACAAGTTGTATGCGGCATTAGAAGGACACCACGTGGCAAAAAGAGAAATTGTAAATCATCCAGGAATTCGGACACTTACGATCTTGCCAGGGGCTTGGCCCTTGAGGGCCACTCCTCGTCGCAGTCGTCGGCATTGGCGGAGCAGTCCGGAGAAAGGGTTCGTCCTTTCTTGGACCCTTCGGCCGCCCCCGTTGGGGAGGCCTTCCTCTTCTTCTCTCCCCCCGCTGGGGAAGAGGCCTCTTTCTCCTCCTCCTCGGGGGAGGAGTCCGCCTCGGAGTCATCGGATGATGAGTCTGATACCACCTGGCGTCGGGAGCTCCTTCGGGTTCCTGTGGCCTTCTTCTTGGCCTTGTTCTCCAGCACCACGTAAAGGGCCGGAACCAGCAGCCCCGTCAAACGGGTGTCTGCTGGGTCTTCGGGTAGGGGAGCCGGACAGTTAACCTGTCCAGACGTCTTCTGTCAGTCCTGTTAAAGGCATTGGGAGTTTTAGATCCCACATAGAGTCAAACTATGAAAGAAATGAGTGTCCCATAAAGGATAACATAGCTTACCTCACCGGCCGGGTGTTGCGTGCTGAATCCGCGATCTTCGGTTGCGAATGCGGGGGCTTCTCCGCCCTTGAACAGCACCCTCCAGGCAGCTTCGTACGTCGTGTCGAAGAGCCCGCTCAAGGTCTGGTGTTGTGCCAGATTAAACTCCCACAAATTGAAAGCCCGTTGTTGGCAGGGGAGAACCCGGCGGACGAGCACGACCTGGATCACGTTGACAAGTTTAAGCTTCTTGTTCACCAGGGTCTAGAGACAGGACTGGAATCCGGTCAGCTCCTCTGAACTACCCCATAGCAATCCCTTCTCTTTCCAGGAGGTGAGCTGCATGGGGGTACCAGATCTGAACTCGGGGGTCGCTGCCCATTTAGGGTCACGCAGCTCGGTGATGTAGAACCACCCCGATTGCCACCCTTTGATGGACTCCACAAAGGCACCCTCGAGCCAAATGACGTTTGCATTTTGCCCACCATGGCGCCTCCGCACTCCGCTTGGACGCCCTTCACCACCTTCGGCTTGACATTGAAGGTCTTTAGCCACAAGCCGAAGTGGGGCTCGATGCAGAGGAAGGCCTCGCACACGACGGTAAACACCGAGATGTTGAGGATGAAGTTTGGCGCCAGATCGTGGAAGTCCAGGCAGTAGTAATACATGAGCCCCCGGACGAAGGGGTGAAGTGGGAAGCCCAGTCCGCGGAGGAAGTGGGGAAGAAATCGACCCTCTCATGGGGCTGGGGTGGGGATGAGCTGCCCTCGTCGGGCAGCCGGTGCTTGTGATGTCATTTGGACAGTATCCGCGCCGCAGCTTCTCGATGTGCCCCTCCGAACGGAGGAGGCCATCCACTGCCTCCCGCTCCGGACATGGCTGGAGAAGGTTGAGGCGAGATGTGCGGACTTGGGCGCTGGAGCTCGAAAAGGAGATGGATAGGCAAAGGAGGAAGAAGGCGAGGTAAAAAAGGTGGATCCTTATCCCTTATATATGGGCGGACGAAGACTATCGTCCCCACCGCCCGGTAAAACTCGCTTATCTCCCAAGCGCCACAATCAATGGCGCGTTGGGTTACCATGTCCGTATTGATGGGAATCCCTGAATAAGGGGAACACGATCTCTGCTTCGACAAGACGTGCCAATGAAACCGCTTCGCTAAACGCGCTGAGGTGGTATAAATAAAAACGATTCAAGTAAAGGCTTGGTAGTGGTGTGACGTCACGCCACAAAATACGTCAGCAGATTGAACTTGTGTACATATTATTCTCTCTACGGTGGTATGTGGAATTTATTTTACAGAGCCGGACACTATCCTGGTGTTCACAATATTCTATGAGTTATTCGGAGGAGGAACCCGCCTTGCAATGCCGAAGACAATATGCGTCGGACTCGTCGTCATTGAAGCTTGGTTCAGAGCTCTTGGGAGTCTGGACTAGGGGTGTCCGGATAGCGGACTATCATCGTCGGCCGGACTCCAAGACTACTGAAGACGCAAGATTGAAGACTTCGTCCCGTGTCCGGATGGGACTTTCCTTGGCGTGGAAGGCAAGCTTGGCAATACGGATATGTAGATCTCCTACCATTGTAACCGACTGTGTAACCCTAGCCCTCTCCGGTGTCTATATAAACCGGAGGGTTTTAGTCCGTGGGGCGAACAACCATTACAACAATCATACCATAGGCTAGCTTCTAGGGTTTTAGCCTCCTTGATCTCGTGGTAGATCCACTCTTGTACTACCCATATCATCAATATCAATCAAGCGGGAGTAGGGTTTTACCTCCATCGAGAGGGCCCGAACACAGGTAAAACATCGTGTCCCTTGTCTCCTGTTACCATCCGCCTAGACGCATAGTTCGGGACCCCTACCGAGATCCGCGGTTTGACACCGCAACAACGATCTTGGGATGGAGTTCACCGCCATGACATCTTTCAAAGACTCACCCTTTGGCGACATCCTAAATTAGCTAAAGCATCTCTCGCTATCCGGAGAGCCCCGACGGACTATGGCGGGATGGTTGGGATGCGGACGACGAAGAAATTCAAAGCCCACCCACCACCCACTTCGTAGCCACTGTCGACGATCTAACCGACATGCTAGACTACGACTCCGAGGACATCGGCGGTATGGACGACGATGCCGGAGACAATCAAGAACCAGCGCCATGAGGCTTTGGAAGACCACCCAACACATAGCGATATATGGTGGATACCCCAAAAGGAAGCGATAACGAGGAACAACGGGGCGCGGCAAAGGATAATCCTGCCGATAAACAACCAAAACGGCGACGCAAGCGCCGCCCTGAACCCCGCCTCGACAAAAATAGCATTCCTAATGACCCAGCAATAGAGCAGGGCAAACCAGTGGACGACGAACATGCAACCAAGCAACCGTCCGAACAGGACGAATCGGATAATCAATCCATTCTCAGTGAAACCAACAGTCCGGACGACCTCACGCCGGACACACCACCGGAGCACAGGAACCTTCACAAAAGACTCGTCGCCACCGCAAGAAGCTTGAAGAAGGAAAAACGGAAGCTCAAAACAGCGGAAGACATACTCAGAACGAGGTGGAGCAAAGTACTCAAGACCGCAGACAAATATGGCAACGGCCATCAATCAAAGAGCTACCCGAAGCGCAAGCTGCTGCTAGAATTTGACGAGGAAGCCATAGAGCCACCTCAGTCAAAAATTAAAGAAGTCGCCTGGCCGGATAGACGACTAGATGATAGGCCAAAAGCGACAAGCGGCGCCGCACTCAAGCCGACTCATCACCCTGCGAAAACAGATGGCCCAGCCAGTCCGTTACTGGGCCAAAAAGAGGGCGAGAAGCAACACAAGACGCCAAGTGTTCAAAGACAGCTGCACACCCAAATGCAGGGCGCCGACACCCACTATGTTTCACCGACGAGGTCTTGGATCATGAATTTCCAGCAGGTTCAAACCCATAAACATAGAGGCATCTGACGGAACAATGACCACAGAGTGCGGATAGAGGATTACATACTACACATACACATGGCTACAGGAGATGATCTCCACGCCATAAAATATCTACCCTCAAGCTCAAAGGGCCAGCTCGGCATTGGCTCAAAAGCCTCCCGAAAAACTTGTTGGAAGTTGGGAAGAGCTCGAGGACGCGTTTAGAGCAAATTTTCAAGGGACTTATGTCCGCCCTCCGGATCTGAGACGATCTAAGTCATATAACTCAACAGCCCAGAGAGAGTCATAGCAAGAATTTCGAACAGGTTCCTTACCAAAAAGAACCAAATAGTCGACTGTCCGGACGCGGAAGCCTTAGCAGCTTTTAAACACAACGTCCATGACGAATGGCTCGCCAGACACCTCGGCCAAGAGAAGCCGAGGACAATGGCCGTGCTAACAAGCCTCATGACCCGCTTTTGCGCGGGGGAGGACAGCTGGCTAGCAAGATGCAGCACCAGCGACCCGAGTACATCCGAGATCAGAGATGGAAACGGCAAATCACGGCGCAGAAAGGATCAGCGCCGGAATAAAGAAAAAAGCCCAAAGAATACGGCGGTCAACGCCGGATTCAAAAGCTCGCGGCCAAACAACAAAACACTGCCTCTTAAGGACAACAGTGATGAGCTATCCAACTTGAACAAAATTCTGGATCAGATATGTCAAATCCATAGTACCTCCGGAAGGCCTGCAAACCACACCCACCGAGATTGTTGGGTTTCTAAGCAGTCCGGCAGACTCAATGCCGAACACAAGGGGTTCAACGTGCCAAGCGAGGACGATGACGAACCCCACCAGCAGAGCACCGGAAAACAAAAGACTTTCCCACAAGAAGTCAAAACAGTAAACTCACTTCATGTGATATTACGGAAAAACAATGCGGCACCCGCTAAAATAAGTGCCGCACGGTCCACCCCAGCGGAACCTCAAAGTTGGATGTCAAAACCAATCACTTTCGACCACCTGGATTATTCCAGAAGCATTCGAAACGCAGGATGGACTGCTCTGATATTGTATCCCATAATCGACGGACTACAATTTACACAAGTCCTATTGGACGGCGGCAGCGATTTAAACCTGCTATATCCAAACACAATCCGCAGGTTGGGGATAGACCTTACGAAAATTCGACATAGCCGCACTTCCTTTAAAGGAGTGACGCCAGGCCCTTACGCCAAGTGCATAGGCCCCTTACTACTGGATGTTGTGTTCGGGTCACCGGACAACTTCCGACGCGAAAAGCTAATCTTTCATATCGCCCCATTCAAAAGTAGCTATCAAGCACTATTGGGACGGGAAGCTTTTGTCCGCTTTAACGCAATACCACATTACGCGTCTCTTACACTCAAAATGCCCGGTCCACGAGGCATCATTTCATTAAGAGGGTCATTCAAAGACCCCGAACACGGCTAGACGAGTCCGGCATAAATAAGCTAGGGGCTCCCCAGCCGCACACCCCTTCACAAGGGGCTGGGCATATAAGCAACAACGAGCTAATATAGGCTCAGCTTTATTAATTTATTAATATTTTAATTTTTATGCACTTTTCGCATGATTTCTTTTCAAACTAAGTTCCTCTCTTTTTTACAGATGAACACCGTGCATACCCGTCCAGGATAACGGCACAATAGAGACACAGGCGCAGACGTGCAGTAGGGACCCATTGCAAGGATTCTTTTCAGATTAAGACCCTGCATAAACCTTTTTTACTGTCTCTTGTTGCTATAATCCCCTGGTTTTTCATGATAACCAGAGAGGATACTGACGTTTTGGCATCGGCCGCGCCAGAGGACCTCGCCCGTACCTGGACACAAGGGCCTTAGGGCATTGTTCCGCCCGTTATTATAAAGACCGAACACCTTAGGGAGTGTTCGGCGTCTCGAGTTAGGCCTTATATGCATCAGCTCGAATCATGTCTTTGGTCAAATGTTGGGTTTGCCCGGCTCGTGTTTTCTGCCTTCGTTCCAGTATCATCGGCCGGGCGAGCACCTCAAGAGAGAAAGTCGGCGATTGTCATGATCAACGAGAGATCGGTCAACCACTCGATCAACCACCGGAATGTTTAGAATTCCTCCGCTTCGACGAAGGACCGTTTCCCGGTCAGGCACATACGCGCCCCGAGTTCGGAGAGCGCGGTGCCCCCAGGGGCTATATCGTAGTCCCACCCTCGAACTCCAATGGCTAAGTGAAAGTGATAAAGCATTATAGTCCGGTAGCCTCGTTTGCTCCGCTACCACCTCCTTAAATAGGACCGAGACATCGGATTAAGTGTGAAAATGCGATATTTTTGCAAACACCCCTGCACCTTATGCGTGGGGGCTGAAGCCGACGACTACCATCTTTCAGGTTATACATACGTATACATAAACGGCCGCACAGGAGATATTTCAATACTTGAACGCACAAGTACAAAAAGCGCCTATATCATAAACATTGTTTTACAAAATAAAACGTTCATTTGAACGTGACATTTTTCGAGCACTGCGACTCTATTATACGAGCACCACGCAGAACTTCCCCAAAATAGTGCTCGGCGGGTAACCGGCTCTCGTCCGAATCCTGGGTCGCAACAGCGGCAGCATCCATCTCCGTCCAATGTGTCTTCACACAGGCGAGTGCCATCCGTGCACCCTCTATGCAGGCCGACCGCTTCATCGCCTTGATATGCGGCAGCGCCCCAAGAAATTGCTGCAACAAGCCAAAATAGCTCTTCGGCTTGGGCCTATCCGGCCAGACATGAGTCACGATATCCGTCATGGCAAGCCGGACAACCTATTCAGCTCAGCCCATTCGCCAACCGATCGGTCGGTGAAGTGAGCGATCCGGACTATGGAATTGAGACCAAAACAGCTCTTCCGTCTTGTGATCCTTACGGCCCGGAGTGCACAACAAGCATCCGCCGCACTTGCCGCTAAGTCTATATAAGGATCCTCCGGACCCCACAGCTGGCCAAGTTGAGCATACTTAGGATCCGTAAACCTTCGGCGCAGCAGAAAGGGCTTGCCAGCCACAATATCTCCGGCTTGGCGCAGCTCCTCCTTTATAGCCCGCATTGCAGATCGGGCGTCCTTGGCTTCGGCAGTGGCCTTCCTGTGTCTTCTCGCTCCGATAGGCGCTCCTTTTCAAGAGCCTCAGTGCGGTCGGTAGCATCTTTTAATTTCACGGCCATTTCGGCCATCTCTTCCCTGCTTCGGCAGTGCGCAGCCCTTTTGGCTTCTAACTCCTCGGCCGCCCTCAAGGCCGCCGCATTACTCCTTCTGGCTTGCTCCTTGGCTTGAGCAAGTTCGGCCCGAAGGCTCTCCACAGCAGCAGCACCATCTGCGTCAAGCACAAATATTATAAGAGATGGGCTTCGGCTCCCTTACTAGGTAACTGCGGAGAAAAAACTTACCTTGCGATTCGTCAAGTCGCCTGTTGATTAGCGCGATGTCCGCATCCGCAACGTCGAGTTGCCGCTTTAGTTCGGCAACTCCATCAGTTCGGCTAGCCCCCGGACGATCCGCCACCTGCATAGGAACGGCGAAGATTGAAACCTGCGATTTTGATCCTCGGCACGCTGTCGCTTTTGACAACCTACCGAGTCTCAGGGGCTACTATCTATACAGGGCGCACTTTATGTGCAAAACTGTCAAAAAAGGGGTGTCATTTTTTTACATACCTCAAACCCCGCCAGCTAACTCCTGATGGCATTATGCAATCCGCTTTCGGCGGACGAAATCCTTCCAATTACCGTACTCATCAATGCACGGTGATCTTCTGAGATGGACGCCCTCTCAAGCAGATCCTTCAGCTCCCCCGGCCGAACACTAGTCAACGCCGAACTCTTTGGCTCTGCCGGGCTCGGGGATACCCTCCGTGATGACACTTCAGGCTCGTCCGCCCTATCCGACGGTGCAGCAGACGGAGGCGTCTCGCTCTCCATCATCTCCGGACGAAGGTCCCCCGAAGACGAGCTCATCTGAGAAGGTCGGAGATCCGAACTACAAGGTAAAAACTTCGGTTATCCTCAGAAGCACAAATAGGGATGTCTCTTATCACCGAACTCCCTTCTTTCTACTTACGGCTCGCTGGAGGGATGATTCTTTAGGGGAGACTGTGCGGCCGGGACCTCCCCGGACGCAGGACCCTCTGGTGAAGATTTCTTCCCCCGCTTAGGGGCTTTGGCCTCCGGATCTTCGGAGGCGGTCCTCTTCTCCCCCTGGAGGGAGAGATTCTCAATCCCCCCTTCTTCAAGAGCCTCCTTGGGTGAGGCGGTAGCTCTCCTACTTTCCCCTTCGCCTTCTTCTGAAGGCGCAACCTCCAGCATCCTGACCAGCATGGGATCCGGCACGGTCTCTGGGAGGGGAGCCGGACACCGTATCAGTTTTGCTTGCGCTATCCACTCCTGTTTAGAAGGACATCGGTCAAAAGGTGAATCATGGAAAGGCAAACAAACGGTATGTCCGGACTCGGAGCTACTTACTTGTGTATCCGGGCGATTGCAGCTCAGGCCGGCGTCCTCGGTCAATTCCGGACATGCCACTTGTGGTCCGAAGAATAATTTGTACATCTCCACGGGTGTCATACCCATGAAGTGTTGAAGAATCCGTGGTCCCTCCGGATTAAACTCCCACAGCCAGAGAGGGTGGCGTTTGCAGGGCAGGAGATGCCTAATCAGCATGACCTGCATTACCACTACCAGATCGATCTCCCTCGCTTGGAGGTCTCGAATCCGGCCCTACAGTAGGGGCACGTCCTTTGACGGCCCCCAATTGAGCCCTTGGTTGACCCACGACATCAACCTTCGTGGAGGTCCCGAGCGGAATAAGGGCGGCGGCTTCTGCCTGCTGCCCTTCGGAGCGGTGATATAGAACCACTCCCGCTGCCACAAGCCGAGCTCCTCTTGGAAGGAGCCCTCGGGCCACGGGGCATCGGCCCTCTTGCTTATGGCCGCCCCGCCGCACTCTGCTTGACGCCCCCCGATCATCTTCCGCTCCACATTGAAGGTCTTCAGCCACAGGCCGAAGTGGGGGGTGATGCGGAGGAAGGCTTCGCAGACGACAATAAATGCGGAAATATGGAGGATGGACTCCGGGGCCAAGTCGTGGAATTCCAACCCATAGTAGAACATGAGCCCTCTCACAAAAGGATCCGTCAGGAAGCCTAAACCCCGACGGAGGTGGGATACAAAGACGACATACTCGCCGGGCTCGGGAGTGGGGATGGCCTGCCCTTCGGCGGGCAACCTATGCGAAATCTCGTAAGACAGGTACTTGGCCTCTCGCAGCTTTAGCACGTCCTCCTCCGTGATGGAGGAGGGCATCCACCGACCCTGAAGGTCGGAGCCGGACATTATTGAAAGCCCGAAGCGCTCGAATCTGGGGCTCTGGGTGTTGGAACTTGGAGGAAGGAGAGGATTCGATGGAAGATTGAAGAAAAGAAACGAGCCTTGGTCCTATTATAAAGAGGGAGAATACCAAGAGCCGTCTCCGTGACCATTCGGGACTCACCTTCGATAGAGGAGGCGTGGCAACGGGCACGGTTGGGTTACCCACGTCCGTATTGATGAGAATCCCGGAATAAGGGGAACACGATCTCTGCTTCGACAAGACGTGCCAAGGAAACCGCTTCGCTAAACACGTTGAGGTGGTATAATAAAAAATGATTCAAGTAAAGGCTTGGTAGTGGCGTGACGTCATGCCACGAAATACGTCAGCAGATTGAACTTGTGTACATATTATTCTCTCTACGGTGGAATGTGGAATTTATTTTGCAGAGCCGGACACTATCCTGGTGTACACAATCTTCTATGGATTATTCGGAGGAGGAACCCGCCTTGCAATGCCGAACATTATGCGCGCCGGACTCATCGTCATTGAAGCCAGGTTTAGGGGCTACCGAGGGAGTCCTGGACTAGGGGGTGTCCGGACAGCCGGACTATCATCGTCCGCCGGACTCCAAGACTATGAAGATACAAGATTGAAGACTTTGTCCCGTGTCCGGATGGGACTTTCCTTGGCGTGGAAGGCAAGCTTGGCGATATGGATATGTAGATCTCCTACCATTGTAACCGACTCTGTGTAACCCTAGCCCTCTCCGGTGTCTATATAAACCGGAGGGCTTTAGTCCGTAGGACACAACAACCATTACAACAATCATACCATAGGCTAGCTTCTAGGGTTTAGCCTCCTTGATCTCGTGGTAGATCCACTCTTGTACTACCCATATCATCAATATCAATCAAGCAGGAGTAGGGTTTTACCTCCATCAAGAGGGCCGAACCCGGGTAAAAACATCGTGTCCCTTGTCTCCTGTTACCATCCGCCTATACGCACAGTTCGGGACCCCCTACCCGAGATCCGCCGGTTTTGACACCGGCAACAACAGTGCGGGATGGGGACCGAGCATCGGGGCTTGTCGCAGGTTCTGGTTGATGGCTTGATCGTATAACTGAATTCTTGTTGCTCGTGTGACATTGAACGCTGGAACTGAATTGACTCTCTTCACAAGATTCACTTTGATACAACCATTTTCCTAATGACAATCTTCATGTGAAGTTTCCAAGTACTACATATATAGGAGGAGGCAGGAGTGGCTGCAATCTTGCTACAAAATGACACTTACAGAGCTTCTTTACCTAACATGGCCAAGAAGTGACCATAGAGTAGAGTCGGTTGGTTATATATATGCCGAATGCGTGTAGTGTGTCTCTCAGATATACAGTGAAAAAATACCACAACGCAAGTGTCAGATCCTGTTCTTGATGCAATTTTGCGACTCTATTCTGGACTGCAAGCAATTGGTTGATTTTAACCTGAAACTCGGATCAGTATTGTGGCTCTTCTCTACCTATATGCCTAGATTATTTACTAATGGTATATGTACTATATCTTCCTGTATAGGATGATCAATTGCCAGGAATAGAAAGACTATGGTTTTGATTTTTATCATGTTTTTGTAATTAGCTTCGTGGCAGACTGGACTTCCATTTATTTGCTACACTAAACAATTTCTAGCTAATTTTTAACTATTGATTAGTACACAGAGATGAATTAAGTTGGTCTAAAAAAGCAACACATTTCTTGGATGCCTCGACTGTATGCATACTTGTGTTATATGTGATGCGCTCATGATATATGTTAGATGGTGTCTTCCTTTTTATAGCTTGATTAGATGCAACTATGGACGTTTAATTACAACTTGACAGGGTGGCACACTCCGCCGCACCTGGCGAAATAATTATAGTTTGTGGGAGACTTCGTCCCGATTTTCTATGTGGCTGGTAGCTTGTTTATTTTTCCTGGGAATGGTCAAAATAAGTTGTGTGCCGCTAGTTGTGGACGAGAAAATACATGGATGAACCCAGGTACATCTTGAAAGTGCAATCATGCCCTTACATCATGTTTTGATGTTGATGACAATATACATGTAGGGGACTAACAATGGTTGTTAAGTAAATCTCAGGTGTTAGTCCTCGGCTCATCGTGGTGTGTGGATCAAGGGCATACAAGTGATTTTACTCAAGGATGAAGCATAAAACTTGATTTGATATTTGGTTCCTTGAGTATAGGATCCCGCACTATTAAGAGGGGATCGGTAGGGTTAGTTAAAGACTTGCTCAGGTTCCAAAAATTCTTTGCTTCAATAGAAACTTAGGGTCACACGAAAATACTCTGTGCACATGTTCTGTTTTGTCCCATGCCAGATGTCCGGGCTGCCAGGCGGATGTCCGGGTCAGAGATGGTTTGACACCAGTAGGTTTGCACGCCCATGACCGGATGTCCGGGTCTCCCAGCCACGCCGGATGTCCGGTAATTTTTCTGGATGTCCGGCTCCCTGTCACTCCGACTCCATTAGGGTTGCACGTTGCTGACCGGATGTCCGGGCCTTGCTCCGGATGTCCGGGCCTTCCCATGTCACCGGATGTCCGGGCCTTGCTCCGGATGTCCGGCCTCTCTGATTCTCTCCTGGTTTGTCCTCTGTTCTTCTAAGTGTCTTGCCAGCCCGGATGTCCGGCCACCCTGCCCGGATGTCCGGCCTGCCCATTCACTTATGCTATAACGGCCACATTTGTGCTCACACTATATATAGCTCTTCTTCCCCACGAGAAAGATTGACCACTCACTTTGAACAAACCCTAGAACACTTTTTACTCTCTCTCTCTCTCACTTCTCCACACCAAATCTTAGATCCCCAAGGGATTTGAGAGCATTTGAGAGAAGTTGTCCAATCAAGTGATAGATCCACTCCCTCTCCTTATTTGCACCAAAGGAATTTGTGATTTGAGCAAGTCTTGAGCTTTTTCCCCATTGTTCTTGTTACTCTTGGAGGTTGGAGACTCCTAGGCGGTAGGAGTCTTTCGGAGAGGAATCGACCTTTGTGATTAACCCCGGAAAAGTTTGTGAGGGTTTGGAGACCACCCCAAGGTCTACCACTAGTGGTTGAGAAACGCCTTCGTGGTGTTGTCTCAAAGGGAGAATAGGGTGAGCCTTCATGGCGTTGGTGTGCCTTCGTGGTAACATCCACCTCTCTAACGGTGACGTAGCTTCCCTCCAAGGAAGTGAACATTGGCATACATCCTCGTCTCTCAGAGTTGCGGTTATTCCTAACCCTAGCTCTCTACTCGTGGTTACTTGTCTCTTAGCTCTTACTTATCTCATATTGTGCTTGTTTCCTTTCATACACGTGTTACTTGCTTAGCACTTAGTACTACTCTTGCAATTGTTAGGCTCACTCTCATATTCTGCATTATTGCCTAAAATTGCTTAGTAATAATTAAAATTTGTAATTGTACCTATTCACCCCCTCCCTCTAGGTCCATCTCGATCCTTTCAATTGGTATCAGAGCCTCGTGCTCTATTCTTGTGGCTTAACCGCCCTAGAGCGAGATGAACCCAGATGGGACTCCCCGGGTTGCAGATCCTATGGATAAAGGCGAGGCTTCTTCTAAAGTCAAGTCCTTTACTTCTGAGGATGTGGAACGGTCCCTTGCTAAGCAAAAAGAGGAGCATGAGGCTTCTCTTGAGGCCTTGGTCCAACTAAGATTAGCCACGTTGTCCACGATGCTTGCACCACTCTCGGGTGGTGCAACTTTGAGGCCAACTGTGCCTACTCCGTCACTTGGTCAACAACCTCCTAGCAATGAACACACCAGTGTTCCTTGGCTTTATGCAAGACCTCAGGTTGAGAATCCAAGATATAATCCTCAAGGAAAACCTCCTTTACTTAGTGCCACTTCCGATTTTGCTTTGTGGAGAGTTGCTATGCAGGATCATCTTCGACATGGAAACGATGAGATGCTGGAGATCTTGGAGTATGGCTATCATGTGGTTGATCCAAAGAACCCTACACCAAGAGAAATTTATGACAAGAATCTCAATGACACTGCAATCATGTGTATAAGGAGAGGTATGGATGAAAAGCAAAGGAGATTGTTCATATACATCACAAGTGCCAAGGAACTATGGGAAAGTGTTATAAGATCCAAGACTGGCACCTCTACCCTCCGGAGTGCTCAATATGAAATTGCCAAGGGGCAATTGCAAAATTTTTGTATGGAGAAAGGTGAAACCCCCAATCAACTCCATGAGCGTCTCATGACACTCACTGCCGACATTGAGTCATGTGAGTGTGACAAGACACAAGATGGATTCAACATGACTAAGCGATTCCTTGTGGATAAGTTGCTTCATGCTCTTGCCCCATATCACCATCAAATGGTGTGGGACATAAGACAACACCATACTTTCAAGGAAATGACTACAGATGACATCATGTCCACCTTCCAACTATTTGAAGAGTCAAAGGCTAATGCCACAAAACATCTTGCCATGCATGGTACCCCATCATCAAAGAACAATCTTGCATTAAAGGCCAAGCTCGTATGTGAAGATGAGCAAAGTGAGGAGGAAGAAGATGATGATGATGATGAAGATGGTGATGAGATTGAATCCGATGAGGGTCCTTCATATGAAGACATGGCTCTCTTTGTCAAGAAGTTTAGCACGGGAAAATTCAAGGGAAGATTTCAACAGAAGAAAGTAAGGAAATGCTACAACTGTGAGGAAACCAACCACTTCTCCAGTGAGTGCCCTTATGAGAAGATAGAAGATAAACCAAGGTTTCCCAAGACCTTTCCTAAGAAGACATTGCCAAATCCTTTGAACTCCAAGCTCAAGAAGAGAGATGGGAAAGCAATGGTTGCTCAAGAAGAATCCGATCCGGATGATGTTAGTGGTGTTGCTGGAGTTGCTCAAGACTCTCAAAACACCTTGAGGTTAGTAAACAAGAGTGGTGATGTGGTCACCTACAACTACATGAAGGATTACAAGGGCAACGCTCACAAGTGTCTAATGGCAAAGGCCGTGGTAGAAGATGGAGAGGGCCAAACCTCTCCAGACAAGGTCAAGGTAACTCCACGATCAAATCCTCCTCTTTTTACTTCTTCTACTCCTAGTGATGAGTATCTTGATGCGGAGGATAGCTATGAGGATGATGATCTAGATGATCCTATGCTTGCTAAACTTAATAAGTTCATGTGTTCCCTCAAAGGAAAGAAGCTCACTATGTTTCGCATGCTTATGGAGATGGTGAGTAAGCACACCATCACCATTAAGGAACTCGAAACCCTCGTCACCGAGGAAAAGGAAAAATGTGAAATCCTTGAGCGGAAAGTCCAATATGAGGAAGCACGAAATGATGAACTATGCTTAAAAATTGGTGCAAATATTGATGTTCATACTAATGATCTTGCCTCCTTGAAAAAGGCTATTGACTCTTGCGAAGAGTTAATGAATGATAAAAGTAAGCTTGTGAAGTCGCATGCTTCTCTCTCTAAGGATTGTGAGCTTCTATTTGTGTCCCTCAAGACTAAGGAAGGAGAGCTCACCGTTCTTACAAAGAGTTTTGAAACGCTCAAACTTACTTATCTTGAAACTCTAGCCAAGGCTTACTCTTCTCCTATTATCAATGTTGATACTTGTACTACTAACTCTAGTAGTGATCTAGCATCTATTCTTGAGGAAAATCGCTTTCTCAAGGCTCAAATCAAGAAAGGTCTCATGACATGTGCTCAAGGGCAAAGGAATCTTGATGAGATATTGAGTCAACACAATGAGGTGTTTGCCAAAGAGGAACTTGGGTTTGACCCAAGCACACACAAGAAGAAGACGTCCTCCCAAAAGTGCACAACCCCTCTAAAGGAAACATTTGTACGAGAATGGCACAAAGAGAAAGGTAAGGCTGTGAGTGGGAAGGCCACAGGGGGCATGACCACTCTCAACAAGCCTAAAAAGTTCATGCCTCCATCCTATGTACTTCATAAGACCAAGGATGGAGAAGTTTATGCAAAATTTGTTGGTCCTCGAAATGCATTCCGGTTCTATGCTATTTGGGTCCCTAAGACCCTTGTGACTAACTTGAGAGGTCCCATTGCAAAATGGGTGCCTCTAACCAAGTCTTAATTGTGTGTAGGTTGACTTCTCCGGTGGAGTGAAATGGGTGATTGATAGTGGATGTACAAATCACATGACCGGAGATAGCAAATTGCTCTACGATTTCATGGAAGCTATTCAACCTTTCATGAGCATTATGTTTGGTGGAGGTTCAAAAGGACAGGTAGTCGGGTTGGGCAAGGTGGCTATCACAAATGACATGTCTCTCGCAAATGTCATGCTTGTCCAATCCCTTAAATACCATTTACTTTCTGTTCGCCAATTGGCATCTGTTGATTATGATACACTCTTTGGACTAACGGATGTGAAAGTCTTTAAGAGAGATACTCTTGAAGTGGCCTTTGTTGGAGAGTTGGATGGCAACCTTTACACGGTTGATTTCTCGAAAGAGAGCACATTCCATGCAACTTGTCTAACGGCCAAGGCCGACAAGGGGTGGCTATGGCATCGCCGGCTAGCCCATGTCGGCATGAGAAATCTTCAAGATCTCTTAAAAGGGAATCACATCCTTGGACTAACCAATGTATCCTTTGAGAAAGATCGTGTGTGTAGTGCATGCGTAGCCGGGAAGCAACATCAATCAAAGCACCCACCCAAGAACATTGTGTCTACTTCAAGGCCCCTGGAGCTCCTTCATGTGGATCTATTTGGGCCTCCTTCATGGGATAGTCTTGGTGGGAAAAAGTATGGACTTGTCATTGTTGATGATTACTCAAGATATACATGGGTGTTCTTCCTCAAGTCCAAGGACGAGACGAAGATCACCTTCATTGATTTTGCCAAGCAAGCACAACGGAAATTTGACAAAGAAATCTTAGCAATAAGAAGTGACAATGGCTCTGAATTCAAGAACTATACCTTGGAAGAATTCCTTAGTGATGAAGGGATTGAGCATCAATACTCAGCTCCATACACTCCTCATCAAAATGGTGTAGCCGAAAGGAAAAACCGTACACTTGTAGAGATGGCAAGATCCATGTTGGATGAATACAAGTCACCACATAGTTTTTGGGCCGAAGCTGTCAACACTGCATGCCATGCATCCAACCGGATCTTCCTCCGCACTATATTGGAAAAGACTCCATATGAGCTTCTAACTGGGAACAAGCCAAATGTCAAGTACTTTCGTGTATTTGGGTGCAAATGTTTCATCCTCAACAAAAGAGAACGGTTAGGAAAATTTCAATCCAAAACGATTAAGGGCATATTTGTTGGCTATGGATCAAACTCTCACGCCTATAGAGTCTACAACAAATCAAATGGATGTGTTGTAGAAACTTGTGACGTGGTGTTTGATGAATTTAATGGCTCCCATGGGGAGCAAGTTGATCTAAGTGATGCAGGTGAAGAAGATTCCTCTCAAGATATTTTGACCATGGGTGTTGGTGCACCTCTTCCTATGGAACAAGAACCTCATGATGATGAAGAAGAAGATGGAAGTCTCACACATCATCAAACTACTTCAACACCCATACCTTCACAAGTTCCTATTTCTCAACTGATGTCCTTAGCCCAAGTAGAAGAAGATGATCAAGTTCCTCTTCATGATAATCTTCAAGAACAAGATCATAATCAAGGGCAAGAACAAGAAAGTCCAATCATTGATGATGAACCTCAACAAATGCAATATGAACAAGAAGATCTTCCCCCACACATTAATGATCCATATGTTGAGGACATGGATGATGGACATGAAGTTGAACCTCATGAAACCCTTACCTCCATCATGCCTCGAGTGGCCGGTCGTGCTGATGTTGACAAAATTCTCACCGGCATATCGAAAGGTAGAGTCAATCGTAAACATTTGACAAACTTTTGTGCTCACTTATCGCTTGTGTCTAGTATTGAGACCCTCAAGGTACAAGATGCATTGATGGACAACGATTGGCTCGTTGCTATGCAAGAAGAGTTGAACAGTTTTGAACGCAACCAAGTGTGGTCATTAGTTAAGAGGCCACCTACCGAGCACAACGTCATTGGAACAAAATGGATTTTGAAGAACAAACAAGATGAGAATGGTGTAATCATCCGCAACAAGGCAAGGTTAGTGGCACAAGGGTACTCACAAGTTGAAGGTTTGGACTTTGGTGAGACCTTTGCCCCCGTTGCCCGTCTTGAATCCATTCGCATCTTACTTGCTTATGTCGCTTTCAATGGCTTTACATTTCATCAAATGGACGTGAAGAGTGCTTTCCTTAACGGTCCTCTACAAGAAGAAGTATATGTGTCACAACCACCTGGGTTCGTTGATCCCGATCACAAAGACTATGTGTACAAACTTCATAAGGCTTTGTATGGCCTCAAACAAGCACCTCGTGCTTGGTATGATCATTTAAAGAAGTTTCTACTCGATGATGGTTTTGTCAGAGGGGTGATCGGTCCCACTCTTTTTACTAAGAGGGATAAGGGTGATTTGATCTTATGCCAAATCTATGTAGATGATATCATTTTTGGTTCTCCTAACATTCATTTGTGCAAGAAGTTTGCAGCTTCAATGACCAAGAATTTTGAAATGTCACTCAATGCGGATTTGAAGTTCTTCCTCGGATTTTAAATTCAACAATTTCAAGAAGGAATTTTCTTGTTTCAAGCAAAATACCTCAAGGATATCCTAGAGAAGTTTGGTATGTCTGATGCTAGTCCATGTAAGACACCAATGCCAACCAAAATAACACTCACTGAAGACACAAACGGTATCCCCTTCAACCCATCTAAATATCGCTCTATGATTGGTTCATTGCTTTATCTTTGTGCATCTAGACCGGACATCATGTTTATTGTATGCATGTGTGCTAGATTTCAAGCTTCCCCTAGGGAAAGTCATCATAAGGCGGTTAAGCATATTCTTAGATACCTTGTTCACACCCCAAAGTTGGGTCTATAGTATCCCAAGGATGCTAAGTTTGATCTCATTGGATACACGGATGCAGATTGGGCCGGAGACAAAGTGGATCATAAGTCCACTTCCGGTGCATGTCAGTTTCTTGGACGCTCCTTGGTAAGTTGGTCATCGAAGAAACAAAATTGTATTGCCCTCTCTGCCGCAGAAGCTGAATACATTGCTGCCGCTAGTTGTGCAACTCAGTTATTATGGATGAGGCAAACTTTGAAGGATTATGGTATCACTATAGACATGTGCCTCCTCTATGTGATAATGAAAGTGCCATCAACATTGCTGAGAACCCCAAGGATCATCTTCGCACCAAGCACATTGATATTAGGTATCACTTCTTGAGAGATCATGTTGAGAAGGGTGATATTCACATTGATCACATTGGTACAGATTTGCAACTGGCAGATATTTTCACCAAACCATTGGATGAAGCAAGGTTTTGTCGACTTAGGCGTGAACTCAGTATCTTGGAGCTTGACAACATTATGTGAAATCTAGTACTCATTCATGCATAAACTTAGTGTTTTGTCTTGATGTAGGCATATATTTAGGGGGGGGACACTCAACTCATGAGTACTCTCACCTTACATAATGCATAAATAGAACAAACACTCTCAAAGTTATCATAGTTTTTTTAACTAGGGTACTTTAACATGATGGAGTTGTGACCATGTGCTCAAAGTCTACGTCTTTGCGGTAGTTTGTTCCATATGCTCAAACATGGTGACCTCGGTCACCGCTTGTAAAATGCTTGTATGGACCTTTCTTTCTTAATAATTTTTGAATTGATAATACATCTTAGTATGGCCTTAGATTTCTCAGGTTTGTCACCCCTATTAGTCTCAAGAAAACTCCTTGGCGGTGTACATATCAAATTATACTTGTTGACCCCATTCACATCTTTACTTTTCCCTGCTCTTCTGCCTAGTGGCCGGACATCCGGTTATACTGCCGGACATCCGGGCCCTGGGAAAATTTCCTTGCCACTCAAAACAACCATCAACCACCTCTAGTGGCCGGATTTTCGGGCCTCAGCCAGACATCCGGGCCCTGAACCCATGCTGCCTGATTTCCTCATGCCGGATATCCGGGGTTATACCCGGATGTTCGGCCCTCTGGCGTTGTTTCTTCTGCTCTCTGTCTTCCTCTCACTGGATATCCGGGCCTTGCCTCGGATGTCCGGCCCGTCGCCCGCAGCCACATATAACTGGGGAGGGGCGTGGGATTTGGGGGCAGTTCCTCACTTCTTTCGTTCCTCTTCCCCGTCACGCCTCACAGCCGCCGCCGCCGGGCTGGCACTCCGGTGCTACCCCGGCCCTCTTCTCCAAGCTCTGGCCCCGACCTCCTGCTCACGGCTTCTCCTCCTCCCGATCTATGATTCTATCCAATCCATTTTTTGGGTTGCGTTGTGAATCCCTCGGGAGGGCGGTGTTGTGTGGGAGTGACCGCCGGAGTTCCTCATGGCGCAGACAAAGAACTGCGGCCCCGATCGCCCCGAGCCTTCTTCCAGGGGTATGGATGCTATCTCTACTCCATTCTACTCCTATGGAGACCGCAAAAATCTTAGGTTTTCACTCTCTCATGCATATCTTGGCGTCTATGTCTCTCTTGAGTGTTGGTGTCTCTTGCTTAGGCCTACAAATCTGTCAATGAGCTTGTCTAATCAATTTAAATCATGGTCATGTCTCATTTTCTTTGCTCTACCACTGGACTTAGTCTATGGTCATGCTCAAAAATGGCCATCCCATTGTTTAAATTGTCTTATCCTTGTTCATACCCGTTGCCTCCATCTCATCGGGATCTCTCATTATCCATTCCAGTTGTTCACCGGCAAGGCTCAACCGACTCCGATGAGCATGCTCGGCCTAAGAAGAAGAAGGCCACCACCACCAAGAAGAAGAAGTGGGCACCGTCCACTAGTCCGTCGGACTCGGATCCTGATGATGTGGACTATGTTGGGGAGGAAGAGGAGGTCCGTGCACCCAAACACTCTGTTGGTCAGTCCAAGCCTGGCACTAGGAGGGCGCCGGTGCCTCAAGTTCGTGGTTCTGCAATGCCCGCTATCCGTGGTTGTTGCATCTCTACGGAGCTTCCGGACAGTGGAGATCGCTGTCCTCACGACTTCAAAACTGTGGGGGCAGCTCAATATCTTACATTTCGTCGGGATGTCAATCAATATGAGATGGTGGCTGATGCGGAGGATCCTCAATTTTGGACTCGAATGCAGCATGATCTCTATTCCAGTTTTGTCCGTGGGCGTGGACTTGCTCCTCACTCATACTTAGATCTCAACTTCCTGCGTGAGAATCCTGACATGTTCCCTAACAATCCCGTCAATATCATTGATGATATGACCCTTGGTCCTGCAATGACCTTCGGGTGTGATTGGAATGAAGCTGCCATTCTACAGTTCTATGTCACCTGTTTCTTTGGTCCGGACAACACTCTCACCTGGATGACTGATAACACTACTATGAGCATCACCTATGACAGCTTTGTTCAGATTCTGGGTCTCTCCGGTGTTGGCCATCGCATCCACAGCATGGATCCTGAGCACAAGCCCAAAGCGATTGATGCTTGCTTGCCACTTGTCAAACCTACCCCTCAGCTCTCTAAAGTAGAACTTGAATGCCCACTCAACGATCTATCTATCTTCCGTGCTCCTTACTACATCCTCTATCAGTGTGTGCTCCACACTCTCTATCCTAAGAAGGGAGACCGCTCAAGGGCTTACAACTATTGCATTGATTTGATGGTTCTTATGCATGGCAAACCCACTGAGCCTCTGGACACAGCCCATTTCATTTGGCATGATATCCATCTTTGCAGTTTCATTCAGACACGCCAGTTTCCTCATGCTCCTTTCATTCAGGCTCTAATTGATCACACTGCTCCATTTGAGGTGGTTAAGACTACTGTTCATTCTAGTTGGAAGCCTGCTTCTCACATGCGAGTAATGCATGCTGCTCAGACTGCTGCTCGGTCTTAGTCTAAGAGGCCTATTGGTGGGACTCAGCGCACTGATTCCTCTGTTCCATCTTCGTCGTCAGCTCCTCGTGGACGCCTTGCCATGTTCCTCAGCAAGGCTCAATCTACTATCATGAAGTCAATCACTTTCAGCTGTCAGCAAAATCATGATGTTCAGAAGCGCCTCATCATCTCCAAGAATCAGCTCAGGCAGCGCCTCCGTAACCGTGGGAGTCCAGTGAGTGATGATGATCCTATTCCCGCGGCTCCGTCAACCTCTACCTTCGGTTTTCCATCTCATGATGAGTATCCTGAGTTCTTTGATGATCATGATGACATTCGCCAGGAGTGATCGAGTGCATTTAGTTCTTCGCCCCTTTTTACTTGTTGCTGTCAAAGGGGGAGAAGTAGTATCTTAATATGATGTATTAGCTATTTGTGTTAGCCCTACTACTATTCGAACTTGTCATGTTGCTATGTTGCTACCTATGCTATTGTCTTGATCAAGTGAGACTATGTTGTTATCTTATTGTCTTGATCATGTGAGTCCCTATGATGTTTACCTTGTGGGTATGGATTTTGTTTTGTCCATGTTGAAAGCACATTTGCTCCCTGGGTGGTTTTGGTAATTAATGACAACATACTTTGTGGTTGGTCTAATGCTTTCATCAAGTATGTTTCAGGAAGGTCAATCACATTGGCATGGCAAAAGGACTAGAAAGGTGGACCCCTAGGATGCTAAGGAAAACATTGGCAAAAGCTCAAGACTCCATTTTTGGTTTAGTGATCCAAGATCACATTGAGTCCATAGGAAAGCCAATACTATTAAAAGGGGATGAGGTTATGATGATGATCTGGTTGCTCAAAGTGCTTAGTGATTTATCTCTCAAACTATCAGCAATCTCTCATTCCAACATAAACTCATAAGTAATCTCGGTCCCACCGATTCCATAAACTGAGTCACACCGAGATGAACCACCTCAGCCATATAGCCAAACCCTAGTAATTTCGGATTTTCCGATTCCAAACTCGGTCTTACCGAAATTGGTGTTGCCAACCTTCAGAACATACGTACTCAAATCGGTGTCACCGAGATGAGAAAGTCGGTCCCACCGAGATTGGCAAACCCTAGACTTTGGAAGAATCGGACTAACCAAGATTGTATTTTCGGTCCCACAAAAATCCCAACGTTCACAAGATTTGAACTTTCGGTCTCACCGAGTTGTCAACTTCGGTCGACCGAGATTGGTCAAATGTGTGTAGCAGTTGGATTTTGTGTGGAGGCTATAAATACCCTCCACCTCCTCTTCATTCGTGGAGAGAGCCATCGAAAGAACTACCACTCCTACCTTACATTTCGAGAAGAAAACTACCTACCCTTGTGTTGAGATCAAGTTGCTCCACTCCCACCATATGAAACTTGATTTCTAGCCTTCCCAAGTTGCTTTCCACTCAATCCCTTCCTCCACCACAGCCAAATCGGTGAGGAGAGTTGAGTGTTGGGGAGATTATCATTTGAAGCACAAGAGCAAGGAGTTCATCATCACCAACACCATCTATTACCTTTTGGAGGTGGTGCCTCCTAGATTGGTTAGGTGTCGCTTGGGAGCCTCCGTCAAGATGTGGAGTTGAACCAAGAAGTTTGTAAGGGCAAGGAGATCGCCTACTTCGTGAAGATCTACCCCGAGTAAGGCTAGTCCTCCGTGGGCGTAAGCCATGATGGCATAGACAAGGTTGCTTCTTCGTGGACCCTTCGTGGGTGGAGCCCTCCGTGGACTCTCGCAGCCGTTACCCTCCGTGGGTTGAAGTCTCCATCAACGTGGATTGACGATAGCACCACCTATCGGAACCACGAGAAAAATCTCCGTGTCTCCAAATTGCGTTTGCTCTTCTCCACCTCTCCTTTACTATATGTGCAATTTACTTTCCGCTGCCATTACTCTAGAATTGCATGTGTAGTATGCTACTTGACTTGTTTGCATGATGCTTGACTTGATCTCCATTGTGAACTTGACAAAAACTTGTTCAAATCAAAAGGCATAATTTTTATCTTGTCGAGTAGTCTAATCACCCCCCCTCTAGACACTCTTACCTTCAACGATCCTACAATTGGTATCAGAGCCTTGGTCTCAATTGCTTTGGTTTGCACACCATTGGAGGAAGATGGACGTGTCTACGTTTGGGAGTGTTAGTCATAGAGTGCCTATTCTTGATGGAGTGTCCTATAACTCGTGGAGGATTGAAATGCTTGCTATCTTTAAGATGTACAACTAGCGCAAATATGTTGAAACCCCATATGTACCACCATTTGACCCCTTGCACCCTACTATGGATGAAGAGCTTGATTTGCTTTGTAACCTTAGAACTGTAAATCTCATCATTAGAGGCTTGCCCGATAACTTGCTTGAGCTTGTCACAAACTTTGAGTGCGCCCATGCTATGTGGAAGTTCTTGGAAGAACTTTATCCGGACTACTCTTTGAGAGGTCTTGATGAAATTCTATACAAGACTATTGAATTTGATATGATGCGCCCCAATGATCCCAACTTTGATAAATGCTTCTTTGAGCTTCGTGATCTTATGAAAAGAAGGGTGATCCGGTTTTATCAATGTTGAATTAGAAATGCTCTTGTATTGCATTCCGATGATTATTGTCACTCGACAAAACTAATGCAAGTCATTGTCAAATTGACCTAGGAATTGATGATGAATTGTCTATGGGTCAATATGATGATGAGCATGAGCAGGATGGCGATTACTCGATTCGGACACCGAGCTAGACAAGATCATAAAGAGTCTCAATCTTATGGCAAATCGAGAGACTACATATCCGGTGGAAAAGAGTGGATTCTTGATAGTGGATGCACCGATCACATGACCGGAGATGAAGACATGTTTCGAGAGCTTGCAAAGAATGATGGTCCACGCAAGTATGTGACTTTTGGAGACAACTCCAAGGGTAAGGTACTTGGCCTTGGTAAGGTGGCCATATCTCATGATAGCTCCATTAAAAATGTCATGCTTGTTGAATCACTTGGATATAATTTGCTTTCCGTGTCTAGATTAGTGACTTTGGATTCAATGTGCTATTCACGAAGTAGATTGCCAAGTTTTTCGTCGTGACAATCATAACATGGTATTTACCGGTATTCGTAGAGGTGACCTATATGTCGTTGATTTCACTAAGAAAACCCAACCTAGAACTTGCTTCATTGCTAAATCTGCTAAAGGTTGGTTATGGCATAGAAGGCTTGGACATGTTGGTATCGTAATCTAGATAAGCTAATCAAAGGTGATCACATTCTTGGTGTTAAAGATGTTTTCTTTGACAAAGATAGACTCGTAGTGCATGTCAAGCAGGAAAACAAGTAGGTGGAAGTCATCCGTGAAGAACATCATGACCACAAGGAGACCGCTTGAGCTACTTCATATGGATCTCTTGGTCCCAATGCTTACAAAAGCCTTGGTGGTAACTCCTTTGGTCTAGTTATTGTTGATGATTTTTCCAGATTCGTGGGTATTTTTCCTTGATGACAAATCGCAGGTTGGAAAATCTTCAAAACCTTTGCTAGAAAGGCCCAAAATCAATTCGAGGTGAAGATCAAGAAAGTTCGGGCGACAATGGAGCGGAGTTCAAGAACGCCCATGTGGACTCTTTTCTCGATGAGGAAGGATTCTACATGAGTTCTCGGCTACATACACACCTCAACAAAATGGAGTTGTTGAGAGGAAGAACCGAGCAGCTCATTGAGATGGCGAGAACGATGCTTGATGAATACAAGACACGAAACACTTACGGGGTGAAGCCGTCGAGACAGACTTGTCATGCTATCAACAGGCTTTATCTTCACAAGCTCCTCGGCAAGACTTCATACGAGCTCCTTACGGTAACAAACCCCAAGTGGGATATTTTCGTGTCTTTGGTTCAAAATGCTATATCCTTGATAAGCATCGTCGGTCTAAATTTGCTCCTAAAACTCATGAAGGCTTTTCCTCGGTTATGGATCAAACTCTCACACCTACCGTGTCTACAATAATTTCACCGAAAGGTTGAAGAGGCGGTAGATGTGAAGTTTGATGAATCTAATGGCTCATAAGTAGAGCAAATGCCTATTGATGTAGGAGACAAGGACCCATCGGAAGCCATTCAAGATTTATCCATTGGAAAGATTAGTCCCATGGAAGTGAAGGAGAGTACCTCATCTACATATGTGGAGCCCCTACCTCACGGAGAGATGAACCTCAAGGCAACATGGAGGCCTCCACAAGTGGAACTCACCAAGATGAGGAAGCGCGACAAGAAGATCCACCACAACCTCCTTCTCCACCACCTCAAGACAACACCAACAACAATGATGAAGAAGAAGATGAGGATGATGAGGAAGCTCAGCCACGATCACGACAAAAGCTATCCCGAGTTCGAGCAAGAGTCAAGAAGGACCATCCCGTGGAACAAATGATGAATGACATCGACTCCGGGAGAATCACTCGCTCTAAAACTCGTTTAGCTAACTTTTGTGAGCACTACTCATTTATTTCAGTCTTGAACCTATGAAGGTAGAAGAAGCGCTTGAAGACCGGATTGGGTGAGCGCTATGCACGAAGAGCTACACAACCGAGAGGAACAACGTTTGGACTTTGGTAGAAAGCCCAATGATGACCAAAAGCGTCATTGGAACCAAATGGGTGTTTGAACAAGCAAGATGAAGATGGACAAGTCATCCGCAACAAGGCTCGTCTCGTAGCTCAAGGTTACACACAAGTCGAAGGTATGGACTATGGTGAGACCTATGCCCCTGTTGCTAGACTTGAGTCCATTCGCATTCTTCTTGCTTATGCCAACCACCATGACATTACTCTCTATCAAATGGACATTAAAAGTGCTTTCCTAAATGGTGAAATTGAGGAAGAAGTATTTGTGAAACAACCTCCGGTTGTGAATCCTAAAAACCTAATCATGTTTACAAATTGCACAAAGCTCTTTATGGTCTTAAACAAGCTCCTAGAGCTTGGTACAAATCTTGACTAGCTTTCTTCTTGAGAAAGGATTTGAGATTGGAAAAATAGACTCAACGCTATTCACGAAAAGGGTTGACGGTGAACTATTTGTGTGCCAAATATATGTTGATGATATTATCTTTGGTTCAACTAACCCCATTTTAGTGAGAAGTTTGGAAAGCTTATGTCGGAGAAGTATGAGATGTCCATGATGAGTGAACTCAAGTTCTTCCTTGGGTTGCAAATCAAGCAATCAAAGGAGGGTACTTTTGTCTCACAAACAAAGTACACTAAGGATCTCTTCAAGAAGTTCAACATGCAAGAGAGCAAAGGTATGAAAACCCCATGCCTACTAGTGGACATAATGACTTGACTAAAGATGGAGAACACTGTTGATCAAAAGGTTTATCGATCCATGATTGGTTCTCTACTATATCTCTGTGCTTCTCGTCGACATAATGTTGAGTGTATGCATGTGTGCTCGATATCAAGCAGCCCTAAAGAATGTCATCTTAAAGCTGTTAAAAGAATTGTGAGATATTTGATACACACACCTAACTTTGGCATTTGGTATCCTAAGAGGGCCTCTTTCGATCTTGTTGGCTATTACGACTCGGACTATGCGGAGACAAGATTGATAGAAAGTCAACCAGTGCGTGTCAATTCCTCGGTCGATCCCTTGTATCTTGGTCATCCAAGAAACAAAATTCGATATCATTATCTACTGCCGAAGCAGAATATATTGCTGCTGGTTCATGTTGTGCTCAGTTGCTATGGATGACACAAACGCTTAAGGATTATGGGATACATGCGAGACATGTTCCTTTGCTTTGTGACAATGAGAGTGCGATTAAGATTGGACACAATCCCGTGCAACACTCTCGCACGAAACACATTGAAGTTCGTCACCATTTTATTCGTGATCACATTGCTAAGGGTGACATTGATCTTAAGCATGCTCGTACTGACAAACAGCTTGCAGATATCTTCACAAAACCACTTGATGAGAAAGTGTTTTGTCGCTTAAGGAGTGAGTTGAACATCATTGATGCTTCAAACTTGGAGTGAAAACTCCATTGATGCATGCAAGGCATGAGCCTAATTGACTAATCCTTAATATTTCTCTTATGATGATGATCATATGTCTTGGACACATTTGCCCCCTTGTATTGCATCTAACTCCTTGCAGGTACTTGGATGGTCTACATTCAACAAGATTAACACACACACTCAAATCATGAGTAATCTTGTCATTGACCAAGTATCTAGCCCTTTGGGATGTTGAGTTCAAGGAACAAAATTCCACATATCCTTTTTGACACCATATACTTCTAGTACTTCACTCATGTCATCTTGGATATTCTTGAGTATTTCCTTGCTTGCCTAACCCATGTAGGAAGATGAACTATACATTTGGAAATGGTGCTCCAACTTCACATTCTATGAGCATCAACATCAAGATCACCTACATGAGTACAAGCAACAACAAGCCCAAGGTATGTTTTTCACATCTTGAAGGAGCTTTGCTCAAAGACATGAGTACAAGTAGCTTCATAAGATGTGATCACATCAAATGCTTAATCGAAAAATGGCAACCCCATTTTGAGCTTAAACGATGAGTATGACCTATGATCAAATGTTCTCATTTGACTCCTAAGTCAATATACTCAAACATAGGTGACCTAGTCGCCGACCCCTGTCTAGATGAAGTACATATGCTTTGGAATTTCTCTGCTTTTCTCATTGAGTTTTCTTGCTTAACTTCATCTAGCAATCTTTTTCTCTTCTATTTCTTATGTTCTTGTGTATATCTTTTTTGGCTCTGATCAATTCCCTGAAAATCATTTACAAATTCATTGCAAAACTTTTGAATCATTCCTTGCAAAGTGAGCTGAATTATTTCTACATTTCCTTGGAATTAAATTCGGTGTCACCGATTCAATCACTTCAGTCTGACCGAAAAAGGATCTGCCCTAAGTCTCTGACTTTCGGACTCACCGATCCATATCAATTCGGTGTCACCGATTTACATTCACCAGGATATCATCTTCTGCAGCTCAACTAAATGATTTATTCTGCATACTTAATTTGCTCAGTTGTGATTCTTAAGGATCCCACTTCTCTCCTTCCATCTTTCTGACCTTCTGGTTTCTTGTCCTTTTCGGCACTTGATGTCAAGGGGAGAAGATTTAGGGGAGCTTAGGGGAGATTGGAAGATAAAGGAGGAGAAGAACAATCTTACCTTAAGGGGAGAGGATCACATCAAAGCTTTGCCGTATTTCCTTTGTGATAATACATTTGGCATTATTCTTTTGATTTTGCTTCTCTTGCTCTCACAATTGGTATCTTCTGAAAAGCACAATTGGTATCTTATGAAAAGCAAAATCTCTCAGAGCTCATTGAAAATCTTTTAGTCTTGGGAGACATGTTTGCTGATTCAAGCTAGTGCTCAACATGAGACACTCTTTATACATGTCATCCCTGGCTTGGTACTCTTGATGTTCTCATTTGTTGGATGAAGAAATACTCTTGTGTTATCTAACCTTGTTTTCTCAAGCTTATTTCTTGGTACAATGCCAAGGAACTTCAAGGTAAGTATATGCATCTGCAGAATGTGCATGATGGTGACTTGCTTGTGAATACCTGTTTGCAAGAAATCACCATGCACATATGCATTATCATTCACTTATCCTCATCTGCTCTGATGCATATAGCCAAGCTGCATGTAGCACATCTTGCTTTTCTCTCATGTGTGCTTGTGGTAGTCCAAAACCATAATCTATAAAAATCTTGCACACTTGTAGGGGGAGCCTGTGTACTGCATGTTTGTCAAAGCTTTAATGATAATCCTGTCTTTCTTTTAGTAAGCTTTGATATCTTATTTTGTGTGTTGCCATCAATTACCAAAAAGGGGGAGATTGAAAGCACATTTGCTCCCTGGGTGGTTTTGGTAATTAATGACAACATACTTTGTGGTTGGTCTAATGCTTTCATCAAGTATGTTTCAGGAAGGTCAATCACATTGGCATGGCAAAAGGACTAGAAAGGTGGACCCCTAGGATGCTAAGGAAAACATTGGCAAAAGCTCAAGACTCCATTTTTGGTTTAGTGATCCAAGATCACATTGAGTCCATAGGAAAGCCAATACTATTAAAAGGGGATGAGGTTATGATGATGATCTGGTTGCTCAAAGTGCTTAGTGATTTATCTCTCAAACTATCAGCAATCTCTCATTCCAACATAAACTCATAAGTAATCTCGGTCCCACCGATTCCATAAACCGAGTCACACCGAGATGAACCACCTCACCATATAGCCAAACCCTAGTAATTTCGGATTTTCCGATTCCAAACTCGGTCTTACGAAATTGGTGTTGCCAACCTTCAGAACATACGTACTCAAATCGGTGTCACCGAGATGAGAAAGTCGGTCCCACCGAGATTGGCAAACCCTAGACTTTGGAAGAATCGGACTAACAGAGATTGTATTTTCGGTCCCACGAAAATCCCAACGTTCTAAGATTTGAACTTTCGGTCTCACCGAGTTGTCAACTTCGGTCCGACCGAGATTGGTCAAATGTGTGTAGCAGTTGGATTTTGTGTGGAGGCTATAAATACCCTCCACCTCCTCTTCATTCGTGGAGAGAGCCATCGAAAGAACTACCACTCCTACCTTACATTTTCGAGAAGAAAACTACCTACCCTTGTGTTGAGATCAAGTTGCTCCACTCCCACCATATGAAACTTGATTTCTAGCCTTCCCAAGTTGCTTTCCACTCAATCCCTTCCTCCACCACAGCCAAATCGGTGAGGAGAGTTGAGTGTTGGGGAGATTATCATTTGAAGCACAAGAGCAAGGAGTTCATCATCACCAACACCATCTATTACCTTTTGGAGGTGGTGCCTCCTAGATTGGTTAGGTGTCGCTTGGGAGCCTCCGTCAAGATGTGGAGTTGAACCAAGAAGTTTGTAAGGGCAAGGAGATCGCCTACTTCGTGAAGATCTACCCGAGTAAGGCTAGTCCTCCGTGGGCGTAAGCCATGATGGCATAGACAAGGTTGCTTCTTCGTGGACCCTTCGTGGGTGGAGCCCTCCGTGGACTCTCGGCCGTTACCCTCCGTGGGTTGAAGTCTCCATCAGCGTGGATTGACGATAGCACCACCTATCAGAACCACGAGAAAAATCTCCGTGTCTCCAAATTGCGTTTGCTCTTCTCCACCTCTCCTTTACTATATGTGCAATTTACTTTCCGCTGCCATTACTCTAGAATTGCATGTGTAGTATGCTACTTGACTTGTTTGCATGATGCTTGACTTGATCTCCATTGTGAACTTGACAAAAACTTGTTCAAATCAAAAGGCATAATTTTTTATCTTGTCGAGTAGTCTAATCACCCCCCCCCTCTAGACACTCTTACCTTCAACGATCCTACACATGTGTTAACATATTCATCTCTTGCTCACAATGAGGGGGAGCCAAATACAAATAGATACATCAACTTACTTTGTACTCTTGCTCTCATATTTGTCAATGCTAAGACTATTTATTACAACTGTGATACTACATGTGTGATTGTCATCAACAAACAAAAAGGGGGAGATTGAAAGTGCAATCATGCCCTTACATCATGTTTTGATGTTGATGACAATATACATGTAGGGGACTAACAATGGTTGTTAAGTAAATCTCAGGTGTTAGTCCTCGGCTCATCGTGGTGTGTGGATCAAGGGCATACAAGTGATTTTACTCAAGGATGAAGCATAAAACTTGATTTGATATTTGGTTTCTTGAGCATAGGATCCTGCACTATTAAGAGGGGATCGGTAGGGTTAGTTAAAGACTTGCTCAGGTTCAAATAATTCTTTGCTTCAATAGAAACTTAGGGTCACACGAAAATACTCTATGCACATGTTCTATTTTGTCCCATGCCAGATGTCTAGGCTGCCAGGCGGATGTCCGGGTCAAAGATGGTTTGACATCACTAGGTTTGCACGCTCATGACCGGATGTCTGGGCTGCATCCCGAATGTCCGGGTCTCCCAGCCACGCCGGATGTCCGGTAATTTTTCCGGATGTCCGGCTCCCTGTCACTCCGACTCCATTAGGGTTGCACGTTGCTGATCGGATGTCCGGGCCTTGCTCCGGATGTCCGGGCCTTCCCGTGTCACCGGATGTCCGGGCCTTGCTCCGGATGTCCGGCCTCTCTGTTTCTCTCCTGGTTTCTCCTCTGTTCTTCTAAGTGTCTTGCCAGCCCGGATGTCCGGCCACCCTGCCCGGATGTCCAGCCTGCCCATTCACTTATGCTATAGTGGCCACATTTGTGCTCACACCATATATAGCTCTTCTTCCCCACGGGAAAGATTGACCACTCACTTTGAACAAACCCTAGAACACATTTTACTCTCTCTCTCTCACTCACCTCTCCACACCAAATCTTAGATCCCCAAGGGATTTTAGAGCATTTGAGAGAAGTTGTCCAATCAAGTGATAGATCCACTCCCTCTCCTTATTTGCACCAAAGGAATTTGTGATTTGAGCAAGTCTTGAGCTTTTTCCCCATCGTTCTTATTACTCTTGGAGGTTGGAGACTCCTAGGCGGTAGGAGTCTTCGGAGAGGAATCGACCTTTGTGATTACCCCCAGAAAAGTTTGTGAGGGTTTGGAGACCACCCCAAGGTCTACCACTAGTAGTTGAGAAACGCCTTCGTGGTGTTGTCTCAAAGGGAGAATAGGGTGAGCCTTCGTGGCGTTGGTGTGCCTTCGTGGTAACATCCACCTCTCTAACGGTGATGTAGCTTCCCTCCAAGGAAGTGAACATCGGCATACATCCTCGTCTCTCGGAGTTGCGGTTATTCCTAACCCTAGCTCTCTACTTGTGGTTACTTGTCTCTTAGCTCTTACTTATCTCATATTGTGCTTGTTTCCTTTCATACATGTGTTAGTTGCTTAGCACTTAGTACTACTCTTGCAATTGTTAGGCTCACTCTCATATTCCGCATTATCGCCTAAAATTGCTTAGTAATAATTAAAATTTGTAATTGTACCTATTCACCCCGCCCCCCCTCTAGGTCCATCTCGATCCTTTCACATCTGCACCCACTTCGAAAGATACATTTTTAAGTTAAAAATTTCACAAAATAGTTGCACACGTACATCTTACACATTCTATGGCTGCGCCAAAGTTTCGAAGGAATTTTTGTTTGTTTGCAAAAAGACAAAAAACTGTCTCATGGAACACTATTTTCAACCATTGAAATTTGTCTTTTTTGTGTAGACAAAATAAAATGATGTATTTTTACAAAAGTTTGTGTCACGCACATATTATGCGGAGATGTAGGCGAGAAATTTTGTTATGGAAATATTTATTACATTTAAAAACGCGTTTAACATGCATTTCTAAGAGATGGGTGCATATACATCTAACACCTAATGTTCTGGACGTGGTAACCTGGTGTGCTCCAGGTGGGCCATGTTGCATCCAGCCTTGTCATGTGCGGTGCGGGGATTCACGGTGATGGTGGATCACCATGACCAAGGGGGAGGGGATTAGGGCAGAGAGGTTGGCAGGGTACTGCTCCTTGGGGGTCCGTGGGGAAGCATGGTGTGAAGAAGAGAGAGTGCCATGGTGAAGGTGACGTTGGCGTCGTTTGGTTTTGAAGGAGAGGGTTTTAGCGAGCAATGTCCCGCTACGACGGGATACCGAGCATCACCATGAACAAGGGGGAGGGGATTAGGGCAGAGAGGTTGGCAGGGTACTGCTCCTTGGGGGTCCATGGGGAAGCATGGTGTGAAGAAGAGAGAGTGCCATGGTGAACGTGATGTTGGCGTCGTTTGGTTTTGAAGGAGAGGGTTTTAGCAAGCAATGTCCCGCTACGACGGGATACCGAGCAGGAAGGGGATGGTCCAGCAAAAAAGAGAAGGGTCCATTGTGGGATGGTTCTTTTTTTGTGTGTGTTGGACTGGCGTGTTGAAAATAACATGGCAGACAACCATATTTCTCTCACACATATGGTCTGGATATGGGGTAGCATGGACTGTCCAAATGGTTGAATTTTGAGAAGCCTGCTAGGCAACCGTTTGATGTCCGAACATGTCCGGGCATACGAGGGAAAAATGAGCATTGATCTTGCAGATGACCCTAATTATTTGTTCAATTCATTTACATGCATTGTAGCCCGTAGCAACGCACGGGCATTCTACTAGTATTATATGTGAATGACATATTGTTGATTGGAAATGATATGGAATTTCTGGATAGCATAAAAGGATACTTGAATAAGAGTTTTCAATGAAAGACCTCGCTGAAGCTGCTTATATATTGGGCATCAAGATCTATAGAGATAGATCAAGACGCTTAATTGGACTTTCACAAAGCACATACCTTGATAAAGTTTTGAAGAAGTTCAAAATGGATCAGTCAAATAAAGGGTTCTTGCCTCTGTTACAAGGTGTGAAGTTGAGTTAGACTCAATGCTCGACCACTGCAGAAGATAGAGAGAAAATGAAAGTCAATCCCTATACCTCAGCCATAGGTTCTATCATGTATGCAATGTTGTGTACCAGACCTGATGTGTGCCTTGCTATAAGTCTAGCAGGGAGGTACCAAAGTAATCCAGGAGTGGATCACTGGATAGCGGTCAATAACATCCTTAAGTACCTGAAAAGGACTAAGGATATGTTTCTCATTTATGGAGGTGACAAAGATCTCGTTGTAAATGGCTACGTCGATGCTAGCTTTGACACTGATCCGGATGACTCTAAGTCACAAACCGGATATGTATTTATATTGAATGGTGGAGCTGCCAGTTGATGCAGTTCCAAGAAAAGCGTCGTGGCGGGATCTACGTGTGAAGCGGAGTACATAGCTGCTTCGGAAGCAGCGATTGAAGGAGTCTGGATGAAGGAGTTCATATCCAATATAGGTGTAATACCTAGTGCATCGGGTCCAATGAAAATCTTTTGTGACAATACTGGAGCAATTGCCTTGGCAAATCCAGATTTCACAAGAGAACCAAACACATCAAGAGACGCTTCAACTCCATCCATGATCAAGTCAAGGAGGGAGACATAGAGATTTGCAAAATTACATACTGATCTAAATATGGCAGACCCATTGACTAAGCCTCCTCCACGAGCAAAACATGATTAGCACCAAGACTCCATGGGTGTTAGAATCATTACAATGTAATCTAGATTATTGACTCTAGTGCAAGTGAGAGACTGAAGGAAATATGCCCTAGAAGCAATAATAAAGTTATTATTTATATTTCCTTATATCATGATAAATGTTTATTATTCATGCTAGAATTGTATTAACCGGAAACTTGATACATGTGTGGATACATAGACAAAACACAGTGTCCCTAGTATGCCTCTACTAGACTAGCTCGTTAATCAAAGATGGTTAAGTTTCCTAACCATCACTAATGCAGGATGCTGCTAACGCGACACTACGATCAGAGACCCTTCGACGAAACTGTGTGCGATGCCACAATCGCAAACGGTGGTGTAAAAAACCCGTCAAAAAAGGGCAAAGCATTCGCGATGATGGATGCATCAAACACGGTTCAGATTTTAGTTGCGTGTGTGATTCAGGGCAAACGGTTCAGTTCAATTAACCATTTTCGATGAGGAGGAACAAGAGAAACGGGCAGCCAGATGAAGGTGTGTGCGATGTACAACATATGATTCACTCGGATGAATGTTTTGTGATTAGGCAACACAAAAGAAATGGTCAGCCAGATCAAGGTGTGTGCGATGTACAACATACAGTTCACTCGGATGAACTATTTGTGATTAGGCAACACAAAAGAAACGGTCAGCCAGATCAAGGTGTGTGTGCTATGTACGACATGTGGTTCACCCGGATGAACTATTTGCGTTGAGACAAGAGAACAGAAACAGTTCAATGTAACAAATACCATAAATATTGCAAGGTTCAAATTCAAAGATTACAACGCCCAAATTCAAACATTGCAAGCTGCATCATTTCTAAAAATGGATCAGCCGCTGACAAGTCATGTATGGGTTTGACACAATAACTTCCAATTGCTTTGCCATATGCTCTACCAATACGAAGTTCGGCATTTTTGGAGGCACTTTTATTCCACAGTACCAGCCAGCTCTGATAATCATACCATTGGTCTTTCCTAATTTAATGCATGTTCAACCTCAGTACCCTCAGCACCTTTGCTCTGGCAAGAAAGAACCTAGCGAGTGTAGTCTCCGCTGGGGTCCCTCGGTAGGAGTTCAAAGTAATATTTGAGAGATGCAGATCCAGGCATTCGATGTGATTGTCATTATAAACATCATCCACCTCTGGGCCTAATATGCACTGCAAAAGAAGAGAACGTGTTAGTGCCTACATGAAGTTTTGAACACTGCTACACGCCCATTTGGTTTGCACAATTTGGAAAATGCACCAACATGCCATCTTTGATCTAGCATGATTAACATGGGCATTTGATTACAATCTACTCCCACTGTCCCATAATGTAAGACATTTTTTGACACTACACTAGTGTTAAAAAATGTCTTACATTATGGGAGGAAGGGAGTAGAAACATGTAGCCTTCTTCACAAGAGGTTGGATTGGATGAAAAATTCCCTAAGATAACTAGTACAGAAGAATCCAAAGGAGAAATGCTTATGGACGGTTGTAACCATATGAATGAAGCAACCAATATGGGGTGGGGGTGTATGTCCTAAAATCCTCCAAATTTCCTTCAGAAATCGTAGTACATTGTCATTGTAAACTTGGGAAAAGGTGCAAAAAATTGAACTCCCTTATGGTTAACATTTAACAGGAAAGGAACATCACCTCGATGTACAGCTTCTTCAAGCACGGAAAGCATCTCAGGCAACTGACAACTTGGTCTAGGTTGGGGCCGACAGATTCTAGTGCCAAGACCTTCACTATGCCCAGTGCAGGTGAAGCTTATTTGGATGATGACGAACATACATCTTCAAAACTAGAAATAATGTTGATATCAAGAAGGAGAGGTATATAAGGCGACTGTTGTACCTGAAAGTTGAAGACATATGAGTAGCCCACCACTTTCAATTTCGGCGTAGAAATGACATTGATTCTTGTTGGACCTACTACAAGTAATCTCTCAAGTGAAGGTGTGTCCTGGATGACCATATTGTGGTCCACCTTTTGTGATCTCTCGTTGCAGCACCAGCAACACACATAAATAGTCCGGAGAGTCCTGGAGGTGATGTCCAAGGTACTCGACCAATTCATCGCCTGAAGGCAAAGGAACTCGAGTGCAGTATAGTCGCGGAGCAGGCGCTCCATGTCATCCTTTGGGATGCGGAAGGCGACGAGCTCGAGGTGCTTTAGTCGTGGTAGAAAAAGAGCGGGCGCGTCATTAGGGGGGTGGCAGTTCATGAACTTGGCGAGGCGTAGCATGGGCGCGAAGCGGAGCGCGGACGTTGGCAGCAAGCGCATATGCCCATCATTATAACTTAGCTTCTCGTGCTGATCTATGGCGTGGGATCGGAACCACTCGTAAAGCTTGGCTCGGTCCTTGCCATTAGAACGAAACTTGCCCGTGATAAGGCCTTTGATTGGGCCATCATGACTGCCAAGGATCTGGGAGAACGCATCCAAGCTTTGGCGATAGCCATGGCAGAGCTTGTGGGCATCGAGGAGGTCGACAGGGGTGCGGAGCCATAGGGTGCGCCACCGCCGGGAAAGGGAGGTTGTCCTCGCCCAATATTTGATTGGGAGGAGGGATATGATGACTATCAACATATCATCGGGGAGGTTGTTGATGAAGTCTAGGCCTGCTGGAGTCGCTTGCGGTTCTTTCTCGACCCGCCTCCACTTGTTGGCAGCCTCGTTCTCCACCTCGTTGGCAGGGATGGAAACCTCTATCTCCATATTCACGCCATGCTCCCATGCTTCAGCAGCCCCGGTGTTGCCACTCCCTTTGATGGGGCGCTTCAGCGGCATCCTCGTACACTAATGGCTTTGAGGACTCAGAGCGGCGTCGAGGATGCGGGCGGAGAGAGAGGAATTGTGTGTGTGGCGAGGATGGGGGGTGCGGTCGCTCGGCGGCGCCATTAATATAGACCATTAGATTTACTAGAATTAAAAAACAAAGTATCTCAACGTTTTGCCGGCAATCAACGGTGCCCTGGTGTTTGAAATTCATTCCCATTTCTTGCATGCACCCAAGGACACAGATTTGATTTTCAACCAATTTATATGCACTGGAGCATGTGGCATGTAGTTCAAATTTGAATTATGCACATAAATGCATTGAAAACTCAGATAATGCATAAAAATGTCCAAACGAACCCCGAAAAATCACAAAAATTGACACAACACTCTTGTTGTTCTATCTTGACACGAGAAATCTTTTGAAAGCAATAAGAGGCAATGAATACCGTTTCGTCCCCAAAGGTGGGATGCTCCCTACCGAAACCATCATGCTTGTTGTGAGAAGCTCTAGTTTGTTGGAAGCATATACCCGAACCTACCCCGAATTGGACAATTTTTTTACCACGGCATGTTGATGCCGCTCCATGATAGCATGCCAAGTTTCATGAATTTTAGACGAATTTTGGATTTACTAGAATTTAAAAACCACGCATCTCAACATTTTGCCGGCAATCAACAGTGCCCTGGTGTTTGAATTTCATTCCCATCTCTTGGATGGGACCTGGAAATTCACCCAAGGACACATATGTGATTTTTCAACCAACTTTGGTGCATTGGAGCATGTGCTTGTAGTTCAAATTTGAATTATGCACATAAAATGCCTAGAAAACCCAGTTAATGTATAGAAAAGGCCAAACGAACCCCGAAAAATTCAAAGATTAAACACAACACTCCTGTTGTTCTATGTTGACACTAGAAATTTTTTGAAAGCAATAAGAGGCAACGGATATCGTCCTGTCCCCAAAGGTGGTACGTTCCCTATCGAAACCATCATGCTTGTTGTGAGAAGCTCTGGTTTGTGAGAAGCTTATACCCAAACCTGTCCCAAATGGGACAAAATTTTCACCACGGCATGTTGATGCTGCTCCATGATAGCATGCCAAGTTTCATGACTTTGAGACGAGTTTTGGATTTACCAGAATTTAAAAACCAGGTATCTCAATGTTTTGCTGGCAATCAACAGTGTCCTGGTGTTTGAAATTCATTTCCGTCTCTTGCATGGGACCTAAGCATGCACCCAAGGACACACATGCGATTTTTAACCAATTTATATGCACTGGAGCATGTGCATGTAGTTCAAATTTGAATTATGCACATAAAATGCCTAGAAAACTCAGTTAATGCATAAAAATGTCCAAACGAACCCCGAAAAATCCCCAAAATTGACACAACACTCCTGTAGTTCTATGTTGACACGAGAATTTTTTTGAAAGCAATAAGAGCAATGGATATCGTTTCGTCCCCAAAGGTGGGACGTACGTTCCCTACGGAAACCATCAGGCTTGTTTGTGAGAAGCTCTAGTTTGTGAGAAGCATATACCCAAACCTGCCCCAAATGGCACAATTTTTTTACCATGGCATGTTTATGATGCTCCATGATAGCATGCCAAGTTTCATGAATTTCAAACGAGTTTTGGATTTACTAGAATTTAAAAACCAGGCATCTCAATGTTTTGCCGGCAATCAACAGTGCCCTGGTGTTTGAAATTTATTCCATTTCTTGCATGGGACCTAAGCATGCACCCAAGGACACAAATTTGAATTTTTTAACCAATTTATATGCACTAGAGCATGTGCATGTAGTTCAAATTTGAATTATGCACATAAATGCATTGAGAACTCATTTAATGCATAAAAATGTCCAAACGAACCCCGAAAAATCCCAAAAATTGACACGACACTCCTATTCTTCTATGTTGACACGAGAAAAAAAATTAAAGCAATAAGAGGCAATGGATATCGTTTCGTCCCCAAAGGTGGGACGTTCCTTATCGAAACTATCATGCTTGTTGTGAGAAGCTCTGGTTTGTGAGAAGCTCATACCCGAACCTACCCCAAATGGGACAAATTTTTTACCACGGCATGTTGATGCCGCTCCATGATAGCATGCCCAGTTTCATGAATTTCAGACGAGTTTTGGATTTACTAGAATTTAAAAACTAGGCATCTCAACGTTTTGCCGACAATCAACAGTGCCCTGGTGTTTGAATTTCATTCCCATCTCTTGCATGGGACCTAGAAATTCACCCAAGGACACACATGTGATTTTTCAACCAAATTTGGTGCATTGGAGCATGTGCTTGTAGTTCAAATTTGAATTATGCACATAAAATGCCTAGAAAACCCAGTTAATGTATAAAAAGGCCAAACGAAGCCCGAAAAATTCCAAGATTAAACACAACACTCCTGTTGGTCTATGTTGACACTAGAATTTTTTTGAAAGCAATAAGAGGCAACGGATATCGTCCTGTCCCCAAAGGTGGTATGTTCCCTATCGAAACCATCATGCTTGTTGTGAGAAGCTCTGGTTTGTGAGAAGCTTATACCCAAACCTGCCCCAAATGGGACAAAATTTTCACCACGGCATGATGATGCCGCTCCATGATAGCATGCCAAGTTTCATGAATTTCAGACGAGTTTTGGATTTACTAGAATTTAAAAACCAGGTATCTCAACGGTTTGCCGGCAATCAACAGTGCCCTAGTGTTTCAAATTCATTCCCATCTCATACATGGGACCTACAAATTCACCCAAGGACACACATGTGATTTTTCAACCAACTTTGGTGCATTGGAGCACGCATGTAGTTTAATTTTGAATTGTGCACGTGAAATGGCTAGAAAACCAGTTTAATGTATAAAATGTCTAAACAAACTCTACATAATTCCAATTCTTTTACAACACACATATAGTTGCATGCTCACTGCAGATAAAAGGTCTAGCAATTCAAACAGCGTCCATTGCTGCTGTGACCCCATTTTGTAATTCAAATCAAGTAGATCCCACACAATTTATTATCACCAACCGTGTGAGATGCAGCACAAAATATCTTGGAGCACCGTTGGTGTATAGTACGCCTATGGCTTACGCGAGAAGGTGTGTCGGCTACAGTCCACAGCCAGCATGTCAAGCACACTAGCTCACTCCCAAAAAACTCCCGCCTCTGCATCCCTCTCAATCTCGAAAATATCTACCGCCTGGAAGGTTTTAATGTTTGATACCACACGATTAGTATGTGTGGACCGTGTGCAATGTCTATTACTCCCACTCTGCTTCAGTCCCTTGATTCAAATTTTCAGTAGCCCCGGCATTTTACTCGCGCCTCTGCATCCCTCGCAATCTCAAAAATATTTGCTCGCCCTTGATCCAAATATTCAGTAGCTCCGCCTTGTTACTCCCGCCTAGTAAAAATTTCAGTTCCGCGATATTTTCTCAAACACAACCTTGCCCTCCTCCACACACACCCCAAAACCTCCGCTCACACAAACACACACAACCCTCGAAACCATTGGTAGGTCACCGCCATCGCCAGCGCCTCCATCCTCAGCCTCTGCCCGTGTGCCGGGGAGTTCGAGGAGCCAATGGCCAAAAAGAGGTTTATCGCGGCCTTTTCGCCCGACGCCGGCGAGGTGGCCGCTGAGGTGTCCCCGTCGTCCTCCGCGGGCCCGATCCACCATCGCCGGTCCCCCGATCCGCCCGCCGCCATGCCCCTACGCCGGTTCGAGGACTTCCCCATCCTTCCTCGGAACCGGCAGCCAACGAAGTCCTACCTTGGGGTCTGGCAGCAGCGGTGGGGGATGTGGGTTGCCGAGATTACAGATCAGGAGACCCACACTCGCTGGTGGCTAGGTAGCTTCCACGCGGTCGACGAGGCCTACATGCAATAGCTCCGCCGACAACACCTGGAGCTCGTGGAGGCGGAGCGAGCGATCTTTGCCGGCGCAGATGGTGGTGAGGTTATCGCGCTCTCCTCCGATAATGAGGTCGAAGGTGGTGAGGACGATGGTGCGAAGGGCGGCGAGGTTATCGCACTCTTCTCTGATGACGAGGTCGAAGGCAGCGGCGATGGCGGCGCAGAGGGCGTCGAGGTGGGCCCCAAGGATGAGGAGATCGACACTGACGAGTGGAGGAGTGCCTTCCCCAATGACCCCGACTACGGTACTGGCCCGGACCCGGCTCGTGGCACACCGTACATGACGAGGAAGGATTGGCTCGACCTCTACTTTGACCGAAAGTAGTTTAGCTTAGTTTAAATTTATGATTTATGTTTGGTTATGCAAAACTATCTATGTTTATGTTTGAATGCATGCTACTTTCGGTTGAACCTGCTTTGAACTTGATCAAATTGAAGTTTATAACCTTAAGTTTAGGGGATCGACTAGAAAAGGCCAAAAATTGCCGGAGTATATATATATATATATATATATATATATATATATATATATATATATATATATATATATATATCCACTAAGGGTTTTAGTCCTTTAACTTTTTAAGGATCGCCTAGAGATGTCCTTATGACTTGTTTATTTCAGTTCTTCACAATGTGATGCTCTATATGTGCAACAATTTGCCGTGCAATTCAATTTCATCAATAACAGTTTCAATAATACCACTATGAATTACGATATTTGGTTGATGTTAAGGATATTGCAGTTAACATGCCTTTTCGTTTTTCAATTGTTGTTTACCAACATGCATTGTACTGAATGACTAAATATGCAATCCCAGGCTACATAGCAACAAGGAAGAGTGTTACCTTAATGTTTTGATGATGTCTAGATATACATGTAGTAAAATCTTGTATAATGGGATGGATGGAGTGTGATATAGGTTACATTTCCCCTACAATTGTTATTGATCTAGTTTCAAATATTATAGGATGAACGGAAGTGTTCTTACTTGGAGTGGGTTGATCAAGACTGGCCACAGTCTTTGAAGATGTGCCTAGCAAAGCTTTGGAGCATGTATGAGGAAGAGAACACACGTAGGCTTAGAGAAACTGTTGTCAATGCTGAAGCATATTTCAAGATGCGGGATAAAAAGTTGAAGCTGGAGAATGAGCTCAGATTTTTTAAATCAGACTTTGCTAAGATGGTGTTGGCGAAGGAGGAGGCACTTTCCCAGTTGGCCCGTGCAAAACGGGTTCTTACTGAAATGAAAGCAGAGGTGGATAAGACGAGCCTGGATGATCTCGATTAGGGAAATGAATATATTGTTCTTATGAAGTTGAACTAGCTATATGTTGTACTCTGCTGTTTTCATGTAGCTACCGTACTATGATGTTATAATATATTTATGTGCCTGATATGAAATTGGCAAACAACTATTCGATATGAAATGTGAATTTGTGTAATACTAGAATTATTAATTGTAAACTAAGAAACCTACTAAATGTGTCATGGACCTTTGCAAACGGTTCTAGCAGTAAAGCGCTTGCGATGGATAGCCCAATGCCACACAATTTTCTTCATCAAATCGTGTGTGATATAGTTGATAAAAGCAAACAGTTAACCAAGGCATACCGTGTGTGATAGTTACACCTTTCACACATGATCCTACACAGTTTTGATAGTTACACCTTTCACACACGATCCTACACATAAAACTATGTGGGATGTACGTCCGAACGAAAACGTTTTCCCTGGATTGACTGTGTGGGATGTACATAAGAACGGAAACGTATTCCATGGATTGACTGTGTGTCATATACATATGAACGGAAATGATTTTCTGGGATTCATCGTGTGGGATGTACATACCTACGGAAATGATTTCTGGGATTTACCGTGTGGGATGTACATACCTACAGAAATGATTTATGGGATTCACCGTGTGGGATGTACACACCTACAAAAATGATTGGGTTTCGATGCCTCGCCCGATCGCACACAGCATTGACACTGGGTCCCGTGGAGGGCCTATCTCGACGATTTACGGGTGGGTGTGGGAAGGACCCCCCCTATCGCCCACACTCACTTGGCGATGGTTCCAAATGCCGTCGGGAAAGGGGTTAAAAACCGTTTGTTTAGGACCGACGCGCACCAGTGCATAGACATGTGCTGTCATTTGACGAACGAGATCACATCATTAGGAGAATGATATGATGGACAAGACGCATCCGTTAGCTTAGCATAATGATCGTTAAGTTTTATTGCTATTGCTTTCTTCATGACTTATACATATTCCTTTGACTATGAGATTATGCAACTCCCGAATACCGAAGGAATACCTTGTGTGCTATCAAACGTCACAACATAACTGGGCGATTATAAAGATGCTCTACAGGTATCTCCGAAGGTGTTTGTTGGGTAGGCATAGATCAAGATTAGGATTTGTCACTCCGAGTATCAGAGAGGTATCTCTAGGCCCTCTCGGTAATGCACATCATGATAAGCCTTGCAAGCAATGTGACTAATGAGTTAGTTGCGGGATGATGCATTACAGAACAAGTAAACAGACTTGTCGGTAATGAGATTGAACTAGGTATGAAGATACCAACGATCGAATCTCGGGCAAGTAACATACCGATGACAAAGGGAATTACGTATGTTGTCATTACAGTTTGACCGATAAAGATCTTCCTAGAATCTGTAGGAACCAATATGAGCATCCAGGTTCCACTGTTGGTTATTGACCGGAGAGGTGTCTCGGTCAGGTCTACATAGTTCTCGAACCCATAGGGTCCGCACACTTAACATTTGATGACGATTTGTATTATATGAGTTATGTGTTTTGGTGACCAAATGTTGTTAGGAGTCCCGATATGAGATCACGGACATGACGAGGAGTCTCAAAATGGTCTAGAGGTAAAGATCAATATATTGGGTGATAGTATTCGGACACCGGAAGTGTTTTGGATTGTATCGGGTACATATCGGAGTACCTGGGGGGGGAGGGTTACCGAAACCCCCCAGGGGAAGATATGGGCCATATGGGCGATAGGAGGGAGGCAAACCAGCCCACATAGGGGTGGCGCCCCCCCAAGGGAGGAGTCCGAATTGAACTAGGGGAGGGGGCGGCGCCCCCCTTTCCTTCTCCCTCTCTCTCCTTCCCCCTTTCCACCTCCGGTAAAAGGAAGGGTGGGGGCCGAATCCTACTAGGATCCCAAGTAGAACTCCTACTTGGGGCGCGCCTAGGTCCGACCTCCTCCCCTCTCCCTCCTTTTTATAGGGGGTTAGGGGGCGCCTCTAAACACACATCAATTGTTCCAAGCCGTGTGCGGTGCCCCCTCCATAGTTTACGCCTCCGGTCATATTCACGTAGTGCTTAGGCGAAGTCCTGCGTGGATCACTTCACCATCACCATCACCACGCTGTCGTGCTGACGGAACTCTCCCTCGACACTTTGCTGGATCAAGAGTTCGAGGGACGTCATTGAGCTGAACGTGTGCAGAACTCAGAGGTGTCGTACGTTCGGTGCTTGATCGGTTGGATCGAGAAGACGTTTGACTACATCAACCGTGTTTAGCTAACGCTTTCGCTTTCGGTCTACGAGGGTACGTGGACACACTCCCCCCTCTCGTTGCTATGCATCTCCGATCTTGCGTGAGCGTAGGAATTTTTTTGAAATTGCATGCTACGTTTCACAACAGCATGCATTCCATATATAGTCATATGTACTTGCGGTGAGAACTTGCATAACATCTTTTCTCTTACCCTCCCACTACAGCGAGGTCCTAATGGAAACTATGGATAATTAGGGCGCTCCATTTAATAGCACAAAACATTAACATCGGAGTAGTGAATACATGTAATCCTCAAGTTAAAGTCACCCCGTTGATATCTCAACTGTTGTCACTTTCGGGTCCGGGGTTCAGTACCATAACAGGTGCATACAACTTGTAGATCAAGAACACAAATATATTCATGAAAACATATAGAGGTCAGATTTTAAATCATGACACTCGAACCCTAGTGATAAGCATTAAGTATAGTAAAGTTATCTCTACTACCATTAAACAAGTAAACATATTCATCGCTAAGTGCACCCAGCCTCATGTACACACAACAACATGAATCAATTGCAGCCGCACGATCAAGGCCACTTAATTTAATCTAACCGTTAAAGTTATATAACAACCCCATCAAAACCGCATTTAGCGATTTGTCCAGGTGGACGAAAACTCTGCTGCAAACGCTCCATGCCCCTTATCCCGTTGGCATCCGATAAACTAGGAAACAAACACCCCGTGGAGAATAAATTAGGCGTTTAAAAAAGAGAAAGTACCATGCATGCGGAGGAGCAATCCATGGAAGCTTACCACGCGAGAGAACAGGGTTGCATGCATCAGGTAGTTACTGTTTCCGCTAATCAAGGTAGAAAATCAAGAAAATAAAGCAAAACAATCTAGGATATTCCTCCCCAAAATCCTTCCAGAAAAATCTGCAAATACGATGCCTTGATACGAACAAAGGCGTGGCCCAGCGTCTCTTCATGTCGCTCGCTGCCGCAGCGAACGTGCTCGCCGCCGCGTCCATGCTGCCGTGTGCGGGAGCACGGACCGCCTGGGCTACTAGCACGCCTTCATGGTATTCCATGACCGACGCCATCAAAAGCGATCTCTTCATCCAATCAGACAAGAACCTCCCGCGACTCCGCCGCCGTTGAGGGGGTCTTCAAGCTGCTCGGCCATGCGTGCGATGTCTTCTCCTCCGGCCCCTGCGCCGCTGTCTCCGATCGTGCAGGATTGGTCGCACCACCCGGCGAAAAGAAGAGTAGGTCTCGGCCGGCGCGCATGCAGTGGAACATGGATGGTCAGACGAACTCAGATCACCGCCGGAATCACCATAAACATACACATAGATTAAAATCGCGGGAGAAACAATTTCGCGACGGCCCCTCCCAGCAGTTATAGCGGCAGCCATAGCGCGCAATCGCGGCAAATAGCGGAAAATTTTCTGGTGGGACAGATGATTTCTGAAGGGTTTTGCTGATTTTTAAGCCATTTATAGGGATGTGTGGAGGTTTTTGCGGCAGCAGCCATAGCATAGTGGCGAGGCTCCTGGGCAGCTATAGCGCTGCTATCGCGGCAATTTTGCGGGCTATTTTAATCTATGGACATACATGAGTATGGCTCCTTCGAGGGCACGCGCAATTTTTCCTTGAGGGTAGCAAGCTCACCAGGTCGGCCATGCGTGCGATGTCTTCTCCTCCAGCCCCTGCGCCGCCGCCGCTGTCTCTGATCGTGCAGGATTGGTCGCACCACCCGGCGAAAAGAAGAGTAGGTCTCGGCCGGTGCGCATGCAGTGGAACCTGGATGGTCAGACGAACTCAGATCACCGCCGGAATCGCCATAAACATACGTGAGTACGGCTCCTTCGAGGGCACGCGGAATTTTTCCTTGAGGGTAGCAAGCTCACCAGGTCGGCCATGCGGCATGCCCACATCGTCGATGTCGTCAAGACAGATACAACACCTTAAGGCTATACTCTTCCTCTTCACCTTCTCTACCTTCATTGCACTGGAATCTCATATGTCCCCAGCGGCCCCGCCTCCATGTCTGCTGAGAAGAATCTCCACATTACGCATTCATCTTGTCGACTCAATCCCCTCTTATATTATTTAAATCTCAGCCAAATAGCCACGTTTGTGGCAGGAACTGCAATTACTTTATCCAGTGGGATCTACTATGTGAGGGAACAGACATGCCATAGGGCACAGGTGAGTCCCCTGGTTGCTCTTTGTATTTCTATTCTTATTTTTCTATTGGTTCTAATCTTCTTGATACTTTTCGCATGACAGTACCCTGCATCTTTGTGCTACTACTATGTATTGGCACCATGTCTGGCATTTGCTGTCTTTTTGCACATCAGGTTTCTGTGTTTTGTGTTTTTGTGGAAACTGCTATGACCAATAGAAGGTAATAAAGTGTTTAAATTTCAGGGGGAGTGATGTCCTACTATGAAGTTGCATAGGAGCATAGGCTATGTAAGTGGGATTGATACTCTGGTATTTTGTTAGTTGGTATAGCAGCCTTGATACTCCATATAATTTTTTCTTTTACAAAACATAAACAACAGTATAGACTATATTTTCATTTCAGTTTGAAAATGCAGCAATATAATCTGAACTGAACTAAGTTTTCATTTCAGTCGCAGTTAAAGCTTTGGAAGTAGTTTCACACCCCTTCAAACTCGAGTGTTTCCCCTAATAGTTGCCCACCTGGTAGAGGTAACTCTTTTTATGAATTTCTTGTCATGGACAGAATGAGTTGAATTTCTTGAGTTCAAGGTTTTTTTCTTCCTCCTAATAGCTGCCCACTTGCTGGTAGAGGTAACTCTTTTTGTTGTATCCATCCTCTGCTCATATATATGCAGTGTGGGAGGGAGGGAGAGGGAGAAGTTCATCGAGTAGGCACACCTTTCTAAGACTTGAACATTGTGAAATACTACCTCAGGCCCATGTTAGTTGTCGTACAAACGGATGTATCTAGCATTGACATACGTCGGCGACAACTAATATGGGACAGAGGGAGTATAACCCACCTGTGTGGGTGACCTTTTGAGGAAGGGAGGGGTAGAGAAGTTTATAGTGACACAATTGAAAAGATCAAGAACACATTGCCGTGAAGAGCATGTTGTGCAATATAACAAATAGTACACAGTTATGTGTTTGGAGTTCTTAGGGGGTGGGGGGGGGGCTGCTAGGGGGGTTGTGAGCTAGATGCACAATTGTCAGCAGTGACAAGCTTAGATTGGGGATGTGAAGAGCTGCATATGCATGATACATTCCAAATCACGGGCATATACCTTGATTTGTTACAAGTGTGAGTAATCTCATTTGAATATTGCAATCCATTCCATAGATTTGTACTCACTTTATTGTTCGGCATAGTTGAATTGTCTATGTCCAAAATGCATATGATTTTATTTTGTACGCTCACACTAGATGCCACCACACAGTAACAACTTATAATAACCGGTTCTTTTAGAATTATAAATGGAAGTACATACTGATTTTAGCTTCTAGGCAAATGTTTGTAGATTCCCCTTCAATCTGAATCACATGAAGTGGAGAGTTCACCAGAGTCCATGGAAGAAATCTACATGCCATCATGAGGAAAGAGGGAACAACCCGATATGCATAATCAAGAGTGTAAATTGCAGTTTTATTTTCTTCTTCAAACGTGTCTTTTTTGGGACCAATTTAGGTTGTATACTGAAATCATGTTCTCTATACTATAATCATGTTGTTCTAAGAAGTATCGACCTAGAATTAGCTTGTCCAATAACTCGATATGTTTAACAATGGGAGTTTGGAGGATTAGTTGGTAGATTTAAGCCCAGTGACTCAATATGATTAAAATGGGGGTTTGGAAGATTAATGAGTAGATTTAGTGTTCATAGTTCATAACCTATAGAGAGTGAATGAATGAAACAATATATTATTATTTTATGCGGCAATGTGACCACCATGGTGTTCAATTTACCTAAATATTTTTTCTCAGACGTGCGTTGCATGTGCAACCTTACTAGTAACAACAACAATCTTAGAACATAGAGGATACTAGGTCTCAAGCTCTAACAAATCTGACATCGATTACAAGAGAATTCTCATCCAACTCCCATATACCTCCACATGCCTACAGGGGAATTACTCATACATGGTTGTGAGCATATATAATTTCTTTTGGAGAAGGGATGGTGATGACGGCCACGATGAATCCCTTTCTCCGAAGCCAAAAACATATTCTAAATCTTCGAAGGAAGAACATGAGTGGCGACGTCTCTGTAACGCGTAAAGCTTTCGTGATTTTTTCTGAAACTGGTATATATGTGATGCCATACAACACTTCATTTATTAGGTTATAGACTAATCTTGTCTTGGTATGTGTGATGTTATCCTAGTATGAGTAAGACTAACCATAATGGGTACTCCCTCCGTCACGGTTTAGAAGGCGCGCTTGGAAATTCTCTGAGACCTAGGTGGTTATCTATTGGTTGTGAGATGGGCTAAAAAATAGCATTCACACTACACATGCATATAGAAATAGTATATCGGAGTACTAATTAGCTACTAGAAATAAATGCAATGCGCCATAAACCTTGTCTATTGTGGAAACGCACGCAAATTTAACTGTGTCTTCTAAATTGTGACGGAGGGAGTAGTAACATAGACTAGTACTATAGGCATGTTACTAGTCTATGTGATTACCTCTATAGTGGGGAGTAACATATAGTATGTGATAACATGCAACACTTTATTTATTAGTGTATAGACTAATCTTGTCTTGATATGTGTGATGTTACTCGTCTTACTAGTAAATAGCTATGTTACCACTTTTTTCTTTTTTTTATTTATTGCTTGTCACATCATATATTTTATCTAGATATGTATGATATTACTACCTATGTTACTCCCACTGTGGGTAGTCTAACTAGCTAGTCTACTCAATTCATTTCTCTTCTTTTTAAATCATTACAAATTTGCAAAGTTGGACCATATGTTACTGATGAAGTTACTCCGTGGTTGGGTGGCGGAGTGAAAGTCTTTGCGAGTCGTTGGACCAAATCGTGGATACGTTTATGGGCTGGGTATATTATCTCAAACAATTTTTTAAGGCAGATAGATCCTGTAAAACGACTCAATCAGTCAGAGCTCCTAAGGTGTCACCCATTGTAATCTTAATCAGTGTGAAGATAGACTAAATTACCAACATTCAGACCCGAGAGGGTATCTAGGTGGCGCTCGCTGTCATCTTAGTCAGCGTTAATGCGATGTTGACGCCAGATATTTAACCCTGCACTGCACTAGACGCCACGCCACCACTCCACGGCCCCTACCGCTCCTTGGAAATGAAATTGGTGAGTCGTCAGCCCGCCACGCACACGCGCACAAGCACGGCCTCCGCTGTCTTAATCTCGAGGTTAAACCGGAAAGCCAACTCTAATAAATCCCCTGCCCCCGGATCGACAAAGCTTCCCATTCCTCCGCATCGGCAGGCAGCAGCAAAACAACAGCCCAATCGAGGGTCACTCGACACCACCACCACTCTCTCCCCCCAATCCCCTCCTCCTCCCCGAAACCCTAGCCGGAATGGAGCCCAAATCCACCACCCCTCCGCCGCCGGGCCCCGTGCTGGGCGCGCCCGTCGGCTACCCGCCGGCCGCCGTCTACCCGGCCGCCGCGGCCCCCGGCTACCCGCACGCGCCGGCCCTCTACGCGCCCCAGCCGCCCCCCGCCGCCGTCGCCGCCGCGTCGCAGCAGACCGCCGCGCAGCAGCAGCAGCAGCTGCAGGTGTTCTGGGCGGAGCAGTACCGCGAGATCGAGGCCACCACCGACTTCAAGAACCACAACCTGCCCCTCGCCCGCATCAAGAAGATCATGAAGGCCGACGAGGACGTCCGCATGATCGCCGCCGAGGCGCCCGTCGTCTTCGCCCGGGCCTGCGAGATGTTCATCCTCGAGCTCACCCACCGCGGCTGGGCGCACGCCGAGGAGAACAAGCGCCGCACGCTGCAGAAGTCCGACATCGCCGCGGCCATCGCCCGCACCGAGGTCTTCGACTTCCTGGTGGACATCGTGCCGCGGGACGAGGCCAAGGACGCCGAGGCGGCCGTCGCCGCCGGGATGCCCCACCCCGCCGCCGGCATGCCCGCCGCCGACATGGGGTACTACTACGTCCCGCAGCAGTAACGCCTACAGTATGTTACAGCGGATTTAAGTTGCATCTTAAGATTGTGCTGTTGATTTAGTGCTCTCCTATGTTTGTTTGTTCACCGCTGAATAATTTAAGATGTTGTCATCATTTGAGGGGCCTCCTCTATGTTATAAGTGATTCGATCCGAGAAGAATCGGTGTAGTAGGTTCTTCTGATCGAGGCAGGCCGTATGATGCTCATGCATGTCTAACTGATAAGATAATTTATCTCGTGGCATTTCTCTGATTACTTTTGTTCACCATAATTTTGCAGTGAAATGGTTTGATGTGTATTCCATGAAACTATGACCCCGCTGTATTTTAGGCATTTAGGTTGCACAATCAAATATTACAACAACTGTGGGCCAAGTGTCCATGTAACTTTTAGCTTTTATGTGCATGTTTAATTGGTACAACCTTTGCTATATATTTGGATAATTCAGATACATGTTTTTTTATAGAGATACATTCTTCTTTGGTAAGTGTATACTACCAAGGGCGTATCACTGTTCCATGTATGATGTAGAATTTAATCATGCATATGTGACTGTCTCTGATGTCATATGGCCGTAGGGACTGAAATTGAAGTTTTGATAGTTCAATGTGATTCTTGATGTTATTTGCAAAACCGGTAACACATCGTAGGAATGGGGAATTTGCAATGCAAACGCCTGACATTTTCTTTGGTTTAACTATATCTACTTTGCTTTATTCTCTTTGAGGTTCTAATTCCTCAGGGCACTTTGGTTAAAGATGGATTAGTTATAAGCAACTGACCAGCTACCAACTAACTTTTTTGAAACTAGAAAAATACTACTATATGTTTTATATACCAAACAGCTTTCCGTGTTCATTCTCTTATATTATGTTAGGCTCCGTATGGTATCCAGCGACTGTGAATTGGATTTGTTGTGCTGCAGCCTGCATCGACATTTAAGTTAACTGCCCAGTTAACTACTACTCGGCACCTGACCAAATCGAATACCCCCTATATGGTCAATTAACTGGGCCAGCCGATTAATCGATCTGACAGCTGATAAAAGGCTGAAATTTCAGATGAACCGATTAACTGGCAGAGGAGGATGTGTATGTTGTTGTGATGCTACTGGTTGTCTATCTGCATTGCTGCTCTGTCCTCTCCTCTGTAGACTACTACCGCTGCAAGTGTTGCATCTTTGAAAATAAATTCGGATGATATGGGGTGGCCTAGGGTATATACTAGATATCAATATGTACCCGCTCTGATCAATATTAATATAAGAGAATGGAAGGGAGTAGCAAACTTTGGGAAATGGTTGTTTGCCAAAGACAATTTTGCTGTGCATCAGATTTGTTGTGTTGTGGAGTCATTGACGCTTGCATGCTTTTGCTCGGAAAATATATGCTGAAATCAGAATTTTGTAGTTGGATTGCAGGGAGAATTTTGTGATACGGATTTCTTTACCAAATGGCTCTTGGAGTCTTTGCCTTAAAAAACTGATTACATTTGCAGATGTCATTTTTTGTACAGAGATTCAGTGTAACTAATATCAGAAACAACACTTCAAGAACAAGGAGAGCATCAATCTGACTGTTTGTTCTTGAGGTTCATATGCCTGGACCAAGGGATTGCATCAATCTGACGGTTTGTTCTTGAAGTTTGATATGCCTTGGAAACGACCTTTTCTTCTTTTAGGGTAGTGAAAACAAGAGTTGAAGAACTGAAGAAGAGACCCAACAATGGACAAACTTTTCATACTAGTCCTGAAGTCAGAATGGCCAAATTAGCATTTCACTTTGCGTTGCAGCTAATACTGATGAATCATTCAAAGAAGCTTTGAACCGTTTCAAAGAGTCACAAGATTTAAACCCTTTCAACAACTCAGGGGAGAGAAAAATAATGTGAATTACCTCTAATCATCAGAGCAGGGAAACAGTGACCTGCACTATGCAAACAAGGCTTCTGTTCTCTCTCATTTCGTCCGAATCAGCTCACCGCAAAGCTTGTGGCCTTGAAATTAGAGAAGCAGATTTTTTGTCGCGGATCAAGAACAATGATTTAGGCACCGAACATTTCAATCATCAAAAATCTTTGTATGCGCTCCCTTGCCACTCTGGGTGGTCTGATAGAAGTTAGAACAACAATCTGGTTTGGTATAGATTGTGAAGAAAGTATCAGGTGTGAACCATGTTATGGTGAAGATTATGTTGAAACCATGTTTAGAAGTTAAACAAAATTGTACCCGAAAAAATACAGATGCTAGGAGGGTGATGTTCTAGAAGTATGCAAACTTTCAAGGTTCAGTCCTAAATCATTTTGTAGATATGTGAAAAAATAAATTCATCAATAATATAAACGTTTTCTGTGTGGTTTTTTGCGCAGTTTTCACAGGTTTCCACTCCAAGTTGGTTTCCCCACAATATTTTCTCTAGATAGTCTGGGATGACTCCTAGGATTCCAGTAACGGTGTGCAGGCTAGAATCAGCACACCAAGAAAAAGCCTACAAATGCATATAATAGTGTAATGACGCAATCACGGTGACAATAAGCTTCGGCAACAGAACAACCACAACGAGTGCACGGATCATCCAACAAATACTTCATAATTTTGGAATCATCAAAACAACGGGTTTGCAGGGAGAATTGGGTTGTCCCTTGCCGGTTCAACCTTAGAATCTGTAGTTGAAGAGCACATGGAGAATTTCAACCATAACAATGTACTTATAAATTTGCCAATTATAAAAGCAGGAAGTCAGAATAACTATGCGAATTTTCCTTTTGAGTTGCAGATGCTATGAATGGATCATACAAACAAGCTTTGAATCGTTACAAAGAATACATCTCGGGGCGGAGAAAAAAATGTTGGAAATTCTCTGATCCTCGGAGCACAAGCAGTGTTCTGTCTATGCAAATAACACCATGAAGCCTGCGGCCCTAGAAGCACATCGTTTCCTCGGAATCAATTCACCAGGAAGCCTGCGACCCTAGAATTAGAGAAGCATTATTTCGTCATCGATCAGAACAAATTTGAAGCGTCAAAAATGTCAGCCATACCAAATCTGCTGGTGTGGGGATTAGTCATGAATTTTCAGAAGATCTGATCCACAGGGAGTAAACAAGAGGTAAATTCAACTCACCGAAAACTCAGATCGGTTGTGTCCTAGGTGCACAGGATGAGCTTGCCGGAGGGTAAGGCCACGGCGGCGACGGCGAGGAGGCAGGCGGTGACGACGTTCCGGTAGCACCACCGGAGCGGGCCCCACGCCCCCGCGCCCTCGACGCTGGCGCAGTTGGTCCTCGTCACCCCGCACTGCGGCTCCTTGGACAGGTCGAAGGACGCGCCCTTCATGCGCAGCTCCTGTACGCACCGCGCGAGGGCCCGGGCGTCGCCGCGCTCCCGCCGTAGCCGCCGCGCGGCGCGCCAGTAGGCGCAGACGCGGAGCTGCACGGCGGCGGCGAGCGCGAGGGAGGCGGCCAGCGAGAGGGACGAGGGCGCCCACCACCTCCTGCAGGCGCGCGACGGGGCGCCGCCCGCGACGGAGGCGGCGAAGAGGAGCGCGAGGGAGAGGCCGTGGAGGGCGAGGAAGGCCGCGCAGAGGTAGAAGGCGTCCCGGCGCGCCGCGTCCATGACCGCCTCGAGCGCGCACGCGCGGCGGTTGAGGCGGGACTCCTCCCGCTGCCACAGCTTGAGCAGCAGCAGGTGGCCGCCGCTGTCGGCGATCTCGCCCAGCGGGTGGTGCCCCGACGCCGCCTTGCCGAGGAACGCGCCGCTGGCTGGCTCCGCTCCGTCGCCGGTGACCGGGATCTCCACGACGTGGGCGTCGTTTTTGGTGGGCTCCGCCGCCATTGGAAGGTTCGTTCTGAGTTGGAAGGTTTTGAGTTGATGTGAGATCGGACTTGGGAGGCAGAAATGGAAAGCGGGGAGTAGAAGCGTGATGATCCAGTGTTGGGTAGCCGCGCGGGCGCGGCTTAAGGAAGGAAGGGAAGGGGCCGTGTGCGTCCAACGGTCAAGTACTTTAGTGAGGCACGCAACGGTCGAATTTTTGCTGGGCCTCACGGCCGTGGCCCTTTCACATGTTCATTTTTTTTGCGGGATTTCACATGTTCATCTAATCATCAATGATTTTTCTCAAAAAAAAAAAAATCTAATCATCAACGATTACTGAAAAAAATAAGTATAAAAAACTCAGATAAAAAAATGCTAAAAATCTCAAATAGAAAATCATCCATGATTATTAAGTAGGATTTTTTTATCATTTATGTCGCTGGTTATGTCCCACTATTCAGTTTTGTCATTAGGAATCTCAACTGCTCAAAAATGCCATCGCTTCGTTATGCGCATGCTAAAAAAAACCATTGGACATCATTACTGCCAGCTCAAATCTTGTTTGCCGTGTTATAATGACCAAAATGCCTATGGACCAACGTGTCACCTATCCCTCTATCTCACTACAATAAAGTGTGGGCCCAACATCATTATTATTTTCCTCTAAAATTATTCGCTTACTTACTCCTGACAAGTGGGGCCCACACTTATCATTGTGAGATAGAGAGAACTGACATGTGGGTGTATGGGTATTTTTGTCATATAACATGGTCAGCGGGTTCGACCAGACAATAACGATGTCTAATGGCATTTTCGAGCAAACATATAATGAAACGATAACATTTTTTAGATATCTAATGGCATTCTTGAGCAAGCATCACATCGAACGATGGCATTTTTTAGCAATTGTAACTTATAATGGAAAAATTGAGTAGTAGGATACAATTAGTGGCATAAGTGATAAAGTAAAGGAGAATTTGGAAAATTGCCTTGAAAATAGGGCAACCTTTCTTGGTTTGTCTAAGTTTAGGTTTGCCCGGGCCAATATGCCCAATCATATATTGCAATTTATGAAGGAAATATGCCCTAGAGGCAATAATAAAGTTATTATTTATTTTCTCATGATAAATGTTTATTATTCATGCTAGAATTGTATTAACCGAAAACTTAGTACATGTGTGAATACGTAGACAAAACATAGTGTCCCTAGTATGCCTCTACTTGACTAGCTCGTTAATCAAAGATGGTTATGTTTCCTAACCATAGACATGTGTTGTCATTTGATGAACGGGATCACATCATTAGGAGAATGATGTGATGGACATGACCCATCCATTAGCTTAGCATTATGATCATTACAGTTTCATTGCTACTGCTTTCTTCATGACTTATACATGTTCCTCAGACTATGAGATTATGCAACTCTCGAATACCGAAGGAACACCTTATGTGCTATCAAACGTCACAACGTAAATGGGTGATTATAAAGATGCTCTACAAGTGTATCCGAAGGTGTTTGTTGGGTTGGCATAGATCGAGATTAGAATTTGTCACTCCGTGTTTCGGAGAGGTATCTTTGGGCCCTCTCGGTAATGCTCATCACTATAAGCCCTGCAAGCAATGTGACTAATGAGTTAGTTGCAGGATGAAGTATCACAGAACGAGTAAAGAGACGTGCCGGTAACGAGATTGAACTAGGTATGATGATACCGGCGATCGAATCTCGAGCAAGTAACATATCGATGACAATGGGAACAACATATGTTGTTATGCGGTTGGACCGAGAAAGATCTTCGTAGAATATGTAGGAGCCAATATGAGCATCCAGTTTCCGCTATTGGTTATTGATCGAAGAGGTGTCTTGATCATGTCTACATAGTTCTCGAACCCGTAGGGTCCGCACGCTTAACATTCGATGACGATTGTATTACGAGTTATGTGTTTTGATGAACGAAGTTTGTTTGGAGTCCCGGATGAGATCACGGACATGATGAGGAGTCTCGAAATGGTCGAGACATAAAGATTGATATATTGGACCATGTTATTCGGACACTTGAAGAGTTTTGAGTGGTTTCGGGTAAAAACGAAGTGCTGGAAGGGTTACTGGAACCCCCCGGGGAAGCAATGGGCTACCATGGGCCTTAGTGGAGAGAGAGGAGGGCCGAAAGGGGCCGACCGCCCCCATAGCAGTACGAATTGGACTAGGGGAAGGGGCGGCGCCCCCCTTTCCTACCCCCTCTCCCTTTCCTTCCTTCCCCCTCTCTTCCTTGTAGGAGAATCCTACTAGGACTAGTAGTCCAAGTAGGACTCCTCCTCTTGGGCGCACCCCCTAGGGCCGGCCGGCCTCCCCCTCCCTCCTTTATATACGGGGGCAAGGGGGCACCCTAGAACACACAAGTTTCTCTTAACCGTGTGCGGTGCCCCCTCCACAGTTACACACCTCGATCATACCATCATGGTGCTTAGGCGAAGCCCTGCGCCGGTAACATCATCATCACCGTCGCCATGCCGTCGTGCTGACGGAACTCACCCTCATTCTCAACTGGATCAAGAGCACGAGGGACGTCATCGAGCTGAACGTGTGCTGAACACGGAGGTGCCGTACGTTCGGTACTTGGATCGGTTGAATCGCGAAGACGTTCGACTACATCAACCGCGTTACTAAACGCTTCCGCTTTCGGTCTATGAGGGTACGTGGACACACTCTCCCCTCTCGTTGCTATGCATCTCCTAGATAGATCTTGCGTGATCGTAGGAAAATTTTGAAATTACTGCGTTCCCCAACAATTTATATATATAAAAAATCTTTGCTCTATAACGTGCCCAGCGACAGAAGCTCCACCCAGGCGAGTTGGTGAACTTGATATTTGACCTATTTTATTATAAGTTTGTGATGTGTTGGGACTTGAAACTTCGTCTATGTGTTGGAACTTGAGATTTACTTTGCGGTGTTGAATGAAAATTGTAACCCATGTAATGGAAACCTTCATCTATTTGTATGACTATTCTATCATACTTACTGGACAACAAGTATATATGTGATGACCCACAAGTATAGGGGATCAATCGTAGTCCTTTTGACAAGTAAGAGTGTCGAACCCAACGAGGAGCAGAAGGAAATGACAAGCGGTTTTCAGAAAAGTAATGTCTACAAGCACTAAAATTACAAGTAACGTGTAGTTTGATAGCAAGATAATTTGTAATGAGCTAGTAATGGTAACAAAAGTGTAGCAAGGTAGCCCAATCCTTTTGAGGTAAAGGACAGGTCAAAACGGTCTCTTATGATAAGCAAAGTGTTCTTGAGGGTACACGGGAATTTTATCTAGTCACTTTCATCATGTTGGTTTGATTTGTGTTTGCTACTTTGATAATTTGATATGTGGGTGGACCGGTGCTTAGGTGTTGTTCTTACTTGAACAAACCTTCTACTTATGATTAACCCCCTCGCAAGCATCCGCAACTACGAGAAAGGTATTAAGAATAAATCTAACCATAGCATTAAACTTTTGGATCCAAATCAGCCCCTTACGGAATAGCGCATAAACTAAGGTTTAAGCTTATGTCACTCTCGCAACCCATCATCTAATAACTACTCCACAATGCATTCTCTCAGGCCCAAATATGGTGAAGTGTCATGTAGTCGATGTTCACATGACACCACTATTGGAATCACAACATACATACTATCAAAATATCGAACACATATCAAGTTCACATGATTACTTGCAGCAAGATTTCTCCCGTGACCTCAAGAACAAAAGTAACTACTCACTAATAATGTTCAAGACCAGTGGGGTATTAAATAGCACAATGGATCTGAACATATAATCTTCCACCAAATAAACCATATAGTAATCAACTACAAGATGTAATCAACGCTACTAGTCATCCACAAGTACCAATCTGTAGTTCCGGTACAAAGATTGAACACAAGAGATGAGGGTTTGAGAGGAGATGGTGCTATTGAAGATGTTGATGGAGATTGCTCTCCCCAAGATGGAAGAGTTGTTGTTGATGATGATGACGATGATTTCCTCCTCCGGGAGGGAAGTTCCCCGGCGGAATCGCTCCGCCGGAGGGCAAAAGTGCTCCTTCCCAAGTCCCGCCTCGAGACGGTGGGGCTTCATCCCGAAAGTCCTCCCTTATTTTTTCTCTAGGTCAAGATGACTTATATACCAGAAGATGGGCACCGGAGGTGGGCCGAGGAGGGCACAACCCACCAGGGCGCGCCTGAACTCCCTGGTGCGCCCAAGTGGGTTTTGCCCACCTGGTGGGTCCCTTGTGGTACTTATTTGCTCCAATAATTCTTATTGATTCCATAAAAATTCCTCGTGAAGTTTCATCTCATTTGGAGTTGTGCAAAATAGGTAGCCTAATGTAGCTTTTTCAGGTCCAGAATTCCAGCTGTCGGTATTCTCCCTCTTTGTGTGAACCTTGCATATTATGAGAGAAAATGCATTAGAATTACTCCAAAAGGCATTATTATGCATAAAAACATCATAAATAACATTAGGAAAACATGATGCAAAATGGATGTATCAACTCCCCCAAGCTTAGACCTCGCTTGTCCTCAAGCGAAAAACATGTCCACATGCTTAGAGAGAGAGAGGTGTCGATAAAAACAAAATACGGACATAGAAGCATCATGTATATTATTATAACAACAACAAACTTTAATGTAAAACTTTATCATAGAACTTTATCATAGAATTCTCATGAGAAAGTAACAATTCATCACAACATTGAAGTATAAAGCATAAACTCTATTGAAAACCAACAATCTATGTTCTCAGTCATCTTTGCAACTACAATTCATCATCTTTTCAGGAAGGTTCATGTATCAGGGCTTTTTTGGCAAGTCCACACACTACTGCAGGATGCTGCTAATGCGACGATTAGAGACCCTTCGACGAAACTATGTGCGACGCAATAATCGCAAACGGTGATGTAAAAACCCGTCAAAAAAGGTGCAAATTTTTTGCGATGACGGATGCATCAAACACGTTTCAGATTTTAGTTGCGTGTGCGATGCAGGGCATAAGGTTCAGTTCAATGAACTGTTCGTGATGAGGCAGAAGAACAGAAATGGGCAACAAGATGAAGGTGTGTGCGATATATGGCATACGGTTCACTCGGATGAACTGTTTGTGATTAGGTGGAACAAAAGAAACGGTCAGCCGGATCAAGGTGTGTGCGGTAGAGGGCAAACAGTTCACTCGGATGAACTGTTTGCGTTGAGCCAAGATAACATAAACGGTTCAATATAACAAGATGTGTGTGATACGCGACAAACATGTATGTAATCAGAAATGTGTGCGAAGACCGATAATAACACAAACGATTGCTTATAATAAGACGTATGTGATATGCTCTGTCTACACAACATTTGTTGGCCATTGGGCGACGGGCAGTCATCCGGGTACACCATAAGGATGCGAAGAGGCATCCTATATCAGCAAGGACTAGTTGTTCCACCAATAGCTCATCTAAGAGAACTCTCAAGTTAACTGTGCTCAGGCTGCAGCAGCCATCAGATGGTTGAATGGATGGGAAGTTGTCTTGATGTTAAATTAACTGATGGGATGGGTCATAGAGGTCAAATTAAATGACCTCTATGATCCATCCCATCAGTTAAATTAACCTCGAGGTCCTTGTTTTTTAACACATGTTAAAGAAGGTCTACCGCATTACTTTTTGACAATGTGTGATACATGGCATACAATTGATCCATCTGAGCTATTTGTGATGGAATAAGCGTGTGTTTTGTGGGAAAACGCTTGCTGGTATGCAACCATTTATGATTGATGAATTCATCACCGACGGGTTCCCTAGTGTGGTCCGTGTTCATTTGATCATCATCTACTTCTTGCGCTAGCTCGATGTTCCTTGTATGCTAAGTTTCCATTAATTGATGGCATTTTATGAACACGCCACCGTTTCCCGCCATTTCCTCACCTGTTTCCCACCACCCAGTGATATTGCACATAAACCTAGGCGGCGTGCAACGCATGGAGGCAATAAGCGCAGCCTATAGCACATCCACCTTTTCCAAGCATGCCAACCCACCAAAGCGCTGCCTCTGCCATCAACCTCATCGACGAGGAAAACAAGAAGGCGCCACGGCGCGTCGAGGCCGAGGCGCTCCCCGGCAACGCGATGGACGACGCCGTGATGCGCGTCATCGCCAGGATTGAGCAGACCCTTGGCGCATGGTGCTTCAGCGCCGCGGATCAAGATAGGCATGTCAGGACCGAGAGGCTGCAGCTCGCTGCACAACATGGTCGATGGCGCGCCACAAAGCAAGCTAGGCACGTCCGTGCCGATAGGCTGCGGCTCGCCGCACGGCGAGACCATTGGAGCATCGCAGAGCGAGAGGCGCGGCGCGCCACACAGCAAGAGCGGATCCATCGGTGCTTGCTTGCTGTCGATAGGGCATCGCAGCTGGGTACACGTCCCGTCAGTACCCCCATTCCTTGCCAGAAGGGTAGAGGCCCTCTGTGCCATACTTGCACAAGAGGTCGGCTGCGCCGTACTTGCACCGGACGCCCGCCACACCGTTCACATGGGTCGCGTTGTTCGCCTTGTCCGCGGCCCACTCGATGCCAACGCGCTGGTTGGTAGGCTCAACCACCTCCTTGGCCCAGGTGTCCACCTGGGTGCAGTAGAGGAACATGGCCGTCGCATCCTCGAGCTGGTGATCTCCGATGAAATAGCCAACTTGGAGCTCGAGATCGCGCTCCAGATGTACCGCGAGCGCGTCGACCGCTTAGACGAACGCCTGCACGAGTTCAGGCAGAGCCAAGAGATACCGTAGGCAAGGGCTGCTAGTCATGGTCTCATGGACGCGTTTTATTTTATTGAGTTATTTCGATGTGGATAGCTATGTATTCACAGCAATCATAATATTGCTCTGTTTATTGCTCTGTTTCAATGTGTGTACTCTATTTTCTGCTCTTATATGTTCTGTTTCAATGTGTGTATATACGCTTTCCATTCTGTATATGTGGATGATAACAACTAGATGCAAATTAGTATACAAAATAGATAGAAAATGGAATTCATAATATATATATATATATATATATAAATTTTTCATTAGTTCATCACAGAATATATATATTATCATCACATATACGTGATGATACTTAACTATTAGGTACAATGCATAAAATTGGAAACAAACAATACTAAAACTAATAATCCCTCCTGGGGCAGTATTTCGGCAGCCCCTCGCCAGCAGCTCCCTGGTGCGTGGCGTCTTCCCAGTGCGGAGGCAGTACTCCTCCTCCTCCTCCTCGCAGCGCTTGACGTACCGATCTGCCTCTTGCTGGCGGACGAGCGCGAACGATCTTGCCATTTCATTGGGCGCCCACCGGAGCTCCTCACCAGTGGCACGCTGGAGCTTATAGGCTCACCTCGATGCAGCGATGAGGCGCCTAACGCCTTTGACCTTCCTCGTGAAGTACCCGTCTTCATACACCTCCTCCGCACGACGATGCGCCCGCCCCCAAAGCTCCACCGCCTCCTTTTTCCAGGCGGCATCACGGGCTTCACAGGCCGCCTGGTACCTGGATTCCTCCTCCGCCATCTCCTTCTTGAATGCCACTTGCCTGGCTTTCTTAGCTGGCATCAATGACTTCCACAGACAAAGATTGTACTGGCCCCAAAACCAAGCCAAAGTTGGGGGGGGGGGTCCAACACAACCTCGTCCGGTGGCACGTAGGGGTCCTCCTTGTCGCTGCTCTTCGACTGAGCATCCTCGGGCGGGAGGGAGCGACTCCTCTTCAGCGCGTTGGCAGACCGGCGACGCCATGGCAGAGATTTGAGAGAGAGAGAGAGAGAGAGAGCGAGGGGAGGATGTAGCTGAGAATGCAAGCCAGACAACATGAGCAAGGTAGTATTTATTGGCGGCTGGAATCTAGATCAACGGGAACAATACACACACCGGTCACCGAAATTTATGAGTACTGTAGTTTGAATTACACACGATTCCCGCCGCAAAATACGTATGTGAACTTAATAGTTGACGGTTTCCAATACAGAACCGTGTCTGATTAATAAGCCCCGTCACTCACCTTACAAACCTCGAGGCGCGAAATAGAGTGCCAATCGTGTGGGGGTCGGTTGTCTTGCAAGATCTTTACATTTTCTTTTTTGAACACCAGATATTTACATCGTCTCAAGATTTTTTTAACTCGCACACAAGTACACAAAAATATGATTTTTCAAATAGTTATGGTTAGCCGTTGCATGTAGATGTAGTTCAAATTTGAATTATGGTCATTAATGGCTAGAAAATCATTTAATGTCTTTAAAAGGTCAAATGACCCCTATAATTTTCCAAATTTTCACATGATAGTTGTATTAGTGCACGTTAAACATCGAAATTTTTTGAAGTTCGTAAGAGGAAGTTATCTCCCGTTCATCATCAAACATGCATTGTCCCCTCTCTGAACCACGAGCCTTCTAGTGAGTTGCTCCGGTTTGTGAGCGGTGTGTGTCCAAACTTTCGTCAAACAGGTCAATTTTTTTACCACATCATCTTGGTGGCATGACATTACATGAAGCAAGGTTTCATGTTTTTCTGATTATTTTTTATTCTTTTGGAATTAAAATGCCATGGCACTCCATGCATGTGTCCATGCCGTGAGACCAATATGTTTAAAAATTCCTTCCAATTTACTACACATGGAAATAACTCGCACACAAGTACACAAATATGATAGCCGTTGCATTTAGATGTAGTCCAAATTTGAATTACGGTCATTAAATGGCTAGAAAATCACTTAAATGTCTTTAAAAGGTCAAACGACCCCTGAAATTTTCCAAATTTTCACATGATAGTTGTATTAGTGCACGTTAAACGTAAAACAAATTGAAGGCCGTAAGAGGAAGCTATCTCCCATTCGTCATCAAACATGCATTGTTCCCTCTCGAAACCACGCGCCTCCTAGTGAGTTGCTCCTGTTTGTGAGGGGTGTGTCCAAACTTTCATAAAACAGGCCAATTTTTTACCACATCATCTTGGTGGCATGATATTGCATGAAGCAAGGTTTCATGTTTTTCTGATCATTTTTTATTTTTTTTGGGATTAAAATGCCATGGCACTCCATGCATGTGTCCATGCCGTGAGACAAATATGTTTGAAAATTCCTTCCAATTTACTACACATGGAATTAACTCGCACACCAGTACACAAACATGATTTTTCAAACCGTTATGGTTAGCCGTTGCATGTAGATGTAGTTCAAATTTGAATTACGGTCATTTAATGGCTAGAAAATCACTTAAATGTCTTTAAAAGGTCAAATGACCCCTATAATTTTCCAAATTTTCACATGATGATTGTATTAGTGCACGTTAAACATAGAAAAAAATTGAAGGCCATAAGAGGTAGCTATCTCCCGTTCGTCATCAAACATGCATTGTTCCCTCTCGAAACCACGAGTCTCCTAGTGAGTTGCTCCTGTTTGTGAGGGGTGTGTGTTCAAAATTTCGTCAAACATGCCAATTTTTTTACCACATCATCTTGGTGGCATGACATTACATGAAGCAAGGTTTCGTGTTTTTCCAAACATTTTTTTTTGGAATTAAAATGCCATGGCACTCCATGCATGTGTCCATGTCGTGAGACCAATATGTTTGAAAATTTCGTCCAATTTACTACACATGGAACTAACTCACACACAAGTACACAAACATGATTTTTCAAATCGTTATGGTTAGCCGTTGCATGTAGATGTAGTTCAAATTTGAATTACGGTCATTAAATGGCTAGAAAATCACTTAAATGTCTTTAAAAGGTCAAATGACCCCTGAAATTTTCCAAATTTTCACAAGACAGTTCTATTAGTGCACGTTAAACGTAAAAAAACTGAAGGCCATAAGAGGAAGTTATCTCATGTTCGTCATCAAACATGCATTGTTCCCTCTCGGAACCACAAGCCACGTAGTGAGTTGCTCCTGTTTGTGAGGGGTGTGTGTCCAAACTTCCGTTAAACAAGACAATTTTTTTACCACATCATCTTGGTGGCATGACATTACATGAAGCAAGGTTTTATGTTTTTCTGATCATTTTTTATTTTTTGGAATTAAAATGCCATAGCACTCCATGCATGTGTCCATGCCGTGAGACCAATATGTTTGAAAATTCCTTCCAACTTACTACACATGGAATTAACCCGCACACAAGTACACAAATATGAGTTTTCAAGCCATTATGGTTAGCTGTTGCATGAAGATGTAGTTCAAATTTGAATTACGGTCATTAAATGGCTAGAAAATTACTTAAATGTCTTTAAAAGTTCAAATGACCCCTAGAATTCTCCAATTTTTCACATGATAGTTGTATTAGTGCACGTTAAACGTAGAAAAAATGTGAAGGCCGTCAGAGGAAGCAATCTCCCATTCGTCATCAAACATGCATTGTTCGCTCTCGGAACCACGAGCCTTCTAGTGAGTTGCTCTGGTTTGTGAGGGATGCGTGTCCAAACTTTTGTCAAACAGGCCAATTTTTTTACCACATCATCTTGGTGGCATGACATTACATGAAGCAAGGTTTCATGTTTTTCTGATCATTTTTTAATTTTTTGGAATTAAAATGCCATGGCACTCCATGCATGTGTCCATGCCGTGAGACCAATATGTTTGAAAATTCATTCTAATTTACTGCACATGGAATTAACTCGCACACATGTACACAAATATGATTTTCAAAGCGTTATGGTTAGCCATTGCATGTAGATGTAGTTCAAATTTGAATTACGGTCATTAAATGGCTAGAAAATCACTTAAATGTTTTTAAAAGGTCAAATGACCCCTAAAATTTCCATATTTTCACATGACAGTTGTATTAGTGCATGTTAAACGTACAAAAAAATTGAAGGCCATAAGAGGAAGCTATCTCCCGTTCGTCATCAAACATGCATTGTTCCCTCTCGGAACCATGAGCCTTCTAGTGAGTTGCTCCGATTTGTGAGGGGTGTGTATCCAAACTTTCGTCAAACAAGCCATTTTTTACCACATCATTTTGGTGGCATGACATTACATCAAGCAAAGTTTCATGTGTTTCCGATCATTTTTTAATTTTTTGGAATTAAAATGCCATGGCACTCCATGCATGTGTCCATGCCGTGAGACCAATATGTTTGAAAATTCCTTTTAATTTACAACACATGGAATTAACTTGCACACAAGTACACAAATATGATTTTCCAAACCGTTATGGTTAGTTGTTGCATGTACATGTGGTTCAAACTTGTATTACGGTCATTAAATGGTTAGAAAATCACTTAAATGTCTTTAAAAGGTCAAATGACCCCTAAAATTTTCCAAATTTTCACATGATAGTTGTATTAGTGCACGTTAAATGTAGAAAAATATTTGAAGGTCGTAAGGGGAAGCTATGTCCTGTTCGTCATCAAACATGCATTGTTCCCTTTCGGAACCACGAGCCTTCTAGTGAGTTGCTTTGGTTTACGAGGGGTGTGTGTTCAAACTTTAGTCAAACATGCCAAAAAAATTACCACATCATCTGCGTTGCATGACATTACATCAAGCAAGGTTTCATGTGTTTTTGATCTTTTTAATTTTGGAATTTAAATGCCATGGCACTCCATGCTTAATTGTGTCATAGTCGTTAGACCGATATGTTTGAAAATTCCTACCAATTTACTGCACATGGAATTAAATCGCACATAAGTACACAAAATATGACTTTTCAAACTTTAATGGTTAGCTGTTGCATGTACATGTAGTTCAAATTTGAATTACAATCATTAAATTGCTAGAAAATCACTTAAATGTCTTAAAAGGTCAAATTACCCCTAAAATTTTCCAAAATTTGACATGACAGTTGTATTAGTACTACAAATTTGCTTATACATTTAAAACACCATCCATTGCCAGTTTACTCCAAATTCGTCTTTCACAGCTAATACAAAATTTCAACAACATCACACAAAGTTTTTTGTAGGAACCGTTTGCGATGAAAATTTCTGGGTCTATTTGAGTCTTCCTCCTTAAGCTTCGCCGACTCGTCTGCTCTAGTGCCGATAACCCCTGAATCCATGAATCTCGATCCCCATTCCTGCACCCCCTTCTTGTAAAGATGACGCCGTGGAAACGCTTCGTGAAGGCCCGTACAATGGTTGCGTCCTCCCCGAGCACCGCCGCCTGCGCCGAGAGCGCGTCTGCCTATGCCGAGAGTGCCACCGCATCCGCATTGAGCGCGGCTGCATCCGCCAAGAGGGACTCCACGGCAGGCGACATGGCAGCTGCAGCAGCCCAGATGGCTGCAGCTGCTGTTGCGACGGTGGCTGGAAACACTAAGAGCGCTCGAGCTTCCATCCGTGCCGCCGATGTCGCCCTGGCCCGGGTCGAGGCCATCCACGCCAAGATCGAGGACGCACACACCAATATATTCTAGGCCACCTCGGAATCTAGCATGCAACCCATGTCCGAAAAGGCTGTGGTGGCCATGGAGCACCTGCTTCCTCATGAGATCGTCGAGCGGGAGCTGGAGGTGTAGGAGGCGGCGGAGATCGAGGAGCGCTAGGAGGAGGAATTGCGCGTGGCCGAGGTCGAGGTAGAGAAGAATCTGTCTGTCAAGGAATCGGCGGTGGAGTACCAACGCGACCTCTGGCACAGCCAGTAGTACAAGTACTACAACCTTGAGGGCGGCACTGAGGACGAGGACGAGAATGAGGACGAGGACGAGGACGCGGTCGACTTCAGCAGGGGTGAGGGAGTCCTGGACTAGGGGGTGTCCGGATAGCCGAACTATCATCATTGGCCGGACTCCAAGACTATGAAGATACAATATTGAAGACTTCGTCCCGTGTCCGGATGAGACTTTCCTTGGCGTGGAAGGCAAGCTTGGCGATATGGATATGTAGATCTCCTACCATTGTAACCGACTACTGTAACCCTAGCCCTCTCCGGTGTCTATATAAACCGGAGGGTTTTAGTCCGTGGGGACTAACAACAATCATACCATAGGCTAGCTTCTAGGGTTTAGCCTCCTTGATCTCGTGGTAGATCTACTCTTGTACTACCCATATCATCAATATCAATCAAGCGGGAGTAGGGTTTTACCTCCATCGAGAGGGCCCGAACCAGGTAAAAACATCGTGTCCCTTGTCTCCTGTTACCATATGCCTAGACGCTGATTCGGGACCCCTACCCGAGATCCGCGGTTTTGACACCGACATTGGTGCTTTCATTGAGAGTTAAATGCATGCTGCCGCAATCAGGAAGGATGCCTCGTCCCGTCTTTAAAGACAGCACCATTGCCAAAGGAGCTTTGGCCATCGGCCAAACTATCCGGCTAGGCGGTTTTCTTATGACCGCCTATTTGGCCGCCTCGCCAACGATGACCTCTCGGGTCATCAAAAGCGATCTCCACGTCAACTCGGAATTTGCCGAGCAGCTAGATCTGATGGAGCTCTCCTCCTTAAACAAGCTCTTGGATCGCATCGCCGCCCTAGGAGTCACCACAGACTACGATCAGATTGGGCTTAAAACCGATCTGAGAGAGATCAACTCTCCCCAGGCTTCCCACCATGTTGCTGTGGTGGAGGAACAGCATGGCGACTCTTCTCCTACATTAAGGACAAGCTATGTCCGAATTCCTGACCCCTCCATGCGGAATTCCCGAGGAGGGACGGACGTCAACCAAGCACTGAACCTAAAGTCAGGCAGCGGGCCAGTTTTGTCGGACAACATCCAACAACCCAAGCTTCCAAGTTCGGAAACTTTTCGGCCCTTGAGTCTTAGATTGGACGGGGTTCCGAATGTAATTCCACCCGCCCACCCGAACACAAGCGATCTATCTCGAATCCGGCAAGAGCCCATCAAAGCAATTACATCATTCTTGGGCGATTCCTCCTGGTTATGGACAGGATAAAGGACTGTCGTGAGGAAAGCGCAATCTCAATCTTCTGCAACAATTGCACGGACAAGGGAATCATGAACTCCATAAGTCATCGTGAAATTACACGCTTCGCCAACTTGGTGTCCATAGTACGAAAGTACTGTGCGATGGAGAGTGCCTGGAAAACCGAAACCAAATTTTGGGACAATCCGGCTCCAAACACAACCTTAGTCCGAAATAAAAGGGTGCATCATATTCAGGCACCTGGGTTAAAAACCAAAAAGCAAAAAACCCCTAAAGGGCACGGAACCGTACTGGAGGGATGGCTCAGCGGACCCTGCAAAATCCATAGTACAGAGGGCGCCACTCCAACACATAGCCTTCAAGCATGTTGGATACTACGGCAGGTGGCCAAAAGTGGCGAAGAGCTTCTAGCCCAGAGAACCAGCCCAGAGTACCAAGACGGTATTAATAGTCTTGAGACTTTCGCATCAAATAATATCGGAAGCGAACACTCCGCAGCCTCGCCAAGTCTACCAAGTAGCAACAATAAATCCATGGAGCAACACGGCCATTAACTTTAACGTCGATTGAACCTAAATTCGAACAGCCCGAGCACCGGCCGCATTGGTCCTCGATCCGATGAGTGGGCGACTTTCGCCTTACTAAGGTACTCATGGATGGCGGCAATGATTAAACCTCATCTACGAGGAAACCCTTGAAAAATGGAAATAGGCGGAGCAGCGTTGGCGAAGCAGCACAACCTTTAGAGGAATAATCCTAGTCGGGAAGCACGCTGCAGGAAAAATTACTTTGGATGTGGTGTTCGCTCACGGACAATTACAGGTCCGAGGAGGTCACGTTCCAAGTGGCCCCGTTCAGCAGCGGATATCACGCTTTATTAGGGCGAGAGGCATTCACAATTTTTCAAGCTATACCCCATTACGGGTACATGAAGCTCAAAATGCCCGGGCCCAACGGAATCATCACTCTTGTTAGTGATCCGGACATAGCACTCCGCGCCGAAAATAAGACAGCCGCACTAGCCCTAGAGGCACTATCCGAAGCCCTAGCGGCCGAGGAACTCACTGCGCTGCGCTCCATGGTGAACAGGAACGATGTGATACTCGATAAGAGATCCAAGTCCACCTCTTTTAAGCCAGCGGACGAAATAGTCAAATTCCAAGTCCATTTAACGGACCCCACAAAGACGGCCTCCATTGGGGCACAATGAAACCCTGATGTAGACGCCGCACTACGAGAATTCCTTCGGGAAAATTGGGACATCTTTGCCTGGCACCCTTCAGACATGCCAGGAATCCCACGCAGGTTGGCAGAGCACAGCCTAAATATCCTAAAAGGATTCAAGCCAGTCAAACAGGCTCTTCGGCGATTTTCCGAACCCAAAAGACAGGCAATGGGAGAGGAGCTAGCCAAACTATTAGAAGCCGGATTCATCAGAGACATAAAACATCCGGACTGGCTAGCAAACCTGGTAATGGTACCAAAGAAGGACAAATCCTGGCGCCTGTGTGTCGATTTCAAGGACCTTAACAAGGCTTGTCCAAAGGATCCTTTCCCCCTTCCCCGCATCGATCAAATTATCGATGCTACCGTAGGGCACGATTCATTGTGCTTCCTCGACACATACTCCGGATACCATCAAATCAAGATGGCGGAGCCAGACCAAGCCACAACGGCATTCATTACTCCATACAGACCATTCTGCTTCAACACAATGCCCTTCGGGCTCAAAAACGCCGACGCAACATATCAGCGCATGATTCAGACATGTCTGGCAACCCAGATCGGCAAAACAGTGGAGGCATACGTAGACGATGTGGTCGTCAAGTCTAAACATGTCGAAACTCTAGTAGACGATTTGAGGCTCACATTTGACAACCTCCGAGCATATGACATTAAGCTCAAACCGGAAAAATGCATTTTCGGCGAACCAGCCGGAAAGCTCTTGGGCTTCATTGTATCCAGTAGAGGAATTGAAGCAAACCCAGCCAAGATCCGAGCTCTGTCACAATTGGATATCCCAAAGGACCTCAAGCAAATACAAAAATTGACGGGATGCGTGGCGGCTCTAAGCCGCTTCATCTCCCGCTTGGGAGAAAAGGCATTACCCCTTTATCGCCTCCTCCGGCGCACTGAACACTTCGAATGGATGGATGCCGCCACGACCGGACTCGAAGAAATAAAGGCCATATTGGCAACAAACCCGGTCCTGGCCGCGCCCAACTTGGGTGAACCAATGTTATTATATATCGCGGCAACACATCAAGTTGTAAGCGCGGTGCTCGTCGTCGAACGAGAAACGGAAGGACACAAATTCCCTCTTCAAAAACCAGTGTACTACGTATCCACTGTTCTAACTCCATGCAAGTCCCGGTATCCACATTATCAAAAGATAGCGTACGTGGTGTTCATGGCATCCCGGAAGCTGCGACACTACTTTCAAGAGTGTTCGATAACAGTAGCCTCCGAAGTACCTCTTAACGACATTATAAACAACCGCGACGCGACCGACAGGATTGCAAAATGGGCCATTGAGCTCCTACCATTCAACATAACCTACAAACCACGGCGAGCTATCAAGTCGCAAGTTTTGGCCGACTTCATCACTGAATGGACCGAAGCCGAACTCCCTAAAGAGTACGGCGCATACTCCAATTGGATCATGCACTTCGACGGCTCCAAAATGTTGGCCGGCCTGGGGCTGGCGTCGTCCTGACGTCCCCAACCGGAGACACAGTCCAATACGTACTCCATATAATGTACACGGACTCCAACAATGCAACCGAATACGAGGCCCTTTTACATGGTCTCCAGATGGCAATCTCCATGGGCATTCAACGCCTAGAGGTCCGCGGGGATTCAAACCTTGCAATATCCCAAGTAAATGGAGACTTTCACGCCAAGGATCCGAAAATGGCAGCCTACCATAATGCTGTCTTAAAAATGTCAGCTCGGTTCGAAGGACTCGAATTCCACCATATAGCCCGAGATAATAACTAGGCGACCGACGTGTTGGCACGCATCGGTGCAAAGCGCGACGCCGTCCCCCCCAACATCTTCCTGGAGCGGCTTTTCAAGCCATCTGTATTATGGGAAGGGGAGTTCGGAAACAACAACCCAAAACCAACCGCACCGCCCAACACCGAACACTCTGACACAATCGGTGGCTCTGCCAATGAAATAACACCTTCAGCCCATGAAATAATGGCAGTCATTGCCCCGTGGATGGAACCATTCCTAGCCTACTTAATCAGGGAGGAACTTCCCGAAGACCAAAACAAGGCCCGCTGCATAGTACGATGATCTTAAGCCTACAAGGTCCATGAGGGAGAGCTTTATAAGAAAAGCACAACCGGAGTCCTTCAAAGGTGCATCTCCGAAGAGGAAGGGCGAAAACTTCTGGCTGAAATTCACGCCGGACTCGGCGGGCACCACGCCGCAGCCCGGGCCCTTGTAGGCAAGGCCTTCCGTACAGGATTTTATTGGCTGACGGCCCGGGCAGATGCTCAGGACTTAGTCCAACGATGCGTCGGTTGCCAACTCTTTGCTAATCAAAGCCACATGCCACCCAACACCCTCAAAACTATACCCATCACCTGACCGTTTGCGGTCTGGGGGCTTGACATGGTTGGATACCTTAAAGGGGGAACCCACAAGCAAAAATACCTATTGGTCATGGTGGACAAATTCACCAAATGGATAGAGGCCAAGCCAGTTAAAACGGCCGAATCCGGACCTGTGATAGACTTCATATCTGGGGTAGTACACCGTTACGGCGTCCCCCATAGCATCATCACTGATAACGACACGAACTTCACAGCCGACGAGGTTAAACTCTGGTGCAAAAACATGGGCATCAAGCTCGACCACACTTCAGTCTATCACCCTCAAACTAACGGTCAAGTCGAACGAGCAAACGGTCTAATCATGAGCGGCATCAAACCCAGACTAGTGCGGCCCCTTAAGGAATCTAACACGCACTGGGTAGAGGAGCTCGACTCCGTACTCTGGGGGCTGCGGACCACGCCAAACTGCACTACCGGATTCACACCATTTTTTATGGTATACGGCGCAGAGGCAATTTTGCCCTGCGACATAATTCATGACTCACCTCGCGTGCGCATGTACGAAGAAAGAGAAGCCGAGCTGGATCGTCAGGATAATTTGGACGCCTTAGAAGAGGAGCGTGACATGGCAAAAGCTCGTTCTGCATTCTATCAACAGCAGGCTCGAAGATATCAAAGCAGAGAAGTACAGGCCAAAACTTACAATGTTGGCGAACTAGTTCTCGCTCACGGACAAGAAAAGGACAAGCTCAAGCCCAAATGGGAAGGTCCCTTCATCATCGACCAGGTCCTGACCGGCGGAGCGTACCGTCTGCGAAATGCATCGGATAACCGACTCGAGCCAAATCCATGGAACGCAGCCCGTCTCTGCAGATTCTACGCCTAGCGCCGGACTCTGAGTTCGTCTCCCTCCCCCGTCTATATTTTATACTTTAACTGTCTTTTATTTTCCCCCTCTCTTTTTTTCCTTTTTTCTTCTCTCACGGGCCCTCGGTGGCTCGTCTGCGCATTGTTCGCACACACTTGACGTGCTATCCGCACTCATTATACCTGGGGGCTTCTTTAACAGAAGCTTATTTATATGGGCCTTATACCCAACACATGCGGTACACTTCCGCGTGCATCTTTTATTCACCATTATATGCATCGATATGACTTTTGGCCAAGCTGGGTTGCCTGGCTCCTGTGCTTACCCCCTACGTTCCCGATTGTTCGGCTAGGAGGTAAAGGGAGCACCTCTGCGATTGTTACTACCGGGTCCGTCGGATGTGTACCTCAGACTGGGTGAAGCCGAAAGCTAGCGTTCTTAAGGGAATATTCGGTTGGTGAATTGAAAGATGATTTCTTACCTATTTATTTATCTGCCCCCAGATGCTTTCCTGCTTTTTTTGCAGTCCGGACATGCACTTTAGGGCATGCCTCCCAGGGAAAGGAACCCCTAACAGAACTATTCTCCATGGAAGATGTTTCTTACTAACCATGTAATATAACATAACTAGTTGGGCACTTGTCTGATAAAGCACTAATGACCCCTACGCCTGGTCTCCACGCATGCCCCGGTTTTTATATAACCATGAGGGTATTCGGACACACTCCGGACTATCGGGTCCTGAGGTTGAAGCGAAAAGGTCCGCAATGACAAACGATCTACAATCCGGCTAGAAGGCATTTTTCATGTCATTTCAAATTACATAGGCAAGCTGACTGATGGTATTCCTCTTCGATACCATCTAATAAACTGTCTAGTTTACGGTCCCGCTGTGAATACTTTGCGGCCAACTCTACTTGGTCGTACACTAAGCTCACAGGGATCTCCTTTCCATCAGGCCCCACAGGTCTGACCTCGGCCATGTGGTTGGGGTCAGCCTTCGCATACCGTGTCTTCACCATAGCCCAGGCCTCCCTGGCGCCTTGACGGTAGGCCGATATCTTCCACAACCGGAAGCACCGCCGCGCTCCCTGAAGCTTCTCCGCAAGCTCTCCAAGACCTTCGGGCAAGGACACGGAAGGCCACAAGGCCTGGGCGACTCTGCTCATCACCTGCCGAACACGTACGTGCAGTTGCAGCAGCTCGGGAAGTAGGTCACCCGTTGAACCGGGCATTTCCTCCACAGGACGACCTGTGAGCACGCCTACAAACACATTTCTGTCAATCGACTTCCTCGCCAAACTCTTCTTTTTTTAAAAAAAGTTTGCTCAAGCACTTACTATAAATGCCGCGGCGAAGCCGCCGATTCTCCTTCACGGAGTCAGACAGCCGGGCCCGAACATCTTTTAGTTCCTCGCCCAGCTGGGTGTTGGCATCTTGGAGTTTGTTCCTCTCTTGCTGCACCCTCATAAGCACCTTCTCGCCGGCCTTCAGCTAGCGTAGTAGCTGTTGCTTGTCCGGATCTGGTCCGGCGCCATCTGCAATATTATTGTCAGACTTATACACACGCCGCACTTCACAAACTACTTATCTTTTGAAGTATGTATTACCAGAGGGGGTCTCTGTGGCTCCCCCTGTGGCGGCTAGTGCAGCCTCAAGTTGGGCCTTGCACTCTTGAAGCTCCTGGGACAGATGGGTATTCTTTTCTGAAAGATCCTGCAGAACAAATGATCCTTAAATCAGTTATTCTAACTATTTTAAGTCTCGGGGGCTACTAATATATATAAGTGGTTAAAATTCACTCACCCGTATGTCTTTCACATACTGCTCCGTGGCTCTGGTTAGACCATCTCGAGCGGCACGGAGGTGCGCATCTCCCGCATTAAAGGCACTCAATGCCTCCGGGGAGAAACACGCGTCAGGAAGAACTGTCCGGCGGCGCCTATGATTCATGGCGCTCTCCACCTCAGATCTGGTGGCGGACAGCCTGTCGGCATCCTCCGTTGGAGGAGCATCCGGCGCACGCCTTGTGTTCGCCTCCCCCTCCGAACCAGGCGTTGGAGCCTGGCTGGCGGAGGCTCGATTGACAACCTCTTTGGACACAGTCCGGCGAGCGCTCTTTCTCCTGGAAAAATCATGAGCGTTATATACCTCCCAGGAATCTTTCCTTTAAACACGGTGGTGTGTCATACCGTTGCGGCGACGTTTCGATTCACGCCGCACTCCTTTTCCGCCTGCTGGGCCGAGCTGCCCCTTGCTAGCCAGCCGCTGCGGGTTCGGCTTCCCGCCTCGAAGGCACCTCCTGTGAAACACCGTTGGTATATGGTGGTTAGAGATAAGCACGGATGAGTAATGGTATTAGGACTCCGGTCACAGTTACCTGGGAAACCGGAGATATTCCGGGGTAGTCGGCCGTAATGGCAACCAAAGCATTGTCAATGCTAAGTTGGTGGAACACCCCATCGATCAACTCCACCTGTACGTCCGGATCCTCTTCTGAGGCCGGATCAAGGGATCGTTCTGGATCCTCGGGTTGTGGAGTCAGGCTGTGTATGTCCTCTACGTCCCGGCGCAGTTCCTGCATCAAAATCACAAAGTGAGACACTTAACTTTGGGAATATGGATCGGATAGATAAACGTCCGCTTACCCAGCTCCGAGGGTTATTCATGGAAAACCCATTCAATGGACTAGCACGGAGGAAGTCCTTCTTCTCCCCTTTGTACAGGCCGGACAGTATCTTCACCAGATCGGCGACCGATCCTGGCCCCTTGCGGCCATGGCGGGTGGCATCATCCTCCCCGTTGAAATCCCACATGGGGTGGCCCCTATACTGGAGCGGCTGCACCCCCCGCATAATGCATGTGGCCATGACCCCAATCATGGTCAATCCGGAATGAGCCAATAACCTTATTCGGCCCATCAAATATTAGACGTCCCTATCATTCTCCCGTTGAGGGCTCCGCGGGCGCCAACTCAGGCGTTTCTTCAAAGGAGCGTTGCTGAACTCCCGGAGGCCGATCCGTACTGGGTCCGGTAGCGGGGCATCCTCCATATAAAACCATTCCGAAGGCTAGTCTTCGGACGCCTTCTTCGGGGTTCGGATAGATATCCGGTCCCGGCGATGCGCCATATTTCGGCTCCGCCCACTTGATATATCGACCCCTCATGAGAACGGGGTACGAGGCAAAACAATCTCTTCCACATCGCAAAATGGGCCTCGACGCCCAAGAATAGCTTGCAAAGGGCCACGAAGCCCGCGATGTGTAGGATGGAGGCAGGCATAAGGTGGTGAAGCTGGAGCCCATAGAACTCCAGGAGCCCCCGGAGAAACGGATGTATGGGAAATCCGATTCCCCTTATTAGATAAGGGACGAAGCATACCCGCTCTCCTTTGGAGGGATTGGGGACGCTCTCCGCCTACTTTCCGCCCTTGTAGGTGGCGAGTCCGGCTCGAATCGGAACCATAAAGGCTAGTGGAAGATATCCCTCTGCTTGGAGCGTCACTAGCTTGCTATGCAGGACTGAACATCCCCCCCAATCTACTGGCTGAGGGCTGGGAGCGCGAGAGGAGGAGCCGCGTCGACTGTCCATGATGGAGTGGATTTTTGTCAGAGGCGCTTCGATGAATACTCGCGGAAGGAGGATGGTGTGATTCAAATCTAGATCCTCGCCTCTCTTATAGCCAGCCTATTCGCGCAGCTAGGGGGTAAAGTGTAAAAATACCCTGGCTTTTCGCATTCGTACGACACGTGGAAGAGGGCCATTATTGGACGTGGAAGCCAAGAAGCGCAACATTTATAAGGAAGCCGGACACCATTTGGCAAGCACATGGAATTTGGAGGAGAACCCGCCTTGCAATGCCGAAGACAACATGCGCGTCGGACTCGTCGTCATTGAAGCCTAGTTCAGGGGCTACTGAGGGAGTCCTGGACTAGGGGGTGTCCGGATAGCCGAACTATCATCATTGGCCGGACTCCAAGACTATGAAGATACAAGATTGAAGACTTCGTCCCGTGTCCGGATGGGACTTTCCTTGGCGTGGAAGGCAAGCTTGGCGATACAGATATGTAGATCTCCTACCATTGTAACCGACTCTGTGTAACCCTAGCCCTCTCCGGTGTCTATATAAACTGGAGGGTTTTAGTCCATAGGACGAACAACAATCATACCATAGGCTAGCTTCTAGGGTTTAGCCTCCTTGATCTCGTGGTAGATCTACTCTTGTACTACCCATATCATCAATATAATTCAAGCAGGAGTAGGGTTTTACCTCCATCGAGAGGGCCCGAACCTGGGTAAAAACATCGTGTCCCTTGTCTCCTGTTACCATCCGCCTAGACGCACAGTTCGGACCCCCTACCCGAGATCCGCCGGTTTTGACACCGACAAGGGGGGACGCAGAATCCACCAACGGCGGCATGTGCCTAGACAAGTCATCGACGTCTCATCTCACACTGGCGATGCATAGGCCGGCGCGGCGGCAGATTTGTTAAAATTATGCATACTTAGGCTTTTTTTTAATGTTGATCTTTTGTTAGAGCAATGTTTAGGTCAACTGGCTTTGTTTAATTACTAAAATTGCCCGTTTCAGTAAGTGTGGTCTGTGTGTTGTACGCTCTTTTGTGTGCCCAACTTAGCAAGTGATGTTAAACTATGCAATGACGTACCCGGGGAAATATCCACCAAAAATTGAATTATCAAATTCATTCCATTCGCGTAAAGCAGAAGAATCATTTGTGATGCACACAATCATTCAAAGTGAATGGTGTCCGGCGGCACCGCGCGCAAAGTTTCCCTCCGTATTTCAAATTTTTAGGCCTACCGACGAAATATCTACCCCCTTCCCCGCCCCCTTTTCTCCCTGACCACAAGTCACATTTCCCATGTTTCCTCCTTCCTTCCTAAGCTATATCCGCTTCCTCGCTTGCTTCCTCGCTCTCGCCGTCTCGCATCCTACTGTCGGGGTCACCATGGTCTTCTTCAAAGACTTCTCTAGTGGTTCCTCCTCCAACGACGACTCCTTCACCACCCGGGTATGCCTTTATTCTCTCTCTCGGTCTATGACTTGGAATGAAGGATTTTAACCCTGTGGTCAATTTGAGTCATTTCTTCCTCTTGAAGCTCCCTAGGACCATCAGTTGCAACGAATGGAGCGGGGTGGTTGAAGATCTGTCTTCTCGTTATCACCATCAATCTCCATGCGTGAAGCTAGTTGCATTTGAATATGTGGACAGTGGGAGGAAGTCTCTGGCATGTGCAGAGAAGGTTAGACCCTCTTTCGTTGTTACAAATCATTTGTTAGATGCCATTTAGACACTGTCACAGCCCCAACCCATTCATACCACACCTTCAACCAAACGCATCCTAAGACAGTGTCACTGTTTGTACCTAGTATCTAAAAATGTTGTCATCTCATCAGCGGTGCCATTAGAAAATTATTTGGCACCGCTTCAGCAGTTTGTGCGGCCAACTTTGGTCCACACATCCGAGCAGCCAAGCAGTAAAATACTAAATCTTTATGGCACGAAGGAACTGGACATCAGAGCAACTAGGTGCTCCGGAGTCTGGGTCCCTGATTTTTTCTGCTGCATCGGCTCGCCAATGCAGGGCACCGATGCGAGATGTAGCAACAATTGTCTTTACACCGGTTTTGGCATACATAGTGGACGGTCTTAGTGCTATTAGTTCTATGTTACTAAATTTGTGCATGTACACACCTATTAGTATCAATTTGTTGTCATCCAAACACTGGCGCTATGCTATTGCAGTTATATTTACTTTCCTCATAAAATTTTCAATTTGTTATTTATAGTACATGAGTAAGAAATTGTAGCGTTGTTTTAGTTAATTATAGCTTCTGATGTTTTAGAATTTTGTTGTTCTCTCAGTAGCAATTAATTCATTTGCAAATTGATCTTTTTGAGAAGATATGTCATAATTAACATGTTTCTTCAGTTTTTCAAAATAATTACTGGTGATTTTCTATGTTGCTATAAACACATTTCCCCTTCAATTGTTACTGATCTAGTTTTAAATATTATAGGATGAACGGAAGTGTTCTTACTTGGAGTGGGTTGATCAAGAGTGGCCACAGTCTTTGAAGATGTGCCTAGCAAAGCTCTGGAGCATGTATGAGGAAGAGAACGGAGGTAGGTTTAGAGAAAGTGTTTTCAACGCTAAAGAATATTTGAAGATGCGGGATAAAAAGAGGATGGTGGAGAATGAGCTCATATTTTTTAAATCAGACTTTGCTAAGATGGTGTTGGCGAAGGAGGAGGCACTTTCCCAGTTAGCCAGTGCAAAACAGGTTCTTACTAAACTAAAAGCAGAGGTGGATAAAACAAGCCTGGATGATCTCGATTAGGGAAATGAATATATTGTTCTAATATTGTTCTTATGAAGTTGAACTAGTTATATGCTATATTGTGTTGTTTTCAGGTAGCTATCATACTGCGATGTTAAAGTATATTTATGTGCCTGATATGAAATTCGCAAACAGCTGTTCGATGTGAAATATGAATTTGCGTAATACTGGAATTATTAATTGTAAACTAATAAACCTGTTGAATGGGTCATGGAACTTTGCAAACGGTTCTAGCAGTAAAAGCGCTTGTGATGGATAGCCCAATGCCACACAGTTTTCTTCACCAAATCATGTGTGATGTAGTTGATAAAAGCAAACGGTTAACCAAGGCAGAGCGTGTGTGATAGTTACACCTATCACACACGAGCCTATACATAAACATGTGTGAGATGTACATACAAACGGAAACGTTTTCCCTGGATTGACTGTGTGGGATGTACATACGAACGGAAACGTTTTCCCTGGATTGACTATGTGGGATGTACATAAGAACGGAAATGTATTCCTTGGATTGACTATGTGTGATATACATACGAACGGAAATGTTTTTCTAGGATTCACCGTGTGGGATGTACATACGAATGGAAAAGATTGGGTTTCGATGCCTCGCCCGATCGCACACGAGCTCATTTTGCCCCAGCCTGTGTGCCAGGAGGGCCTATCCCTGACGGTTTCTGGGTCGTGTGGGAAGGACCCCCTTATCGCCGACATTCACTTGGCGACGGTTCAAAATGCCATCACAGAAATGGGTTAAAAACCGTGTGTATAGCACCTTGCTGTACCAGTGACATACTCAACCATCATATAGTCTTCTATGATTGCTAACACTCACCGCATAAACATGAGCAAAACATTTCAACCGGACACATAGAAAGATAGGGGCTTATAGTTTCGCCTCCTAACATACTCACCTCGAGGGTGATGTCAACAATAATAACTCATGCTACCCATATCCAACTGGATATATGTGCCTAGATCTTTCCTCACCACATGATGCTTGCCAGAAGAGAAAATAAAAAGGAATGGAGAGAAGAACTTCTCTTGGATAAAAGTAAATACATAGAAGTAAAAGATAGGCCATTCGCAGAGGGAAGCAGAGGTTGCCATGCGCTTTTTGTTTGTATGCTCAATCCCTTAGTGCAAAAGAACGTCACTTTATATTGCCCCTTATGATAGCAACCTTCATTATGCAGTTTGTCGCTTTTATTCTTTGCCATCACAAGTTCGTACAACGCTCAATTTTCTCTTACACTAAATGATCTAACACTTTTAAAGCAATTTTTATTGCCTTATTGCACCGATGAAACTTACTTGAAGGATCTTACTCAATCCTTAGGTAGGTATGGTGGACTCTTCAAAATAAGATTTGGGTTTAAGGGTTTTTCGATGCACAAGTAGTATCTCTACTTAGTGCGGAATTTTTGGCTAGCGAAGATGGGGGAAAGCACCACGTGTTGAAGGATCTATGACTATATAACTTCTATGTGAATATGAGCAAACATAAATCATTACGTTGTCTTCGTTGTCCAACGTCAACAATTTTGGCCTATAATATTTTGATGGGGGCTCACAATCACAAAAGATGTCCAAGATAGTATATTTGCATGTGAATCTTTTCTTCCCTTATTAATTCTTTGATGAATTGCACCATTGACCAATGCTATGTTTGTCAATCTCCAATAAAATTTTCTACTTATACTATTCCTTATGTGATGTCATTACTTATCATAAGATTAGCATATGATCTTTTTCATTTATTTCCTTTCTTTTTATTGAACATGAAAGTAAAGAAAACCAAACTCAAACTACACTTTATTATATATCTCGCACACGATTACAAAGATAGATCACTGAGCAAACTCTTGAAAAGAAAGGATCGAACTAAACTTTTATTCATCTAAAGGAAAAGATAACTATGGACCGAACTAAGGTAAGTAAAGGCAAAAGATAGTGGAAGTGATACAATACCGGGGCACCTTCCTCAAGCTTGGCACAAGCCAAGGGGAGTGCCCATACCCGATACTCAATTTCTTTTGGTGATGAAGACGGAGGTAGTGGTGATGAAGTGGTAGCGATCTTGTCCTCGGGTTTCCATGGCAGAGGCTCACCATCATAAGAGGAGGAGCGAGTCCCACGGGTCCTGCAACTGGCAGCCAAACTTATACCTTTAAACCTTGCCTCATATTCAAAGACATGGTTTTGAAGGTCGTGGATCTGGCTCTAGAGGAAGTTGATTTGCTCATTGAAGGTGAAGACGATGTCCTTCATGGACTTGCCATCTACCTTGAGATCACGGGTGTAGTCCGCGATCATGAGGTGATTGGTATTGAGTCCACGTTCCACCATCCCCTTGCACCAGAAGACTTCTTGCTCCATAGCTTCAAGCCTAGCCTCCACGGATCCAGTCCCCTTGGGGCCTTGAACATCGCGGATGTGGACCAGCCCCTCACGCATATGGATAGCTTGAGGTTGCTGCATCACCTCCTGCAAATATGGGTTGATGACATTCTCAAAGAACTTGTCCTTGGAGAAGCTTGAAGCGGCCATGGTGGATTAGATCTGTCAGAAAACAGCAAGAAGAGAAACCAGAATATTTCTCCATGATACGGAGGTCAATAGGTTTGGGGGGGTATATAAAGATTTTTTATCTTGGGAAACATGCAAACCGAAGAAAAACAGAGTCCGGAAGGTACCCGAGGTGGGCACAACCCACCTGAGTGCGCCTGGCGCCCTGGTGTCTTGTGCCCACCAAGGGTGCCTTCCTAGTTGTTTCTTATTTTCCTAATTTTTTTTCATTCCAAAATGGATATAAAATATTTTTGCGCATTTTCTGGTGTTCGTTTAATTACGGTATCACGTACCTCCCTTTTTCACGATTTTAGAGTGTTCCGGAAGGTTTGTTTTATATGTTCTTCCGGTTTCATAGTTTGGATAATATTGCTTTCAACATTACTGGGCCTGTCGTGGTTCTAAGTCTGACAGTAGAGTGGGGTACGTATGGAGAGGCAAGGTCCTAGCTATGGAGAGGTTGTAAACACAAGCGATGTACGAGTTCAGGCCCTTCTCGGAGGAAGTAAAAGCCCTACGTCTCAGAGCCCGGAGGCGGTCGAGTGGATTATGTGTATATGAGTTACAGGGGTGCGAACCCTTCTGCCTGTGGAGGGGGGTGGCTTATATAGAGTGCACCAGGAGGTGACAGCGGTCGAGTTTGAAGAGTATAAGCAAAGCGCAGATCCGAGTGATTTGCTGCGATTCAAGAAACCCGCCACAGAATCTGCATTTCAGTCGTCCGGTGAGACGAAGCCTGTCCACATTCACCCGACCGACCCCAATGCAGCACCGACCCACATCTCCACAACACTCGACCCGAAATAGGAAGAAGCGCTCATCCAGTTCCTCCGTGAGAACTGGGACATTTTTGCATGGAAGCCAGCTGACATGCCAGGTGTTCCCAGGGGACTGGCTGAGCATCGTCTTAGAGTCGACTCATCAGCAAAGCCAGTTAAAGAGCATCTTCGGCGGTCCGCCGTCCAGAAGAGAAAGGCTATTGGTGAGGAAGTGGCTCGACTGTTGGCGGCAGGATTTATCCGAGAGATATACCACTCCGAGTGGCTCGCTAATGTTGTCATGGTCCCTAAGAAGGACAAATCACTCCGAATGTGCATTGATTTCAAGCACATCAATTGGGCCTGCCCGAAAGATCATTTTCCTCTCCCTCGCATAGATCAAATTATTGACTCGACCGCGGGATGCGAGAGATTGTCTTTCCTAGACGCCTATTCCGGGTACCACTAGATCCGTCTGTACGGACCCGATGAGATAAAAACAGCTTTCATCACTCCATTCGGGTGCTTCTGCTATATCACCATGCCATTCGGCCTCAAGAATGCTGGAGCCACATTTATGCGAATGATTCAGAAGTGTCTGCTCACTCAAATCAGTCGGAATGTGGAAGCGTATATGGATGATATCGTTGTCAAGTCGCGAAAAGGTTCCGACCTGCTCGCTGACCTCGCCGAAACATTTGCCAACCTCAGAAGGTATGATATCAAGCTCAATCCATCAAAGTGCACATTCGGAGTTCCTGGTGGCAAGTTACTCGGTTTTCTCGTTTCCGAGCGAGGGATCGACGCTAATCCAGAGAAGATCGGCACAATTCTCGAAAAGCATACTGTGCGAGTGCACGATGTCGAGCTTATTGGATGCTTGGGCGCATTAAGTCGATTCATCTCATGACTCGGTGAAAAGGCATTGCCTCTTTACCGATCGATGAAGAAGGCGAACAAGTTCGAGTGGACTCGAAGCGATGCAGCGTTTGCCGAGCTAAAAGCTCGCTCTCCACCCAGCCGGTGCTTGCTGCTCCAATCAGCAAAGAGCCTCTGTTGCTTTATATCACAGCCACAGGACAAGTCGTTAATACGATTGCTTACGGTCGGCGGGAAGAAGAAGGAAAAGTCTTCAAAGTTCAGCGCCCGATGTATTATTTGTGCGAAGTTTTGACTCCATCCAGCAGAGATACCCTCATTATCGAAGCTTGTGTATGGGATATACATGACCACGAAGAAGGTTGCCCATTATTTCTCGATCATTCCATCACGATCGTCGTGACGCTCCACTTTCGAGATTCTCGCACAACAGAGATGCAACTGGTCGAGTGGAGAAATGGGTGATTGAACTTCTTCCCTTGATATCAAGTTCGAGGCAAAGAAAGCCATTAAGTCTGTGCAATAGCTGATTTCCTCGCCGAGTGGATTGAACAGCAGAGCACCGACTAAGGTTCACTCGGAGCATTGGACCATGTTCTTTGATGGCTCTAAGATGTTGAATGGTTCCGTCTTTGGGGTTGTCTGGTTTCCCCGGAGGAGATAAACTCAGATATGTGCTCCAGATTCACTTTGATTCCTCCAACAATGAGGCGAGTATGAGGGCCTCTTATACGGATTCGCATGGCCATTTCACTCGGCGTCCGTCTCGATGGTCTATGGCGATTCAGATTTAGTGATCAACCAAGTGATGAAGGAGTGGGGCGTGAGAAGCCCAGCCATGATTGGATCTTGCAATGCAAATGAGGAAGCTGGAAAAGAAGTTTGAGGGGTTGGAGCTCCATCATATACCCCAACTGAACAATCAAGCAGCTGATGATCTAGCAAAGATAGGTTCCAAGAGAGAAGCCATTTCGAGTGGCGTGTTCTTGGAGCACATTCATACTCCGTCAGTTAAGGAAGACCCTTTCACTGAAGAAACCCCGCAACCCAAGAGTGCCACGGATCCAACTGAGGTAGAAGTCCCAGCAGTGGTCGACTTGGTTATGGAGATCTTGGTAGTCACACCCGACTGGACAATTCCCTATATCGTGTATATCCTGAGAAAAGAGCTCCCAGAGGATGAGGAAGAGGCTCGGCAGATCGTCCGTCGATCCAAAGCCTTTACCGTTATCAAAGGACAGTTGTACGAGAGCTTGATCGAGTTGGTCAAAAATGCATAACGCCAGAAGAAGGTCGAATCATTCTCAATGATATCCACTCGGGGACCTGTGGTCACCATGCGTCCTCTCGGACCATCGTGGCCAAAGCATACCGAGCCGGATTTTACTGGCCAAAGGCGAATGAGATGGCGAAAGAAATAGTGGACAAGTGTGAAGGATGTCAGTTCTACTCATATATGTCGCACAAGCCTGCGTCGGCTCTGAAGACCATTCCACTCGTCTGGCCTTTCGCAGTATGGGGGTTGGACATGGTCGGACCCTTGAGAACAGGTCGAAGTGGTTTCACGCATGTACTGGTGGCAGTCGACAAGTTCACCAAATGGATTGAGGCTAAGCCAATCAAGAGCCTTGACGCCGGTACTGCTGTTAGCTTCATCAGGGAACTGGTATTTAGATATGGAGTCCCGCACAACATCATTACAGATAATGGGTCGAACTTTGACTCGGAAGAATTCAGGGATTTCTGCAACTCTCAAGGCACACGAGTCGACTACGCTTCAGTCGCCCATCCGCAGTCGAATGGACAAGCAGAGCGAGCCAATGGCCTGATCCTCAAGGGATTGAAACCCCGACTGATGCGTGATCTCAAGCATGCGGCTGGAGCATGGGTCGACGAACTTCCCTCGGTGCTTTGGGGATTGCGGACCACACCCAATCGGTCGACCGGAAGAACTCCATTCTTCTTGGTCTACGGAGCTGAAGCAGTCTTGCCGAGTGACCTTCTTCACAATGCTCCTCGAGTTGAACTCTACAACGAAGCAGAAGCTGAGCAAGCGCGACAGGACGCAGTCGACCTTTTAGAGGAAGAAAGGGAGATGGCTCTGATCCGATCGACCATCTACCAACAAGACTTGCGTCGCTTCCACGCTAGAAATGTGAGGGGTCGAGCCTTCCAGGAAGGGGATTTAGTTCTCCGAGTGGATCAGCAGAAACAACACAAGCTTGCTCCTTCTTGGGAAGGACGCTTCATCGTCACCAAAGTTCTCCACAACGGGGCGTACCGTCTCTACAACGTCGAACACAATATCGACGAGCCCCGAGCTTGGAACGCGGAACTACTACACCCATTTTACACTTAAAGTTTTCACTCGGATGAGTTGTAATAAAGTACTTCTGTAGTTCATGGATTTCAAAATAATAGTGTCATAATTCCTCCATAATTTTTGTCACTTTTTATTTGTCCAATAAAATTTTCCCCTCAGTGGGTGACTTAGCCGCGAATCCATTCCGCCTAAGTTTGTAAAAATCCTTACCGAGTGGTGAGCTAGACTCCCACTCGGAGGCTTAGCTGCGAATCCGTTTCGCCTAAGTTTAAATAAAATCCTTAACCGAGTGGTGAGCCAGACTCCCACTCGGGGGCTTAGCTGCAGTCCAAGTACTCGCCTAAGTTATAAAAATCCTACCGAGTGGTAAGCCAGACTTCCACTCGGGGGCTTAGCTGCAGTCCAAGTACTCGCCTAAGTTATAAAAATCCTACCGAGTGGTAAGCCAGACTTCCACTCGGGGGCTTAGCTGCAGTCCAAGTACTCGCCTAAGTTATATAAATCCTACCGAGTGGCGAGCCAGACTCCCACTCGGGGGGCTTAGCTGCAGTTTAAACACTCGCCTAAGTACAATGTGCGCTCGCAAGGAGGACGAGGTGCAGGTCGACTGCGACCCTCTCCTCTGAGCTACGCCACAAATACAACATACACTGCATAAGGAGGACGAGGTGCAGGTCATTGCGACCCTCTCCTCGAGCACGCCATAAGTACAATGTACGCTCGCAAGGAGGACGAGGTGCAGGTCGACTGCGACCCTCTCCTCTGAGCTACGCCATAAGTACAATGTACGCTCGAAAGGAGGACGAGGTGCAGGTCAACTGCGACCCTCTCCTCTGAGCTACGCCATAAGTACAATGTACGCTCGAAAGGAGGACGAGGTGCAGGTCGACTGCGACCCTCTCCTCTGAGCTACGCCATAAGTACAATGTACGCTCGAAAGGAGGACGAGGTGTAGGTCGACTGCGACCCTCTCCTCTGAGCTATGCCATAAGTACAATGTACGCTCGCAAGGAGGACGAGGTGCAGGTCGACTGCAACCCTCTCCTCTGAGCTACGCCATAAGTACAATGTACGCTCGAAAGGAGGACGAGGTGCGGGTCGACTGCGACCCTCTCCTCTGAGCTACGCCATAAGTACAATGTGCGTTCGTAAGGAGGACGAGGTGCAGGTCGACTGCGACCCTCTCCTCTGAGCTTCGCCACAAGTACAACGTGAAAATCCCACCGAGTGAAGAGCAAACCTCCCACTCGGGGGCTTAGCTGCAGCCCAGTGCTCGCCTAAGATATAAAAATCCTACCGAATGAAGAGCAAACCTCTCACTCGGGGGCTTAGCTGCAGCCCAGTGCTCGCCTAAGATATAAAAATCCTACCGAGTGAAGAGCAAACCTCTCACTCGGGGGCTTAGCTGCAACCCAGCGCTCGCCGAAGTGGATTAAGGAATAAGACGACTGTAGTGAGCGTCTTGCTTTGAACCTGCAAAAGACATTTCGAGCCAAAAGCAATCATATTCAAACATCAAATCCAAGTTCAGATCGATACCTAAAGGAACCGAAAGTGCTCAGGCGCTAAGCCTATTAAGGTTTATCGGTTACAACTCCACTCGGCATACCGAGGCAAATTTAAAGTGTCAAGCTTAAAAGAAGTTTTTTACCCCTCCTGTGGAGGGCTGGAAGGTGCAACGAACTCATCAAGGTCGATTCCGTCTGCGATCCGAGTGGCAGCAGCGATGAAGGTTTCCATGAAGGACCTGAAGTCGTGTTTCTTGGTGTTGGCCACCCGGAGAGCCGCCAGCTTGTCTTCTCGCGCATCTTTGTAGTGGACTCGGGCCAGACATAGAGCAACATCCGCACCGCACCGAGCCGAGGACTTTTTCCACTCCTGCACTCGGTCAGGAACCGTGTTCAGTCGAGCCATCAGCGACTCGAGGTCGTTCTGGAATGTCTCCCTGGGCCAGAGCGTCGAGTCGATGCGAGAAGTGGTGACCTTCAGCCTTGCAAGATAGTCCACGACAGCTGCAACACGGGACTCCAGTCGGAAAACATTCATGGCAACTTCATCATTCACCGGAGAATTGACGGGGTCAAGGTTTGGTTCCAGCTGACTAGTCTCTTCTTCAAAGTTTTGGCAAAATTCTGGAAGGACAATCACCGAGTCAAGACAATGGTCGAATGGAAATATCACAGTTGAAAATGATTGTCGAGCGTAAAGGGTTACCTTCGAGCATAAGGAACAACTTCTTGGCAAGTCCACTCAGGAAGGCCTCCAGATCATTTTTCTTCCCAGTCAACTGACTGATCTTGTCGGTCAGGGCAGTTTTGTCAGCCTTCAGTCGACTGACTTCCTTGTTGGCAATCCCAAGAGCAGCTTTCAGATTGGTATTTTCTTCTTCGAGCTTGGTGGTGAAGCTAGCTTCTCGTCGACAAGCTTGATCTTCTCAACTAGTTCAAGGTCTTTTTTCTTACGGGCCTCCTTCACCTTACCCGCAAGTTACAGCAAGATCAGATTTTGAAACAAATGAAGGGAAAAGCGATCGTCGAGGTCTCACCAAACATACCTTTGGTCTCCTCCTTCGCCTTCGTCGATTCTCTGAACCAGCTTCAGATCCAGCTCGAGCTGAATGTGCTTGTTTTCCAGCTCGGTGTAACGAGCCAAGAAGGTCTGACATTTCAAGGAGCACAAATCGACAAAATGTCAAGGATAATTCACTTCCGGGTGGATAAGAGAAAATCATGCGTTTCTAAGACTACAGCCGAATACAAACATTCGACCGTAGTCTCGGGGACTACACCCAGTGGGTGCACTCAGCGTGCCCCCACTAGTTCTATTAACGACAGAGTCGACCAGTCGACCCCCAAAAAAAACAAGAAGTCTTCTCTAGACTGTAATCGACTGCAAGCAGTCGACCACAATCTCGGGGGCTACACCCAGTGGGTGCACTCAGCGTGCCCCCACCGGTTTGGGAAATCCATTTGTCTCAAACGAATGACGGAAAGACTTTACTTATAAAGCCTAAGGCCGACTGCCAGCAGTCGACCTTAGCCTTGGGGACTACACCCAGCGGGTGCACTCAGCGTGCCCCCGCTAACACGGAGTTTTAATCGACACACCCAGTGGGTGACTGCTATGGATTCCGGAAAGAGAAGTTTTTGATAGCATATCCTAACAGAACAAGCGATGGTCGACTGACCTGAACATTGCTTTGAAGGGCGGAGCTGGCGTTGTAAGCTGCTTGACTTGCGTCCCGGATGGCCTTCACCTGCTCCATCATGACCCCTGCTTGGCGTATCGCTTCCTTCGCAGCGCTGGCTTGGTCCTCTAGGACGTGGTGCGTCGTGAAGAGAGAAGGTTGTGCGGCACTCGACGAAGTGGGATGAGCACTCGTCAACGACACTGCGAAAGACACGGTGTGTCGAGTGGTGTTCTCCTCCTCTGTGATCAGAGTCTCGGGCGCCGTCACATCCTGGGCCACCCTGCCGGCAGACGCTTTCCTGCTCCTCCTGTGCTTCAGCGGTTCCTCGTCGTCATCATCATTAGGAAGAGTGATAACGACATTGGATGAGGCTACAGAAAAGAATCGAAATTAGGGACAAGCAGTCAATCGACTACAAATGGAATTAAGAGTATAGTACCAGGGTTTGAGGTTGCTGCATCCTCCATCTCATGGTCGTCAGCCCGGACTGAAGTCTCAGAAGTTGCAGCACTGCAATTCCAAAGAATCAGTTGGTTAACTCAAGTGTCAGTCGGAGATAAAGCTCGCACAAAACAAGAAGACTTAGACAACATGTTTACCCTGATATGGTGGGGATGGACACCTTCATCTTCGGCAGGGGCTTGGTCGGCTTTGACGGGGCCACCTTGGACTGCTTCGGCGCCTTTTCAGTCGGCACCGGAGAAGTGGTCCGATGGCGTTTGGTCGACTGCACGACAGTCGCAACCCCCTTGCCACGTTCAATCACAGGGTCATGGGCAAGCTTCGACCGCCTTTCCGAGCGCGGCGGTGCGACCTCCTCCTCCTCCTCTTCTTCTTCCTCGTCGTCATCATCATCGTCATCATCATCTTCGGCGGCGTCCGAGTCCCACTCCTCCTGGCTCTCGCCCCCGCTTGCTTCTCCCTCTTCAGTCCGAGCCTGAGCTCCATTGGGCATCGAGTACAGCTCGGTGAGGGCCTGATAGACGTCAAGACAAAGATCAATCGACCAATTTGCGGATGAAACAGAAATAAATATGACAAGAATACAATGGAAGGTAGAGCGGACATACCTTGTCCGAGCGCTGTGATGGTCGAGTGGAGGATCCTTACGCTCCACGGGGTTATCCTTGTTCCCGAATCGCAGATCATCCACCTTTCCAACGTGGCATCGTCGACCGCTTCGGGTGGATCCGAGTCTCATCTTCGCCCTGCAGTACAACCACATGCGGTGGCTCGAATCAAGAGGCTGGATCGCCGCCTAAGGAAAACCTCCAAGAGATCCATACCGATTACTCCATCTCGAACTAGCTGAACTACACGCCCATCAGCATCTTCACGTCGGCTTTCTCTCCGGAATCACCTTGATGAAGAAGGTTTGTTCACTCGGTCCATGGTAAAGCGAGGAGCCCACTCGACCGCCGGCGTCGGCTCATTCTCGCGAGAGAACCGGTCGATCGCCAGCCCCGATCGACTCGGGGAGACGACATGGCTGGGAAGGTGCTCTTGTTCCTCGTCTGGATCCCCAGACCACCACACATCTGGACAACTTGGGTCTTTTCGTCGCCTGGGCTCGCCTTCTTCACGGTCTGAGAGCGACATGTGAATATGTGCTTGAACAAGCCCGGTCGATCGACAACCCAGAAAATTCTCACACATGGAGACAAACGCGGCAAGATATGCGATAGAGTTCGGGTGAAGTGGTGGAGTTGCGCTCGAAGAAGTTCAAAACCACGGAAGAAAACACTCGGTGGCAAAGAAAATCCATGATCGATGTGGGTAGCCGAAGCGCGACTCACCCTCCGCCGGGTGGGGCTGCCACTCTTTCCCCGAAGTCTTGCGGCTCCGTGGGGATCGAGACCGTCGTTAGCCATGTCGAGGAGATCCTTCTCCGTGATGGTCGATCGGATCGATCTCCTCGACCCAGCAGTTCGCGAGCGGGATCGGGCGAAGACCCGCCGCGGCTGGTGGATCTCCCCTTCGCCTTCTCCGTTGCCAACGCCTTCTTTGCGCGTTCCAGCACCGCTGTCTTCTCCTTCACCATGGCTGCCAGCGAGACGCACGAGGAGAAGTTGTGCGGAGGCGAGAGCGGGCGCGTTGGGCGGAGACGAGGAGAGCAGAGAGGGAATGCAGAGGCAATGTTCAAAAACCCTCCCCGGGCGCATTTATAAGATCCCTTCCGAGTGGATGACAGGTGGGCCCAGTCGATCTAATCATATCCCGAAACAGTTGCGCCGACGCGATACGTGGCGAAAAAAGCGGTGCGAGGATCGAGGCGTCTATGCCCTATCCCATCCGAACGCCGCGGTCCGCCCCGCTTCGCGCGCTTCCCCAAATTTCATATCCCGCAGAATCCGCCAACGGCAGATCAGTCTGTCAGACGCGGGATTTCCTGCGATCCGTCGCTCAGAAATCGGCAAAGTCCAAAAGATCACTCGACGAAAGATAAGAATGGATCGAGTCGACTGAAGAAAAGTTGCTCGTTATCAACAAAGAGATTCTTGGTCCAAAACGACGCATAACCAGTATGCAAAAGTCAATCGGAAACTGCATCAACTCCTTCCTCACTCAAAGCCTCAATCCATTTGGGGGCTAATGATGGATTCATATACCTAGGGTAGGGTCATAGACCTGATCTAAGTACCCTACCCAAGGACACCCTTAGAAGAGATCACCTTCGATCGACCTCGAGGAACCCACTCGTGACTTGAAGGACTTGACCATGAAGGGTTTCGACCACGAGAAGGTCAAGAGGCACTCTGTCTTAACGCGGCCTGTATTTAAATAGACTTTATGGTATTTCGAAAGTCTATTTAAATACGTTACGATGCGCCCAGACTTAAAGTACTTTAAACCCTTCATTGTGGGTTGGCGGGGTTTAAAGTGAGTAATCATGTTTAAAGTACATTAAGTCAGGGCATTGGGTTCCTCATAAAGGTCTTAACTACCGAAGGTGATTTCTTTAAAAGGCCGTTGGTGTCCTTGGGTAGGGTACTTAGATCAGGTCTATGACCCTACCCTAGGTATATGAATCCATCAGGGCCTACATGAGATATAATGTTTTATTCGCTACCCATTAACAACCTTCGGGTTAGTACCTTCAGCATTATTTATTTTGATGGCTCCAGATCGATAAACCTCCTCGATAACATAGGGTCCTTCCCATTTGGAGAGGAGTTTGCCTGCAAAGAATCTGAAACGAGAGTTGTACAAAAGAACATATTCTCTAACCTTGAACTCACGCTTTTGGATTCTTTTATCATGCCATCTTTTAACCTTTTATTTAAATAACTTGGCATTTTCATAAGCTTGGGTTCTCCATTCATCTAGTGAGCTAATATCAAATAGCCTATTTTCACCGGCAAGTTTAAAATCATAGTTGAGTTCTTTAATTGCCCAATATGCTTTATGTTCTAGCTCAAGAGGCAAATGACAAGCTTTTCCATAAACCATTTTATAAGGAGACATACCCATATGATTTTTTATGCTATTCTATAGCCCAAAGTGCATCATCTAATTTCTTAGACCAGTTCTTTTGGGATCTATTGATAGTTTTTTGTAATATTAACTTTATTTCTCTATTGCTAAGTTCAACTTGACCACTATATTGAGGTTTATAGGGTGATGCAATTCTATGGTTGACATCATATTTAGCAAGCATTTTACGGAAAGCACCATGAATAAAATGTGAACCACCATCAGTCATTAAATATCTAGGGACTCCAAACCTTGGAAGAATAACTTCCTTGAGCATTGTAATAGAGGTGTTGTGATCAGCACTACTGGTTGGAATAGCTTCTACCCACTTTGTAACATAATCAACAACAACCAAAATATGAGTATACCCATTAGAGGAAGAAAAAGGCCCATGTAATAAAATCCCCAAACATCAAATGGTTCAACAACAAGTGAATAATTCATAGGCATTTCCTGACGCTTACCAATGTTTCCAATTCTTTGACATTCATCACAGGATAAAACAAACTTACGGGCATCATTGAAGAGAATAGGCCAATAAAAACCAGATTGCAATACCTTATGAGCAATTCTATCTCCCGCATGATGTCCTCCATAAGCTTCGGAGTGACATTTCCATAGGATTTGTCCATGTTCATGCTCAGGTACACAACGTCTAATAATACCATCTACTCCTTCTTTATAAAGATGTGGGTCATCCCAAAAGTAATGTCTTAAATCATAGAAGAATTTTTTTCTTTTGTTGGTATGTGAAGCTAGGTGGTATACATTTAGCAACAATATAATTGGCATAGTCAGCATACCAAAGAGTGTTATGAGAAACATTTATTGCAGCTAATTGTTCATCAGGAAAACTATCATTAATAGGTTGTGGGTCATCAAGAATATTTTCTATCCTAGACAAGTTATCAGCCACGGGGTTCTCAGCTCCCTTCCTATCAGTGATATGTAAGTCAAATTCTTGTAGCAAGAGAACCCACCTAATGAGTCTAGGTTTAGCATATTTCTTTTCCGTAAGATATTTTATAGCAGCATGATCGTTGTGAACAGTGACTTTAGAATCAACAATATAAGATCTAAATTTATCACAAGCAAACACCACTGCTAAGAATTCTTTTTCAGTAGTAGCATAATTTCGTTGAGCACTGTCTAGAGTTTTACTAGCATAATGAATAACATTTAATTTCCTATCAACTCTTTGTCCTAGAACAGCACCAACAACATAGTCACTAGGATCACACATAATTTCAAAAGGCAAGTTCCAATTAGGTGGTTGAACAACAGGTGCAGAATTAAGGCTTTCTTAAGTGTTTCAACAGCTTCTACACAATCATCATCAAAAACAAATGGAACATCCTTTTGTAAAAGATTTGTAAGAGGCCTAGAAATTTTAGAGAAGTCATTAATAAACCTCCTATAGAAACCAACATGATCGAGGAAACTACGAATACCTTTGATATCTTTAGGACATGTCATTTTCTCAATTGCATCAACCTTAGCTTTATCCACCTCAATACCTCTTTCAGAAATTTGATGTCCCAAGACAATACCTTCACTAACCATAAAGTGTCACTTCTCCGAATTCAAGACGAGATTAGTTTGCTCACATCGCTGCAAAACTCGATCAAGGTTGCCTGCTTCCAGAAGCTTCAATATTTCAGCTCTTACCACTTCTTTCCTTTTAGGATTTAAACGTAGTTGGTGATTAACAATGGGTCTAGCATCAAGCTCCATATTAATTTTATGCTGACAGAGAGTGGGACTAATGCCCTTTAAATCATCAAGAGTATATCCAATAGCAACTCGGTGCTTCTTCAGAACCTTTAATAATCTTTCTTCTTCATGTTCTAAAAGGTTAGCACTAATAATAACACGGTATATCTTTTTCTCATCAACATAAGCATATTTCAAAGTGTCTGGCAATTGTTTTAATTCAAACGCAGGATCACCTTTAGGTGGACGAGGACCTCCTAGAGTTTCTATAGCCAAATTGTGTTTAAGCAGAGGACGTTGTTCAATTTTTTTATCTATTTCATTTCTTTCATGTAGATGCATATCATTTTCATGGTCTAGCAAATATTGTTCTAGAGCATCAGCGGGAGGCACATCAATAGAAGCAAGACCAATTATTTCATCCTTACTAGACACTTCTTTCTTATGATGCTTTCTACTAAACTTGGAAAAATTAAACTCATGAGACTCATCACCAAAACTAACACTGACAGTTTACTTCTCGCAATCTATTTTAGCATTAACGGTGTTCAAGAAAAGTCTATTAAAGATAATGGGACAAAAGTCATCTTGTGGGGAACCAAGAACAAGAAAATCAGTAGGGTATTTCATTTTACCACACAAGACTTCAACATCTCTAACAATCCCTAGTGGTGTGATGGTGTCTATATTAGCAAGTTTAATAGTAACATTTATGTCTTCTATTTCAGCAGGTGCTATACCATTCATAATCTTGATATAAGGTAAAAGGAATAACACTCACGCTAGCACCTATGTCGCATAAACCATGATAACAGTGATCTCCTATTTTAACTAAGACAACAGGCATGCCAATAACGGGTCTATGTTTATCTTTTTGATCGGGTTTGGCAATTCTAGCAACTTCATCATAGAAGTAAATAACATGCCCATCTATATTTTCAACCAGGAGATCTTTGACCATAGCAATACTAGGTTCTACTTTGATTTGTTCAGCAGGTTTGGAAGTTCTAATATAACTTTTGTTGACCATGGTTGAAACTTTAGCATGTTCCTTTATCCTAACAGGGAAAGGTTGGTTTTCAATATAAGCAGTAGGAACAACTGGATCAACATTATAAATTATAGTTTCATCTTTAGCTATTACTGGTTCTTTAATCTCTTCTTTTATAGATGGGTGATATTTAAACCACTTCTCCTTAGGGAGATCAACATGAGTAGCAAATGATTCACAAAAGGAGGCTACTATCTCAGAGTCAAGTCCATATTTAGTGCTAAACTTTTCAACGGTATTCATAAAAGATTTAACAGAATCATACTTGAGCTTAATACCTGACTCTTTACCTTCACCGAGTTCCCAATCTTCAGAGTTGCATTTAATTCTTTTTAAAAAAATCCCACCGGAAGTCAATAGTCTTCTTCATAAAGGAACCGATACAAGAAGTATCGAGCATGGATCGATCATAATAAGAAAGCCAAGCATAAAAATTCTGAATTATAATTTCTCTTGAGAGCTCATGATTGGGGCATGAATATAACATTGACTTAAGCCTCCCCTAAGCTAGAGTGATAATTTCTCCTTTACGAGGCCAATATATATATATATATATATATATATATATATATATATATATATATATTACGATCACGACGAGCTAGATGCATAGGATAAATTTTTTGGTGGAATTCCAATTTCAATCGATCCAATTCCAAGATCCAATATCATCACATAGCCTATACCATGCCAATGCTTTTCTCTTCAAAGATAAAGGGAACACCTTCTTCTTAGCTTCATCTCCAGGTAAACTTGCAAGTTAAATAATCCACAAATTTCATCCACATATATCAAGTGCATATCAGGATGTTTGATTCCATCTCCTGCATAAGGATTAGCTAGCAGTTGTACTACCATACCTGAAGGAATTTCGTAACCAATATTTTCAGTAGGTACAGTAGGTTGAGGGGTAACTAATTGTGGTTCTGGCCGAGGTGAAGATACCCGAACAAACCCATCAAAGGATTGTTTTCCATAGTAGACAGTAACATTAAATTTCAGCACGTAGTAATAATTTTTCCTTACCGATTTCCACTTACCAAGAGCGCTTCACTTCCCCGGCAACGACGCCAGAAAAGAGCCTTGATGACCCACGAGTATAGGGGATCAATCATAGTCCTTTCGATAAGTAAGAGTGTCGAACCTAACAAGGAGCAGAAGGAAATGACAAGCGGTTTTTAGCAAGGTAATGTTTGCAAGCACTGAAATTATAAGTAACGAGTAGTTTGATAGCAAGATAATTTTTAATGAGCTAGTAACGGTAATGGTAGCAAAGGTGCATCAAGGTAGCCCAAACCTTTTTAGGCAAAGGAGAGGCCAAAACAGTCCCTTATGATAAGCAAAGTGTTCTTGAGGGTACACGGGAGTTTCATCTAGTCACTTTCATCATGTTGGTTTGATTTGTGTTCGCTACTTTGATAATTTGATATGTGGGTGGACCGGTGCTGAGGTGTTGTTCTTACTTGAACAAACCTCCTACTTATGATTAACCCCCTCGTAAGAATCCGCAACTACGAGAAAAGGTATTAAGAATAAATCTAATATAGCATTAAACTTTTGGATCCAAATCAGCCCCTTACGGAATAGCACATAAACTAGGCTTTAAGCTTCTGTCACTCTCGCAACCCATCATCTAATAATTACTCCACAATGCATTTCCTTAGGCCCAAATATGGTGAAGTGTCATGTAGTCGATGTTCACATGACACCACTAAGGGAATCACAACATACATACTATCAAAATATCCAACACATATCAAGTTCACATGATTACTTGCAACAAGATTTCTCCCATGACCTCAAGAACAAAAGTAACTACTCACAAATGGTAATCATGCTCAAGATCAGAGGGGTATTAAATAGCATAATGGATCTGAACATATCATCTTCCACCAAATAAACCATATAGTAACCAACTACAAGATGTAATCAACACTATAGTCACCCACAAGTACCAATCTATAGTTCCGGTACAAAGATTGAACACAAGATATGAACTAGGGTTTGAGAGGAGATGGTGATGTTGAAGATGTTGGGGGAGATTGCCATCCCCAAGATGGGATAGTTGTTGGTCATGATGATGATGATGATTTCCCCCTTCGGGAGGGAAGTTCCCCCGATGAAATCGCTCCGCCGGAGGGCAAAAGTGCTCCTGCCTAAGTTCCGCCTCGAGACGGCGACGCTTCGTCCCGAAAGTCCTTCCTTTATTTTTTCTTGGTCAAAATGATTATATACCAGAAGATGGGCACCGGAGGTGGGCCGAGGAGGGCACAACCCACCAGGGCGCGCCTGGACTCCCTGGCGCGCCCAGGTGGATTTTGCCCACTTGATGGGCCCCCTATGGTACTTACTTGCTCCAATAATTCTTATTTATTCCTAAATATTCCTCGTGAAGTTTCAGCTCATGTGGAGTTGTGCAGAATAGGTAACCTGACGTAGGTTTGTCAGGTCCAGAATTCCAGCTGCTATTGTTCTCCCTCTTTGTGTGAACCTTGCATATTATGAGAGAAAAGGCTTTAGAGCTACTCCAAAAAGCATTATTATGCATAAAAACATCATAAATAATAGTAGGAAAACATGATGCAAAATGGACGTATCAATATGCCATTTTCTCTGCTATAGTAGCTTAGAATTATCTGAAGTTTGAACAGTACACTCTGAATATAGTTGATTTTCTGTTATTTTTTTAGATTTTTCTAGGCAGTTCAAATGTTCGCCCAAAATATGAACAAACCCGGACAGAAATTTGAAATCTCGTTTCTCTTTGCTCCTTCAGAATTGATTGAAATTTGGACGGTAGAGTACTATGAATATACTCCCTCCGATCAGAAAAAAAAAGTGTCACATCTTTGAATTAAGTTTAGTTCAACCTTAGTTCAAAGCCGGGACACTTTTTTTTTGGATCGAAGGGAGTATTTGATTTTTTTTGAGAGTTCAAATTTTTGCCCAAAATTTGAGATCCCGTTTTCTCTTTGCTCCTTGTTCAGAATTGATTGAAATTTGTGTTGGGGAACGTAGTAATTTCAAAATTTTCCTACGCACACGCAAGATCATGGTGATGCATAGCAACGAGAGGGGAGAGTATAGTCCACGTACCCTCGTAGACCGTAAGCGGAAGCGTTAGAACAACGCGGTTGATGTAGTCGTACATCTTCACGGCCCGACCGATCAAGCACCGAAACTACGGCACCTCCGAGTTCTAGCACACGTTCAGCTCGATGACGTCCCTTGAACTCCGATCCAGCCGGCGCCGAGGAGAGTTCCATCAAGACAACGGCGTGGGACGATCTTGATGTACTATCGGCGAGGGCTTCGCCTAAGCACCGCCACGATATTATCGAGGTGGATTATGGTGGAGGGGCACCGACACGGCTAAGAGATCCAAGCGATCAATTGTTGTTGTGTCTAGAGGTCCCCCTGCCCCGTGATATAAAGGAGCAAGGGGAGGCGGCCGGCCTAGTAGGGCGCGCAAGGGGAGTCCTACTCCCAGGGAGTAGGACTCCTCCTTCCTTGTTGGAGTAGGAGAAGGGGAAAGAGGGGAGAGGAGGAAGGAAAGGGGCTGCACCCTTGTCCAATTCGGACCAGAGGGGGCTGCGCGCCTCCTTCCTTTCGGCCTCTCTCCTCTATTTTCGTATGGCCCAATAAGGCCCATATACTCCCCGGCGAATTCCCGTAACTCTCCGGTACTCCGAAAAATATCCGAATCACTCGGAACCTTTCCGAACTCCGAATATAGTCGTCCAATATATCGATCTTTACGTCTCGACCATTTCGAGACTCCTCGTCATGTTCCCGATCTCATTTGGGACTCCGAACTCCTTCGATACATCAAAACTCATAAACTCATTATATAACTGTCATCGAAACCTTAAGCGTGCGGACCCTACGGGTTCGAGAACAATGTAGACATGACCTAGAACTATTCTTGGTCAATAACCAATAGCGGAACCTGGATGCTCATATTGGTTCCCACATATTCTACGAAGATCTTTATCGGTCAAACCGCATAACAACATACGTTGTTCCCTTTGTCATCGGTATGTTACTTGCCCGAGATTCGATCATCGGTATCCAATACCTAGTTCAATCTCGTTACCGGCAAGTCTCTTTACTCGTTATGTAATGCATCATCCCGCAACTAACTCATTAGTCACATTGCTTGCAAGGCTTATAGTGATGTGCATTACCGAGAGGGCCCAGAGATACCTCTCCGACAATTGGAGTGACAAAACCTAATCTCGAAATACGCCAACCCAACATGTACCTTTGGAGACACCTGTAGTACTCCTTTATAATCACCCAGTTACGTTGTGACGTTTGGTAGTTGAGGGATCGAAGAAGGTGAGAGTGTCTAGAGGGGGGGTGATTAGACTACTCGACAAGATAAAAATTCTGTCTTTTATCAAGGACAGATTTTGGCAGATTTTGCATAACACACAAGTCCTTTATAATCACCCAGTTATGTTGTGACGTTTGGTAGCACCCAAAGTGTTCCTCTGGTAAACGGGAGTTGCATAATCTCATAGTTACAGGAACATGTATAAGTCATGAAGAAAGCAATAGCAACATACTAAACGATCAGGTGCTAGGCTAACGGAATGGGTCATGTCAATCACATCATTCTTCTAATGATGTGATCCTGTTAATCAAATGACAACTCATGTCTATGGCTAGGAAACTTAACCATCTTTGATTCAACGAGCTAGTCAAGTAGAGGCATACTAGTGACACTATGTTTTTCTATGTATTCACACATGTATTATGTTTCCGGTTAATACAATTCTAGCATGAATAATAAACATTTATCATGAAATAAGGAAATAAATAATAACTTTATTATTGCCTCTAGGGCATATTTCCTTCAGTCTCCCACTTGCACTAGAGTCAATAATCTAGTTCACATCACCATGTGATTTAACACCAATATTCATATCTGTATATGATTAACACCCATAGTTCACATTGTCATGTGACCAACACCCAAAGGGTTTACTAGAGTCAATAATCTAGTTCACATCGCTTATGTGATTAACACCCAAAGAGTACTAAGGTGTGATCATGTTTTGCTCGTGAGAGAAGCTTAGTCAACGGGTCTGTCACATTTAGAGCCGTATGTATTTTGCAAATATTTTATGTCTACAATGCTCTGTACGGAGCTACTCTAGCTAATTGCTCCCACTTTCAATATGTATCCAGATTAAGACTTAGAGTCATCTGGATCGGTGTAAAAGCTTGCACCGTTGTAACTTTTTACGACGAGCTCTTTTATCACTTCCATAGTCCTCACTAAGGATATTCTTGACCAATGTCCAGTGATCTACTCCTAGATCACCATTGTACTCACTAAGGATATTCTTGACCAATGTCCAGTGATCTACTCCTAGATCACCATTGTACTCCATCGCCCAATTCAGTGCAAGGTATACAATAAGTCTGGTACATAGCATAGCATACTTTATAGAACCTATGACTGAGGCATAGGGAATGACTTTCATTCTCTTTTCTATTTTCTGCCGTGGTCGGGATTTGAGTCTTACTCAATTTCACACCTTTGCAACACAGGCAAGAACTCTTTCTTTGACTGTTCCATTTTGAACTATTTCAAAATCTTATCAAGGTATGTACTCATTGAAAAATCTTATCAAGCGTCTTGATCTATCTATATAGATCTTGATGCTCAATGTGTAAGCAGCTTCACCGAGGTCTTTCTTAAAAAAAACTCCTGTCAAACACTCCCTTATGCTTTGCAGAATAATTCTACATTATTTCCGATCAACAATATGTCATTCACATATACTTATCAGAAATGCTGTAGTGCTCCCATTCACGTTCTTGTAAATACAAGCCTTTCCAAAAGTCTGTATAAAACCATATGCTTTGGTCAACTAATCAAAGCGTATATTCCAACTCCTAGATGCTTCCACCAGTCCATTGATGGATTGCTGGAGCTTGCACATTTTGTTAGCACCTTTATGATTAACAAAACCTTCTGGTTGCATCATATACAACTCTTCTTTAAAAAATCCATTAAGGAATGTAGTTTTGACATCCATTTGCCAGATTTCATAAAATGTGGCAATTGCTAACATGATTCGGACAGACTTTTAAGCATTGATACGAGTGTTGACACACGAACACGTCACGTGAACCCTTGACGCCGGGGGTGATGCACCGCAGCTCACGTCGAAGGAGACCCGACCGACAAAGGCGATCGCAAGACGATCGGCGGGTGCTTTTAGACCGAAACCCTCGCAAGCCGGGAGGGACCCGTCAGGATTGCGGCTGACTATGGGCTGCCCTAGGTCGATTCGCCGCCCCTAGAGCCTCAGGATTCGCAGCTCTCAAACACGAAGAACAGCGAAGAATGAGAGAGAAAAACGGTGGAGAGATAAAAAGTAGACAGGAAAAAGTAGTATATTGATTTGTTCGATTGTGTGTTGTTCAATCGGCCGTCACCCCCAACATATATAAGAGGCGGCTGGACTTTCCGTACAAGTAAAGGATTCATCTAGGCTTTCCTTACAAGAAAAATTACATCAATTCGCATCCTAGAGTCCTAGTTCTATTCCAACTCGGATTCAGTCTGAATCTGGCCCAACTTCTGTCTTCCTCCTTGTGCAGGCCGCCGAGCCTCCATATGACCTCCGATCAAGATGGCCCAAATACCAAACTTGTGCGCCTCGACGATACGAACAACTCTCATGTTGATCACTTTTTCAAATAAGGCCATCTTGAACACTTTTCGAGGCCATCTTTACCTTCCAGTCGGACTCGGTCTTGCGGTAGACTGAATCATCCGAGTCTTGTAATGAATTTGCAGGCCATATATTATCTCTGATGACGATGACTCCAAAACCAAAGTTTACTGTCTTGATGATACGCACAACTCCTGTATTGAACACTTCTCCATCCGAGATCATCTTGATAATCTTTTGGGCACATGTTCAGTTTCACTCGGATTTGAGCTCATCCACTCGGATATTAGTCTTTCACTCGACTAGACCTTTTCACTCGGATGACTAACGATGACCACATTTTCAGTCGGAAGATGATCTTTTACTCGATCGGTAGGTTTTCACTCAACCTTTTACTCGATCGGTAGGTTTTCACTCGACCTTTTACTCAATCGGTAGGTTTTCACTCGACCTTTTACTCGATCGGTAGGTTTTCACTCGACCTTTTACTCGATCGGTAGGTTTTCACTCGACCTTGGACTCGATCGGTAGTTTTTCACTCGACCGGTGACTCGATCGGTAGGTTTTCACTCGACCGGTGAGTTTTCACTCGGATGGTAAGCTTTCACTCGACCAAAAACATAGCCTGATCTTGATTTGTCTCCCCAAGTCTCATACGACCTCGGATTGAGACGAATTATATATAAAAATCGATCGGCTCGACGAGACGAAACTTTTCCGTGTTGAAGGTTTTTCGATTCAAGGACTTCTTAAGGGCCTAATTGCTTGCGCGACCCACTAGACATGGCGTCTGGTACTTTGCGCCAGATTTCCACTCAGCTTCGGCCTGCAGTGTATTGCCTCTAACTTTTGCATATGAACTCGGATTGAGATGATTTATATATCAAAATCGATTGCCTCGACGATACGAAGACAATTCCTTTAGAATACTCCTCCATCCGAGGTCGTCTTGAAGGCAAGATTGGCCGAAAACCACTCGGAATGTTTGAATTTTGTCACTCGGAGTGCAACTTCGGCCACCGATATAAAGTCGAATGGCGATAAATTAAACATCAAAGTTATTCCACTCGTCGACCTGAAACTTTGCATGCTGAAAACTCTTTCACTTGAGGCCATCTTACTTGCCTTTTGTACCTTGCCAAAATCCGATGTCAACACATGCCCCCCTGTTTTTGGGCAAAGCTTGCACGCCGAAAAATAATATGCACGGTGTTTGTTCTAAGGATGATGTCAACACTCCATTGGCCATTTATTTTCCTCAGGGCGATAATTATGTACCGGCCATGTTTGTGCTAAGGGCGATAATCATATATCGGCCATTGCCTACTCAGGCTTCCTGCCACACACTCGGGTGGTACTTCTTCAAATATTTTCCGTTGAGAGCTCGAGGTAACAATGCCCCTTGTATTGATTCCACCAAATATGAATTTCAGGAACAACCCTTGTAATCCTAAAAGGACCTTCCCAACTTGGAGACCACTTCCTAATTTTCTATCTCTTGAACCAATCGGCAGAATCACTTTCCAGACGAGTTCACCAACTTGAAAATGCTTCAACTTAACTTTCTTATTGTAAGATCTTGCAACCCTCAACTTGTCTCTCTCTATGGACTCCAAAGCAACCAAACGTTTATCGGCAACTTCATCAATATTGTCCATCATCAAGTTATAAAAGTCTACTGCCGATAAATCATTTTGTTTGGCTATTCTCAAAGCATTCAAATTTACTTCCACTGGTAAAACAGCCTCTTGACCATATACTAGCTCATATGGAGTTACTTTCGTAGCACCATGCCTTGAAATTCTGTGTGCCCATAAAGCTTCAGACAACAGCTCATGCCATCTCCTCGGATTATCCTCAATCTTCTTCTTGATGAGCTTGATTAAAATTTTATTGCTAGACTCGGCTTGTCCATTAGATTGGGCATAATATGGAGAGGAATTGAGCAACTTTATATTATAAGATTCGGCAAACTCTCTGACTTGGTGTGACATAAAAGATGAACCTTGATCTGTAGTTAACGCTTGAGGAATACCGAATCTATGAATAATGTGTTCGGTTATGAATTGAATTACCTCCGTATGTGTCATGTTCTTGAGAGGTACCGCTTGCACCATTTAGTGAAATAATCGTTGCCACCAATACGAACCGATGCCCTTTTGAGGAAGGCGGGTGGATTTGTCCAATGAAATCTAAACCCCAACCTCGAAAGGCCACGGTTTGATAATAGGATGTAACATAGCAGCAGGAGCCAATTGAATATCACCAAACTTTTGACAAGCTTCACACCCTTTATAATATCCAAGCAATCATTAATCATAGTCGGCCAATAAAACCCAAAGACGTCGAATAACCATTTCATCTTGGGAGCCGATCGGTGAGTGCCACAAATACCTTCATGTACTTCTCCCATAGCAACTCTTGCCTGGTCCTCATACAAACACTTTAGAAGAACATCATCGACTGTTCGGCGGTAAAGACCATCATCTCTCATTGTATACTTGAAAGCCATACGCCGAACAGCCCTGTCTACCCTTTCACTCGGATTGCACAAGTAGTCAACAATGGGCTTTCTCCAGTCGGAATTATCACCTGCACTAGACTTTTTGTTAATGGCTGAATCTGTGGGTTCAGGTTCGGCCTCTTCTATACTGGTAAGACAAGACATCGGACTTTGAGAAATATGAAACATGCCATGATCAACATGATATCCAGATGCTTGCTGTGCCAACTCATTTGCTTTCCAATTGTCATGTCTAGATATATGTGCAATGCTAAAACAATCCAAAGTAGAAATTATATCTAGACATCTATCAAGATAAACATTAAGTGATTCGTCCAAACACTGAAAGACTTTGGATATTTGCTGCACCACTAGTAACGAATCACCGTAAGCCTCAATATGTGTAACACCTATAGCAAGTAACATCTCTAGACCGAATAACAATGCTTCATATTCGGCTTGATTGTTTGTGCAGAAATATTCTAAGCGGCATGAGGCTTCAAAAACAGCACCATGAGGAGATATATAAACAATACCAACACCTTGGCCATTGCTACAAACTGAACCATCAAAGTACAATCTCCATGGCACTAATGAAACAAGGTTCATATCAACATCATGCTTGTCATTAATCCGATGTTCAACAATGAAATTAGCAACAATTTGGCCTTTCATGGATTTTAGAGATTCATAAGCCAAATCATACTCAATCAAAGCATAAGCCCACTTGCCAATTCTACCACTAAGAATTGGCCTATGCAACATGTACTTAATGACATCGGTTTGACAAGCTACTACACAAGCACTCGGCACTAGGTAATGTCTCAACTTTGTGCAAGCGTAATATAAGCATAAACATAGTTTTTCAATAAATGTATACCTTGTCTCGGCGTCCAATAAACGTCTGCTCAAATATGTAATGGCATGCTCTTTTCCTTCGGTATCTTGAGTCAAAACAGCACCAATAACACCTTCCTCTGATGCGATATAAAGTTTAAAAGGCTCTCTATGCTTGGGTGCTTTCATCACCGGAGGAGTGCACAAATAATTCTTGATCATATCAAAAGCTTCTTGTTGTTTTGCCCCCCAAGTGAAATCAACATCATTCTTTAACCGAAGGATAGGAGTAAATGCATCAACTTTCCCTGACAGATTAGCTATGAACCTTCTCAAATAATTGACCTTGCCAAGGAACTTTTGCATATCTCTTTTGCATGTTGGAGCCTCCACTTTCTGTATGGCCTCTATCTTTTGGGATCGATTTGATGCCATCTTCATGAATAATGAAACCCAAAATTTGCTAGGTGACACGCCTAATGCACACTTCAAAGGATTCATCTTCAGTCCATACTTTTCATCCTTTCAAAAGCTAAACGCAAATCGCCAAGTGAGATTCAAAAGCATCCGATTTGACAACAATATCATCAATATAAACTTCAAGCATGACACCGAGTAAATCATGAAAAATCAAATTCATAGCCCTTTGATATGTGGCCCAAAGATTTTTCAATCCGAATGTCATCACTGCCCACTCGAATAAACCAAGGAAACCAGGACATCGGAAAGCTGTTTTGTACATGTCGTCTTCGCCATAAAATTTGATTGTATCCGCATTACCATCTAGAAAGCTAATAACCTTATGTCCGAAGCATCATTATAAGCATATCGGCTATTGGCATGGGATACTCATCTTTGGGTGTAGCCCTATTCACATCTCTGAAGTCAATGCACACCCTCAACTTGCCGGATCCCTTCTTCTCCACTGGGACAATATTAGAAATCCACTCGGGATACCTGCAAGGTCGAATGAATTTAGCTTCAAGCGATCGACCGATCTCTTCCTTGATCCGGTCATATGTTTTCGGATTAAACTTTACGCCGATTGTTTATAAGGTCTAAAACCGCCTTTATAGGCAACCGATGCTCCGCTAGCTCTCGGCTCAACCCTGGCATCTCATGATGTTCCCATGCAAAGCAACAAACATATTCTTTCAATAGCTCGATTAACTTAGCTTTACAATCGGCTTTAAAATTTTTGTTTATAAATGTCGGTCGATCGATCGATCCGTCTCCGATATCTACCTCTTCTAACGGATCGGCCGATGTAAAACCTTGTCCAAGTTTATCCATGTCATCCAACTCCTCAATAGACTCATACATATCGTTCTCATTGGACCGATATTTTGCAATACGCTTTTGTAACCACTCGAATTAGAATCCATTTAAACCTATCATACCTTGGAGCCGATTGCATTCAATCGGCTTTAAAGACACGGGCACAAAACCATTCTTGGTCGACCGAGAAAATCAAACTCGATAAGTCATGCCCGTCAAGCAAGTAGCATTGGGATGTTGCTAATCCACCGATGCATCGGCCAAAGCAACACAGCCGAATTATCTACATGAATGACTTCCACTTCATCATCAACCCATTGGATCGTAAAGCGGTGCATAGTGGATGGTACGCACTGGTTTGCATGAACCCAATCACGGCCTAGTATGACGTTGTAATTACCTTGCACCTCAGCGACAAAGAATGCAGTAGCCAAAGTTTTGCTTCCGACCGTAAGCTCCACATACATCACACCTTTGGCTTCAGTTCTCTCTTTGCCTTCAAATCCATTGAGCACCATATTTGTTTTCATCAGTTCGTCATCGGGCAAACCCAATTTCTTGAAGACCGAATAAGGCATAAGATTTACCACAGCACCACCATCAACAAGCATTCGACTAAGTGGCGATCCATTGATATGACCTCTGAGATACAACGGTTTCAAATGTGTTACTGGTTCTTTTGGCTTCTCGAATATTGCGTTTTTAGGGCCTAAATCCAGCTGAGCCACCTCCCCTTCCTCATCTACAGCACGAAACTCAGCAGGTAAGTAATACACCATATTGATATCCATACCTTCATTAACTGGCGTAGACTCATAGTCCAACATATCAACCTCTTCTTCAAGTGGATCGACCGATTCTGAAATCTGTCCGAGTGAAGGAGAGGTAAGAAGTGCCACAGACGATGTAATAGCTGTCGCATCGTCCTCTTTGGGTGGTGTAGGCACTTCTGTGATAGATGTAGAAGCTGATGTATCTTGTATTTGTTTTGGCCTCCACACTTGTTTTGCTGGAACCATGGGCCGAGTGTCATTGAACAACTTATCCCTTTGCTTCTCGGCCTCATGTTCCGCCATCTCTTGACTCCTTAACCTCTGAAGTTTCCTCTTCTGTGTCTTTGTTAGCCCTGGAGGACACCACTTTGGTCGAGTGTATTTAGCATCTCTCACCTTTACCTGGCTGGTGCTTGCTTCATGGTTATTAGCCGAGTGCTTTGGCGCGATAGAAAGTATCGGCTCAGTCGAGTGGTTATGCACAGTCGGCTGCTGTATGAGGAATGTTTTGGTGCCCAGGATAAGTGAGTCGACATCCATTTTCTCCTTGCCTTTTCCTAACTCAACTGCTGCAAAACTTGGTGATTTAACACGCCATTCTTTTCGACTTTCCATATGCATGAAATTTCCACTCGGGCGCAACTTTTTACTCTGATGGAATCTACTCGGATGGAATTCACTCGGATGGAATTCACTCGGATGGAATTCACTCGGATGGAATTCACTCGGATGGAATCCACTCGGATGAAAGTCAGTCGGATGGAATCTACTTGGCCACATTTTTTCACTCGGATAGCTTCCACCTGGGTGCATTCTTACACTCGGATAATTTCCACTCGGTCGCATATTTTGACCAGCCGACTGATAGTCACCGATGCTGAGTCGGCCATTATATGAGTAATCAAGTCGATCCCACACAGATTGCCTTTGTTCTTCTGAAAACTGTGCCCTTGGTCCACTCGGTTTTGTATACCGACTGAACATATCAACTGATGGTGACCTTGGTCGTTTCAGATGAGTCGGTCGATTGAAACTAGAACCAGCCGACTGGTTAGCATACTTGGAAAGCAACATATCAAAAGTTGGCTTGATCCGCTTGCGCTGCACTTTAAATTCATTCTTCTTCCACTTGCCAACTTCTGGACTCTTGGGCTTGACAAATTTAACACGAGTATTTTCTTGCACTTGCGGTTGCCCCCCGAGTGTAGAATTCTTGATGGTGATTTTGATCACTTCCTTGCCACCGGGTTGCTTATCAAGCACAACCTGTCTCCCCAAGACCTTGTCGCCCTCCTTGTCTTTCCTGGGCTCACCAACAATGACATTAGCTTTATTAGCAGATTCGCTACCTCCGGCGAATGAGCAGCTTCTTCCTTCTAAATCCATGGCGTTCATTGGAAAGGGCTGTTTATCAACTTGCATCTCAGAAAAGTTCAATCGTCCGTCATTAATGGCCGATTGTATCTGCTGTTGAAAAACATTGCAATCATTAGTAGCATGAGAAAAGAATTATGATACTTGCAATAAGCACGCCGTTTCAGCTCTTCAAACGGCGGTAAAGTATGAGATATTCTAATAATCTTAGCCTGCAACAAAGCATCAAATATTCTATCACACTTAGCAATGTTAAAAGTAAACTTCATCTCTTCATCACGATTCTTATGAATCGGTTTCAGATCATTACAAGTAAAGGGTTTGGCCTTAGATGGCCAAACAAATTCAAGACAAAAACATCACCCTCATCGTCCGAAAGTGATCACTATCATATTCCACCATATTCACCTTTGGACGATCGGCTTTGTATCTATGCACTTCTTTGAGGTCTTTGCTTCGCTTTCTGAGCCAAAGCCCTTTGTAAGACTTGGTTGATATTTAGGAACTCGTAGCCTTCTAGCTTTTCTCTAATGGGAGTTCTCAAACCACTCAAAGCACTAGGTCCGCTAAGTCTCTCGGTTATCACCAAACTAAAACACGGTTTCTCGTTTCTCTGAATCTCTTGACGTAATCGGAGACCGATTCATCATGCTTCGCTAACCGATGTTAGATGTGACAACTTGAGTTCATTGTCGCCGCTATAAAAGTGATCATGAAATTTCTGCTCTAGCTGCGACCAAACTCGAATGGAACCATGTGGCAAAGAAGAAAACCATGAAAATGCGGTACCAGTTAATGATAAAGGAAATAAACGCACTTTCAACTCATTTAGTGAGCCTGCCTCACCTAGTTGTGCTAAGTATTGACTAACATGCTCCCATGTGGTTTTTGTGCCCTCTCCATTGAACTTAACAAAATCTGGAATTTTATATCCTGGAGGGCACTGGATGGCATCAAAGTACTCGGGGTACGGCTTTTGGTAAATCCGATTCCGAGGTAACTCAAGTCCAAAATTCTCTCGAAGCATCTTAGCCATCTCCTCTCTAAGATTAGCTAAACCATCATCCATAGTAGACGATGAAGCTGGTGGCAGTGGCATAGGAGGAGTAGGGTTACTAGCTGTAGGTAGGAATTGTGGCAGGTATGTCGACCCATAATTTGCTAGTGGTCGAGTGGTTGTAGCTGTAGGTAAGGTTGGGTTCGGCGTTGCCACCGAACCTGGCATGCTCATAATAGGATTAATAGGTGCAGTCACAATCTGATTTGTTTGGGTAGGATAATAAGTCATCGGCACGGGAGGCGCCGATGAGATAGGTAAAGCCAGATTAGGGTTTTGCACACTAGCAGCTACACCATCATTACCACTAGTTGATTGAGATGTATTCTTCTGAGCATTAGTATTTTCTATGAAAGTTTGATAGACTAGATTGTTACCATTAGCAATACGACTTTCAATCTCAGCCCACCGCTTTCAGAGAAAAGGCGATTTACAGAGGGTTTAACCCGCTTGGCTTGCAAAGGAGGGAACTTGATTTCTTCAATCGGAGTGATGTTGCCTTGGCGATCCTTCTTGAACTTTGCAAGGAACTCCTGCAAGTCCTTCTCCTCGCGCCTTCTTGTACTCCTCATAGACTTGGCGATGATCGGCCGATATCTCATCAAGACTGGGCTTAATGATGTTATCGGCGTCTACCTCGATGGCTTGGGAAGATCGGACATGGTGAATGATGATGATTGATCTTGGTCCCCAGTAAGTCGCCAAAAGTGTGTTGACACACGACCACGCCACGTGTACCGACGGCCGGGGTGATGCACCGCAGCTCACATCGAAGGAGACCCGACCGACAATAGCGACACGCAAGACAATCGGCGGGTGCTTTGTAGACCGAAACCCCACAAGACCGGGAGGGACCCCGTCAGGGATTGCGGCGGCTATGGGCTGCCCTAGGTCGATTCGCTCGCCCCTAGAGCCTCGGGATTCGCAGCTCTCAAACACGAAGAACAGCGAAGAACGAGAGAGAAAAACGGTGGAGAGATAAAAGTAGGCAGGAAAAAGTAGTATATTGATTTGTTCGATTGTGTGTTGTTCAATCGGCCGTCACCCCCAACATATATAAGAGGCGGCTGGACTTCCCGTACAAGTAAAGGATTCATCTAGGCTTTCCTTACAATAAAAATTACATCAATTCGCGTCCTAGAGTCCTAGTTCTATTCCAACTCGGATTCATCCGAATCTGGCCCAACTTGTCTTCCTCCTTGTGCAGGCCGCCGAGCCTCCATATGACCTTCGATCAAGATGGCCCAAATACCAAACTTGTGCGCCTCGACGATACGAACAACTCTCATGTTGATCACTTTTTCAAATAAGGCCATCTTGAACACTTTTCGAGGCCATCTTTACCTTCCAGTCGGACTCGGTCTTGCGGTAGACTGAATCATCCGAGTCTTGTAATGAATTTGCAGGCCATATATTATCTTTGATGATGATGACTCCAAAACCAAAGTTTACCGTCTTGATGATACGCACAACTCCTGTATTGAACACTTCTCCATCCGAGATCATCTTGATAAACTTTTGGGCACATGTTCAGTTTCACTCGGATTTGAGCTCATCCACTCGGATATTAGTCTTTCACTCGACTAGACCTTTTCACTCGGATGACTAACGATGACCATATTTTCAGTCGGAAGACGATCTTTTACTCGATCGGTAGGTTTTCACTCGACCTTTTACTCGATCGGTAGGTTTTCACTCGACCTTTTACTCGATCGGTAGGTTTTCACTCGACCTTTTACTCGATCGGTAGGTTTTCACTCGACCTTTACTCGATCGGTAGGTTTTCACTCGACCTTTACTCGATCGGTAGGTTTTCACTCGACCTTGGACTCGATCGGTAGTTTTCGCTCGACCGGTGACTCGATCGGTAGGTTTTCACTCGACCGGTGACTCGATCGGTAGGTTTTCACTCGACCGGTGAGTTTTCACTCGGATGGTAAGCTTTCACTCGACCAAAAACATAGCCTGATCTTGATTTGTCTCCCAAGTCTCATACGACCTCGGATTGAGACGAATTATATATGAAAATCGATCGGCTCGACGAGACGAAACTTTTTCGTGTTGATGGTTTTTCGATTCAAGGACTTCTTAAGGGCCTAATTGCTCGCGCGACCCACCAGACATGGCGTCTGGTACTTTGCGCCAGATTTCCACTCAGCTTCGGCCTGCAGTGTATTGCCTCTAACTTTTGCATATGAACTCGGATTGAGATGATTTATATATCAAAATCGATTGCCTCGACGAGACGAAGACAATTCCTTTAGAATACTCTTCCATCCGAGGTCGTCTTGAAGGCAAGATTGGCCGAAAACCACTCGGAATGTTTGAATTTTGTCACTCGGAGTGCAACTTCGGCCACCGATATAAAGTCGAATGGTGATAAATTAAACATCAAAGTTATTCCACTCGTCGACCTGAAACTTTGCATGCTGAAAACTCTTTCACTTGAGGCCATCTTACTTGCCTTTTGTACCTTGCCAAAATCCGATGTCAACAACGAGTGAGAAAATCTCATTGTATTCAACACCTTGAACTTTTGTCAAAACCTTTTTCGACAAGTCTAGCTTTGTAGATAGTAACACTACTATCAGCGTCTGTCTTCCTCTTGAAGATCCATTTATTTTCTATGGCTTGCCGATCATCGGGCAAGTCCACCAAAGTCCACACTTTGTTCTCATACATGGATCCCATCTCAGATTTCATGGCCTCAAACCATTTTGCGGAATATGGGCTCATCATTGCTTCCTCATAGTTCATAGGTTCATCATGGTCTAGTAACATGACTTCCAGAATAGGATTACCGTACCACTCTGGTGCGGACCGTACTCTGGAAGACCTACGAGGTTCTGTAGTAACTTGATCTGAAGTTTCATGATCATCATCATTAGCTTCCTCACTAATTGGTGTAGGAATCACTGGAACTGATTTCAGTGATGAACTACTTTCAAATTCGGGAGAAGGTACAGTTACCTTATCAAGTTCTACTTTCCTCCCACTCACTTCTTTCGAGAGAAACTCCTTCTCTAGAAAGGATCCATTTTTAGCAACGAATATCTTGCCTTCGGATCTGTGATAGAAAGTGTACCCAACAGTTTCCTTTGGGTATTCTATGAAGACGCACTTCTCCGATTTGGGTTTGAGCTTATCAGGATGAAACTTTTTCACATAAGCATCGCAACTCCAAACTTTAAGAAATGACAACTTGGGTTTCTTGCTAAACCACAGTTCATATAGTGTCGTCTCAATGGATTTAGACGGTGCCCTTTTAACGTGAATGCAGCTGTCTCTAATGCATAACCCCAAAACAATATTGGTAAATCAGTCAGAGACATCATAGATCGCACCATATCCAATAAAGTGCGGTTACGACGTTCGGACACACCATAACGTTGTGGTGTTCCAGGTGGCGTGAGCTGTGAAACTATTCCACATTGTTTTAATTGAAGACCAAACCCGTAACTCAAATATTCGTCTCCGCAATCAGATCGCAGAAACTTTATTTTCTTGTTACGATGATTTTTCCACTTCACTCTGAAATTCTTTGAACCTTTCAACTATTTCAGACTTATGTTTCATCAAGTAGATATACCCATATCTGCTCAAATCATCTTGTGAAGGTCAGAAAATAACGATACTTGCCACGAGCCTTCATACTCATTGGTTTGCATACATCAGTATGTATTATTTCCAATAAGTCAGTAGCTCATTCCATTGTTCCGAAGAACGGAGTTTTAGTCATCTTGCCCAAAAGGCACGGTTCGCAAGCATCAAATGATTCATAACCAAGTGATTCCGAAAATCCATCTTTTTATGGAGTTCCTTCATGCGCTTTAATCGATATGACCCAAACGGCGAAGTGCCACAAATAAGTTGCACTATCATTATTAACTTTGCATCTTTTGGCCTCAATATTATGAATATGTGTATCACTACGATCGAGATCCAACAAACTATTTTCATTGGGTGTATGACCATTGAAGGTTTTATTCATGTAAATGAACAACAATTATTCTCGATTTTAAATGAATAACCGTATTGCAATAAAGATGATCAAATCATATTCATGCTCAACGCAAACGCCAAATAACATTTATTTAGGTTTAACACTAATCCCGAAAGTATAGGGAGTGTGCGATGATGATCATATCAATCTTGGAACTACTTCCAACACCCATCGTCACTTTTCCTTCAACTAGTCTTTGTTTATCTCAGAACTCCTGTTTGAGTTACTAATCTTAGCAACCGAACAAGTACCAAATACTGTGGGCTACTATAAACACTATTAAGGCACACATCAATAATCTGTATATCAAATATACCCTTGTTCACTTTGCCATCCTTCTTATCCACCAAATATTCAGGGCATTTCCGCTTCCAGTGACCATTTCCTTTGTAGTGTAAACACTTAGTTTCAGGCTATGGTCCAGCTTTGGGCTTCTTCGCAGGAGTGACAACTTGCTTGTCTTTCCACTTGAAGTTCCCTTTCTTTCCCTTTGCCCTTCTCTTGAAACTAGTGGTCTTGTCAATCATCAACAATTGATGCTCTTTCTTGATTTCGACCTTCGTCTATTTCAACATCACGAAGAGCTCGGGAATCGTTTTCGTCATCCCTTGCATACTATAGTTCATCACGAAGTTCTAGTAACTTAGTGATGGTGACTAGAGAATTCTGTCAATCACTATCTTATCTGGAAGATTAACTCCCACTTGATTCAAGCGATTGAAGTACCCAGACGATCGAGCACATGCTCACTAGTTGAGCGATTCTCCTCCATCTTTTAGCTATAGAACTTGTTGGAGACTTCATATCTCTCAACTCGGGTATTTGCTGGAAATATTAACTTCAACTCCTAGAACATCTCATATGGTCCATGACGTTCAAAACGTCTTTGAAGTCCCGATTCTAAGCTGTTAAGCATGGTGCACTAAACTATCAAGTAGTCATAATTTTGAGCTAGCAGACGCTCATAACTTCTCGCATCCGCTCCTGCAATAGGTCTGTCACCTAGCGGTGCATTAAGGACATAATTCTTCTGTGCAGCAATGAGGATAAACCTCAGATCACGGATCGAATCCGCTTCATTGCTACTAACATTTTTCAACACAATTTTCTCTAGGAACATATCAAAATAAACATATGAAAGCAACAACGCAAACTATTGATCTACAACATAATTTGCAAATACTACCAGGACTAAGTTCATGATAAATTTAAGTTCAATTAATCATATTACTTAAGAACTCCCACTTAGACAGACATCTCTCTAGTCATCTAAGTGATCACGTGATCCAAATCAACTAAACCATGTCCGATCATCACGTGAGATGGAGTAGTTTCAATGGTGAACATCACTATGTTGATCATATCTACTATATGATTCACGTTCAACCTTTCGGTCTCCGTGTTCCGAGGCCATATCTGTATATGCTAGGTTCATCAAGTATGACCTGAGTATTCCGCGTGTGCAACTGTTTTGCACCCGTTGTATTTGAACGTAGAGCCTATCACACCCGATCATCACATGGTGTATCAGCACGAAGAACTTTCACAACGGTGCATACTCAGGGAGAACACTTCTTGATTATTAGTGAGAGATCATCTTAAAATGCTACCGTCAATCAAAGCAAGATAAGATGCATAAAGGATAAACATCACATGCAATCAATATAAGTGATATGATATGGCCATCATCATCTTGTGCTTGTGATCTCCATCTTCGAAGCACCGTCGTGATCACCATCGTCACCGGCGCGACACCTTGATCTCCATCGTAGCATCATTGTCGTTACGCCATCTATTTCTTCTACGACTATCGCTACCGCTTAGTGATAAAGTAAAGCAATTACAGGGTGTTTGCATTTCATACAATAAAGCGACAACCATATGGCTCCTGCTAGTTGTCGGTAACTTCGGTTACAAAACATGATCATCTCATACAATAAAATATAGCATCACGTCTTGACCATATCACATCACAACATGCCCTGCAAAAACAAGTTACACGTCCTCTACTTTGTTGTTGCAAATTTTACGTGGCTGCTACGGGCTTAGCAAGAACCGTTCTTACCTATGCATCAAAACCACAACGATAGTTCGTCAAGTTGGTGCTATTTTAACCTTCGCAAGGACCGGACGTAGCCACACTCGATTCAGCTAAAGTGAGAGAGACAGACACCCGCCAGCCACCTTTAAGCACGAGTGCTCGTAACGTTGAAACCAGTCTCGCGTAAGCGTACGCGTAATGTCGGTCCGGGCCGCTTCATCTCACAATACCGCTGAACCAAAGTATGACATGCTGGTTAGCAGTATGACTTGTATCGCCCACAACTCACTTGTGTTCTACTCGTGCATATAACATCAACGCATAAAACCTAGGCTCGGATGCCACTGTTGGGGAACGTAGTAATTTCAAAATTTTCCTACACACACGCAAGATCATGGTGATGCATAGCAATGAGAGGGGAGAGTATAGTCCACGTACCCTCGTAGACCGTAAGCGGAAGCGTTAGAACAACGCGGTTGATGTAGTCGTACATCTTCACGGCCCGACCGATCAAGAACCGAAACTACGGCACCTCCGAGTTCTAGCACACGTTCAGCTCGATGACGTCCCTCGAACTCTGATCCAGCCGAGTGTCGAGGGAGAGTTCCGTCAGCACGACGGCGTGGTGACGATCTTGATGTACTACCGACGCAGGGCTTCGCCTATGCACCGCTACGATATTATGGAGGTGGATTATGGTGGAGGGGGGCACCGCACACGGCTAAGAGATCCAAGGAATCAATTGTTGTTGTGTCTAGAGGTGCCCCCCTGCCCCCGTATATAAAGGAGCAAGGGGGGAGGGGGCGGCCGGCCTAGTAGGGGCGCGCCAAGGGGAGTCCTACTCCCGGTGGGAGTAGGACTCCCTCCTTCCTTGTTGGAGTAGGAGAAGGGGGAAAGAGGGGGAGAGGAGGAAGGAAAAGGGGGCCGCACCCCTTGTCCAATTCGGACCAGAGGGGGGCTGCGCGCCTCCTTCCTTTCGGCCTCTCTCCTCTATTCCCGTATGGCCCAATAAGGCCCATATACTCCCGGCGAATTCCGTAACTCTCCTAAGACAACGAAAAATACCCGAATCACTCGGAACCTTTCCGAACTCTGAATATAGTCGTCCAATATATCGATCTTTATGTCTCGACCATTTCGAGACTCCTCGTCATGTTCCCGATCTCATCTGGGACTCCGAACTCCTTCGGTACATTAAAACTCATAAACTCATAATATAACTGTCATCGAAACCTCAAGCGTGCGGACCCTATGGGTTCGAGAACAATGTAGACATGACCTAGAGCTATTCTTGGTCAATAACCAATAGCGGAACCTGGATGCTCATATTGGCTCCCACATATTCCACGAAGATCTTTATCGGTCAAACCGCATAACAACATACGTTGTTCCCTTTGGCATCGGTATGTTACTTGCCCGAGATTCGATCGTAGGTATCCCAATACCTAGTTCAATCTCGTCACCGGCAAGTCTCTTTACTCGTTATGTAATGCATGATCCCGCAACTAACTCATTAGTCACATTGCTTGCAAGGCTTATAGTGATGTGCATTACCGAGAGGGCCCAGAGATACTTCTCCGACAATCGGAGTGACAAAACCTAATCTCGAAATACGCCAACCCAACATGTACCTTTGGAGACACATGTAGTACTCCTTTATAATCACCCAGTTACGTTGTGACGTTTGGTAGTTGAGGGATCGAAGAAGGTGAGAGTGTCTAGAGGGGGGGTGATTAGACTACTCGACAAGATAAAAATTCTGTCTTTTATCAAGGACAGATTTTGGCAGATTTTGCATAACTCACAAGTCAAGTAGCACACTACACATGCAATTCTAGAGTATGGGCAGCGGAAAGTAAATTGCACAAGTAGTAAAGAGAAGTGGAGAAGATCAAACGCAATTTGGAGACGCAATGATTTTTCTCGTGGTTCCGATAGGTGGTGCTATCGTACTTCCACGTTGATGGAGACTTCAACCCATGGAGGGTAACGGCTGCGAGAGTCCACGGAGGGCTCCACCCACGAAGGGTCCACGAAGAAGCAACCTTGTCTATTCCATCATGGCTCACGCCCACGGAGGGCTAGCCTTACTCGGGTAGATCTTCACGAAGTAGGCGCCTCCTTGCCCTTACAAACTTCTTGGTTCAACTCCACATCTCAACGACGGAGGCTCCCAAGCGACACCTAACCAATCTAGGAGGCACCACCCTCCGAAAGGTAATAGATGTTATAGATGATGATGAACTCCTTGCTCTTGTGCTTCAAATGATAATCTCCCCAACACTCAACTCTCCTCACTGATTTGGCTGTGGTGGAAGAAAGGATTGAGTGGAAAGCAACTTGGAAGGCTAGAGATCAAGCTTCATATGGTGGGAGTGGAGCAACTTGATCTCAACACAAGGGTAGGTAGTTCTCTTCTCAGAAATGTAAGGTAGGAGTGGTAGTTCTTTCTGATGGCTCTCTCCACGAATGAAGAGGGGTGGAGGGTATAAATAGCCTCCACACAAAATCCAACCGTTACACACATTTGAGCAATCTCGGTGGGACCGAAGTTGACAACTCGGTGAGACCGATAGTTCAAATAATGTGAACGTTGGGATTTTCGTGGGACCGAAAATACAATCTCGGTGAGTCCGATTCGTGCAATGACAAGAGCATGCCAATTTCGGTGGGACCGACTTCATCATCTCGGTGACACCGATTTGATGATGTAAGTTCTGAAGCTTGGCAACTCATGTTTCGTGAGACCGAGTTCGAATCGGAAAATCCGAGTTTGCTAGGGTTTGGCTTATGGTGAGGTGGTTCATCTCGGTGACTGAGTTTGGAATATCGGTGGGACCGAGATTACTTATGAGTGTATATGGCGGTGAAAGTTGCCGATAGTTTAGGAGATGTATCACTAAGCACTTGAGCAACCAGATCATCATCATAACCTCATCCCTTTTAATAGTATTGGCTTTTCCTATGGACTCAATGTGATCTTGGATCACTAAACCAAAATGGAGTCTTGAGCTTTTGCCAATGCTTGCCTCAAAGCATTTTGAGGGTCCACTTCTTCATCCTTTTGCCATGCCAATGTGATTGAATTTCCTGAAACATACTTGATAAAAGCATTAGTCCAACCACAAAGTATGTTGTCATTAATTACCAAAACCACCAGGAGCAAATGTGCTTTCAATCTCCCCTTTTGGTAATTGATGGCAACACACTAAACAAGACATCAAAGCTTATTGAAAGAAAGACAGAATTATCACAAAGCTTTGACAACCATGTAGTACATAGGCTCCCCTACAAGTGTGCAAGATTTTCATAAATTATGGTTTTGGACTACCACAAGCACACAAGAGAGAAAAGCAAGATGTGCTACATGCAGCTTGGCTACACGCATCGAAAGCAGATGAAAAGAAGTGAGTGATAATGCATATGTGCATGGTGATTTCTTGCAAACAAGTATTCACAAGCAAGTCACCATCATGCACATTACGCAAGGTGCATATACTTACCTTGAGGTTCCTTGGCATTGTACCAAGAGATAAACTTGGGAAAACAAGGTTAGATAACACAAGAGTATTTCTTCAACCAACTGCAAGAACATCAAGAGTACCAAGCCAGGGATGACATGTATAAAGAGTGTCTCATATTGAGCACAAGCTTGAATCACAAACATGTCTCGAAACTAAAAGATTTTCAATGAACTCGAGAGATTTTGCTTTCCATAAGATATCAATTGTGAAGATTCCTCTCCCTTTGAGTTCTCTCAGATCAAGGGGTTTGATGGAAAGAGCAAAATCAAAAGAATGATGCCAAATAAGAATGACGCCAATTGTAATGTCCAATGCGAAACACGGCAAGAAATTCTTTCATAAGGAAAAACACGGCAAAGCTTTGATGTGATTCTCTCCCCCTTAAGGTAAGATTGCTCTTCTTCTCCCCCTAAATCTTCTCCTCTCCCCCTAAGTCTTCTCCCCCTTTGACATCAAGTGCCGAAAAGGACAGCAAACTAGGAAGGTCAGGGAAGATGGAAAGAAAGAAGTGGGATCCTTAAGAATCACAACAGGGCAAAAAAAAACATGCATAGAGAATCATTGAGTGGAGCTGCAGAAGATGATATCCTGGAAGAAATAAATCGGTGACACCGAATTAAGATGGATCGGTGGGTCCGAAAGTCAGGGACTTAGGGCAGATCCTTTTCGGTTAGACCGAAATATTTAAATCGGTGACGCCGAGTTTAATTCCAAGGAAATACAGAAATAATTCAGCTCACTTTGCGAGAAATGTTTCAAAGGATTTGCAATGAATTTGTGAATGATTTTCGAGGAATTGATCAGAGCCAGAAGGATATTCACAAAGACAGAAGAATAGAAATGAAAAAGATTCCTAGATGAAGTTTTTTTTAATAAAAACTCAATGAGAGAACTTAAGAGAAAATAGAAAGACTCCAAAACATATGTACTTCATCTAGAAAAGGTCGTGACAAGGTCACCTATGTTTGAGTATATTGACTTAGGAGTCAAATGAGGACATTTGATCATAGGTCATACTCATCATTTAAGCTCAAAATGGGGTTGCCATTTTTCGATTAAGCATTCGATGTGATCACATCTTATGAAGCTGCTTGTACTCATGACTTTGAGCAAAGCTCCTTAAAGATGTGAAGAACATACCTTGGGCTTGTTGTTGCTTTGTTCATGTAGGTAAACTTGATGTAGGTGCTCATTGAATGTGAAGTTGGAGCGCCATTTCCACAAGTGTAGTTCATCTTCCTACATGGGTTAGGCAAGCAAGGAAATACTCACGGATATCCAAGATGACAAGAGTGAAATACTAGATGTATAAGATGTCAAAAAAGGATATGTGGAATTTTGTTCCTTGAACTCAACATCCCAAAGGGCTAGTTACTTGGTCAATGACAAGATTACTCATGATTTGAGTGTGTGGTAATCTTGTGGAATGTAGATCATCCAAGTACCTGCAAGGAGTTAGATGCAATACAAGGAGGCAAATGTGTCCAAGACATATGATCACCATCATAAGAGAAATATCAAGGATTAGTCAAGTGGGCTCATGCCTTGCATGCATCAATGGAGTTCTCACTCCAAGTTTGAAGCATCAATGATGTTCAACTCACTCCTTAAGCGACAAAACACCTTCTCATCAAGAGGTTTTGTAAAGATATCAGCGAGTTGTTTGTCAGTACGAACATGCTTAAGATTGATGTCACCCTTGGCAATATGATCACGAATGAAATGGTGACGAACTTCAATATGTTTCGTTCGAGAGTGTTGCACAAGATTATGTCCAATTTTAATCGCACTCTCATTGTCACAAAGCAAGGGAACATGTCTCACATGTATCCCATAATCCTTAAGCGTTTGTGTCATCCATAGCAATTGAGCACAACACGAACCAGCAGCAATATATTCCGCTTCGGCAGTGGATAATGATACCGAATTTTGTTTCTTGGAGGACCAAGATACAAGGGATCGACCAAGGAATTGACACGTACCCGAAGTTGACTTTGTTTCAACCTTGTCACCGGCATAGTCCGAGTCGGAATAGCCAACAAGGTCGAAAGAGGCCCTCTTAGGATACCAAATGCCAAAGTTTGGTGTGTGTATCAAATATCTCACAATCCTTTTAACAGCTTTAAGATGACATTCTTTAGGGGCTGCTTGATATCGAGCACACATGCATACACTCAACATTATGTCAGGACGAGAAGCACAAAGATATAGTAGAGAACCAATCATAGATCGGTAAACCTTTTGATCAACGGGTTCTCCATCTTTTGTCAAGTCATTATGTCCACTTGTAGGCATGGGGTTCTCATACCTTGCTTTCTTGCATGTTGAACTTCTTGAAGAGATCCTTGGTGTACTTTGTTTGTGAGACAAAGGTACCCTCCTTAGATTGCTTGATTTGCAACCCAAGGAAGAATTTGAGTTCACTCATCATGGACATCTCAAACTTCTCCGACATTAGCTTCCCAAACTTTTCACTAAAATGAGGGTTAGTAGAACCAAATATAATATCATCAACATAGATTTGGCACACAAATAGTTCTCCATTAACCCTTTTAGTAAAAAGAGTAGAATCAATTTTCCCAATTTCAAAGCCTTTTTCAATAAGGAACTTGGTCAACATTTATACCATGCTCTAGGAGCTTGTTTAAGACCATAAAGAGCTTTGTGAAGTTTGTAAACATGATTAGGCTTTTGGGATTCACAAACCGGAGGTTGTTTCACAAATACTTCCTCCTCAATTTCACCATTTAGGAAAGCACTTTTGATATCCATTTGATAGAGAGTAATATCATGGTGATTGGCATAAGCAAGAAGAATGCGAATGGACTCAAGTCTAGCAACGGGGCATAGGTCTCACCATAGTCCATACCTTCGACTTGTGTGTAACCTTGAGCTACGAGACGAGCCTTGTTGCGGATGACTTGTCCATCTTCATCTTGCTTGTTCAAACACCCATTTGGTTCCAATGACGTTTTGATCATCCTTGGGCTTTCTACCAAAGTCCATACCTTGTTCCTCTCAAAGTTGTGTAGTTCTTCGTGCATAGCGCTCACCCAATCCGGTCTTCAAGTGCTTCTTCTACCTTCATAGGTTCAATACTAGAGATAAATGAGTAATGCTCACAAAAGTTAGCTAAGCGAGTTTTAGAGCGAGTAATTCTCCGGAGTTGATGTCGTTCATCATTTGTTCCACGGATGATCTTTCTTGACTCTTGCTCGGACTCGGGATAGCTTTTGTTGAGGTTGTGGCTGAGCTTCCTCATCATCTTCATCTTCCTCTTCTTCTTCTTCATTGTTGTTGGTGTTGTCTTGAGGCGGTGGAGAAGGAGGTTGTGGTGGATCTTCTTGTTGCACTTCCTCATCTTGGTGAGTTCCACTTGTGGAGGCCTCCATGTTGCCTTGAGGTTCATCTCGCCGTGAGGTAGGGGGCTCCACATATGTAGATGAGGTACTCTCCTTCACTTCCATGGGACGGATCTTTCCAATAGATAAATCTTGGATTGCTTCCGATGGGTCCTTGTCTCCTACATCAATAGGCATTTGCTCTACTTGCGAGCCATTAGATTCATCAAACTTCACGTCTACCGTCTCTTCAACCTTTCGGGTGAAATTATTGTAGACACGGTAGGTGTGAGAGTTTGATCCATAACCAAGAAAAAAGCCTTCATGAGTTTTAGGAGCAAATTTAGACCGACGATGCTTATCAAGGATATAGCATTTCGAACCAAAGACACGAAAGTATCCCACTTGGGGTTTGTTACCGTGAGGAGCTCAGATGATGTCTTGCCGAGGAGCTTATGAAGATAAAGCCTGTTGATAGCATGACAAGCTGTCTCGACCGCTTCCCCAAAAATGCTTCGTGTCTTGTATTCATCAAGCATCGTTCTCGCCATCTCTATGAGCTGCTCGGTTCTTCCTCTCAACAACTCCATTTTGTTGAGGAGTGTATGTAGTCGAGAACTCATGTAGAATCCCTTCCTCATCGAGAAAAGAGTCTACATTGGCGTTCTTGAACTCCGCTCCATTGTCACTCCGAACTTTCTTGATCTTCACCTCAAATTGATTTTGGGCCTTTTGGCGAAGGTTTTGAAGATTCTCGAACCTGCGATTTGTCATCAAGGAAAAATACCCACGTAAATCTGGAATAATCATCAACTATAACTAGACCAAAGGAGTTACCACCAAGGCTTTTGTAAGCATTGGGACCGAAGAGATCCATATGGAGAAGCTCAAGCGGTCTCCTTGTGGTCATGATGTTCTTCACGGGATGACTTCCACCTACTTGTTTTCCTGCTTGACAAGCACTACAAAGTCTATCTTTGTCAAAGAAAACATCTTTAACGCCAAGAATATGATCACCTTTGATCAGCTTGTCTAGATTACGCATACCAACATGTCCAAGCCTTCTATGCCATAACCAACCTTTAGAGGATTTAGCAATGAAGCAAGCTCTAGGTTGGGCTTTCTTAGTGAAATCAACAATATATAGATCACCTCTACGGATACCGGTAAACGCCATGTTATGATTGTCACGACGAAAAACTTGGCAATCTACTTCGGTGAATAGCACATTGAATCCAAAGTCAGCTAATCTAGACATTGAAAGTAAATTGTATCCAAGAGATTCTACAAGCATGACATTTTGAATAGAGCTATCATGAGATATGGCCACCTTACCAAGGCCAAGTACCTTACCCTTGGAGTTGTCTCCAAAAGTCACATACTTGTGTGGACCATCGTTCTTTGCAAGCTCTCGAAACATGTCTTTGTCTCCGGTCATGTGGTCGGTGCATCCACTATCAAGAATCCACTCTTTTCCACGGACATGTAGTCTCTCGATTTGCCATAAGATTGAGACTCTTCATGATCTTGTCTAGCTCGGTGTCCGAATCGGAGTAATCATCATCATGCTCATGCTCATCATCATATTGACCCATAGATTGTTCATCATCAACACCTAGGTCAATTTGATAACTACTTGCATTAGTTTTGTCAATGTGACAATAATCATCGGAATGCAATACAAGAGCATTTCTAATTAGAACATTGATAAGACCGGATCACCCTTCTTTTCATAAGATCACGAAGCTCAAAGAAGCATTTATCAAAGTTGGGATCATTGAAGCATCATATCAAATTCAATAGTCTTGTATAGAATTTCATCAAGACCTCTCAAAGAGTAGTCCGGATAAAGTTCTTCCAAGAACTTCCACATAGCATAGGCGCACTCAAAGTTTGTAACGAGCTTAAGCAAGTTATCGGGTAACCCTCTAATGATAAGATTTACAGTCCTAAGGTTCTGAAGCAAATCAAGCTCTTCATCCATGGTAGGGTGCAAGGGGTCAAATGGAGGCACATAGGGGTCTCAACATATTTGCATAAATTGTATGTCTTAAAGATAATAAGCATTTCAATCCTCCACGAGTTATAGGACACTACATTAAGAATAGGCACTCTATGGCTAACACTCCCAAACGTAGACACGCCCATCTTCCTCCAATGGTGTGTAAACCAAAGCAATGGAGACCAAGGCTCGATACCAATTGAGGGATCAAGAAGGTGAGAGTGTCTAGAGGGGGTGATTAGACTACTCGACAAGATAAAAATTCATCTTTTATCAAGGACAGATTTTGGCAGATTTTGCATAACACACAAGTCAAGTAGCACACTACACATGCAATTCTAGAGTATGGGCGGAAAGTAAATTGCACAAGTAGTAAAGAGAAGTGGAGAAGATCAAACGCAATTTGGAGATTTAATGATTTTTCTCGTGGTTCCGATAGGTGGAGCTATCGTATTTCCACGCTGATGGAGACTTCAACCCACGGAGGGTAACTGCGAGAGTCCATGGAGGGCTCCACCCACGAAGGGTCCACGAAGAAGCAACCTTGTCTATTCCATCATGGCCTCACGCCCACGGAGGGCTAGCCTTACTCGGGTAGATCTTCACAGTAGGCGATCTCCTTGCCCTTACAAACTTCTTGGTTCAACTCCACATCTCAACGACGGAGGCTCCCAAGCGACACCTAACCAATCTAGGAGGCACCACCCTCCAAAAGGTAATAGATGTTGTAGATGATGATGAACTCCTTGCTCTTGTGCTTCAAATGATAATCTCCCCAACACTCAACTCTCCTCACCGATTTGGCTGTGGTGGAAGAAAGGATTGAGTGGAAAGCAACTTGGGAAGGCTAGAGATCAAGCTTCATATGGTGGGAGTGGAGCAACTTGATCTCAACACAAGGGTAGGTAGTTCTCTTCTCGTAAATGTAAGGTAGGAGTGGTAGTTCTTTCGATGGCTCTCTCCACGAATGAAGAGGGGGTGGAGGGTATAAATAGCCTCCACACAAAATCCAACGTTACACACATTTGAGCAATCTCGGTGGGACCGAAGTTGACAACTCGGTGAGACCGATAGTTCAAATAATGTGAACGTTGGGATTTTCGTGGGACCGAAAATACAATCTCGGTGAGTCCGATTCGTGCAATGACAAGAGCATGCCAATTTCGGTGGGACCGACTTCATCATCTCGGTGACACCGATTTGATGATGAAGGTTCTGAAGCTTGGCAACTCATGTTTCGTGAGACCGAGTTCGAATCGGAAAATCCGAGTTTGCTAGGGTTTGGCTTATGGTGAGGTGGTTCATCTCGGTGTGGTGAGTTTGGAATATCGGTGGGACCGAGATTACTTATGAGTGTATATGGCAGTGAAAGTTGCTGATAGTTTAGGAGATGTATCACTAAGCACTTGAGCAACCAGATCATCATCATAACCTCATCCCCTTTTAATAGTATTGGCTTTTCCTATGGACTCAATGTGATCTTGGATCACTAAACCAAAAATGGAGTCTTGAGCTTTTGCCAATGCTTGCCTCAGCATTTTGAGGGGTCCACTTCTTCAGTCCTTTTGCCATGCCAATGTGATTGAATTTCCTGAAACATACTTGATAAAAGCATTAGTCCAACCACAAAGTATGTTGTCATTAATTACCAAAACCACCCAGGGAGCAAATGTGCTTTCAGTAGTACCCAAAGTGTTCCTCCGGTAAACGGGAGTTGCATAATCTCATAGTTACAGGAACATGTATAAGTCATGAAGAAAGCAATAGCAACATACTAAATGATCAAGTGCTAGGCTAACAGAATGGATCATGTCAATCACATCATTCTCCTAATGATGTGATCCCGTTAATCAAATGACAACTCATGTCTATGGCTAGGAAACTTAACCATCTTTGATTCAACGAGCTAGTCAAGTAGAGGCATATTAGTGACACTATGTTTGTCTATGTATTCACACATGTATTATGTTTCCGGTTAATACAATTCTAGCATGAATAATAAACATTTATCATGAAATAAGGAAATAAATAATAACTTTATTATTGCCTCTAGGGCATATTTCCTTCAATTTGAACAGTATAGTACTATGAATATATTGGATTTTCTGTAATTGTTTCTGATTTTTTTGGGCCGTTCAAACTTTACCCAATAATGCAGATCTCGTTCTCTTTGCTCCATGTCCAGAATTGGCTAAAATTTGATTAGTTGACTACTATGACTATATACTTGTTTTCTGTAATACTTTCAAAAAAATTGTCATTCGTTTAGGGGGATTTTGGTCTTTTACACCGTGTCATTTACTACCTCCGTCCTGGTTTATTGGTCCCCATAGTATTTTGTGCCAAACTTTGACTATATATTTAACTAAGTAAATAATAATGCATGTCAACAAAAATTATATCCCTCGATTCGTATTTGAACATAGTTTTGAGAGAGATTATTTTTAATTACATGCATTAACATTTTGTTAGTTAAATCTAATGTCAAAGTTTTGCACAAAATACTAAGGGGACTAATAAACCAGGACGGAGGTAGTATGTCATATGGTAAAGATACATCATCAAGTTAAGTTTGTGCCATTTTGCTGGGGGAGCAAAGATGGGTCATTTTACCAATTGCAATGTAAGATGTGGCATTTTGGCCCACATAGAGCAAACGTGGGGCAAAGATCAATAAGCTCAAGTTTGTAAGATGTGGGATTTGACTAGCTCGCACACCCACAATTATGACGATAATTTTATCCTTCTAACCGATACAAGGTGGAGAGCAAGCTCTGACATCACTTATGTATGTTCCCCACCCCCATATTGAGAGACCAAGGCGAGGGGAGGGTACGGGGTGTACCATGCAACCTCTTATCACTACTATCATAGTCAACCCCATCGATGCTCTTGGAAAGGTCATAACAACGTGGTATTCCTCTTCTCGTACAGATCACATATCTCGATGAGAAACCTCACTCGAGGTTATTGTTATGTTTTAACACAGGATCCCATGTACATAGAATGCATGTGCAAGAGCATCTCCAACATCAGCCCTATAATTTGGTGCCTGAAAACTGGTTTTTGGTGTGAAGAGAGAAGATTTTGCGTCAAAGAAAAAAAATCTACTTTTCAGCAGCTCTAAAATTATATTTTGGTGCCCTAAAATTTGAAACATGAAAATAAACCCCAAAAATTCATTGCATATTTTAAACTCTAGTACGAAATGTTGCACATTAAACATGAAATGACAAACTTAGACACTAGTACTCTCATAGATCCCTAGCACTACATTGCGATAGACCTAGTTCTACTCCTAATCATAGTAGTCGTCTAAGTCCTCGTCGGAGATGGTCATCACCCCTCCACCGGAAGGGCTGGCCTCATGGTCACTGGCTGTACACCTACTTCACGTCTTCACCTCCTCCTTGTCGAAGAGCTCAGCCTCCAATCGTTCAAACAACTCATCGATCTCAGTGTTCTTCTTGCGCTCCTCCTCGGCCCCCAGTAATTTGTTGTGCTCCGTCTCCCTCGACTCGAAGAATGCAATGTTGTCGATCGAGGAGTTGTGGATCGGCCTCGACGAGGTTCTCCACATAGACCTCATAGTTGGCCTCGGCCATGCGTTGCTCCCCGACCCGATGGTGCTCCTTCTCTCATCACGGGGAAACGACCCTAATGGAAGGGGCGAGAAAATCCGCATAGAGATCACATATCTACATATCTATCCCAACTAGAAATTTTGTTGTACATGATGAGAAACCACTTTTGAGGTTATATTTGTGCTTGAACACGGGATCCCATATAGATAGAAATTTTGTTCAGCTCGATGCGCTCGAGTTGTTTGTTAATCTGGTGTGGCTCAACCATGTACAATGCCTTGTTAAAGGTGGATTAGTTTTTTTATGGGAAAATGATTTTATTCATCAAATGACAGTCAGATCCTTTACAATCAAGAATGAAATACAATTGATTCTAAAAAAATGAAATACAATCGGGGACGTATTATCCCAAATAGACGGGAGTCTAGAAATATAACATGATAGCCATCTGCAACTTCATTAGCCTCCCTCTTGCAAGGTTAAAGGTGGATTAGTTCATTGCACGCACACATATGGTTAGCGTAGCGGAGATCCGCTATGGCAATAGGGGCATGTGCAATGCAACGTGGTTATATAGGTGTCGTTAAGAAGATGGAATATTGCCACATCAGTGAGCACTAATGTAAATTGGATCTACTGTAGTGCAAGCTTCCACTACTAGAAAAAAGTTTATAGATATAACTTTATCAATAGCGTGGGTTGGTGGGGTCGCGCTACTGCTAATTAGTAGTAGTGTGTGGCACATGCCGGCGCTACATGTAGCAAGTTAGCAGTAGCGCTGGCCCGCAGAACGACGCTACTGCTAAGTGGTCGCACACCGTGGTGTCGTCGTGCCCCACGGGCTTGCCGTAGCAGCAAAGCGGGTCTATTTCCCATGCTACTGTGCATGCTGCTGTCCTGCGCTGCTGCTATGGCCAGCCCGGGCTCAGCTGCCCGTCCCCCCACTTAGCAGTAGCACTGGGCATGGGCCCGCGCTACAACTAATGTGGTTAGTAGTAGCGTTGGTCCATGACCCGCGCTACTTCCATGTTAAAGATTTATCCACCCACCGCGCACCCGTTCGTCACTCTCCTTTGTGCCACTCAATGCCCGCGCCTGACCCTCCTCCTCCTCCTCCTCCTTCCTTGTCGCTGCATTGCGCCCGATCGTCCTCCTCCTCCATTGTCATTGCCATCGCCGCATTGCGCCCGACCGTCCTCCTTCTCCCCCCTCGTCGCCCCGTCCCCGGTAAGCCTCGTCCTCCTCCCTCCTTCCTCCAGCCGCCGCCCTTGTCCCTCCAACCGCCGCCCCTACAGTCGTTGCCCTCCTCCCCTTTCATCCTCGAGCCGCCGCCCCACCTCCATCTGCCACCCCTCCCCCATCCTCCTCCTCCCTCCTTCCTCCCCCTCCATCTGCCGCCATCTCGGCCTCCTCCCTCTCTCCTCCCTCCCTCCCTCCCAACATTTGTTCTTCCCTCGCACCCTCTGTTCTTCCACTCAATAGGTAGAATGATAGTGGTAGATATGTAGAATGGTATTTGTAGAATGTAGGTTTTTTGAATGGTAGTGGTAATGGTAGATAGGTAGAATGGTAGAATTTTATTGTAGAATGTAGGTTTTTTGAATAAAATAGAACATATATAGCTTATATGAATAGAATGTATGTATTTTGAATAGATTAGAATACAAAATATACGTAGAATGGAGGTTTTTTTAATAGAATAGATATGTAGAATTATGTTGTAGAATGTAGATAGAAATTTTTAGGTATAGAAAAGTTTCAATTATAGAAATGTATTGGAATGTTATATGACAAATTTTTAGGTATCAAATTTAGTAATAAAAAATTTAGTAAGAAAAATTAGGTATAGAATTTTTTTAGTAATTTTGTTTTTCAATATAGAAATGTATTTGACAATTTAATTATTTTTATGTCATCTTTGTCATCAAAGAATGCTATATGAGATTTGATGACCTAAAATTTTCACTCGATGGAATATGCAGGCTTTGTAGAGTCGCGTCTCCCTGGATTGATCGTCGTCGGAGCTACCTCTACTTCCTCTACACCCAAGTCGGTGAGATAAAAGTCCACCTCCTCCTTCTCTACTCCTCGGTGTTGAATAGAGTAGAACTAGGGTATTTGGTTATGCTTCTTAACCAAATGAAATGTTCGGGTTATAAGATATATATTGAAATGTTTTTGTCAATATTGAACCATTGAAATGCAGGGAAAATCCGAGTTGCCTATGTTTTGTCGGAGTGTTGATTCATTTCTGTTCCGACAAATTTCAGGTGCTCAATATGCCTTATTTAGCAAAGGTCATGCTGAATTTTTCTGTGAATTTTAGCATGATTTGTGCTAGAATATGTAGGAAATATCAAGTGCTCCATTTTTTTATGTCATTGCTCCATATATGTAACGGATTGACTTTCAGTCTGTCAATGCTGCTTGTGTGACTTTTAGTCTGTTCCTGAAGGAAAGATGTCGACTGTTGTCGTGGGGGTCGTTTCTCCTTCTTCTCCTTGTGCTAGACCTTTGTTATGCACTAGGGAAAGGAGGAGCAACGATCATCACCGAGGGTCGAAAAATCAGTGTGGGTGTGTGTCCACCATATATGAGAGAGGACGAAGAATCCCAACTGTTGTCGTGGGGGTAGCTTCTTCTTCATTTCAAGGTGCTAGATATTTTGGTGTAATACACTTTGAAATGAAAGGAGGAGTTACCATCACCGACGGTCTCAAATGTCAGAGAGAAAGAATCCCGACTGTTGTCGTGGGGGTCGCTTCTCCTTCGTTCTCATGTGCTAGACATTTTGGTGTAATGCACTCGGGAACGAATGGAGGAGCGACCATCACCGACAGCTGAATATATCATAGAGGGAGTGCCCACCATATACACCACGTGAGATGAGAGTTTTTAAGGAAGACTCGATAGACCAAAAGTCAACCCGTGATGAATAATAATAAAGATATGCATAGCGTATCAAGCATAGATCACATAGTTATTTAATTTGTGTGCAGGGAAGATCACCGACGTGCCGCTCGACGACACCCAGAAGATCACCGGCATCCTCAATAGTCATCCAATGAGTAAATTAAGATGGTCTATTTGTTACTTCGAGTCGCCTCTATTTTGCCGGAGTGTTGATTAATCTCACGGGTTGACTTTCAGTCTATCGATGCTACTTGAGTGTCCACCATATATTGTCGACATATCAGAGAGGAAGAATCCTGACTGTTGTCGTGGGGGTCGCTTTCCCTTCCTTCTGCTCGTGATATACCTTGGTAATGCACGAGAGAAGGAGGGGAAGTGACCATCACCGAAGGTCGAAATAACTATGAGGGAGTGTCCACCATATAAGAGAGGAAGAATCTCAACAGTTGTCGTGAGGGGAGCTTCTTCTTCATTTGAAGGTGCTAGACATTTTGGTGTAATGCACTTTCGAATGAATGTAGGAGCTTGATGACCCACAAGTATAGTGGATCAATCGTAGTCCTTTCGATAAGTAAGAGTGTCAAACCCAACGAGGAGCAGAAGGAAATGACAAGCAGTTTTCAGCAAGGTATTTCCTGCAGGCACTGAAATTATCGGTAACAGATAGTTTGGTAGTAAGATAATTCGTAACAGGTAACAAGTAACAAGTGTAACAAAGGTGCAGCAAGGTGGCCCAATCTTTTTTGTACCAAAAGATAAGCCTGGACGAACTCTTACATAAAAGCAAAGCGCTCCCGAGGACAAGTGGGAATTATTGTCAAGCTAGTTTTCATCATGCTCATATGATTCGCATTCGTTACTTTGATAATTTGATATGTGGGTGGACCGGTGCTTGGGTGATCTCCTTACTTGGACAAGCCTCCCACTTGTGATTAGCCCCTCTCGGAAGCATCCGCAACTACGAAAGAAGAATTAAGATAAATCTAACTATAGCATGAAACATGTGGATCCAAATCAGCCCCTTACGAAGCAACACATAAACTAGGGTTTAAGCTTTTGTCACTCTAGCAACCCATCATCTACTTATTACTTCCCAATGCCTTCCCCTGGGCCCAAATCATGGTGAAGTGTCATGTAGTCGAAGTTCACATAACACCACTAGAGAAAAGACAATATACATCTCATCAAAATATCGAACGAATAGCAAATTCACATGATTACTTATAACAAGACTTCTTCCATGTCCTCGGGAACAAACATAACTACTCAGAAAGCATGCTCATGTTCAAGATCAGAGGGGTATTGAATATCATTAAGGATATGAACATATGATCTTCCACCAAATAAACCAACTAGCATCAACTACGAAGAGTAATCAATACTTCTAACAATCCATAGGTACCAATCTGAGGTTTTGAGACAAAGATTGAATACAAGAGATGAACTAGTGTTTGAGAGGAGATGGTGCTGGTGAAGATATTGATGAAGATTGACCCTCCCTCGATGAGCGGATTGTCGTTGATGACGATGGCTTCGATTTCCCCCTCCCGGAGGGAAGTTTCCCTGGTAGTATCGCTCAACCGGAGCTCTAGATTGCTTCTGCCCAGGTTCTGCCTCGAGACCGTGGCGCTTCATACCGAAAGCTTCCTTTTATTTTTTTTCTAGGTCAAAACTCTCCATATAGCATAAGATAGGCACTGGGGGCTGGGCAGGGGGGCCACGAGCTTGGGAGGTGCTCCCTGGGGGGTAGGGCGCGCCCCCCAGGCTTGTGGCCACCTGGTGAGTCCCCTTTGTTGTTTCTTCGCCCAATATTTTTTATATATTTCAAAATAATTCCCCATAAAGTTTTAGGAAATTTGTAGTTGTGCAGAATAGGTATATCAGATTTGCTCCTTTCCGGTCCAGAATTCCAGCTGCCAGCATTCTCCCTTTTCATGTAAATCTTGTAAAATAAGAGAGAAAAGGCATAAGAACTATATCTTAAAGTGAAATAATAGCCCATAATGCAATAAATATCAACATAAAAACATGGTGCAAAATGGACGTATTAGAGCTTCCATCATCGACGGTCGCAAAATGTTAGAGAGGAAGAATCCCGACTATTGTCGTGGGGGTCGCTTCTCCTTCATTCCCGTGTGCTAGACATTTTGGTGTAATGCACTCGAGGGCGAAGGGAGGAGTGACCATCACCGACGATCGAATATATCAGAGAGGAAGTGCCCACCATATACAGCATGTGAGTTGAGGGTTTTCAAGAAAAGACTCGACAGGTCGATAGTCAACCCGTCAGAATAATAATGATCTAATTTAGTTTTTGTAGTACATATATTGAATTTCAGAAGTTTAATCTTTCAATTATGAACATAGAAAATGTCTGACGATGATAAGATCCCTGAGTGCGAGTACTGTGGCGACGACCGGGGTCTGTGCGATAGGCCTCACCTGGAAGACGGTCGGCGCTTTAGTATTAAGCTCGACCAGACGTTCGATGTTTATACGATACGGAATGACAACAAGTCTTTTTCGTAATTAAGCATGACTTCTGCTTCTTCAACGTGTAATTTCTGTTTTCTACAACTCGACTAGTGCATCCCCTACCAATGCAAGACGTTATGTCTTGGAGAAGCTGGATTTTGAAGATCATGAGAATATGGAGATAAAGAGAGTTAACCTCATGACCCATCTTTTTTTCGAAAAGGGGACTCCCGCCTCTGATCTCGAGTGATGCATACGGCCACATTTATAAATAAATAAAGTGGTTCAACAATGTCTTGCAATGTGCTGCAACAAAGGAGGCTGGCTCACAAAGAGCTAGCGAAATAAAACAAGGCCCAGAAGCCACAACCGGCTGGCATAATATAGAGAGATAGGTAAACTAATCGCCTATCCTATTACATGACCGCCATCCAAACCGGTTGAAGATATCCCGCGCTACCATCTCCCACCGGACAGATCCAGTAACCAAACATGCCCTGGCCTCCGTCGGAGTGAGTAATGACCACATACGGATTAGCGCAGTAGCCCGGAATACAACCTGCAAAAAATGAATAGTTGTTGTTCTGTTAAAAGCCAAATCATTTCTGCAGTTCCAAATTGCCCATAACAACGCACATGCTCCTACTCGAATTTGTCTAGCTGTTTCGGCCTCTATACCGACAAGCCACGTTCCAAAAAACGACCTGACCGAATTCGGAGGAGTAATGTTAAAGGCAATTTGCACCGAGCGCCACAACACCCTCGCCAACGGGCAATCAAAGAAAAGATGCTTGATATTTTCATCCCGATCAGAGAAACTACACCTAGTAGAACCTGTCCAGTTGCGCTTAATCAAATTATCTTTCGTTAGAACGACTTGTTTATGTACAAACCACATAAACACTTTGATTTTTAGAGGAACCTTTACTTTCCAGACATGTTTGGAACTAGGAATAACACCAGAGTTGATGACATCAATGTACATCGACTTGACTGTGAATTCACCAGATTTAGTAAGCTTCCAACACAACTGATCGGGCTGATGAGTAAGCTGAACCTCCATCAGTCTACTCACCAGATGCATCCAAGCCTCCCACCGGCCACCAACAAGAACCCTCCTAAATTGAATGTTAAGAGGTGGATTGCAAACTCGTTGCAACCAGAGCATCCGTCATTTTGCACAATACGATATAGTGACGGATCTATCAAGTACCAATGTGCATCACCTAGACAAGTATCCTCCCGAATCGAGTGTTATTGCCATCACCGACAATACTTTGTTCTATTAAAGAAAGTAGCTTTGACCCTCATTAGCCCCTTCCAGAAAGGCGAATTAGTCGGTCTAGCTGTCACCTGCGACAAGGTCTTAGAGTACGGATACTTGTTACGAAGAATATGTGCCCAAGTTGCCTCAGTCTCCGCAGATAACTTATATAGCCACTTACTGAGTAGGCATCTGTTCTTGACTTCCAGGTTCTCAACCCCAAGACCCCCTTTGTCTTTTGGTATGCAAATAACATCCCATTTGGCTAGACGGTACTTTCTCTTAGTTTCATCACTCTGCCAGAAGAAACGTGACCGATAGAAGTCCAGCCTTTTCCTAACTCCAACTGGTACTTCAAAAAAGGATAAAAGGAACATCGGCAAACTCGTGAGCACCGAATTAATGAGAATCAATCGGCCTCCATACGACATGAGTTTGCCCTTCCAGCAGCTCAGTTTCTTCTCAAACCGGTCCTCGATACACTTCCATTCGTTGTTAGTCAACTTACGATGGTGAATGGGGATACCTAGGTAAGTGAACGGATACCTCAGGACCCATCATGGTTATGCTTTTCATGTAAAGCTATACAATGCGGTGATCTACTCCCATTTTGGTTGCTCGAATTGGGCAGCACTATGCAAGACGTATTGTTTTCAGGATGGTATGCATGTCACCTTCGATCTGGGTGATCTTAAAGATGACATCGACGAAGATAATGTCGACGAAGATAATATCGACATTTGGGTCGATGTTGATACACTTCCACTTCTTTCTCAAACATATTTATTAAGTAATTTATATTATTTATTTAAAAATAGTTGACAGCTTATATACTTTCATAGCTTATTTCCATTCTTCAAAAAATATTCAGAAAGTAGTAGACAAAACCCACTACACTAATGGCTATGAACTAACTTACGAGAAGAAAGATCATCTTGTCTCCTTTGTTATTTATTATTGATGTTGAGACTTTCAATAAGAATTATGAAACTCCTCCACATTATGGTCAATACGTGTCGCTAGTCCACGTATTGAACTACGACAACATCCATGGAAATGGCATGGTAAGATTTATTATTATTATGACACTAGAGCATCTTTTATATACATTCTTCTAAAACTAAACAACATTGCTAACTACGTCACTATTATGCTCTTCAACAGAAAATCCCAAAGGATTGTGTGCCCCATCTGATGCATACGAAAGGTTACATTGATGTTATTAGCTTACGGCCAAGTATGCCTATGGGCCACCGCTGTTCATACAAGATTTCTCGAACAAATGAAGACCGCACAACTAAAGAATGAAAAAAAGTTATGAGTAATCGAGGAGCTCTTGGGAAGCAATGTGCGAAGCCCACAAATTGGAGACATGATAATTTCCATTCTCCATAATGGAGAGTCAGGGGCTATGTTGTTTTATGTTATTTTACCTTATAGAGGGGTAGCAGGTCCTAGCTAATACTCATGATCATGTGCTAAGAACAATTAACTAGGGTTAGTTATGACTATGATGATGATGAGTATGACTTTTTATTATGATAACGAGTAGAAGTTGTTAGATGACTATGATGATGATGAGTATGACTTGTTATTATGATAACGATGATGAGTTATTATTATGATGATGATGTTGAGTTGTTATATATCGCTGTGTGAAATAAACATGATTAGATTCAAGTGGAGGCAACATAGTGCAGATCGAAGTACTACTAATCCAAACTTAAGTGATCAAGTTTGAATTAATAGTACTTTGGATCTGCAGCATGTTGCTCCACTTGAACCCATGTATCTTTCATCCATCGATATAATAACTCACATGATCATAAAATCATATGATGAGATTACTATATAAAACCTGTAAAAATACAACGCCAATATGCTGCAAAAAAAATACATAAAAATTTAGCAGTAGCGCGGGCATGCACATAATAGCAGCGCGCTCTGGAAAGAAGAGTTGCTGCTATTAGCAGCACCAGCGCGGTTTAGCAAGCACGCTACTGCTATGTATGGTTAGCAGTAGCACGGGTAAACCCACGCTGCTGCTAAAGTTTAGCCGTAGCGCCTTAGCAGTAGTGCAGGTGCCCGCGCTACTGCTAAGGTAAAACCTCGCGCTACTACCAGCCTTTTCCCTAGTAGTGTTCCTTCGTAGCTGCTTGGATGATCTATTACACTAATTACCACAAGTTAAATGCACAAGTAGCGTTGCCAAATCAAGCACTAATCCTTCAATATAAGCAAAAGTTGTATCCTGCGTGGCAATAAAAATTGCTTCTTTATCCTGCTAAGCACATCCCATGCTCCCTCGAACGTGTCGTCGCGCAAGGTTTCACTAGTAATAACAATTGCATGAAACTGACAATTAAACATTATTCAAAAATATCTTACTGATTCTACATCAAATAGAAAGTCTTAAAACCTTTGACAATTAAAAAGGTTTGTTCCACCTCAAATGATTAATTACATTTTTAAGCACATATGATCTACTCCCTCCGCCCGGAAATACTTGTCATCAAAATGGATAAAAGGGTTGTCATGATAACCACCCCGACACCTAGGGGTGTAGAGCAAGGCCGCTCCGCCCCGCTACGTAGTCAAAATAAATCCGGTTAGTTATAATCCCTTGATTAAATTTAGGGACTCTGATAAGTGCCAAACGTGTGGCACAAAGCAATTCCGCCTTGACTTTTTTAGTGGCAACTTTAGTGAGAGAGAGAGAGAGAGAGAGAGAGAGAGAGAGAGAGAGAGACTATATTTCAGCAGCAGCCCCTATATTGTGGAAAGCCTTCTTCAACGGTTACCAATTTGTTTGTTTTCCTAATAGATGCGTTGATAGCAGCTCTATCAGTGGTATAATTGACTGACGGTTGATCACCTGTTATTAAGTATTAGTGGATAATAAGAAAATACTAATGGATGTGGTTAAAAGAAATATAAGTTTTAGGAAATTTGTAGTTGTGCAGAATAGGTATATCAGATTTGCTCCTTTCCGGTCCAGAATTCCAGCTGCCAGCATTCTCCCTTTTCATGTAAATCTTGTAAAATAAGAGAGAAAAGGCATAAGAACTATATCTTAAAGTGAAATAATAGCCCATAATGCAATAAATATCAACATAAAAACATGGTGCAAAATGGACGTATTAGAGCTTCCATCATCGACGGTCGCAAAATGTTAGAGAGGAAGAATCCCGACTATTGTCGTGGGGGTCGCTTCTCCTTCATTCCCGTGTGCTAGACATTTTGGTGTAATGCACTCGAGGGCGAAGGGAGGAGTGACCATCACCGACGATCGAATATATCAGAGAGGAAGTGCCCACCATATACAGCATGTGAGTTGAGGGTTTTCAAGAAAAGACTCGACAGGTCGATAGTCAACCCGTCAGAATAATAATGATCTAATTTAGTTTTTGTAGTACATATATTGAATTTCAGAAGTTTAATCTTTCAATTATGAACATAGAAAATGTCTGACGATGATAAGATCCACGAAAGTAGTATCTTGTGGCGACGACCGGGTGCGTGCGATAGGCCTCACGGAAGACGGTCGGCGCTTTAGTATTAAGCTCGACGGACGTTCGATGTTTATACGATACGGAATGACAACAAGTCTTTTTCGTAATTAAGCATGACTTCTGCTTCTTCAACGTGTAATTTCTGTTTTCTACAACTCGACTAGTGCATCCCCTACCAATGCAAGACGTTATGTCTTGGAGAAGCTGGATTTTGAAGATCATGAGAATATGGAGATAAAGAGAGTTAACCTCATGACCCATCTTTTTTTCGAAAAGGGGGACTCCCCGGCCTCTGCATCTGAGTGATGCATACGGCCACATTTATAAATAAATAAAGTGGTTCAACAATGTCTTGCAATGTGCTGCAACAAAGGAGGCTGGCTCACAAAGAGCTAGCGAAATAAAACAAGGCCCAGAAGCCACAACCGGCTGGCATAATATAGAGAGATAGGTAAACTAATCGCCTATCCTATTACATGACCGCCATCCAAACGGTTGAAGATATCCCGCTACCATCTCCCACCGGACAGATCCAAGAACCAAACATGCCCCGCCTCCGCCGGAGTGAGTAATGACCACATACGGATTAGCGCAGAGTCGGAATACAACCTGCAAAAATGAATAGTTGTTGTTCTGTTAAAAGCCAAATCATTTCTGCAGTTCCAAATTGCCCATAACAACGCACATGCTCCTACTCGAATTTGTCTAGCTGTTTCGGCCTCTATACCGACAAGCCACGTTCCAAAAACGACCGACCGAATTCGGAGGAGTAATGTTAAAGGCAATTTGCACCGAGCGCCACAACACCTCGCCAACGGGCAATCAAAGAAAAGATGCTTGATATTTTCATCCCGATCGAGAAACTACACCTAGTAGAACCTGTCCGATTGCGCTTAATCAAATTATCTTCGTTAGAACGACTTGTTTATGTACAAACCACATAAACACTTTGATTTTTAGAGGAACCTTTACTTTCCAGACATGTTTGGAACTAGGAATAACACCAGAGTTGATGACATCAATGTACATCGACTTGACTGTGAATTCACCAGATTTAGTAAGCTTCCAACACAACTGATCGGGCTGATGAGTAAGCTGAACCTCCATCAGTCTACTCACCAGATGCATCCAAGCCTCCCACCGGCCACCAACAAGAACCCTCCTAAATTGAATGTTAAGAGGAGTGGATTGCAAACTCGTTGCAACCAGAGCATCCCGTCGCTGCACAATACGATATAGTGACGGATACTGAAGTACCAGCGGTGCATCACCTAGACAAGTATCCTCCCAGAATCGAGTGTTATTGCCATCACCGACAATACTTTGTTCTATTAAAGAAAGTAGCTTTGACCCTCATTAGCCCCTTCCAGAAAGGCGAATTAGTCGGTCTAGCTGTCACCTGCGACAAGGTCTTAGAGTACGGATACTTGTTACGAAGAATATGTGCCCAAGTTGCCTCAGTCTCCGCAGATAACTTATATAGCCACTTACTGAGTAGGCATCTGTTCTTGACTTCCAGGTTCTCAACCCCAAGACCCCCTTTGTCTTTTGGTATGCAAATAACATCCCATTTGGCTAGACGGTACTTTCTCTTAGTTTCATCACTCGCCGGAAGAAAGCGTGACCGATAGAAGTCCAGCCTTTTCCTAACTCCAACTGGTACTTCAAAAAAGGATAAAAGGAACATCGGCAAACTCGTGAGCACCGAATTAATGAGAATCAATCGGCCTCCATACGACATGAGTTTGCCCTTCCAGCAGCTCAGTTTCTTCTCAAACCGGTCCTCGATACACTTCCATTCGTTGTTAGTCAACTTACGATGGTGAATGGGGATACCTAGGTAAGTGAACGGATACCTCAGGACCCATCATGGTTATGCTTTTCATGTAAAGCTATACAATGCGGTGATCTACTCCCATTTTGGTTGCTCGAATTGGGCAGCACTATGCAAGACGTATTGTTTTCAGGATGGTATGCATGTCACCTTCGATCTGGGTGATCTTAAAGATGACATCGACGAAGATAATGTCGACGAAGATAATATCGACATTTGGGTCGATGTTGATACACTTCCACTTCTTTCTCAAACATATTTATTAAGTAATTTATATTATTTATTTAAAAATAGTTGACAGCTTATATACTTTCATAGCTTATTTCCATTCTTCAAAAAATATTCAGAAAGTAGTAGACAAAACCCACTACACTAATGGCTATGAACGAACTTACGAGAAGAAAGATCATCTTGTCTCCTTTGTTATTTATTATTGATGTTGAGACTTTCAATAAGAATTATGAAACTCCTCCACATTATGGTCAATACGTGTCGCTAGTCCACGTATTGAACTACGACAACATCCATGGAAATGGCATGGTAAGATTTATTATTATTATGACACTAGAGCATCTTTTATATACATTCTTCTAAAACTAAACAACATTGCTAACTACGTCACTATTATGCTCTTCAACAGAAAATCCCAAAGGATTGTGTGCCCCATCTGATGCATACGAAAGGTTACATTGATGTTATTAGCTTACGGCCAAGTATGCCTATGGGCCACCGCTGTTCATACAAGATTTCTCGAACAAATGAAGACCGCACAACTAAAGAATGAAAAAAAGTTATGAGTAATCGTAGGGAGCTACTGGGAAGCAATGTGCGAAGCCCACAAATTGGAGACATGATAATTTCCATTCTCCATAATGGAGAGTCAGGGGCTATGTTGTTTTATGTTATTTTACCTTATAGAGGGGTAGCAGGTCCTAGCTAATACTCATGATCATGTGCTAAGAACAATTAACTAGGGTTAGTTATGACTATGATGATGATGAGTATGACTTTTTATTATGATAACGAGTAGAAGTTGTTAGATGACTATGATGATGATGAGTATGACTTGTTATTATGATAACGATGATGAGTTATTATTATGATGATGATGTTGAGTTGTTATATATCAGTGTGTGAAATAAACATGATTAGATTCAAGTGGAGGCAACATAGTGCAGATCGAAAGTACTACTAATCCAAACTTAAGTGATCAAGTTTGAATTAATAGTACTTTGGATCTGCAGCATGTTGCCTCCACTTGAACCCATGTATCTTTCATCCACTGATATAATAACTCACATGATCATAAAATCATATGATGAGATTACTATATAAAACCTGTAAAAATACAACGCCAATATGCTGCAAAAAAAATACATAAAAATTTAGCAGTAGCGCGGGCATGCACATAATAGCAGCGCGCTCTGGAAAGAAGAGTTGCTGCTATTAGCAGCACCAGCGCGGTTTAGCAAGCACGCTACTGCTATGTATGGTTAGCAGTAGCACGGGTAAACCCACGCTGCTGCTAAAGTTTAGCCGTAGCGCCTTAGCAGTAGTGCAGGTGCCCGCCATCTGCTAAGGTAAACCTCGCTACTACCAGCCTTTTCCCTAGTAGTGTTCCTTCGTAGCTGCTTGGATGATCTATTACACTAATTACCACAAGTTAAATGCACAAGTAGCGTTGCCAAATCAAGCACTAATCCTTCAATATAAGCAAAAGTTGTATCCTGCGTGGCAATAAAAATTGCTTCTTTATCCTGCTAAGCACATCCCATGCTCCCTCGAACGTGTCGTCGCGCAAGGTTTCACTAGTAATAACAATTGCATGAAACTGACAATTAAACATTATTCAAAAATATCTTACTGATTCTACATCAAATAGAAAGTCTTAAAACCTTTGACAATTAAAAAGGTTTGTTCCACCTCAAATGATTAATTACATTTTTAAGCACATATGATCTACTCCCTCCGCCCGGAAATACTTGTCATCAAAATGGATAAAAGGGTTGTCATGATAACCACCCCGACACCTAGGGGTGTAGAGCAAGGCCGCTCCGCCCCGCTACGTAGTCAAAATAAATCCGGTTAGTTATAATCCCTTGATTAAATTTAGGGACTCTGATAAGTGCCAAACGTGTGGCACAAAGCAATTCCGCCTTGACTTTTTTAGTGGCAACTTTAGTTGAGAGAGAGAGAGAGAGAGAGAGAGAGAGAGAGACTATATTTCAGCAGCAGCCCCTATATTGTGGAAAGCCTTCTTCAACGGTTACCAATTTGTTTGTTTTCCTAATAGATGCGTTGATAGCAGCTCTATCAGTGGTATAATTGACTGACGGTTGATCACCTGTTATTAAGTATTAGTGGATAATAAGAAAATACTAATGGATGTGGTTAAAAGAGAATGTTAGCAACATAAATGTACTACATAATGTGTTTTGCAAAAGGTAACTACCTCAGCACTGATTCTCTCCTTGGATAGTATCTCTGCGGCCTCAAAATTGACTAAGCCTGAGAATGTAACATCGATGCTACTTAAACAAATGCACTCATATAAGTAAATCATCTCAAACAGAATCAATTTCTTAATAACCATATAGCACTCGGTATAACAAATTTGTCCTGTTCAATCCAATGCCTCCAAAATGAGATCTCTTAAGCACTAGAGAACAAAAAGGAAATTTCATCTCTTTATTTCTTGCTTTATAAGAATGTAGTAATCATGAGGGTTCTTGACCACAACCACTGATGATAGAGGCAATTATTTTTGTGTTTAGTCATCTAGTAACAAAAATGGAAGAAAAGTAGTTGAGAAATATGCATACATTGATAGATAACCAGAATACACCGTCCTTACAATAAAGGAAGCAAGATTCTAATGAGATAGAGCGTAAGATAATTGGCAAAAAATGAAAGAAAGGCAATGGAGAAATATGCATAGAATGGAGTATGTATGCATGATACTATGATAGCATTGCCTTCTTCTGAATTTTCTTATTAGTCATGTCGGTTTCAACATCAAATCCAACCTTATGTATCCATCAACCTGGGCATCAGAAGCAGACTGTCATTTAACTCAAAAGGAGAAGAACTCAACTGATCTATTAGCACGAGAACCAACTAAGATACTGAAACACTGCTAAACAAACCGAGTGGTAAAAGTAAAACGGCCACCGACAGATTTCAAACTAACACATGTGCAATTCGAGCCAAATCCGAAGGTAAGGACGGGGGGTCAAAACAGGAAGACCAGCCAGATTCAATGTCACCTTCTCCTTCCAATTGGCGTCATCACAGCGTGAGCCGGAGTGGAGGTCAACGTAGATCAGGAGCTCGGGCGTCTGCCTCGCGACATCGGCCGACGTCCTCGACTTCGAATTGAAGTGGCCCTTCATCTTGGCAGCAGCGTCCTCTGCCGCTGCGACTGTCGCGCACGGCGGCGAGCCTCCTCCGCCTCGCCAACCAGTATGGGAAGCCGCCACGGAATAGCGCCACGACTACTGAGTACCTAGGACGACTCAAAATCAGAGAACGGGATAACAGAAAATAAGCAGTACATCATCTGAAAATAAGGAGTACCCGGAATCTTGTCAACCTATGGTCCCACCGACTCGGCGTGCAAGGATGCCTTTTTTGCGGAGCTCCTTAGCCACAAGCCGCTGCCGGGAGTCGCCTGGTTGGCCTCAGGCGACTTCAATCAAATTTATCGTGCTAGGGACAAAAATAAGAGAAACGTGAACACAAGTAGGATCAACCGCTTCCGTGCGACGCTGCAGTCTTGTGAGCTTAAGGAAATCCATCTTCAGAACAAGCGCTTCACCTGGAGTAACGAGCGATCCAATCCAACCCTGTGCAAGCTAGACTCCTTCTTTTATCACTCAATGCAGAGTGGGACACCACATACAACACCCACGTTCTCCACGCGCTTTCATCCTCCTTGTCGGACCACTGTCCGCTGCTCCTGGCAGATGACAAAGGACCCAGACGGCCCCGCTCCTTCAAATTTGAAAACATTTGGGTCTCCTTGCCTGGGTTCGCTGAGGTGATCCAAACGGCCTGGAACGAGCACATTCCCCACTCGGAGCCCTATCAAGTCCTTCATCATAAGCTCAGAAAAACCGCCCTCCGCCTTACAGAATGGAGTAGAAAAATGTTCTCGAAGGCCAAAGTCCAACTCCATGCGGCTCTGTTGGTCATCCTTCGGTTGGACATTGCTCAAGAGACGCGTCTCCTCTCCCCCGCCGAGTCCGACCTTCGGGCTAGACTAAAACGTCGAGTCATTAGCCTGGCGGTCCTTCAGAGAGCTAGGAAGAGCCAGTGTGCGAGGGTGGCCAACCTCAAAGAAGGGGATGCGAACACAAAATTTTTCCATCGCCGTGTCAATGCCAGGAGAAGAAAAAACCATATTCACCGCATCAAACAGGCTCACGGTTGGGTGACTGAGCATGGACAGAAGGAGAAGATCATCCACGACCACTTCTCTGAGGTCATGGGGCGGATTGCAACCAACAGTAACGTAGACTTTAACTGGGATGAGCTCGACATCCAGCATCACAACCTCCACGCTCTTGGAGTTGTCATCACTGAGGAGGAGGTCTGGGCTGCTATCAAAGAAATGCCCAACGACAAAGCTCCCGGCCCAGACGGCTTCACCGGCATTTTCTTCAAGAAATGTTGGGACCTCATCAAGGTGGACTTCATGCGAGTCATCTACTGCTTTGACTCCCTGCGCACGGACAACCTGCAATGGCTAAACTCTGCCAATGTGGTCTTATTGCCCAAGAAGGACGGCGCTGAGGGGATCTCCGACTATAGGCCTATCAGTCTTATCCACGCCGTTGCCAAAATCATCGCCAAGGTGTTGTCCATGCGCCTAGCGCCGCTCATGGATGCTCTGGTTTCCAATGCGCAGAGTGCATTTATCAAGAAGAGAAGCATCCATGATAATTTCATGTATGTTCGCAACTTCGCTCGTCGGCTGCACAAGTGCAGGACTCCAGCTCTATTATTCAAGCTGGACATCAAAAAGGCTTTTGACTCAGTCCGATGGGAGTATGTATTGGATCTCATGCAGCGCATGGGGTTCCCTGATAAATTCAGAAATTGGATTGCGGCATTGCTTTCATCCTCGTCCTCGCGCTTCCTCCTCAACGGCCTGCCTGGCCCCCCCATCAGGCATGGACGTGGTTTTCGCCAAGGAGACCCCATCTCGCCTCTGCTATTTGTGCTCGCAATTGACCCGTTGCACAAGATTCTCGACTTGGCTACGCGCAAGGGAATCATTCATAAGATTCGTGGCCGAGGTACAATGGTCAGAACCTCCCTCTATGCGGATGACGCTGCCGTGTTCATGGCGCCAATTAAGAGTGATATTGACAACCTTGCAACCATCTTAAAAGGCTTTGGAGACGTCACGGGCCTTTGCACCAACTTCCACAAAAGCTCTGTCGTTCCCATTCGATGCGCCAACCTTGATCTTGTGAGCATTCTCAGCAGCATCCCGGCGACCAGGGCGTCTTTCCCTATCAAATACTTGGGCCTCCCGCTCTCGGTTTGGAGACTGAAGAAAGTTGACTTCCAATACCTCCAGGACAAGGCAGCTGGAAAATTGGTCACCTGGGATGGGCAGAACATCACCACCATTGGGCGCACGGCCCTTGTTCGATCTGTCATCACCTCTCAGGCTGTGTACTCCATCACACTACTCATTGTCCCTCAGGGTTCCCTTGACAACCTCAACAAGATTGAGCGAGATTTTCTTTGGTCCGGCTCTGACAAGACCCCCGGTGCCAAATGTAAAGTCAACTGGGACATGGTCTGCCGCCCCACCAGCTATGGGGGTTTGGGTGTTCTTAAACCGACAAATTTGCTCGTGCTTTGAGGCTCAGATGGCTTTGGTTTGAATGGAAAGAGCCGTCCAAGCTCTGGGTCGGCCTGGGCAACCCTTGCACCGAGGAGGACCGTGATTTTTTCTACGCCTCCACTTCCATCATCGTGGGCAATGGGGCCAAAACGCCTTTTTGGGACTCCCCCTGGCTGCTTGGCCGCAAGCCGAAGGACATTGCACCTCTCGTCTTTGAGGCCTCGAGGAGAAAGAACTGGAAGGTGCGAGAGGCTATTACAGAGAATGCTTGGATGCTTACGATCAGACGAGACATCACCATCACTGGCCAGCATGTGCAGGAATTTTTCACCCTCTGGATGCTCATCCATGACATACACCTCGACATCCACTCTGAGGATGACATCATATGGAAGCACTCTTCGATGGCTCATATTCGCGCCCATCGCATACAAGGCACAATTTCGGGTTTGACGCTTTCCCCATGGACTCCATGGTGCGGAAAATGTGGGCGCCCCAAAGGTCAAATTCTTCTCTTGGCTGGCCTTACAAGATCGGATTTGGACCGCCGACAGGCTAGAGCGACGTGGCTGGGACAATTGCGGTCTTTGCCGCTCTGTAAGCAGTGTGCAGAGTCAGGCGCCCACCTTTTCGCCAAATGCCGCTTCTCCTTGAGGCTTTGGCGGATGCTCATTGACAAGTATGGGCTCATGATCCGACCCTTCGACCGGCACCTTGAGGATTCCTCCTCTCTTGGTGGGACAAGCGCACCAATTCGAGCATTCCGGATCGTCGCACCATGGCCTCCCTTACCATGCTCGTATCCTGGACAATTTGGAACGAAAGGAACGCTAGAGTCTTCCGTCACAAAGAGACGCCACCACCAATCCTTCTCAAGCTTATTATAGATGAGGCCAACCTATGGGTTACTGCAGGAGCTAAACAATTAGGGAAAATTGTATCGCGCGAGTAATTGCCATGCCGTACTCCGGCCTTGTGTAACTCTATAAAACTCTATTCTCCTCTACTTTAATAGATGAGGCAAATCTTTTGCCTCCGTTTCGAAAAAAAAATGTGAGCTTTCTCGGCCCTCTTGAGCGTAAGATGTGTCCACCTCCTAGCATTGCAAGGATTGTCATCCTAAATATTTCAGGTAAAGGAAACAATCAATAGTCGTAGAAAAGAGAACAACAATTATCCAAAAAAAAACATGTGAGGTGCAACTGAATATAAAATTGGCCATCATTCATAATTTATTGTAATCTTCCAGCCAACAACGAAGTAAATCATGTAACCTTGACTCATCCTGAATCAATACATCTAGGAAATCACAGCAACACCCTTTGATGCAACACTCACTTAGAACCTTCAGGGGGCATGGAAATTCAAGCCAACAATGTATCCATCACTTGACGGACCAAAACTGTAGCTATGAGTACTGATAATTGAGCACCTCGCCGTGTGCGCTACAGCTATGATTTAACTAAGGCTGTACATCCGATCATCCGTTTCCTTTCTAATCAACCAAATCGGCCACGAGGGTACAATCGAATCACAATCGAGCAATCAAAATACAGAAGAATCACATGAGTGTTAGAGCCCAGATATCAGATGCGACAACTCACCTGACCTCTGCGGCCCGAGGGTGATGCTGACCTGGACGCGGATTTATAAAGCACAGGTTTCTGGACATCTCTTATCCATATCTTTCAATACTGCTTTGAGATCCGTGCGACACAACTAACTTACAGCATAAATTTTTCTCTTTTTTGTTCCTCCAAAACAAAACGACATATGAACCTCAAACTTTGCAGGACAACAAAACATTCTTACTACAATGTGAGAAAAAACTTTCAGATTTTTTTGTCCGACATAAATATACGAAATGAGATTTTTTGAGTAAAAAACATTATTTTTTTGTATATATGATACTCGAAAAAATCTGAATTTTTTTCCCACGTTCTAGTTAGAATGTTTTGTTCTCCTACAAAGTTTCAAGTTCATATGTTGTTCTATTTAGGAGAAACAAAAAAGACAAAAGTTGCTCGCACGAATCCTGATGTGAAAATGAATGGCTAGATAAGGGGGTGTAGGAAAGCCTATGCTTTCTCAAATGTTAACCATGCTGACCTTTGTCGTGGATGCCATCGCTGTATATTTCAGAAGCAAGTCACCTGGAGGGCACCCCGAGCAAGAAGCAGACCATCGTTGATAATACCCATCACACGCCTCCTCGCAGACCTTGCAGAGGATGCTCCTCCTCCTCGTCGCCGCACCCAAGGAAGCACCTTGTCTACGCTCATGGGCCACCCCACGCCTAACTCGCGCCAGCTTGCCACGTAGCCGGCGGATCGCCCAATACCGATCCTCATGCCGCCGAGCCCGGCCAGCGGGCCTCAAGACTTGGCATTCGCAAGCGCCTCCCTCTTGCCGCACGATGGCCCGCACCCTCCTCCTTAGCATCGACCGCACGCACAACATCACTGTTGGAGGCCTCCCGGCGTGATCCGGCAGCGGGAAACCCTAGATTAAAGTGTGAGGTGAAAAGACCATCTTGCCCCCTGGTGCATTATGTACTTCCTCCATTCCCTTATACAAGGCCACTATCAAAAATACATTTTGCATCAATACAAGGCCACCAACAGTAATCGAGGCAAAATTTAATGATGTTTCCTCGCAATAGCAACTTTTCAATACTTGCATGCATGTAGTCATAATGACACTCCACCACTTCCTTCCCATTCATTCGTTGCATGCTTGTGGTGTATTAATGATCCCAGTTAACTAAAAGAAAAGTTGACTTGCAAAGGAGTCATTAAATTTTTTCTTGGTACCTGTAATATGAGTTTGTGGCCTTGTATAAGGGAATGGAGGGAGTAACTATCTTGGATGTAGTAAAAAAATCTCAGTTCCCCCATCGTGGAACACTCAACATTTCAACACCATCCAAAATAATTCACAGGAAATAGAATTCAACAATTCATAAATAGGTGATACACAATTGAATTAACTATGTTATTGTGCTCGTTGATCTTCTTCCTTTTGTTTACTTTCTTCATCCAAGAGGCTAGCATTGTCCAACATAATTATTGACTCCTCTGTGACCCTTGCTAGCCTCACATTCTCTTTGGCAAGCTCAATTATCTCATATGTGTATGCCTTGTCAAGCTCCCATTTTTTGCCATTTCCCTATCTTCTACATGTCAATCCTCTCCCTCTTATGTGTCATGCCCCTGCGCATCCTTTCGCAGTCGGTGTCCATCCTCTCGCTTCGCACAATCAAGAAGAGCTTGTACCTCTGATCTGCTCCTTCTTCTCCTTCATTTTCTTCACCCCCTCCCCCGGTTGTTGCAAAAGATGTTTGTATATGTGGTGGACATTTTGCTTGGCGCGTCCTCATGCATGATCCTATCCTTCTCCCAGTTCTCCCCCCTCAAGTGTCTATTCCTCTCTGATTCAGTCCCATGTCCGCCTGTTCCTCCACCTTGACCGTCAATTATCATGTCCATCATGAATGAGTCCTAAACGTGCATCACACTGAAACTACCATATTAAAATCGGTCTGAACAATGCATATGGGGCAAAAAAAATTGCACATCGGGTTGAAGAATTTCCTCAAATAGTTGGTTTGCATGTCCAGCACCCGTGGTTCCGAACATTATTGTCCACATCCGTTTGAGTTGTAGATACTCATACACTGTATCCAGGGAAGCGTCCGACTCTTGCGTGAAGGCATCTGGAATGCCTAGCCATTGCGAAGCCGAAACGACGTTCGGGAGCGGGCGTGGCGGAAGACGCCGGAGCCGACGTGGCGAACTCCACGTCAAGGCGTCCTTTGCCGCAACTTCCTTTTCGGCCTTCTCACAGGTGCATTGTCGGGTATGCGGTATGCTGTTCCTTGCTGGCAATGGTCTCCGCCTTATTCCCAACGGTAGGGACCCCATAAACTCTGCCGAGCCATTCTCCATGGTGGCGGGAGTCGGCGTCGGTGGCGTGGACGCGAGAAGGGAAGGATAGAGTGTGTGAGTCGGTTGATTTGGTCAATTTTGAGAGATTTGTGGTGTATTTGTTCCTGCTAGATCCGACATGGTGGACTCGTCCCGATGATCCCAAATTCGCTTCACATATAAGCTGAATTTGAGGGGTGTTGGACAACCCGAACATATGGCTTGAATATGAGAAAGCTAGTTGGATGACGTTTATTCGTCTGGGAAGTGTCCAACCTATCCACACGGACATACGAAGGATTTGGAGTCCGGTTAAAGATGCTCCAACAATCGTCAAACATCTATTAATTCCAAATGAATACTACGTTTGACGCACAAACCCTATCCGACCCACCACGCATCCGATTCATAACAACATGCGTACTTAGGCCAACTCTACCGCGTGACCCCATCCTGTTTGGCCCTGTCCGTTTGGGGCAAAAGGGACAAAGGAGGCGGCCCAGCGCGCGACGGCCCGGACCCATCCTGTCCGTTTTGTGTCCGAGCCGACCCATTTCGAGCGCAAACTTGCGCCGGGTTTGGGTCGCGGCGGACACCAAACGGACGCAGCCTTCGTCGCCGGGCAAAGCATGGCGGCGGCCACCTACCTCCCACCGCCCACATCAATGCGCGACGAAGCGGCGGCCCCACTGTCATCCGCGACGCCGAGCGGTCGCCGTCCTTCTTTAAGTGGGAAGCGTGGACGGGTCGCCGCCCACACCGCCCCACGCCACCCCGCCTCCTCGAACCCCCAACAGCAGAAACCCTAGCCGCCTCCTCCTCGAGCTCGCCGGCCGCCCGCCGCCATGGGCTTCGAACGGCAAGGGCAAGCACGACCGCGAGCCGGCTCCTCCTCGGCGCCGCCATGCTCCGTGAAGAAGGAGCCAGCGTCACCGCCGCGCTCCTCCCGCCGAGCCCCGCCGCCGCCCTTCACCATTGCCCCTCGGCCCTCCGGCGAGCGCGACCGGCAGTACATCTGCGCGGACGTGTACCGGAGGTACTAGGAGACGAGGACGCCGGTCCCGTGGAGCGACGCCCACCTCCCCAACGGGTGGCACCTCTCCGCGGTCCGGGTCCCCATCCCTTGATCTTGGCGACCGCCATGCACGCGCGATGAGATCAACCGCCGCCGCCTCCTCCCGCGACGACACAGTACTACGACCACAGTACGCCCCGACTCGCCGCTCTGGGACACATGACTCGGGGCGAAGCACGGCGTGCGGCGCGCGCGCCGCCCGCCAAGACCGTGTCGGGCCGCGGAGGCCACGTCAGAGCTGTCGGGCGTCTGTAGTCTGTCGACGCCCACGCTGTCGCCTTCCCGTCTCCGTCGCCCGCCCCTCCTCGCATGCAGGGGGGAGAGGCCCGTCTCTGCAGCGTGTCATGGACGACTCCATGAACACGCACGACGAAGCGGCGATGGGGCGGCTGGAGGAGGCTATGGCCCTCTGCCGCCGGGACGCCGCCTTCCGGAGCTGCGGTGGCGGCCGCCACGGAGGAGCCGATGGAGGAGGACCCGCCGCGCTCGAGAAGCTCTGGGCGAGGGTTGGGCTGGTCGTGCATCGCGCCGGAGATGGCCGCCGACACTGGCGTGGAATCGTGCCCACTCCGGAGCGGAGGCGTCGCCGCGTGAGGAGGTGGTGCGAGCACCTCCGCCGCCCAGCCCACCCCGTCTACCACGCACCGCCGCCCCGCCTCGACGCCGCCGGACTACGCCGACCTCGTCGGCGACGCATTTACGACACCGGCGGCTGATGAAGACGGCGACAGCCAAGGCCGACGGCGCGGCAGGAGCGCGCAGGAGGAGTTTTTTTTATTTTCTTATTATGTTAATTATGAATCTGGGCTTTTAAGTGGCCGTTGAAACTGGGCCGTTTTGTGGCCAACCCACATATATGTTTTATGTTTTTTTAAAATGCGTTTATTTGCTTTTTTAGTTATTTACTTATTATTTTTAATCCCGTCCACCCCGGACACGATTTGGGATGCGGCCGCGCGGTGGGCGCACGCACGACCCAATGAACACAACCGGACACGGGCGTACCCATCGGCGCCCCAAAGGGACAGATTCGGCCCAATCCGGACGTCCGTTTGGGGTCGCGCGGTGGAGTTGGCCTTAGACCACCCTCCGGCATGGTGCCCGTGACTGCTTTTTTTTTGAGACATCCTCGCCAGGCTTTATTTAAAGGGCACCACTAGGCGCCGGCGCGCCGGCCCAATTTTCGGCCGGTCTGAGCCCAGCCGTTTGACCTGGCCTCAATTAGCCGCCCGATCTGGCAACTCCCCCTTAATTACTCGTCTTCAACCTCCGCCCCCACGCGCCTCCGCCTCTCCGCCCCACACGCCTCCCCTCCGAGCACAGCTCCGCGAGCGCAACGGCAGCCGGCCGCTCACCACTCGCACCCCGACGCCTCACAGCCCGTTCCTGCTCGTCGAAGAAATCTTCCCCGCTCTTCAATTTCAGTTGCAGCTCGCCGGCCAAAAGAAAAAATCACCAGCGCTAATTCAGCGAACTTCGCCACTGGTTGTACTTTTTTCGCAGGCGGTTGCAGCTCTGGTGGATGAGGTTGCACCTTCCACGCCCCATCGTCCGTCACCGCAGCCCTGATGCTCACTGTCGTTGTCCGCAAAAACACACCTTCGCCGCTTGCAGCAAAATGGTCTGCGAGTTGTAGCTCTTTCGTTTGCCGGTTGTAGCTTTTTTCTTCTGCGGGATGCACCTTCAGGATCGCATGTAGCAAGACACGACGCCGATTGTAGCCGGATGGGAAGCCGGTTGTAGCAATTTTTTATGCCGATTGTAGCTCCCAGCTCTGATAATGTCCCCTCCCATCCCATCCCCGTATGAGGTGCACCCCGTCGGTGGTAGTTTTCCCCGCTGTCGTTGCAACATATATCGTCGCTGGTGGTAGCTTTTTCATTGCCGGTTGTAGCAAAAATTGTGCATCGTCGTCGCGGCCACAGACTTCGTCGACGCCGTTGCAACATATCTCGTCGCCGGTGGCAGCTTTTCTGTTGCCGGTTGTAGCAAAAATTGCGCACCGCCGTCGCCGCCACAAACCTCACCGTCGTTGGTGGCGACATCGCCAGTTGTAGGACGGCCGGTCGCCGGTTGTAGCACGTGCTAGTGGCGTAGTAGCATGACCGGGCAGTTGGGAGGTCTAGGAGCGCGCCATGACGATGAGGGGAAGGTGGTGCACAGCCATGGCGTGGAGGAGGATGTGGGGGAGAAGAATAGAGGGTGCCTCGTCGGCCACGCAGGCAGGAGCTCGCTCGAAACACAGATCACAGGAAAAAAAGGGGAATAGGATAAGAACGATGCCGGGAAGAAGAAGGGGGAGACTAGTCTTCGTGGGTCCACCCTTCCAGGTGGTTGGATACGAGAGGGTAGTTCACGCATGCGCGGATGCGACTAGCCGAAGTGTTCGTCGGCGCTACCAACGCAAAGCGCTTCCTTATTTAAATTGCCAAGACTTTCGCAGGCCGTGATCGCTAGTAAGATTAAATCTTCTAGGCACCCACGAAATATATTCCACGGGCCCCCACATGCAAGATGCGGACAGATCTATGTTTGATGCCCTCTCTCCACAGGCGGCCAAGAGCGGAGATCGAATAACCAATTGACGTCGGCATCCGATTCCTACCCAACTTTCGTGACCAACAACACGATCGCAAGATGTCAATCAGCTCCCTCCGTTCATGCATGGGCAGATAGATAATGTTCGAAACTTACGCGCAGCTCGCGCTGAAAGATCACATGCGCCTTTCGGGCAATTGGTCGATGATGCCTTTCTCGTACGTTCACCCGCAAAAAAAGAAGTTTGTTGACTGCTCTTAGATGATGATTTTTTTTTTCTTCTTTCGAAAAGGAAGTAAGTAGCAACTTTGACCTCAGTTTCTATGTTTAGCAATTGTATGCGTAGAAATGAGAAAAAGGCAATAAGTAGCAACTTTGACCTTTTTTCTATGTTTAGCAATTGTATGCGTGGAAATGAAACAAGGCAATAAGTAGCTTTGACCGCAGGTTTTTATGTTTAAGATACATAGAGTACTTGTGTATAAAGAAATGAAATTAAGACTTGCACGAGTGGATGTAATATTAGTAGAGAAATGGAAATGTAGAGAGAAAGCAAGTGTTGAGCATCAAAATTCAAGCATAATTAGGAAGCAACACTGGTCCGGTCATGGATCATCTACTAATGCGAATCAGCTACTACTAGGTGGTACAGAGAATTAAACGCGGCATGTCGGTCGTGGGGATTAATGGCGGGGTTGACCAGAGTCTAGCTAGAGCCTAGAGGCTAGAGGTGATGGCTAATTACTAGAGCTAGGCGAAGGAGGAGCTCCGTGGGGAGTGGACGGGGAACAGGGGCAGCAGCTTGGGCCTATCGGCGGCGTCGCCTCCGGCGCCGGGGGCGGCTCTCGGCAACTTTCTAGTTGGATGGCAAGTTTTGAGTTTTTTAGGGATTTTTATGGCAATTTTAGTTATAAAAATGTCAGCGCGGTGTTATTTTGTCACACGTGTGGCACTTTGGGATTTAGTTTAGTTTAAACTAGTCTCCAGTTTTTGCGGGATGCCCGCTTGCATCCCTGCATCTAAAAGGGCTCAACTAATGAGTGAGGGACGAAATAAGGGTTTCAAGAACATGCCACTTGCTCATTTCTCATACACTAGTTGTTTATTTAGCTACACGTAGGTACACATATAATCTGCAAGCATGTACTCCGTATCAAGGTATTGTTTAGACTCGTACACAGTAGAACCCTATATCAAGATGCTAAATGACATTAGAAGGTCATAGTCACATATAAACACACCATAACAGATGGAAGTACCACAAATTAATCATATATAAACACACCACAGAACATGAAAGTGACACAAAGTACTCAGTGGAGAAATATTTTTTATTGGCTGTTTACGGCCTCGATAATTTGCCATGTATGACTAGGTGGAACGGGTAGAACAGAATTAGCTTTTCCTACAACATGTCTAATTTTGACAAATTTTATGCATTGAATTTGCAATATCCGCACACTACAATTAAACTGGGCACAATATTACTACTACACTGATCAGCCAGTGAACTTTGTATTGTATCGTGGTGAGCATGTGATGCTTCATCCACCCACAACAATTAATTAAATCGTGTGTCAAAAGTATGGTACCCTGTTGATAAGACCCAAGATCCGTCACTGGTTCGAGGACTTCTACATCATGTAATGTTTAAGACTCTTGGTGATTACAGTGTCATCAGTGTTTTTACTCACCTGTGGCTATGTGACTGAACTAGAATCAAATGTTCGTTTAGTAATAAGTATGTCATCACTTCAAACTTCAGTCAGGTACTCCTCCATTTTGATGGATAACTTTGCTCTACCTCATCAGCTCCGTCTGACACGCCAGAAATGGTGCTCTGAGGCTTTTGTCTGCTCTGAACATGATGCCTTGAACTCATCCTCGCCCTCAAAAGCAAGGAATTGGCCATCACACTGACTGAACTAAAACCCATTAGTGCTCCAGCTATCGACGGGGTCAGCATCGTACCCGTCACTGGCAGCAATGCTCCAGCAGCAACGGGTAGCCCAACCTGCAAAGTATCGCATCATAACGAGGCCTCGCAAGCAGGATTCTGAGCAGGCATATATTTTTAATCTAAGTGTAACTTCTTTAAAACTGAGGTCCAACATTATCCTGGCAGTTGATAACTTATGAAACACATGAGCAAGGCATAAAAGAGACAAGAAAGGGAAACATACAATGTTATACAGAAAAGCCCACCAAAGATTTTGCTTCACTGTTCTCATGGTTTCTTTACTTAACTCTAAAGCATCAACAAGCTGCATCAAAGACCCATCAGCGCAGTTTATTAGAAAAAAGAAAAATGGTACTAGCACAAACAGGGAAGTAAAGTTCAATGAATTTGGCAATGGTGTCAGCAAGTAACTCCAAGCTGTCGTGAATGAATCACCTGAGATAACCTATTACCCATGAGAACAACTGAAGATACGTCACTAGCTGCACCAACACCTCCACCCATTGCGATTCCAACGTCAGCTAAAGCTAGGGCTGCAGCATCATTGATGCCATCACCAACCATCGCAACTAACTTGTGCTCCTTTTGAAGTTCAGATATGAACTTCTTTTTCTCATGTGGTTTAACTTCAGAAATCACCTGATACCATTTAATTATGTACACAAGTAAATCATACTGAAAAGGTAACAAATGATAAACAAATCATGGTAAGAAAAGAATCCTAATGAATGAAAGAAACATTTTTCATGCTTCCCTTTGTGGCTGAAATGGTTTCAATCAAATAGATCTTTATGTTCGCTTAACAGTGCATGGGGATGAGAAATTGCTAAGACCAGATGAAATCAATTTACATATTAAAGCCTTTCAGCTTGCTGCAAGAATTCCATGCATAATCAAAAACATGAATCCATTTCCTACAAAGATACATAATAATATCATAACTTTATGACAAATGTTAATTATTTTCTTTATGAAAAGTTGAACAGTGGTATTTACCATCTGAATTCATATTTTCAGGTAAAATAATAGGCAAAAAAATTATGCAGCATTAGGCTTCTACAATTAATGATAATCAGCACTACCAGTGCACCTTCTAAGATGTATATAAATTGCATATTTTTTAGTCAGACAACAGCAGAAGAGGTAGCAAGCACCTGCTACATGTTCATTCTCGTACTTTGATGTCATATAGGAGTATTAAAGAAGTTCGTAGTTTTACTACAGAACTACACACCAGAAAAAGAATGTCCACATCGGTAAAGCAAAATTTAGTTGATATTACCTTGTCTAACTGAATGCCAACAACTGAAGCAACATTCATAGCAGCACTCTCCTTGTCCCCAGATAACATATACACACTAATTCCTTGCTTAGACAGGGCACTGATAACTTGATGAGAATCTTCTCTGATCTTGTCGTCAAAACAAATAAGACCAGCTAGAGTACCGTCAACTGCTACATATGCAACAGACTGACCAAAACTTTCTGCTTCAGGAAATGGGTCACGAACAACACCATGCCTGACATATTGTCAAAACAATTGTTTACTAGTGAGCACAGTTCCTCGGTGTAACATAACAATTACACATGGAGCTAGTGTAATGGAGCAGAAAATTGATGCAATAATCCAAACAAAGTTGTATTGCTAGAATGAGGAAAGATATATGTCCCTAGTACAAGTCTTAGCACAACAATTGAATAAATAATTCAAGTGTACCTCCTAATCCAGTCTACTGTCCCAACCGAAACCTGTTTCTCACCAATCGTAGCCACAGCACCAGACCCTGGTTCTTCCATAAAGGACCCATCCTTTGCCTGTAACAATATACATGGGAAAATGGTGAGCATATAAACACAATAAAATCTGCAACTCTAATGGGGAATAAACTGTGCCATGAAACAGAAATATCAATTAGGTGATCTCATTTTATCATAAGAGCATTATCGAGCAGAATATGTCAATTATCAAGTTAAATGGCAAAGGGTGCAAGATGTTTGTTTTCTTTCAACTCTGGTGCAAGGGTGGTTATGAACCTAATGAGATTCAGCCATGGTCTGAATTCAGGTAACAGAACAGTTATCCTACAACAGCCATTGTAGTATACCGAGGCAATTGGCACACTGAGGTCATTTTATCTCAGACTTGTTGAGCATTTCAGCTGTGAGTACCTTCATATTGATGCAATTGGCAGCCTGGGCAGCTTCCATGATCGCTTTTCCAAGTGGGTGGTTTGTATTTGATTCCACTCCGGCAGCCAAACTAAGAATGTCACCTTCTGTCCATTCATTGTTCCAGTAATCTCTGATGACAAAATATGGTTTATCAACAGGAAGATCAGGGAAATAAACTTCACTTCTGCTGCTGAGGGTGCATGAAGTGCATAAGTCACACATACGATTTAGAAAGGAAAAAAACGCTATCCATGAAAAAACATTGCAAATTTCAGGGTGTCCCATCCTATTTGCAGCTATGTTTTGCAGCGAGTTTCAATTAAATGAGAAGTAAAAGTAACCGCATAAAATTCTAAATTATAACCAAGTACAACATTGAGGAAAGTAATTAGATACAACATACAAATTCAGTAAACAGAATAAGAACCACTTAACTTTGTATTTACACCTCCCTCGCTATGAGAAGCTATTACTTTTGTCACTACAGGTTTCCCAATTGTTAAAGTTCCGGTCTTGTCAAACACAATGGCATCAACTTCCGCAAATTTCTCCAAAACATCCCCACCACGTAAAAGAAGTCCTCTCGTTGCACCTAACGAAGTACCAACCTGGAAACCGTGTATATGAATAATTGTTGACAGAATGTTTATTCAGGCAAAGGGGGCCATATCCTTTAGTTCCATACCAGCACTGCAGTGGGCGTGGCAAGACCAAGAGCACATGGGCAAGCAATTACCTGCACATGAAGATCAATACTGTTAACTGTTCAGAAAGTAGGGCACATTGTAGGCAAGAAGAAGTTAAATTAGAAAAAAAAAATCCTGAGCCCTGAACTATGGTGTTTGGTCTGACTAGAACACTGAACTATAAAACCTTCTGTAATAGACCCTGAAGTTTCTAGAGTCATTTGTCCTAACTGGTTTTCGATGGTGGTTATGTATTCTGGGGTTTCTAAAAATGTGAACAATCATTGGTGTAAAGGATGTTAGAGAGTGAGAACCTGCAAATTTTCAGCCATAGATACAACCACTTGTGTCATGAACAAAAGAGAGAAAGATGTATCAATCCAATCCATCTCGTCTTTTTGGTATAGGATACAAATGATCATATTCTCTGATGCAAATTTTCAGCTCCTCATTTTATCAGTTATTCATTCACTACACATACGAAATGTTTCACATTTTTCTGGAAAACACAAAAAGACAAGAACATCTATCTTTTTGTTTTATACATGGCAGAAAAACATGCATATTTTTTTATGAAACTCTGCAGGTTCTCATTTTATAGTATTTTATTCCATTCCACCTAAAAAAGTTACTTCAAAGTTTAATATAAACAATGTTATAGTCTAGGGTTTAAATCGGACCAAACACTATGTTTCAAGATTCATGATCATTAACATAAATGAAAACCAGAATTTAACAAACATAATTGTTGGTGAGTTGTACTCCCTCCGTCCGAAAAAGCTTGTCCCAAGCTTGTCTCTCAAATGGATGTCTCTAGCACTAACTTGGTGCTAGATACATCCACTCGAGGGACAAGTTTTTTCGGACGAAGGGAGTATAGACATATGTGAGGTACATAGATTTCTGACAGCTACACCTGTGCAACTCAAGTCTTCTTAACACTTAAAATGATAAAGTATGGGACTAAAAGCATGATTAATCCAGTTACACCCAATGATCTTATTTCCTTTATAAGAAACTTATTTTTTTAAGTTGAATCTTGAAATGAACCTACACTTATTCAACGTGCCTGCATTTCAAACAAACATGGCTGTTCTTCATGTCATTTATTTTGAAAGCTCAATAAGTAAATTTGGAATTAGACCCTTTTTTCTCTCAAGCCAACCCATTCAAAGGAGTTTGCAGTTTACACTACCATATCCTACTTTAATCAAAACATTACTCTTTATTCAAAGTAAATAGACAGAATAAGATTGTTAAACATGCGTTCCTAGGATCATACCAGAACACTGCAAGAAAGCTGCAAAGCCAGAGACATTGCACTTCCCTGATGGATAGCAGCAGGTACAAATTGTGAACCAAAAATACTCCAGAACATAAAGGTAGCAGAAGAAAGCGCCATAACGCCATATGTAAAGTTCCCGGCAACCTGTTATGTAATAAAATAATTGACACAATTAATCATAGTAATACAGTATAGCCTAAACCTATAACTAATTCAGGCCATGATATGGTAAGTGGATAAAAATATCTCTAAGATTGTTGTAACTGATCAAAGATCCGTCAGCAGTGACCAGGACAAAGACAGTAGAGGATGGTGTAACAAATGCCCTATGCGGAAACATATAGAAGAGCTAATACTAATTATCTAAGACCCCGTTCCCAACAAGGGACAAAATCAAGGTTCCTATTGGGTTCATACCGTTTGCTGTGGTATTCCTGCATTATAAACAGACCTTAATAAAAAATAGAATCAATATTTCGAGTGATCAGGAACTTAAAAGTAGAATACATCAGTAAGTGCACACATCGTCTGAACCAAAAAATGTTTTGAACATATGTCTAAGTGCTAAACAGGCTCAAGTATCTACTGGAAGATACATTTTTACTAAATTGCTAATTACAATCTTGCCTAGGTCAAATAAAAATTACAGAAAGTAGTCAATGACCCATATTCCGTAATCATTTAGTCCACACAAAGGGTCCATATGTGGAACTCATGCACTAAACTGAACATCGCGTCCACATACAAAATGCTTATGTGTACATAATTGCGATGGACATCATGATAAAACAGAACAATTCAGCCTTATATCAGACATTCCACACTAATTTAGTAGTTCTCGTAGAGTTGGTCCCAGAGTCTCAGTTCCAAATGCGAGGACAAATATACCTTGTCAGCTAATCGCTGGACAGGGGCTTCCCTCGTCTGTGCTTCTTCCACTAAGTGAAGTATGTCAGACATGACGGTCTCACCGCCAGGTCGTCGAACTTCAACTGTTAGTTTACCGTTTAAGTTAATGCTTCCCGCTGATACTTCTGCCTAACAAAGGAAAAAAGAATCAACACCATACTCATGCTAATGTTCAGATATTACCTGAATTCAGTGAGCCAGAAGGCACCAGTATCTCCACATAAGACAATATTAGGTGGTTCAGAAAACATACCCCTGCAATCTTAGTTACCGGCATAGGTTCACCTGTCAAACTTGACTCGTCAACTGTACTTCTTCCAGCTTTCACAAGTCCATCGGCTGGAATGCGGTCCTGGACAGTGCATGATAGCAAACATTATACTAATAGGATAATAGCATGCGATCATACACGAGCTACCCATGATGGCTATAACCACATAAACAAAATTCTATGTGGACCTATGACAAGAACATAACATCATGCACTTGTACCTGTATATGTTGTTATGTTTACTCATTAACACACAAGCTAATAACATGCCAAACTTCTATAAATGCGAAGGCAGGAAGCAACAAAACTATGACCCATAAAAAAACATGTGTAAACACTTCTATTAATATGTGTATTTGTCTGTGTGACTTATATTTACTCACCCCAGGCAGCACTAATATGTAGTCCCCAACAGCAAGAGTACCACATGGGACCTCTGTGAATGATGGTTGCTCAGCATCGTTATCCACCATTAGGCGTGCTTTTGATGGAAGTATATTGAGCAATCCAGTCATATCACTAGCAGCTTTTAGCTTGGCCCTCTGCTCAAGATTCTTCCCTAGAAGAACAAAAGCTATCAACATAATTGGTTCCTCAAAAAATGTCTTCCATCCCTGCAAGACAATCACTTGGTATAAAATAACTACCAACATAGAGCAGTTGCAGAATTAAATGGAACCTGAATTATGACTTTGCTCAACAACATCTGCAGAGCAGAGGCAATGATGCAGTTGTGGTCAGGTCAAATTCATGGTTCTTCTAGTTTGATGTATCTGAGCTCATGCATGCAACTATACAACAATGTAATCCTTCCAGGAAGTAGGAGGTACCAGCTTTGGAATGAAGGCTGCAACTGAGCTGACAGCAAAAGATGACAGAGCACCTAAACCAACCAACGTATTCATGTTTGGAGAACCCTTGAATAGACTCTTTAATCCATCAACAATTAGTCTTCGTCCAGGCCCAATAAATGTAAATATTGAGAGAGACAAATGGAATCCAGTGGAATGAAACATGTGCATCAATGGTGCATTAACTCCAAAGAGATGAGAAATATGTCCCAGTAGGCAAACAGCACATAGTGCCCAAGATACAGCAAGTTCTCGACCTAAAATAGAAACCAATGCCATGTTAATCATAGGTCACCTTTTTAACATAGAAAAGACTCAAACTTGGACAATGCTCATAGGGTTGATATTTAATTGCCAATGTGAGTTAAGTTTACCACTTTGCTTCAAATTTTGCAGTTTTTCGCCCATCTTTCTTTCAAAAACATTCTGTGAACTGACTTTCGAAGAATCTGCAAGTAGAATAGACAGTTGCATGAAACTGGATATACTGGCGCCTGGGATTAAAATTTAGAGGGGAATTCAGACATAAACTGGAGGGCAAAGCAGATAAAGTGAATGACAAAGCAATTTCATCTGTCTTGCATTACGTAGCACCAGCTAAAACAATAGGCACTGGACCTCTAAAGCACCATTCATAGATCTCGCATGTACAAACCACTGAAATGCTTAAGCAGCATGCCCAGTCAACTTCTATTGAGGAACCTATCCATCAGCAGATTTTGCACATTAGGGACAACTAGCAATTCTCTAAGTTCTAAACCATTGTTCAAACAGTCCTCAACACATCCAATTAAATGGTATTATATCAGTCTCGCAACACTACATTATCAATTGTAACAGTTTACCTCGCTGGCTGGATTTGTACCCACATGTTGTCAACTGGCTAGCAAGCTTCTCACCCAACTGCAGTTTCCAATCCTGTACAGCTCTATCTTCCGGCACAGCCCACACAACTGCCATCTCAGTGGCAAGGTTGACAGTTGCGGACACCACCTGGGACTGCAAACACAAGCACACTGGCTTACAAAAACAGCTAGTGAACTAATAAACACCACGCCGGAAAGCAGCTCTGAGCCAGTGAGACACTCCGAGGCGACTCACCTCATTCTCTTTTTTTTATTGCGAATAACTCACCTCATTCTCCAGAATGCGTTTAACGCTTGCTGCACATCCCCCACACGACATCCCCTGCAATCAAAAGTTCAAACCCTCAAATGGCTAATGTAGTCACAGATTACATAGTAGTACTAGAAGAAAACATAATTCCCACAACGGCGTGAGAAGTTTCACCATGCAACTATAGCATATATAGGCCCTGTTCGGATCCCCTCCGCTCCCCAACTGCAGCTCCGGGAGCGGAGGGAGCGCCACCGCAATCAGGCGGAGTGGCTCGAACCCAACTCCTCGCGCGGAGCGGAGTTGACGGTCTGGAGAGCTACCGAACAGGCTTATAGAACTGAAGTACCATTATTACTAGCATAACGCCCGTGCATTGCTACAGAACCACAAATATGATTCAGTCGTATTGGATTAGTACTACTCCCTCCGTTCCGATGAATAAGGCGTATTTCGTTTCATTAAGACAAGACTTTTACCAACAATTACTCTTTTAACATTTGATTTATGTGATACAAAATCACTAATCATAGCAAAGTACTTTTAAATACAAATCTAGTGTCACAAATTTCATGTCATATAACCTTCTATTTATGGAGGGTCAAATGAATGTCTTAACAAAACAAAATATGCCTTAATTTTAGGAATGGAGGGGGTACTGCAGAGAAGAAACCCAATCAAGCAGTCAACACCACACCTGCGTAACGGAAAAAAATTATATGAGACCAGGTCTCACGGTTAGCAGGTGAGACCCATCCTAATGGATGACACGTGGCATTCACAAATCACAAAGCATCTAATCTCTCCCCCCTGATTTCAAGTGAGGGGTGGGTAGATACTTTGTGATTTGTGAATGCCACGTGTCATTCATCAGGATGGGTCTCGCGTGAGACCTGGTCACTGCCGCAGCGATGGGAGCACCATTGCAAGATGGATTTTATTTTTTTGAAATCGAAGGGTGCGGTAAGTTCTAGATGAATGAGGGAGATTGAGGTGGAGTGAGGGAGTGAACTCACACCACCAACTCCAATGAATAGCAGAGAAGGTCTCTACTATAGCAGCTACAGTGATTCCATCTAAGGGGGGAATTTTTCTGGGACAAGGAGATGGGAGGTAAACATTTTCGATTCCCAAGACATACATACCCCAACGTCAAGGATTATGGTATCGGCTTCCAGCCCTGACGCTTCCTCTGCCACCGCCGTCCCCTGGGAAGCACGCGGCCGCTTCCAGCCACCGCCGCCTCCATCACCGCCGCCCCCTCCATCTCCATTCCCCCTACCGCACCCGCCGCCGGGAGGACCGGTCGACGCAAGGGGGGAAGCCGAGACGCTCGCGAACCAGCGGCGAGGACCCGCGCGCGGGGCGGCCGGGCCGCGGAGCGCTAGGCGCGCGAGCGAGAGGAGGAGCACGTCGCCGTTCACGGCGAAGCGACGCTGCGCCGAAGCGGCGAAGACAGGGGCGCGGCCGAGTGGGGCCGTGAGGGGGCGGCCGCGGAGGAGGATGTTGTGCGGGGACGAGGCGGGGAACGACCTGGAGCGGGAGGAGATAGCCCTGGAGATGGCGAGGAGGGGCGTGGCCGGGTCCATCCTCGGGAAGCTTCTAGAAGGGTCTACGCAGCGGCGGCAGCATGCGGCGGCTCGGGCACTGCTTTGCTACTGCCGTTGTGTGCGCGGCGGCGTCGAGTGCCGGAGGTAGCGGGGATAGTAGAGTACAGGCCCGTACCCGTACGGCGAGGAATTTGGATATTTCCAACTCTGTTTTTAGGAGATAGCATAAATTCATCCCAAATTTCACTTCGGTCACTAGGCTTACAAATACACGAAATACGATCATCAAAGTCACACATGAACACCGACGGTGACCATGTAGCGTATTGTATGACCAATTGACCATCTACCTATGTGCGAGCAAGCCATGAAATGAGTGAAACTCATCGGCGGTCAATGGGCTTGTCCATAAATTTCACTTTGATCATCATATTCACGAATAAATCAAGGGCACATGGGCCACTTGCATGTTTTTTTTTAAATGTTTGTGATGTGCATGATGACGTGATAATTCTCTTCCCGCCAAATCCCTATCCCATGTCCACATCATCCGTCGATCATGTCCTGAATCGCACCCCCGTCTGCAGCCTTCGCCGCCATCTCCCAAGGGAGGTACAACCTGTTGGGGCTCAAGGTAGACACGCTGCACGGCACCATCAGTGGTCATCGGAGCCATCGAGTCCGAGAGAGGCAATTGTCATTCTGGTATCCCAATGGAAGGAGGAGGCACAAGAGTCTAGGAGGCGGCACCATGTTTTACCACATCGACAATGCCTAAATCCACGAAATAAGCAAACTCGAGGAATGCAGGGCAAGGCCACGATGATGCTCCGGGTTGTCTCCCCATGTGAGCCCTCGTGGAGGCCTTGCCACCGCATCAACACCACTCGGGGCCATCGGCGACGCATATACGACGTGTTTCTCTCCACCGAGTAGGCTCTATTTTCGCCACAAGCCACCTCATCGACCACTAATGAGGACCCCGAGATGGAGCTCTCGTCCATGCCTCGTGGTGACCCTACTGGAGTTGGGATGCACGCACAAACACCAAGACTAGGACATGTGCCACAGCGTAGGGATCTACTCGAGCACACACGCACAAGAGCCTCGCAATGCCCACCCCGACGGCAACCACGATGGGCACAACTTTTGCCTTGTTGGCCTTGATTCATCATTGCAACACTTCCCTAACACCATCGCCATCTACAGTTGCGCCTCCACCTTGAACCGAACCGCCTTCTTCGCTCGTTGCCGCCCTACTCGTGCAGCCACGTTGGGGGCTCTATTGCGCATACTCATCATCCTGGATGGCCGTGGAGAGATCGTACTCCATGGTTGCTACGGGTTGGGCTTCATGGGGTCGGGGAAGACGAGGCAGCTCTCTTGCAGCTACATAGAAGCGTGCTTGACGGAGGTTGATAGGTCTCAAACATATCTATAATTTATGAAGTATTCATGCAATATTTACATCATTTATTTATGATTTTGGCACGATATTTATTTGGACTAACATATTAATCCAGTGCCCAAGGTCAGTTCCTGTTATCTATTGTTTAGGGATTTTTGGTGAAAAAATCAAGGAGCCAAAGTGAGTTGAAATTTTTCATGAATTTATTATGGAATAAAAGACCACGAGGTCCGAAGAGATGGAGGCCGGGGAGCCATGAGGACTCCACGTGGCTTGTTCACGCGGCGTCCCCCTAGGTCGCATTGAGGCCCGTGTGGGTGCTCTTCAGACGGTTGGGGTCTTCTTTTATTGGAAGAAAGATCCTAAAATATAAATTAAAATTAAAATTTCAGCCAGACCGGAGTTACGGATCTTCCACTATAAAAGAAACGGTGCTCGACCTCAGAAAAGTATCATAAACAGAACACAAAAAAGATATATCCAATCTAGGAGAGAGTTTACCCTCTCCCTGGAGGGCCAAGTAAGAAGAAGACGAAGGGGGGAGGGGGGCTTCCCCCTCTCCTCCGTGGCGCCTAGACGCCGCCGGGGACATCTCCACCATTACCATCACCAACAAATCTCTCTTCGTTCTCATGGTGATGTGTGAGTAGTTCAGCCTCCGGGATGAGGTTATGTACTAGTAGGTATGCATTTGATATCTCTCTCTCTCTCTCTCCCATGTTTTTGAAAGATTCCGATCTTGATTGTATCATGAGCTTCATGAATATGGATCATATGATGCTTCCCCCTCTATTATTTGTGGTGAAATGTGTCTCACTCTTTAAAGTTTCTTTATGCTGGATTGAAAATTTTGGATTTGAGATTACATGATCCATGTCCAGTAATTAACTTGTGGATTCCTCGCGATGCAGAAAATCGCCAGGTCCCTCGGCAGGGGTCCTGACATAGCTAGAAGTCTCAAAGCGGAGGTCGCACGGGGGTTTTACCCAGTTCGGGCCTCCTGAGAGTAATACCCTATACCATGCTCTTGTTTGTTATTCATGGTGGAGGGATACCTCATGCGAGGGGTTTACAATAATGTGTATGAGATGACTATCGAGAGTTGTTTCTACAGGAGTAGATGGGAATGAGAGTTTCCTAGCCCCTCCTTATATACTTGAGGAGGCTATGGTTTTATAGTGAGAGGAAACTAATCTAGGTTTGCTGCAGCACTAACTTGGAGGTCAAGTTGGCCACACAGTGTTTGTCTTCTTCTTCGAGCTTCCCCTCGTTGCTAGGCCTCATGGGCCCTCCAATAGGCCTTATGTCGGGCAGCCCTAGGTGAGCCATCTCGGCGTATTACACTATTAGAAGCACCCGAGCATGGAGAAGGTCGGGGGAGCGGGTCTTTGAGACCTGCGGCGGGATCCACTATAGATGGCGCTTTGTGCTTGTGATTCTTTCTTAGGGAACTCGTCTCCGGGACCTTCGTGCCCTGCAGCCCTGTATCAGGACGATTCTGACTAGCCTCCGGGAGTCCTAACAGCCGCCGACCTAGTCCACCAGGCCGATCTAGAGTCTCTTTAAGTGTCGTTTGCGCGGATCCCGCTGATTAAGGGACGTGATGATGATGGTTCCTGAATCTACATGCCTTACCTTGCAAAATGGGGAATTGTAGAGGATACATGACACGTGTCGCGCCGTGAGACCAGATGCTTCGGTTTCAATCCGGTTATAAGGAGGGGAAAACATGAAGGATTTTCTACTCCCTTCGTCTTCATCCATTTCCGTCTCCATACCCTCAGCTCCCAAAAGTGCACCCCCACTTCAAAGTATTCATCGCTTGCTCAGATAATCCCCGTCCGCCCCCTCCTTGCAACCAAGAAGGCCCAAACCAGGAACGAGAAGGTTCCTAGGGTTCCCTGCCAGGATCCACCCACCGCTGGGGCGGGGCTAAAGAGGAAGAAGGCCGCCTCTAAGGGCGGCGAGAAACAGCAGTCGTAAGCCCCCAAGACCACGGGAAAGTGGTTCCCTACCTCGGCCACCAACGGAGAACTTCAGGGCCTCGTGGAGATAGGGTTGATGCCAACGGATCTGGAGTGCCGCTTCCCGGGGGACAAGGCTCCGCCAACTCCTTGGCGGGGACATCCTCTACCTGAAGTATATATTTCAGGAGGGGGCTCGTGATGCGAAGCATCCTACGGACATCACCATGTCCAGAGCTCATTCGGCAAGTGACACCTGCGACATCTACTTCACATACATGAAGGTGAATCATCTCCTTTAGGCCATGTTTGGTTAATCCCCCTCACCACAGGGATTGGAGGGGATTGGGTAGGTTTTAGGGGGATTTTGACTTGCAAGGGATTTAATCCCTTTCAAACCTCTCCAATCCCTGCCTAATCAAACAAGACCTTACACGTGCTCACTTGACCCCTTCAAGGATGGTATACTACTTGACACTTCTCCATGTGCATGCATAGGTATTGTCAGAACACCACGAACAATGAGGAGGAGTGCGAGCACAAGTGTATAACTACAACATCAGCGAGGAAAGCATGGAAGAGAAGTGAAAGATCGTGGATGTCGCCTAGAGGGGGGTGGATAGGCGCTTTGAAATAATTACGTTTTAGGCTTGAACAAATGCGGAATAAACCTAGCGGTTAATTTGTCAAGCACCAAACCTACAACAACTAGGCTCACCTATGTGCACCAACAACTTATGCTAAGCAAGATAAAAAAACTAAGTGATAGCAAGATATATGACAAGAAACAATATGGCTATCATAAAGTAAAGGGCTCGGGTAAGAGATAACCGAGGCACACAGAGACGACGATGTATCCCGAAGTTCACACCCTTGCGGATGCTAATCTCCGTTTGGAGCAGTGTGGAGGCATAGTGCGCCCCAAGAAGCCACTAGGGCCACCATAATCTCCTCACGCCCTCGCACAATGCAAGATGACGTGATTCCACTAAGGGATCCTCGAGGGCGGTCACCGAACCCGTACAAATGGCAACCCTTGGGGGCGGTCACTGAACCCGTACACTTTGGCAACCCTTGGGGGCGGTCACCGGTACCCGTCAAATTGCTCGGGGCGATCTCTACAACCTAATTAGAGACCCCGACGCTTGCCCGGAGCTTTACACCACAATGATTGAACTCCGAACAACACCAACCGTCTAGGGCGCCAAGGCATCCAAGAGGAACAAGCTCTAGGGTGCCCAAACACCCAAGAGTAATAAGCTTCTCAAACTTCACTTCCATGTATCACTGTGGAGAACTCAAACCGATGCACCAAATGCATTGGCAAGGGCACATGGAGTGCCCAAGTCCTTCTCTCCCAAATCCCACAAGCAACTAATGCTAGGGAGGAAAATGAGAGGAAGAATGAAAGAAGAACACGAAGAACTCCAAGATCTAGATCCAAGGGGTTCCCCTCACTTAGAGGAGAAAGTGATTGGTGGAAACGTGGATCTAGATCTCCTCTCTCTTTTCCCTCAAGAACTAGCAAGAATCATTGGAGGGATTGAGAGTTAGCAAGCTCGAAGAAGGTCAATAATGGGGGAAGAACACGAGCTCAAGAGATAAGGTTCATTGGGGAAGAAGACCCCCTTTTATAGCTGGGGAAAAATCCAACCATTATGCTCACAGCCCGCACAGAGCGGTACTACCACTCGACCACACGGTACTACCGCTAGGGGTAGCGGTACTGCCTCAAAGGGTAGCGGTACTACTGCTTGCGAGCGGTACTAAAAAAATACATCTGTGCCTAGCACCGCTAGACTTGTGACGAGTTTTTGGTCCGGAGTAGTACTACCGCTGTAGCAGCCACAGTAGTACTGCTCTGGAGCGGTAGTAAAAAATTATCCGCTCCTGTCTGCAGTAGTACCACTGTAGCCTTTTCAGAACACCAAAACTGCCACAACTTCTGCAAACGGACTCCGAATTCAACGAAACCAAGTTTGTTGGAAAGCTAACGACATGGGCTAACACAATCTTGATAGAAATATCAATAAGAAATAAATTAGAAAAGTCCCATGAGAAAATGGTGAGAACCCTTCCTCAAAAAAGACCGGTAAAACCTCCAACACCGAAAACGCGATAGAAGAAGCATATGAAATCCGTTTTCGATGAACTAGAGCTTGTCATGAAGATAACCACAATCTCTAAAACCTAAAAAGAAAATACAAATAAGAATCAAAAAAGCTGATGAAAGGATGCAATGGTTTGAGCTCTCGACAAACGATACGATCACGCTACTCACTTGGGAGCCCCCCCTTGATAGTACGACTATCAATCCTATAACCCGGTCTCCAAACTATCACCATGAGACCGGTAAAATATAAAACCTATCAAGGGCAAACCTTTGCCTTGCACGAAGTCCACTTGATCTAGATGATGATGATCTTGACTCCCTCAAGTTGGACCACCTTTCTTGATTGCGTTTGCTCGATGAAGACTAGTTGATTGCTCCCCCATACTCCACTATGGGTGAGCCACTCTTTGGAACATTTTCACAAGTCTATTGTCACCACAATGGAAGACAATCTTCAAGCATTTGATCTCTTTGTGATGCATCAATTGAGCATGCACACGCAACCAAACCCCATAAAGAACTCTCACGAAGACCATGGGTTAGTACACAAAGCTTAATGGTCAATGCTTACCATACGATGGGATCACTTGATCCCTCGGTACATCTTGTACACTCTGTATGTTGATCAACTTGATTCACTCTTGACTTAGTCTTGATCGACCTTGAATCTTTCCAACTCTCTACATTTGGATGATGTCTTGAAGGTAGACATGAATGATCACACAATCTTCTTCTTCAAGACATGCTTGCAATAAGCTCAACACTCACATGACCAATCTTTGGATAATTCCTTAATAGCACCTTGGTCAACTCATAAACTCCTTGAAACCAATACATGGATTTCAAGAAAATCCTATGGACAAATCCTTCAAATATAACTCAATGCAACCATTAGTCCATAGAGAATGTCATCAATTACCAAAACCACACATGGGGGCACCGCATGTCCTTTCAATCTCCCCCATTTTGGTAATTTATGACAATCACTTTCAAGAGAGTTTATATAAGGAATTATGCATCACCATGCAATGCAACATCCAATGATGCATGCGTATGAGATGCAAAAGCTTAGGAACAAAACCAAAGCAAGAAGAGATAAAGAGATGACTCTCTAAAATTTTCCGTAAAACTCTCTGAAACTTCTCCCCCATTGGCATCAATTGCCAAAATGGGCGAAAAGATAAGAAGGCCAATATAAATTGTGTTCCTCCATAAATTGTGTATTTCTCAATAAGAGAGTGGAATGCACTACACATATCCAAAGGTAAATACTTGGAGGAAGACAAAATATATTGAGGCTCAAAGATTGCTAAAGAATGATATGCCACAAAGACATAACAAAGAGAGAAACAAGCAATCAGGCAATCAAAAGATACCAATTGAAACAAGTTATCAAAAGATACCAATTGAACTAACAAGACCAATGCTCCTATGAGCCACATGAAAAAGATATTATGATATGAGCAAAGGAGTGTTCTAAAGAAACTAGAGAAGCTCCCCATGATTTGTGCACACATAAGAATATTTGTATTTGGATACAAAGTGCACAAAATAGGATCATAGCTCCCCCAAAATCAATAGAAACTTACAACAAGTGCAAGTTAGCATGTAGGAAACAAAGCCTAGCACTTGCAACAAACACATGGTTGAACAACATGTAAAAGAGGAGACTTAAGAATAGGCTCAACCAAAAAAAAGATGTGTGTGAGTCATGGCAAAGCACTTGAGAAGACTAATATAAGGATGAGCATTAAGTATCAACATAGTCTTGGATAAATGAGATACAAGGTGCAAGACATGACCTTCCCACACACACACATGGAGCAAATGGATACACAAGCTTACTAAAAAGATAACAACAAAGCTTGCGACAACCCATGGTGAAGATAAAATATGAAAGCCTCACCAAGACGAGGGATACCAATTAAGATGGCAAAAGCCTCGTAAAGATAAGCATGAGGAAAATAATCTTCACCACACAAGAGTGTATCAAGATGCAACGATATAAGATCCGCACTCAAGATAAATCCTTTCACACAACCACCAAGGAAAGGTGGACATGAAAAATAAGGATATCAACTACAGATGTAACTTCTCTCAAGTGTATAAGATTCTAGGTAGATGAAGATCATGATGATATCAATGCACAAAGAAGGATGCACACACAAAATAGTTATAAAAAGGAAGGAAAAAGATATCCACATGGAATTCATAAATATACCAATAAGATATTTGCTTGAAGGCATAGCACATAGCTAGATATGGTCTTATTGTTTATAAATGAGTTCCAACCACACGAGCATCAAAGACAACACAACTAGCAACAAGAGATCATTGTTGGGATGCTTTGAGAAAGGAAATAAGTATCACAAGAAAGAATGAATTACATGCCATGATACAACCTACACAAGGTTGATGCAAGAAATGTGTGCATGAAGTAGATGATGATACTTGTTACCGAGATACCATTGGAAGGATGTAGTAGATACCAGTTGAAGGTAGATAGTAGTTCATTGATCATCCTAGCTTGACTCCAATAAGCTCATGGTGACACCACCTTCCTTGTGAGTGAGCCGAGCATCCAATGCATCTCCAATTGTTCCTAGACCAACAACACAAACAAAATGGTACCCAAACTCATTGGGATCAAAGAGTTGGAGAACCAATAATACATAGGACAAACTCCACATAAATATGTGCATATAGATATGAAAATGAACATGCACATCTCATCCAGTTTGAGACTTGGTGGAGTTTCCCTATATATTGGGTCAAAGAAAGAAAGCATGCCAAAGAAACTATATGAAGTTAATATGCATGCTCAAGACTTTCAAGAACCGATACCAAATGACAAAGAAAAAACAAGAGAAGAAAATATACCAAATGAATAAATCATCACTTGGAGGATATCCGTAATAGATACGTCGAGGAATGAGATATCCGTTGATACACACTAAATAAAAGATATCAAACTCCCAAAAGAGAGGATGGTTCCAAGCAAACCAAGCTCTCTACAAAGTTTCATGATGGCACAACGTACCAAAAAGAAAATGGCTTGCCTTCCACCAACACACACTTGATAAGGATCGCAAGATGAGTGTTTTATAGAAAATAGGATAGCTCCCCCAAGACTAGTGAATTATAGAGAATTTGCATTTGAATACAAAATGCACAAGGTGGGATCACCACTTTCACTATATCTAGAAAACACTAGACAAGTTCAAGAAATTAACAAGATCCACAAGTGGTATGGAAGACAAAGGGAGTTGATACATTCCTTGGCAAGAGAAAAGGCAAATTAAAGCAAAAGCTAATGTAAAGATGATCAATAAATTCTACCACACAAGTGAGTACCAATTGTCAAAAGACAAGAAATAAATGGAGATAATTCCCGGTGGTAGATAGAAAGGATACCCGACATCATGTTCACACCACACACAAGCAAATTGCAACTTGTAGAGCTAACATGACACCTAGGAACAACATAATTTACAATATCAATTCTAGGTGACAATATCTCAAATGTACACATTTTCTAGGCTTGTAATATGCACATAGCATATTACTCCCCCATAATGTGATACCAATAAGAACTTAACAAGAGGCAATAAGAGGATCCAACAAGAGATAACTAATGGACTATTTAGAATTTGAATTTCTCATGAGAAGATATACCACATAGCGACTAGATAATCTTGTAATATCAATACTAGATGGTATTCCTCATGTACACACATCTATAGGATTGTGAGGTCTACAAAGCACATCACTCCCCCATAATGGGATATTCCATTAATCTCTCACAAGAGCCAACTAAGATACAAACAAGATGCATAAAGGCTCAATGTACGACACACATGTACGTGATGTGCAAACCAACACACACATACTTGATTACTCAATATAAGCAATTGGAGGCACAACATATACAAACACATGCAAGGAACAAAACCAAAACATGCAAAGGGGCAAGTAACTTTCAATGTAAACAATTTAAGTACAAGTTACCGGAAGGAGGCACATTGGATATAGTATAGAAACTTGATAACCCAATTAACTTGGATTGAGACACTAAGAATGATGAATTCCCCTTAATTCTTCATAAAGTAGCCAAGTCTCCAATGCCCTCCAACAACACCTATTGATCAAGTTTGAGCTAGTTGGTCCCCAACCAAGTTGGGTCCTAAGAGATTAGTCACAATAGGCTTGGATACCCAAATGGTTCTTTTCTTGACACCACTTTGAGTATCGACAACTTTAGCAAACACATTGCCAACCTTATACTTCCCAAGAGAATAGATATCATCAATAATAATTGGGTTGGATAAGTTACCACTAGTGCATGAAGAAGCAAGGTGACCTTTCTCACGATATAGGTAGCAACGTCTACTCTTCACTTTCTTCTCACTTGATTTCTCAACTTGAGAAGCATTAGCTTGAGTTTTCCTGGGAAGAGGCCTTTCTTCAACTTGAGGTCGAGCATGAGAGTGAACTTGTGGCCGCTTCCCTTGTTGCTTGTCACTAATGGGCTTCTTCTTCAATGGGCAAGATCTAACATGATGCCCTTCTACTTTGCACTTGAAGCAAACAGTCTTGGCCGAATTCTTGACTTGTTCTTGGCCCTTCTTTTTGTTCATCTTGGACTTCTTCTTCTTATTATAGGATTTGAATCCAAGTCTACCTTTGTCATTGAGGGATTTTTGCACACTCAAGATATTGTTGAATGTGGATTTCCCTTCATGAATCTTTTCCAAGTCTTTCTTCAAAGAAGTGACTTGGGCCTTGAGCTCTTTGATTTCCTCTACATGGTTAGTCTCAACACAAGTACTAGGGGAAGTATAAGCTTCATCGTTAGAGCAACAAGGCATGGAAAGCAATTCATCACAAGATGTACCAACATTGTGAGTAGATGAATTACAAGGACTAGCACATGGCAATATAGTATTTTGACTAGAAATAGTGCTAGTATCCACATGAGGCTCACTAGATGTTACCTTAGCAATCATGGCCTCATGAGCTATCTTTAGCACACTATGGGATACTCCAAGATCATCATGAGAGCTTGAGAGCTTTTCATGACTTTCTTCCAATTTCTCATATTTGCTAGATAGCAACTCAAGTTGAGCCCATAGCTCAACATTCTCCTTCAAAATGGATGCTTCACTAGAAATAGAGTTAGTAGCACAAGCATCATCAATAATATCAAGAGGAGAAGGCAACTTGGCAATCTCTTTAGAATATGAAGCTTTAAGTTGTGCATGAGACTCGGTGAGTTTGATGAGCTCACTCTTAATGACCCTTGAGCCATTTTCGAGGTGCCCAAAGTCCTCAAGGAGTTTAGCATGTGCAACTTCAAGCTTCTCATTTTTAGTTTCAAAATCATTGGCCACCTCAAGAGCTCTATCATGAGATTCCTTCACTCTAGATAGTTCTAGAGCCAAAGTCTACTCAAGAGATCCGGAGGTGGTTTGTTCATGTTCAAGAGCTTGAGATAGCTCTACGATCTCATTTGCATAATCATGCTCATGAGCTTCCATTTTCTCAATGGTGACCTCATGCTCCTCTAGATGAGATTCCAACTCCTCAATGTATTTCTTGCCCTCAATGGCAATAGAGATGATTTCCATGAAGTTGGAACGAGCAAGATTATTGTTGTGAAGAGCTTTAAAAATAATTTCCCCCTTAATTTTTAAGGAAGTGATGACCCACAAGTATAGGGGATCTATCGTAGTCCTTTCGATAAGTAAGAGTGTCGAACTCAACGAGGAGCAGAAGGAAATGACAAGCGGTTTTCAGTATGGTATTCTCTGCAGGCACTGAAATTGTAGGTAACAGATAGTTTTATGATAAGATAATTTGTAACGGGTAACAAGCAATGAAAGTAAATAAGGTGCAGTAAGGTGGCCCAATCCTTTTTGTAGCAAAGGACAATCCTGGACAAATTCATACATTGAGAAAAGCGCTCCCGAGGACACATGGGAATTATCTTCAAGCTAGTTTTCATCACGCTCAGATGGTTCGCGTTCGTTACTTTGATAATTTGATATGTGGGTGGACCGGTGCTTGGGTACTGCCCTTTCTTGGACAAGCATCCCACTTATGATTAACCCCTATTGCAAGCATCCACAACTACAAAATAAGTATTAAGGTAAACCTAACCATAGCATGAAACTAGTGGATCCAAATCAGCCCCTTACGAAGCAACGCATAAACTAGGGTTTAAGCTTCTGTCACTCTAGCAACCCATCATCTACTTATTACTTCCCAATGCCTTTCTCTAGGCCCAAATAATGGTGAAGTGTCATGTAGTCGACGTTCACATAACACCACTAGAGGAGAGACAACATACATCTCATCAAAATATCGAACGAATACCAAATTCACATGACTACTAATAGCAAGACTTCACCCATGTCCTCAGGAACAAATGTAACTACTCACAAAGAATATGCATGTTCTTGATCACAGGAGTATTAATATGCATTAAGGATCTGAACATATGATCTTCCACCAAATAAACCAATTAGCATCAACAACAAAGAGTAATCAACACTACTAGCAACCCACAGGTACCAATTTGTGGTTTTGATACAAGATTGGATACAAGAGATGAACTAGGGTTTGAGAGGAGATGGTGCTGGTGAAGATGTTGATGGAGATTGACCCCCTCCTGATGAGAGGATCGTTCGTGATGATGATGGTGATGATTTCCCCCTCCCGGAGGGAAGTTTCCCCGGCAGAATAGCTCTGTCGGAGCCCCAGATTGGTTCCTCCAAGGTTCCGCCTCGTGGCGGCGGAGTTTCATCCCGAAAGCTTGCTTATGGTATTTTTCAGGGTAAAAGGCTTCATATAGCAGAAGAGGGGCACCGGAAGGCCACCAGGGGGCCCACGAGGCAGGGGCGTGCCCAGTAGGGTGGGCGCGCCCCCCACCCTCGTGGCCAGGGTGTGAGCCCCCTCTGGTACTTCTTTCGCTCAATAATTCTCATTAATTCCAAAATGACTTCCGTGGAGTTTTAGGAGTTTTGGAGCTGCGCAGAATAGGTTTCCAATATTTGCTCCTTTTCCAGCCTAGAATCCCAGCTGCCGGCATTCTCCCTCTTCATGATAAACCTTGTAGAATAAGAGAGAATAGCCATAAGTATTGTGACATAACGTGTAATAACAGTCCATAATGCAATAAATATCGATATAAAAGCATGATGCAAAATGGACGTATCAACTCCCCCAAGCTTAGACCTCGCTTGTCCTCAAGTGGAAGCCGATATCGAAAAATATGTCCACATGTTTAGAGATAGAGGTGTCGATAAAAATAAAATACGAACATGAGGGCATCATGATCATTCTTATAATAGCAACATATATAGATTTTGTCATATGATTTCTTATGCTCAAGTAACAATCTATTCACAATGTCAAGTATGGTTCAGAAACTTCATTGAGAACTAACAAACTATAATCTCAGTCATTGAAGCAATTGCAATTTATCATAACATCGGGAATAGTCATGAATAGAGCTTTTCAGCAAGTCCACATACTCAACTATCATATAGTCTTCTACAATTGCTAACACTCACGCAATACTTATGGTTCTGGAGTTTTAATCGGACATAGAGAAAGATAGGGGATTACAGTGTTGCCTCCCAATGTCTTACCTCAAGGGTAATGTCAACAATAATAGTTCATGCTAGCTTACATCCAGTTGGATATATGTATCAGGATCTTTCCAACACGAGGTGCTTACCAAAGGATAAAATGAAAAAGGGAAAGGTGAGGATCACCTTGACTCTTGCATAATGTAAAAGACATAAAGTAAAAGATATGCCCTTCGCAGAGGGAAGCAGAGGTTGTCATGTGCTTTTAGGGTTGGATGCACAAATCTTAATGCAAAAGAACGTCACTTTCTATTGCCACTTGTGATATGAACCTTTATTATGTAGTCCGTCGCTTTTATTACTTCCATATCACACAATCGTATAAAGCTTATTTTCTCTGCACTAATAAGCCATACATATTTAGAGAGCAATTTTTATTGCTTGCAACATGACAACTTACTTGAAGGATCTTACTCAATCCATAGGTAGGTATGGTGGACTCTCATGGCAAAACTGGGTTTAAGGATATTTGGAAGCACAAGTAGTATCTCTACTTGGTGCAAGGAATTTGGCTAGCATGAGGGGGAAAGGCAAGCTCAACATGTTGGACGATCCATGACAATATACTTTAACTGAGATGTGAGAAAACATAACCCATTATGTTGTCTTCCTTGTCCAACATCAACTCTTTAGCATGTCATACTTTAATGAGTGCTCACAATCATAAAAGATGTCCAAGATAGTATATTTATATGTGAGAACCTCTCTTTCTTTATTACTTCCTATTAATTGCAACGATGACCAAAACTATGTTTGCCAACTCTCAACAACTTTTAAGCTTCATACTCTTTATATGTGAAGTCATTACTATCCATAAGATCAATATGAACTCTTTTATTCTTTTTATTCTTTCTATTTTCTCAAGATCATGGCAAGATAGCAAAGCCCTTGACTCAACACTAATCTTTATTATATATAGCTCACGGACTCGATTACATAGAGGGATCACAAAACAAAACTCAAAACTAATTCATACCAAAACTTTATTCTACTAGATCAAGATATTACTAAAAGGATCGAACTAAGTAAAACGATAAAGATAGGAGTGTGATGGTGATACGGTACCGGGGCACCTCCCCCAAGCTTGGCAGTTGCCAAGGGGAGTGCCGATACCCATATGATTATGTCCTAGGAGGTGGCGAAGAAGGAGTTGTTGATGATGTAGGCTTGTCGTCCGTCTTCCAAGGCATAGGCTCACCATCATAGAAGGATGATCGAGTCTCCGGGATCCTCAAATCTGCAGCCAAACTCATCCTTTTGAATCTATATTCATACTCACAGTTTTGGTTTTGCGGGTCATAGATCTGGGCTTGGAGGTGCTCGATTTTCTCATGAAGCTTGAAGATGGTCTCCCCAATGTTCTTGGCATCCAGCTTATGGTTGTTGGTGAATTCCGCGATCATCATCTGGTTGGCGTTAAGTCCACGCTCCACCATCCCTTGGCACTTGAAAAGTTGCTGTTCCATCGCTTCGAGCTTTGTCTCCACGCTTCCGGTACTCCTTGGTCCCTCCACATCGCGGATGTGTAGCACCCCCTCAGGCATCTCAATGGTTTGAGGGTGATGCAGCACCTCCGTGAGATAGGAGTTGATGACCCTCTCGAAAAACTTGTCCTTGGGAGCTCTTGGAGACGTCATGGTGCTCTAGATCTGCCAGAAAAACAGCTCGAAGCGAAAACAGAAGATTTTTGCGTTATACGGTGGTCAAAACCTTCGGGAGATTATATAATGAATTTTTACCGACCAAGAGAAGTATCGTGCAAGAAAACGGAGTCCGGAGAGCACACGAGGTGCCCACGAGGCAGGGGGCGTGTGCAGTATGGGTGGGCGTGCCCTCCACCCTTGTGGAGGCCTCGTGTCCTTCCCGGACTACTTCTTATTTTCCTAAATTCTTAAATATTCCAAAATAGAGAAAAATTGCAATTAGAATTGTTTTGGAGTCGGTTTACTTACCGTACCACATACCTATTCCTCTTCGGAGTCTGAAACATTCCGGAAAGTGTCTCTTATGTATTCCTCTGGGGTTACGGCTTCAATAATATTAGTTTCAACATTTATAGGATTACCTGAGATATAATGTTTGATTCTTTGACCATTCACCACCTTCGGATTTGTGCCTTCGAAGTTATTAATTTTTATGGCACCGGAACGATAGACCTCCTCGATAACGTAAGGGCCTTCCCATTTAGAGAGAATTTTTCCTGCAAAAAATCTTAAACGAGAGTTGAAAAGCAACACATAATCAGCTACGTTAAACTCACGCTTTTGTATCCTTTTGTCATGCCATCTTTTAACTTTTTCTTTAAACAGCTTGGCATTCTCATATGCTTGGGTTCTCCATTCATCAAGTGAGCTAATGTCAAATAACCTCTTCTCGCCGGCAAGTTTGAAATCATAGTTGAGCTCTTTAATAGCCCAATATGCATTATGTTCAAGTTTGAGAGGTAAGCGACATGCTTTTCCATAAACCATCTTATACGTAGACATACCCATAGGATTCTTATATGCAGTTCTATAGGCCCATAATGCATCATCAAGTTTCTTGGACCAATTCTTTCTAGATCTATTAACAGTCTTTTGCAAAATTAATTTGATCCCTCTATTACTCGACTCTACTTGACCACTAGACTGTGGGTGATGAGGGGATGCAATTCTATGATTAACATCATACTTAGCAATCATTTTACGAAAAGCACCATGAATAAAATGTGAATCACCATCAGTCATTAGATATCTAGGGACTCCAAATCTCGAAAAAATAACTTCTTTAAGCATCTTAATAGAGGTGTTATGATCAACACTACTAGTTGGAATAGCTTCTACCCACTTAGTAACGTAATCAACAGCAACTAAAATGTGTGTATATCCATTAGAGGCAGGAAAAGGTCCCATATAATCAAAGCCCCAAACATCGAATGGTTCAATAACAAGAGAATAATTCATAGGCATTTCTTGACGTCTACTAATATTACCAATTATTTGACATTCATTACAAGACAAGACAAACTTACGGGCATCTTTGAAGAGAGTAGGCCAATAAAAACTAGATTGCAATATCTTATGTGCAATTCTATCTCCAGTGTGGTGTCCTCCATATGGTTCGGAGTGACACTTGTGTAGGATCTATTCTTGTTCATGCTCAGGTACACAACGTCTAATAACACCATCTACTCCTTCTTTATAAAGGTGTGGGTCATCCCAGAAGTAATGTCTTAAATCATAAAAGAACTTTTTCTTTTGCTGGTATGTGCAACTAGGTGGTATAAACTTAGCAACAATGTAATTAGCATAATCATCACACCATGGAGCAGTACGAGAAGCATTAATGACCGCTAATTGTTCATCAGGAAAGCTATCATCTATAGGTAGTGGGTCATCAAGAACATTCTCTAACCTAGACAAGTTGTCTGCAACGGGGTTCTCAGCTCCATTTATATCAATAATATGCAAATCAAATTCTTGGAGCAAGAGAACCCATTTAATAAGTCTAGGTTTAGCATCTTTCTTTTCCATAAGATATTTAATAGCAGCATGATCAGTGTGAATAGTTACTTTAGAATCAACAATATAAGGTCTAAACTTATCACAAGCAAACACAACTGCTAAGAATTCTTTTTCAGTAGTAGCATAATTTCTCTGAGCAGTGTCTAGAGTTTTGCTAGCATATTGAATAACATTTAATTTCTTATCAACTCTTTGCCCTAGAACAACACCTACATCATAATCACTAGCATCACACATAATTTCAAAGGGTAAGTTCCAATCAGGTGGCTGAACAATAGGTGCAGAAAATCAAAGCTTTCTTAAGTATTTCAAATGCTTCTACACAATCATCATCGAAGACAAAAGGAATATCTTTTCGTAATAGATTAGTCAGAGGCCTAGAGATTTTAGAAAAGTCCTTAATGAACCTCCTATAAAAACCGGCATGACCAAGGAAACTTCTTATACCTTTAATGTCCTTGGGACACGACATCTTTTCAATAGCATCAACTTTAGATTTATCAACTTCAATACCTCTTTCAGAAATTTTATGCCCCAAGACAATGCCTTCATTAAGCATAAAGTGGTACTTTTCCCAATTCAAGACGAGACTAGCGTCTTCACAACTCTGCAAAACTTGATCAAGGTTGCTCAAGCAATCATCAAAAGAGGATCCATAAATGGAGAAATCATCCATGAATACCTCACAAATCTTTTCACAAAAGTCAGAGAATATAGCCATCATGCATCTTTGAAAGGTAGCAAGTGCATTACATAAACCAAAAGGCATACGTCTATAAGCAAAAGTACCGAATGGGCAAGTAAAAGTAGTCTTTGCTTGATCGTTCACTGACATAGGTATTTGAGAGAAACCAGAATAACCATCTAGAAAGCAAAAATGTGTATGTTTGGATAGTCTTTCTAGCATTTGATCAATAAAAGGTAAATGGTACTGATCTTTCTTAGTAACTTTATTTAATTTGCGGAAATCAATTACCATCCTATAACCTGTAATAATTCTTTGCGGGATCAATTCATCTTTATCATTAGGAACAACGGTAATACCTCCCTTCTTAGGGACACAATGGACATGACTTTCCCACTCACTATCAGCAACGGGATAAATTGTACCTGCCTCAAGGAGTTTTAGTATTTCCTTTCTTACCACTTCTTTCATCTTAGGATTTAACCGTCGTTGATGATCTCTAACTGGTTTGGCACCTTCTTCCAATTTAATTTTGTGTTGGCATAGAGTGGGACTAATGCCCTTAAGGTCATCCAGAGTATACCCAATAGCAGAATGGTGCTTCTTCAGAGTTTTCAATCTTTCCTCTTCCTGCTCTGAAAGGTTAGTGCTAATAATAACATGATATATCTTCTTTTCATCTAGATAAGCATATTTAAGATTATCAGGTAAAGGTTTAAGCTCAAACACGAGACCACCCTTGGGTGGAGGCACTACAAAAAAAAAATACACTTCCGTGATGATACATGTTTGTCATAGTAGGTCGCGTTTTTTGTCATGCATGTACATCCATGACAAATTTATGACAGAATCAAGATAGTCATACCTGTGTTGTCGTAGAAGTGTTCCATGACATTACCAAAATTATCATCACGGAAGTGTCCACTTCCATGATGATAAATCGCGCGTCACAGAAGTGCTTTCGCCAAGGGTGACCGACACATGGCATCCACCGTAACGGAACGCCGTTAAGCTATCGGGTCGGGTTTTGGATCCGATAACCCGTTAACAGCCCCGACCAATGGGGATTTTCCATGTGTAAAATCATCATTGGCTGGAGGAAACACGTGTCGGCTCATGTTGGGACAAATGTCATCCACTCATTGGACAGAAGGCGCCTATGATACGTCAACATGTGGCACGACCCAATAGAGGCCCATTCCTGTGAAAAGGCCGGCCCATTTGACTTGGTCAAAAGGTGATGGGCCGGCCCATGGAAAACCTGTTAACGGCTTATTCGCATATAGCCCGTTTACAGCCCGCTAACCCAAGGCGCGTTACGCCCTATCCGAATTAGGCCCAGTAGCGTCATCTGGTCCATCCAATATGATTCCAGCCCGTTTTCACTTCTGGCCCATGTATGGCCCATGACGTCTTTCGGCCCATATGAGGCCCTATGTAACACTTGGCCTATTAACGGCCCATGGTGGCCGCCCGCAATGAAGTGTATCACTTTAGACCCATTAATGGCCCGTGGTGGCGCCCGTAATGAACAAAGGTATCACTTTATACCCATTAAGGGCCGTTATTCGGTTGGGCGTTTCCATTATGTTATCTTCGGCCTTCTCAAAGCCCATTTATTCTTGGGCTCATTTCGAGCATTCGTTTACTTACGGCCCGTTACTGTCATTTTCTGCTTGTGGGCCAAATTCAGCCCATGGTTACAGTCGGCCCATTTGTGGTCCGTTAATATATTGGTCCGTTTTCATAGCGTCATCAAATACAGCCTATTAACAATGGCCCGTTATGGTCGGCCCATGAACGAACGATTCCAACTCTAGCCCATTTACGGCCATAATGCGGCCTATTATTGGCCCATGTTTGGCCAATCGATCATACGGCCCGTATAAGGCACATTGATGATACGACCCATAGAAGGCCCATTGTTTCTATGGCCCGTATGAGGGAGTCCTGGATTAGGGGGTATCCGGACAGCCAGACTGTGTACAACGTCTGGACTATTGAAGCGTGAAGATACAAGACTCAAGATTCGTCCCGTGTCCGGATGGGACTTTCCTTGGCGTGGAAGGCAAGCTTGGCGATCCGGATATTGTATTTCCTTCCTTGTAACTGACTCCATGTAAACCCTAGCCCTCTCTGATGTCTATATAAACCGGAGAGGTTGGTCCTTAGAAGGCCGATCACAATTACAATCATACCATCATAGGCTAGCTCCTAGGGTTTAGCCTCTACGATCTCGTGGTAGATCTACTCTTGTACTACCCATATCATCAATACTAATCGAGCAGGAAGTAGGGTTTTACCTCCATCGAGAGGGCCCGAACCTGGGTAAACATCTGTGTCCCTTGCTTCCTGTTACCATCAGCCTTGACGCACAGATCGGGACCCCCTACCCGAGATCCACCGGTTTTGACACCGACACCGTAGAAGGCCCAATGTTTCTATGGCCCATAGAAGGCCTCATCGCTTTTCTCTGACCCGTAGAAGGCCCATCGCTTTACGGCCCGTAGGAGGCCCAAAGGTCACTACATAAATATTAGCCCATGGTTATTGTGGCCTAGTTTTAAAAAATAGGTTATTGTAGCCACTAGCAAACCACGGAAAAAGAACTGCACTGACTACAAGCAAACAAATAAACAAGACAACAAGGAAATAAATAAGCAAGCAACTTATGCTAGGCTATCACGGCTATTACACATATTACATCCACTGGGCATTAAAGTTCACCACCAGTGCAAATATAGGGAACACAATGAGATATAAACGCCGCAGACAAAACAAGTCTAGAACTAAAACCACTTGAAGAGTTCAAGAAACAATATCACAGGTACCCATAATCTTTGGCAAGATGCTTAGCAAGCTTATTAACTTTCTCTTGTTTGGCGCTTAAATCCTCCAGTAACTTCTTTGTTGCACAAGAAAAGTACGATCCAGATTCTGCAGGACTTTCGAGTCCTTGACTTCTTGCCGCAAAGACAACCGATCGATGCCTTCGACTTGTAGGTGAGGCTCAAGAAGCAAGTGATTCAGCAATGAGTTCGAAGAGCTTGTGCGGTGATCGCCAAGCTTCGAACACTACATCAACGCAGGATGTGGGATTTTCTCACCGTCTACAAGATTGTTTTTATCACCTTTCTTGGAGACCAACATGGTTGTCTCACTATCTTGAACCTTATCGCATTACTTTCTCTACCATTGCATAGTAGGGTGCTCTTCTCCAATATTACATTTGCATACTACAAGAGAAACAAGCGAGACCGCCACGAGTTTAGCTTGTAGTATACCAAACTCATTTTGGTAAACCGGTTCAGTAGTAAGGTGAACAGGATAACAGCATGAAACAAACATATATCTATGTACTATGGTCATTGTATTGTCCATATCATTCTAGTTTATGTTCCCTAATCAAGATAGAGACACAGTTCAACTCATATATTTTTAAGACACAGCAGCATAGACAGAATATAAGTGTGAGAAACTACACATCATTGGCAACACTTGTAATGTGCATCACATGAGAACACAACTGTTTATACAACTTAAACTGAAATCAACATAGAGCAAGAAGTTAGAACAGCAATCAAGTTAAAGAAATAGGTTTAAAACATACCTGTTGCGCCATTGGAGTTTCAGTTGGATCCTTCAAATTCGAAAGTAGTTGGTATGAGTAAATATAGTGATGCAACAGCAAGGGAGTATGGACCATAGCTACGGAATCTGACCTGAGAACAGTTGCTCTTCTACTTTAAACGTGGAGTTTGGGTTAGCTGTGGTGGTCTTCGAGCTTTGGGCACTGCCGTAGCTTTACAAACTACTCGTGTGGGGGTACTTTGTGGTGGACATGGTGCTTTGTCAACTATAAGTGGGTTACTATCCGCTGGGGTTGCAGTTAGATGGGTTGTAGCTGGTTCTCTGCCCAACGGTGTAAGTGTGCAATCTGGAAGAGTCTCGATTATGTGTGGTGGGGCTAGTTTGTGGGCTAGTACAACCATGGTTCTATCTGCATCAACGGGTAGCACTGTCTTTTGTGAAGAACGGGTTTTTGCTCCCTTAGATACTGCCATCACCCCCTCCAATTCAAATGGCTGATAAACAAGAAAAGAAATTGAACATGCAGACACCGTATGATAGACAGATGTGGTAATTCACATATATGTTGTCTAACCAAACATGATAGCATGACACAGTTTCAGATATATGATGGATAACTTAACATGATATAATGGCATAATTCAACATATGATGAGTACCTAAACAGGATGACATGACAAAACTATATGATGTCTTTCTAAAATAGGTTGGGATGAAATAATCACATACATGTTGTCTAGGTATACAAGATGGCGTGATATAATTGACATAATTGATTCATATACTAAGCAGCTGGCACTCGTATGTATGATCTCTAAACTAAGCAGATAGAATTCAATATTGTGCATATGATGTCTAAACTAAGCAATGCAAGACACCATATGCATCATATGAGAAATATAAACATTGCAACTTAGAGCATATACCTCAGGTGGGATATAGGACTGGTCATCTGTCTCTGAATCCTCCTTTGAGGAGCTCCCTGTAACCATCGAGATATATGCTTCAACAGTACCATTGCTGCTCTCAAGACCTTGTTTTCACTCCAGATTTTTCCATAACGGCTCAAATGGCTGATACACATGAAGAGTAGTTCAATATACATGATTGTCTACAAATGGAATACATAATGAAAAAAAGATGGCATGAGATAATTCACATATATGATGCTGGCTCCATGGCGGTGCATAATTCACATATATGATAACCGGCTGAAAAACATGGCATTGCATAATTCACATATCTGATATAGAAAGCAAATAGGAGGCATTCACACAAAGCATGTCTAATCTAAGCAGATGGCATGGCAATGCAAGACACCATATGCATGATATGAGCAATATAACCCAGCCAAGTTAGAGCATGCACCTCGGGGAATCTGTTGGTTATCTCTCTGAATCCTCCTCTGAGGAGCTATCTATAACCAGCAAGAAATCTGCATCGACAGGTAGCACTGACTGCTCAGAAGACCTCATATGGCTGATGCACAGGAAGAGTAGATGAATGTATAAACATTGTTGACAAATGGAATACATTATGGAAAAAATCGCATGATACAATTCACATATACGATGACTGGCTAAACAGGATGGCATTGCATGATTCACATATATGATGCCTGGCTAAAGAAGATGGCATTGCATAATTCCCATATACTCGCTCTGTTCCTAAATATTTGTCTTTTTAGAGATTTCAAATGGACTACCACATACGGATGTATATAGACATATTTTAGAGTGTAGATTCACTCATTTTGTTTCGTATGTAGTCACTTGTTGAAATCTCTAAAAAGACAAATATTTAGGAATGGTGGGAGTATGATATAGAAACCAAGCAGTGGCATTCACACAAAGCAAATCTAAACTAAGTCGATGACATATAAGATGTATAATGTAAGCAATGCAAGGCGCCATATGCATGATATGATCAACATCGGCATGCCGAGTTAGAACAAACACCTCGTGGTAGTAGCAGGCATGGTCGGCTCCTACGAATCTCCATCGAGCAGTTATCTTCCTCTCGAATACAACTGAAATGCGGTGAGGGAGTCTGGACTAGGGGTGTCAGGACAGCGGACTATCACCGTCCACGGACTCCAAGACTACGAAGATACAAGATTGAAGACTCGGCCCGTGTCCGGATGGGACTTTCCTTGGCGTGGAAGGCAAGCTTGGCAATACGGATATGTAGATCTCCTACCATTGTAACCGACTACTGTAACCCTAGCCTCCTCCGGTGTCTATATAAACCGGAGGGCTTTAGTCCGAGGAAAACATACATTACAACAATCATACCATAGGCTAGCTTCTAGGGTTTAGCCTCCTTGATCTCGTGGTAGATCTACTCTTGTACTACCCATATCATCAATATTAATCAAGCGGGACGAGGGTTTTACCTCCATCGAGAGGGCCCAAACACAGGTAAAAACATCGTGTCCCTCATCTCCTGTTACCATCCGCCTAGACGCACGATTCGGGACCCCTACCCGAGATCCGCGGTTTGACACCGACATTGGTGCTTTCATTGAGAGTTCCTCTCGTCGCCACCGATAGGCTTGATGGCATCTTCAACCAACGACGCTGTCCGTGGTGAGACTTTTCTCCCGGACAGATCTTCAGATTCGGCGGCCGCGCTGCGGGCAATTCACTTGGCCATCTAGAGCAGATCAAAAGCTACGCCCTGGCTGTCGAGTCGGTCGGAAGCTTGAACTTCACGGTCGATGTCGCGGAGACTTGATCTTGACGGACTCGAGCCACGCCAAGCGTCGCCCGTGGCGATGGGCATGATCTAGCTCTGCCGCCGAGCAGTGCCTTGGTGGCCACACGGATCCGCTTCGCCATTTGCGGAACCGATTGCCCGGATCGAGGGCGGTGGATAGAAGCGCCGCCACGGGGCTTCAACATCCATGGCGATGGGCGAACACCGATCTTGTCCCTCGCGAACTTCGTGATTCCGAGCGGACGACTCGCGGACTCGAACCTCCCGCGCCCTACCAATCGATCCGGATTGGGCGCGGTTATGAAATTAACCGCGCGGACATCTTTCAATACTCGCCTTTTGGCGATATCCACAATTCACTAAAGCACCTCTCGTTATCGAGAGTCTGGCTGGACTATGGCGGGATGGCTGGAATGCAGACGACGAAGAAATTGAGCCCACCCACCACCCACTTTGTAGCAACTATCGATGATCTAACCGACATGCTAGACTACGACTCCGACAACATCGGCGCTATGGGCGGCGATGTCGGAGATTTAACAGAACCAGCGCCTACTGAGGCACTGGAAGACCACCTCGTCATCGACATATATATGGTGGACACCCCAAAAGACGGGATGGCAAAGAAGCAGCGGAGGCGAGACTCTCTAAAGAAGCAGCCCAAACGCCGACGTCGTGGCGCCGCTCTAAATCCCGCCACAGCAAGAATGGAGATTCTGGCACAAGAGATAATAATACTCCAAAGAGTGCCAAAGACAATCCCCTCCAGCAGGACTCAGCGCAGGAGGATGCAGAAGCAAGCCCTCATGAGAGGGCGGCAGACGAAGAGGTTGAGGATCATAACTATATGCCTCCCTCCGAAGACGAAGCAAGCCTCAACGATGATGAATTCGTCGTACCTGAGGATCCCGTGGAACAAGACCGCTTCAAGCGCAGGCTTATCGCCACAGCAAACAGCCTAAAGAAAAAGAAGCAATAGCTCCAAGCTGATCAGGACCTGCTGGCCGATCGATGGACCGATGTCCTCGCGGCCGAAGAGTATAAACTCAAACGCTCCTCCAAAAGTTACCCAAGACGCAAGCTGCTCCCCCGATTAGAGGAGGAAGCATGCATACCTCCATCACCAGCGCACGATATGGCTGACCGACCACCCTGTGGTCGTGACAGAGAGGCATCCAGGCCCCCAGCCAAGACCGTACCCCGGCATCGCTCCAAAAGTACGAAGCCAAGAGGGAACGCGCCGGACTTGCAAGACATATTGGAGGACAAAGCAAGGCAATCCAGATCCATCTACGGATCACGTGGGCGCCCTACGACCCACGACGAATACCGTCGCGCCGGATACAATAACCCCGGCTGGGCCGAACACAGCAGACAGCGCTCTCTCGAGCTGCGTCGCGATATTGCTCAATACAGAGGCGCCTCACACCCTCTATGCTTCACTGACGAAGTAATGGATCATCAGATCCCTGAAGGGTTTAAACCCGTAAACATCGAATCTTACGATGGCACAACAAACCTCGCGGTTTGGATCGAAGACTATCTTCTCCACATCCATATGGCCCGCGGCGATGATCTCCATGCCATCAAGTATCTCCCACTCAAGCTTAAAGGACCAGCTCGGCATTGGCTAAACAGCTTGCCCGCAGAGTCGATTGGTCTTTGGGAAGACACGGAAGCCGCATTCCTCGACAACTTCTAGGGGCGCGTGTATGCGACCACCGACGCCGATGACCTAAGCCACATCATTCAGCAGCCGGACAAATCGGCGGACAATTACGGACATGGTTCTTGACAAAGAAAAACCAAATCGTCGATCGTCCGGATGCAGAGGCCCTTGCAGCCTTCAAACATAACATCCGGACGAATGGCTAGCCCGCACAGAGGCAGGAAAAGCCAAAATCCATGGCAGCCCTCACATCGTTAATGACCGCTTTTGCGCGGGAGAGGACAGCTGGCTAGCCCGTAGCAACAACCTCTGCAAAAATTACAGCGGTCCGGATACCAAGGACAACAACGGCAGGTCACGTCGAAACAAAAACAAGCGCCACATTAACGGCGGCGATAAGGAGGATCTGGCCGTCAATGCCGGATTCGAGGCTCTAAACCCGGTCGTGGAAGAAGCCATTCAAAGAACCACTCCGGGTTCGTCCAATCTGGACCGAATACTCGACCGCTTATGCCAGATACATGGCACCTCTGAAAAGCCAGCTAACCACACTAATAGAGATTGCTGGGTGTTCAAGCAGGCCGTCAAGTTAATTGCCGAAAACAATGACAAGGGGCTAAATAGCGACGACGAGGAAGAGACCCGACCGCCGAACAACAGAGGACAGAAGGGTTTCCCCCCACAAGTACGGACGGTGAATATGATATACGCGCCCACATACCCAAGAGGGAGAGGAAGCGCGCACTAAGGGACGTCTATGCGATGGAGCGATCGCCCCAAAGTTCAATCCATGGTCCTCTTGTCCGATCACTTTCGATCGAAGAGACCATCCGACAAGCATACGCCATGGCGGATTCGCCGCATTGGTTTTAGACCCAATCGTCGATGGATTTCACCTCACGAGAGTCCCGATGGATGGCGGCGTGCTCTGAACCTGCTTTATCAGGATACACGGTCGCAAAATGGGCATAGACCCATCAAGGATTAAACCTACAAAGACAACCTTTAAAGGTGTCATCCCAGGAGTGGAAGCCAATTATGCAGCTCACCACACTCGAAGTGGTCTTGGATCCCGGATAATTTCGGGCGAAGAGTTAATCTTCGACATAGTCCCGTTCAGCGGCTATCACGCTCTGCTTTCGGACGAACGCGTTTGCAAAATTCAGCGCGGTGCCGCATTATGCATACCTAAAGCTCAAGATGCCAGGCCCTCGTGGAGTCATCACGGTCAATGGGAATCTGGGCGCTCCCTCCGAACGGAGGAACATACAATGCTCTCGCGCGGAAATCTGAGCAGCCTCTTAAGGCAATTCTCGAGTCCGGCCGTTAAAGGCGGATCTGGTAACGCGCCGAGCAATGCCAATCAAGACCACTGGCGCGATCGAGCATGCGAGTAATGCGCCCTAACCCTCGCCAGCATGATGCAAAAATAACCCTCGCGTACATCATTACGCTTTGGAGATACCATGGGCGCGGGAAAGGGGCACGATCACAATGGACCCAGTGCGGCTTGACCACACCGGGGCTCGCAAGTGTGCCCCCTTCTTTTTTTTTCACTTTACTACTTTGTGTACACAGGACTCCGTTAAGCGAAGCCTGTCCGTGGCGAACCCGCCGAACCCACGATGCTGTCGATCGGGGACTAAAGAAGGCCGCGACGAACATTGGTGGTCTCAATTACGAGCATTAAATTCGATTATATACACCAAGTCTGCAGCTCATCCCTGGAGGGGGACATGTTTATTTAGTCCAAATCCCTTGCTTACCGCACTATTTGTATCTGTCTGCTCTACTAGCAGACCCTCTTTCATAAATAATGCAGCACCTTGTTGATCACAATTGCATTACCTTATATATATATATATATGTGAAAGTGCAACTAATCCCCGGGTGGTTTTGGTAATTAATAACAACATATATATCATTGAACTAATAGTTACTTGAGAATCTATTCAGAAAGTTCGATGATATGGGTATGGCAAGGACTCAAGAAGTGGACCCTCAAAATGCTAAGGCAAGCATTGGCAAAAGCTCAAGACTCCATTTTTGGTTTAGTGATCCAAGATCACATTGAGTCCATAGGAAAGCCAATACTATTAAAAGGGATGAGGTTATGATAATGATCTGGTTGCTCAAAGTGCTTAGTGATACATCTCCTAAACTATCGGCAACTCTCACTACAATATACACTCATAAGTAATCTCGGTCCCACCGATTTTCCAAACCACCACACCGAGATGAACCACCTCACCACAAAGCCAAACCCTAGAAATTTCGGATTTTCCGATTCTGAACTCGGTCTCACCGAAACTTGAGTTGCCAAGCTTCTGTTAGCTTCTGTCATCAAATCGGTGTCACCGAGATGATGAAGTAGGTCCCACCGAGATTGGCAAGCTCTTGTCTTTGCACGAATCGGACTAACCGAGATTGTATTTTCGGTCCCATCGAAAATCTCAACGTTCACATGATTTGAACTTTCGGTCTCACCGAGTTGTCAACTTCGGTCCCACCGAGATTGGTCAAATGTGTGTAACGGTTGGATTTTGTGTGGAGGCTATAAATACCCTCCACCCCTCTTCACTGTAGAGAGAGCCATCGAAAGAACTACCACTCCTACCTTACATTTCGAGAAGAGAACTACCTACCCTTGTGTTGAGATCAAGTTGCTCCACTCCCACCATATGAAACTTGATCTCTAGCCTTCCCAAGTTGCTTTCCACTCAATCCTTTCTTCCACCACAGCCAAATCGGTGAGGAGAGTTGAGTGTTGGGGAGATTATCATTTGAAGCACAAGAGCAAGGAGTTCATCATCATCAACACCATCTATTACCTTTTGGAGGGTGGTGCCTCCTAGATTGGTTAGGTGTCGCTTGGGAGCCTCCATCGAGATGTGGAGTTGAACCAAGAAGTTTGTAAGGGCAAGGAGATCGCCTACTTCGTGAAGATCTACCCCGAGTAAGGCTAGCCCTCCGTGGGCGTAGGCCATGATGGCATAGACAAGGTTGCTTCTTCGTGGACCCTTCGTGGGTGGAGCCCTCCGTGGACTCTCGCAGCCGTTACCCTCCGTGGGTTGAAGTCTCCATCAACGTGGATTGACGATAGCACCACCTACCGGAACCACGAGAAAAATCACCGCGTCTCCAAAATTGCGTTTGCTCTTCTCCACCTCTCTTTACTACATGTGCAATTTACTTTCCGCTGCCTATACTCTAGAATTGCATGTGTAGGGTGATACTTGACTTGATCATAATTGTGAATCTGCCAAAAACTTGTCTTTATCAAAAGGCTGAATTTTTATATTGTCAAGTAGTCTAATCACCCCCCCTCTAGACATACTTTCGATCCTACAAGTGGTATCAGAGCTTTGGTCTCCATTGTATTGGTTTCCATTGCATTGGACTCCATAAGCTTGGTTTCACAACCTAGGAGAGTATGGCGTCTAGTGAGGGTAATTTTCGTAGAGGTCCTTACTTTGATGGTATAAACTTTGCTAGTTGGAAGCATAAAATGAAAATGCATATTCTTGGCCATAACCCAGCCGCATGGGGCATTATTTGTGTTGGTATGCAAGGTGAATTCTCTAGGAAGGAAAAGTTTGGATCATGGGCTACAACGGAAGAATTGCGGATGTTGCAAAACAATGCTCAAGCTTGTGACATTCTCTTCAATGCCTTGTGTCCCGAGGAGTTCAACAAAATCAGCCGTCTTGAGAATGCAAAAGAGATTTGGGATACTTTGGTTGAAATGCACGAAGGTACCGAGTCCGTGAAGGAATCAAAGCTAGATGTTCTTCAAGGTCAACTTGACAAGTTCAAGATGAAGGAAGGTGAAGGAGTCGCTGAAATGTACTCTAGGCTTGCTCTCATCACAAATGAGATTGCCGGCTTAGGAAGCGAAGAAATGACCGACCGATTCATCATCAAGAAGATTCTCAGAGCTTTGGATGGAAAGTATGACACCGTGTGCACTTTGATCCAAATGATGCCAAACTACAAGAATCTCAAGCCAACCAAGTCATTGGAAGAATTGTTGCTCATGAGATGACACTTAAGGATAAGGAAGAGCTTCACAACAAGTCAAGTGGTGCTTACAAAGCTACAAGTGATGCTCCCACAACCTCAAGTGACAAGCTAGTTTCCAATGAAGAGATAAGCCTAATGGTGAAGAACTTCAACAAATTCTACAAGAGTAGAAGCAAAGAGAGAAGCTCAAAGTCTAGATCATATGATGAAAAGAGATCTTCTAGTCGTGATCGAAGCTGCTACAATTGTGGAAGACCGAACACTACTCAAATGAGTGCTCGGCTCCCCACAAGAGAAGAGAAGAATCTCTAAGAAGAAGAAGCTCAAGAGATGAGTCACCTCGAAAGAGAGAAGGAGTAGAGATGATCGTTATGAGCGAAGACCCTCTCGGAGAAGCAAGGATTCGGAGAGGAAAGACAAGTCATCAAGGAGCTACACAAGAAGAAAACATCAAGCTCATGTAGGTGAATGGGTCTCGGCTCCGACTCGACAATCAATCCGAAAGAAGCTATCACTCCAACTCCGACTACAGTCAAGATGAAGGTGTTGCCGGTCTTGCTCTCGTATCCTCCAACTCCAACTCCTATGACTTATTTGATTCACCAAATGAGGGAATTGGATGATGCTTCATGGCTAAAGGCCCCAAGGTATCACACCCTGAATTCATTGACTTTGATAGTGATGAGGATGACTTGCTTGGTGAAGATGAGCTTTTACATGGTAAATCTAATGAACCTAGTAATGATGAACATGCTAGTAGTCTTTATAGCCGAGAAGAGTCGAATGACAATGCTATGAAGGAGATTGAGCGTCTAACTAAAGAACTAAACACTCTTAAGTTAGCTCATGAAACAACTCAAGAAGATCATAGAGAGCTCCTAAGATCTCATGAGAAGCTACGCTTCGAGAAGCTCACTCTAGAGCAAGAACATGAGTTTCTAAAAGCTATCAATGATGATCTTCGAAAGAAGAGTTCTTCATATCTTGCCAAACGACTTCTCTTGTCTAATTTCTTACCTCCCATTAAAACTAAGCATGACAAGCATAAGAAAAATTCTTCATCTAGTAGTAACAATAACCATGCTAAATCCAATATTGTTGCTTCTAGTAGTTCTCTTGATTCCACTAACAATGTTTCAAGCCAAGTTACACTTGAGCAAGAAAATAGTTTATTGAAAGGGATTATAGAGAAAGGTGTCTACAAGAGCCTTCTTTGGAAGCAAGAACTTTGAGGAAATTGTTACAAGCAAGGAAGGCAGGAAGAATCAAGGAATTGGTTTTGAGCGAAAGTTCAACGCCGAGGGTGTTGAATGGGAAGAAGGTCAATATCCCACTCCACAGTTTATTCCTCAAAAGGAGAAGTACAATCCTACTTCTTCCAATGTGGAACAAGCTCAAGATGATCTTCCACCACAAGACCACAAGCTAAAGGGCAAGGACAAGCTTCAAGAGGAGATTGATGCATTTGTTGAAGCACCTAAAGCCATGGTCAAGTGGGTTCCCAAGGAAACGTCAAGTTCTACTTCGTCAAGCTCAACTACAACCCCAAGGATTCCCATCAAGATGATGTGGATCCGAAGAAGAAGAACTAGAGAGTTCTTGAGGTGACTCGCCAACATACTTCACTCACATTCATTTTGGCAAAAACTTGTGCAATCAACTTCCACATCTTGCACTAGTTCATGGAGTCACAAACCCTCTTGTTGGTAAGTCAAGGGACAAGGTAATCATTGCTTTCATGGACATCATCTATTGTGAACTTCAATCTATGTCCATGGATATCCTTGTTTGTTCCTTGTGGGACTAACCCATGTAGGTATTGAAAGTGCCCGAATCCAAAGGATTGCTCCCAACACTTGATGATCAACATCAACATTGAGCATCCACATCTTCAACATCTACATGAAGTCTTCTACGACAACCCAAGGTTAGTTTGACCCTTTAAAAGGGGTTCTCACATCTAGGGGGAGCTTTGCTCTAAAGAATTGAGCTAAAGCATCTCCAAATGATGTGAACACATCAATGCTTTATGTAAAAGTGGTAACCCCACTTGTGCTTAAACAATGAGTATGACCTATGATCAAATGTTCTCATTTGGCTCCTAAGTCAATATACTCATATAAAGATGACCTAGTCATCGACAAATTGTGTGATAGTAGCTAGAGTTTTGATTGTGCATGTTTGACACATATTTCATTTGCTATCTTATTGTGTGAGCATGTTGGATACATGATTTTATCCATTCGAGGACATCCATTTGTTGTTTTGGTTGATTTGATTTTTTTGACCAAATGGATGGACAAGAATGCCTAAGTACCTCCCCTAGCTATCTATGCTTTCTTGTCTCAAATTCTATTCATGCTTACATCACAAACTTTGAACAAGTCATTTTCGGACCCTCCGAGTGAGGAGCACTCGGAGCCACCGATCCGTCAAGGGCTAACTTCCAAAACCTTCTAAGTGATTTCGGTCAGACCAACCCACTCAAACTCGGTCAAACCGAAAGCATTTGGAATGATCTAGGTTTTCACCTCGGTGAAACCGAGTTGTAATTTTCGGCGTGACCGAAGTGCATAATCGTCACTAGTTATCCATCTCGGTGCCACCGAAGTTTTACAACTCGGTCCCACCGACGACAAGGGGTATATATACTCCATGGGTCGCGCGCATTGATTTCTACTTCAAACGCTTCGCCCCCACCCCTTCTTTGCCGTCGCCGTGGTCTCCGGATCGTCTCCGTAAATGCGCTTTGTGCACCCTCGCCGCAGTCTCCGTCGCCGTCAGCGGACATCTTCTCCGCGCCGTTGCGCCGAGAGAAACTCCACCAAGTTAGGGTGAGTTTGATCCCACTCGTGCTCCCATCTCCGATTCAATGCACGTTTGGTTTGCCTATAATCTTGCCACGATTGAAATCTTCTGCATACACCGATTAGTTCTTTTGGACTAGATTCGAGTAAAAGTTTTAGGGTTAGGTTTCGCCGAACACATCTCGGTGAGACCGATTTTACATTCTCGGTAAGACCGATTTGGCCTATGGCCATTACCTTTGCACCCTTCGGTCCAACCGAAGTTGTGCAAATCGGTGTGACCGAAATGAGGATTCTGTGAAACCCTAGTGTTTTCGGCGGGATCGAAACCCACTTCGGTCTAACCGAAAGTGGTGTGGATGCTACATTTGAACACTTGGATTCACGAATTTTAGACTCGATCGACCGAAATGTCTTACGTGAAAACCTAATACTAAAATTTGAACTCATTTTGTTTGCAAAAACTTGCGATTTGTGATAACTCTTCTACTCGCCTATACCTTATCTATTCACGGGTTGTCGGCCATGTCGGATGCCAGTGACAGCCGAGAACAGTCGAGTCACCTATAGCAGATATTCGAGGCGGGCACTAGTCCTGAACCCAGCAGCTCATCAGATGATGGTGAGAGGAGTACACCAAGTGGTTTGCCTCCTGCAGCCACCAGGGCCAGGAAGAAGAGGAACTCAGATGAAGAAGACTCAGATTTCATTGTTGAGGAAGAAGTCTCCTCCAAGCCCAAGAGAAAAGTTGTTGCCAAAGAGCCACGAAATTGACAAACCAAGAAAGGCACCAGAAAAGTCAAGCAGTCCTTTGTTGCCAAGAAGCTGAGTTTGGAAGAGGAAACTACAAGCAAGGTGAAGAAAACTTCAAAGAGGAAGAGGATTGTACATGATGATGCAGCAGAGGAAGATGAGGATGAGGAAGCACCCCAGCCTCCTCGAAGTCTAAGTTCATGGGTGATGCCATCGTGGTGGAGCCACTTCAAAGCCTAAGCAATCTGCTCCAGTCAAGGCAGCTCAAAAAAGCTTCTTTGCCAAGCCAAAGAAAAGCAACAGAACATTCCAAAGCATCGAAAAGAAGAAAGATGATGTGCCACCAGTGTGCGGATGATGAAGCACCATCTTCTTGAAACTTCACGTAAACTGCCACTACACAATGATGCTCATCCTCAAGCAGAGAACATGAAGGAAAGGAAAGATAGAGGTCTCGGGCTATGGAGACAATCGACCCATATGCCGTGAGGAGAAGAACTGCTGTAGATCCAAGATTTCACACGAGAGAGCAGCAAGACTTCTATGAGATCTGTCTTGATGGACAAGAAGCCCATAGTTGCGCATACACGATATGTTGTTGGGCATACATTGTGATGAAAGCTGAGACTTCTTTCCACATGTGCATGAAAGCTTCACTGCATGTGGTGTTGCAGGATTTTGTTGGTCGAAGTTGACAAATTGGAATGATGAAATGATTATGCAATTCTATGCCACAGCTCATTTCTATCCAGATGGAAAGATCACATGGATGACTGAAGGCCAAAGATTCTCTTCAACTGTTGAAGAATGGGCAGAACTGCTGAATGCTCCAGTGCAGAGAGAGGATGACATTGATGTTTATGGTATTCCCAAGAAGAACCATGAATCCATGAAGAACATGTACAAAGAGGTTCCAGCTAAGGATTTGGGAATCTGGAAGCTCGGCTCAGTGTACTATCTCCAGGCAGGTCTTCCTACAACTAACACTATTCTGAGGCATACCTTGATGCCCAAGTCTGGAGATCATCGCATGATCAGAGGATACTCTATCAACATGCTGCATATACTTGATGAGAAGGCACCTTTCAAGGTGATGGACTTGATAGTTGAGACCATCAAGAGGACTGCAGCTGACCAGAAGAGGTCGTGTGGATTTGCCCCGCATATTCAGATGCTTATCAATGCCAAGTTTGGCACGGGCACATACTTGTTGGATAGAGCACACTTACCACCGCAGCTGAGCATGAGGATAATGTTGTTGTGATGGATGAGGAGGATCCAACGTCGGTTGAAGGTCAAGCAAAGATTGAAGCTGCCAAGAAAGCCAAAGTCGACAAGGAAGCAAAGAGCAGCAGCAGCCTAAACCAAAGAGTGTTGGAGAGCAGCTCCTTGAAGCTACCCAAAGGATTGAACAACGCCTCGCCAGCATTGTGCAGTCTCAGGATAGCCTTGAGAGGATTGTTGAAGACAAGATCCATGCTCTGGATGTAAAGCTCATCAAGTGCAAGTAATGTCAACAAGCTTGAGGCGAGATATTGAGGAAGCAAAGAGGGAGAAGGAAGAGCTTATCGTGAGATGCAGGATGACTTAGTCCAGATGATTATCAACAGCTGCTCGGTTCCCACAAGACCCGATCATTGCTATTCGAAGGATGACACGGGACTACAGCTTCAAAGACCTCCACAGTTCCAGCTCCAGCTCCAGCTCCGGTGACCACTCCTCCGGTACCACAGACTTGGTGAAGTCTTCGCCGATGGTGCCATATCAACTCCAACATCAACCAGACAGAGCCGCCAACAGAGTCCCCGGTGGACGCTTAGCTCTATGCCTTTTCGAACTTTTTGGTAACTTGTTGCCAAAGGGGGAGAAATTGTATAGATCATAGGACTTCGAGAGAGAGAGTGCTGTTGTCTTTGCGCTTTTGCTCTTTCATTCATTTGCGGTTTCTTTGAGATACTTTTGGTTTTCGATACATTCTGTGTGTTTGATACTACGTTTCATCCTACTTTAATGAGTGCTTGGTCGTACTATGCCTTAATGTGTGCTTATTGTTTATCATATGCTATTCATATCTTGTATGACCATTTACTCATGTCTTGGTGATTGGGTGCATACTATTCATTCTTATCATTTTGTGCGCTCCACCAAGATGTACGTGACATGGAAGAGTGACCCATGATCCTAATCGATTGTGCATTTGCATTCAAACGCAAATCTTAAATAATGCACAAATTTAGGGGGAGCTCTTGCTTATCACATACTTCTCAAAGCGACGATATTATTCATTGATTATATCCTTTGTCGAGCTTTGATCTATATGTTGTCATCAATTACCAAAAGGGGAGATTGAAAGTGCAACTAATCCCGGGTGGTTTTGGTAATTAATAACAACATATATATCATTGAACTAATAGTTACTTGAGAATCATTTGAAGAAAGTTCAGTGATATGGGTATGGCAAGGATCAAGAAGTGGACCCCTCAAAATGCTAAGGCAAGCATTGGAAAAAGCTCAAGACTCCATTTTTGGTTTAGTGATCCAAGATCATATTGAGTCCATAGGAAAGCCAATACTATTAAAAGGGGATGAGGTTATGATAATGATCTGGTTGCTCAAAGTTCTTAGTGATACATCTCCTAAACTATCAGCAACTCTCACTACAATATACACTCATAAGTAATCTCGGTCCCACCGATTTTCCAAACCACCACACCGAGATGAACCACCTCACCACAAAGCCAAACCCTAGAAATTTCGGATTTTCCGATTACGAACTCGGTCTCACGAAACTTGAGTTGCCAAGCTTCAGATACGTCATCAAATCGGTGTCACCAAGATGATGAAGTCGGTCCCACCGAGATTGGCAAGCTCTTGTCTTTGCACGAATCGGACTAACCGAGATTGTATTTTCGGTCCCATCGAAAATCCCAACGTTCACATGATTTGAACTTTCGGTCTCACCGAGTTGTCAACTTCGGTCCCACCGAGATTGGTCAAATGTGTGTAACGGTTGGATTTTGTGTGGAGGCTATAAATACCCTCCACCCCTCTTCACTCGTAGAGAGAGCCATCGAAAGAACTACCACTCCTACCTTACATTCACGAGAAGAGAACTACCTACCCTTGTGTTGAGATCAAGTTGCTCCACTCCCACCATATGAAACTTGATCTCTAGCCTTCCCAAGTTGCTTTCCACTCAATCCTTTCTTCCACCACAGCCAAATCGGTGAGGAGAGTTGAGTGTTGGGGAGATTATCATTTGAAGCACAAGAGCAAGGAGTTCATCATCATCAACACCATCTATTACCTTTTGGAGGTGGTGCCTCCTAGATTGGTTAGGTGTCGCTTGGGAGCCTCCGTCGAGATGTGGAGTTGAACCAAGAAGTTTGTAAGGGCAAGGAGATCGCCTACTTCGTGAAGATATACCCCGAGTAAGGCTAGCCCTCCGTGGGCGTAGGCCATGATGGCATAGACAAGGTTGCTTCTTCGTGGACCCTTCGTGGGTGGAGCCCTCCGTGGACTCTTGCAGCCGTTACCCTCCGTGGGTTGAAGTCTCCATCAACGTGGATTGACGATAGCACCACCTATCGGAACCACGAGAAAAATCACCGCGTCTCCAAAATTGCGTTTGCTCTTCTCCACCTCTCTTTACTACATGTGCAATTTACTTTCCGCTGCCTATACTCTAGAATTGCATGTGTAGGGTGATACTTGACTTGATCATAATTGTGAATCTGCCAAAAACTTGTCTTTATCAAAAGGCGGAATTTTTATATTGTCAAGTAGTCTAATCACCCCCCCTCTAGACATACTTTTGATCCTACAAGATGCTCATTATATGACATCTTGCGCCCGTATATTTTGGTACGGCCTAATACACCGGGGGCTTACGTTCCCCACTTTATGGTGTGATAAGTCCGAACACTTTCACAAGTGCGGCACCCCGAACTTATAGCATTATATGAATCGGCTCCGAATCATGTCTTGGGGGTCAATAGTTGGGTTTGCCCGGCTCCCACGTTCTGGTGCCTTACGTTCCGTTCTGTTGGCTAAGGTGGCACTGGGAGAACCCTGCGATTGTGCCCGGTTGAGCCGGGCGAGCGCCTCAAAGGAGAAAGCTAAAACTGACTGGCATGATAAGGCGAGAGACTGGTCGCTGTTCGAGAGGTTTTTTCGGGTCCTTATAGACTCACGCCGCTTCGAGCGAAGTTCCGGACAATGTCCGAAGAAGGTGTGGATAGCGCCCCGGATTCGGTCTTCCGAATACCAGGGGCTTCGTCGAAATTTAAAATTATAGAATTCTATGGCTAAGTGAGAGTGTTCAAGCATTATAAGTCCGGTTGCCTTGTTCGTTGTGTTGAGCGCCTCCCTCGATGGACCCAACAATGGGAACAAGAGTGCTCAAGTTTATCCCGAACACCCCAACACTCGCGGCTTGGGGGCCGAAGCCAACGACTTGCCATCTCTCAGATTTTATAAACGGCCGCACAGAAGGTAATATTTTAAATTAAACAAGCGTTGCTTAACACGCACATGAACAAAGTTTCAAGCGCGCAGGATAATACATAGCAAATTCACTCAAAGATTACATTTCGGGGGCACTCATCCACAATATTGCGGGCTCCCTTCAGGACAGTTTTATAATACATCTCGGGCGTGCGATACTCCTTGCCCGGCGGCGGTGGATCCGTGAGAAGCTTCTCCGCATCCAACTTGCCCCATTGCACCTTTGTGCGGGCGAGGGCCCGGCGAGCACCTTCAATCAAAGTGAGCGCTTGATGACATCCACCCGGGGCATGCATCCACCAGCCACAGACGAGGCCAAAGTAGCTCCGGGCATGGCCTGTCTAGGCCTGACCGGACTATAAGGCCCTTCATGGCCTCTTCACTACCTTGTGGAGTTCGACCAATTGCTTCATTTGGTCGCTTGGGGGCACCGGTGTCCGCCTCAAAGATCTTGAGACCGAAGACTTTTTCCGTTGAGCTCCCCTCCTCGCCACGATAGAATGCGGCGGCATCGGACGCACTACGCGGCAGATCTGCAAACGCCCCTGGAGAGCTCCGAATGCGGGTAAGTATCAGGTATTTTACATTAACATGCTTGCTCTGCAGGAAAAATGCCCTACCCGCCGCTATTTTCTTTATATCTTCAACCTCCTGAAGGGCCTTATGGGCCTCGGCCTTGGCAGACTTGGCACTTTCGAGAGCCGAGGCAAGCTCGGACTCTCGAGTCTTGGAGTCACGCTCCAAACTCTCATGCTTTTCCATGAGAGCCTGGAGCTCTTGCCGAACTTCCGCCACCCGTGCCTCTTGCTTTTCTCGCTCAGCCCATTCCGCGGCCGCACTCTGTTCGGCCGTAGACACAACATCCTTCAGGGCTGCCACCTTGTTAGTGGCCCCTGCATTACACATATTATCCTTGTTAATTTTATTGCAACCGAAATCCTTTTCCGTAAGGTACCTATTCAAAGTGGTGTTACTCACCTTATTTTTCCTCGAGCTGCTTCTTCGCATGGCCGAGCTCTTGCTCGGACCGCTCGAGATCCTGCTTCAGCACATCGACCTCCGCCGTTAATGCGGCAGAGGCTAGCAGCGCAGCCTGCAAACCCATATTGACATATTTTTAGCAACCCTGCGCATATCTTGTTAGATCCTCAGTCCGCTTTTCTTTCCGAACACCGAACCGAGCATCGGGCTACTTGTCTATGCGGTATTACATTACTTGATTTTAACTTCTTACCTCAAAGCTTGTTAAAAAGGCTGCTGAGAGCTTCGGTCGGCCCGCTTTTGGCGAAGGTGAACCTTTTGAATCACCGCACTCATGATAGTGCGGTGTTCTTCCTCGATGGAAGCGCCTTTAAGCGCCTCCAACAAGTTATCCGGCGCCTCTGGTTGGGACGGAGGCCGCGGCGTCACGGTCCTGCCCTTCTTTGAAGGGCGCTTGCGGACTCTGGAACCACTGCGGGTTCGATGTAGAGTCCGCACAAAGTCCGGAGGCTGCTGACGGCGCCTCCGAGCCTCCTCCGATGGGTCCTCTCGGGAACCCACCTCGGCGTCCTCGTCGGCGCGTGGGGTAGAGGCAGTCGGGATGGAATTCACATCCGACGAGGACAACGACCCGCTCGATGAGTCGGGGAGATCGTCACCGGCCGGACTACGGGCAGAATGCGGCGTTAGAAGGATACTACATGACATAAAAGATATTGCGTATAAATGATCCGGATACTTACGATCTTGCGGACGCTGGCCCTTGAGGCCACTCATCCTCGCCAACGTTGGTGTTGGCGAAGCATCGGGGATAGTTCTCCCCTCTTGGACCCTTCGGCCTCCCGATTGGGGAAGCCTTCCTCTTCTTCTCTCCGCCTCCGGAGAGAATACTCCTCCTCCTCGTCTTCGGGGGAGGACTCCGCGTCGTCGTCAGACGCCTGATTGCGGGAACTCTTTCGAGTCCCCGCGGCCACCTTCTTGGCCTTCTTCTCCGGCACCACGTGCGGTGCCGGAACCAGCAACCCTGTTAAGCGGGCGTCCACTGGGTCTTCTGGCATGGGAGCCGGGCTGATAAGCAGCTTGGCCTTCTCCATCCATTCCTGTCAAAGGAAGAGGCAGAATGAAACCCCACTAAGAGTCAATTTAATTATCACAAGTGTCCCGTGATGGGGTTGAATCACTTACCTCGTCAGTTGGATACTGCGAGCTGAATCCGCGATCTTCCGTCGCGGATGCGGGGGCTTCGGCGCCCTTGAACAGCACCCTCCAGGCGCCTTCGTATGTTGTATCGAAGAGCCCGCTTAGCGCCTGGTGTTGTTCCGGATTGAACTCCCACAAATTGAATGCCCGTTCTTGGCATGGGAGAATCCGCCGGATGAGCATGACCTGGACCACGTCGATGAGCCTGAGCTTATTGCTCACCATCTTCTGGATGCAGGCTCGGAGTCTCGTCACCTCCACCGGATTGCCCCACTGCAAGCCCTTCTCTTTCCAGGAGGTGAGCTGCATGGGGATGCCAGATCTAAACTCGGGGCCGCCGCCCATGTGGGCTTGGCGTCTCGGTGATGTAGAACCACCCGATTGCCACCCCTTGACGGAGTCCACAAAGGCCCTTCGAGTTAAAGGGCGTTGGGCGATTTGCCCAACATGGCACCTCCGCATTCCGCTTGCGTGCCCTTCACAACTTTCGGCTTGACGTTGAAGGTCTTGAGCCACAGGCCGAAGTGGGGCCGGATGCAGAGGAAGGCCTCCCACACGACGATAAACGCCGAGATGTTGAGGATGAAGTTCGGCGCCAGATCGTGGAAATCCAGGCCGTAGTAAAACATGAGCCCCCGGACGAATGGATGGAGCGGAAAGCCCAGTCCGCGGAGGAAGTGGGGGAGGAAGACGACCCTCTCATGAGGCCCAGGGGTAGGAATGAGCTGCCCGATATCGCACAGCCGATGCGCGATATCGCTGGAAAGATATCCGGCACTGCACAGCTTGGTGATGTCCTCCTCCTTAGCGGTGGAGGCTAACCATTTGCCTCCCGCTCCGGACATATTCAGAGAAGGTCGAGGCGAGATGCACGAGCTTGGGCGTTGGAGCTTGAGTGCGCGGAGATTGATAAGCAAAGGAGGAAGAAGGCGTAGGTGAGAAGGTGAATCCTTCTCCCTTATATATAGGTGGGCCGAAAACTATCGCCCCCACCGCCCGGTAAAACTCGCTTATCTCCCAAGCGCCACCATCAATGGCGCGGTTGGGTTACCCACGTCCGTATTGATGAGAATCCCGGAATAAGGGGAACACGATCTCTGCTTCGACAAGACGTGCCAAGGAAACCGCTTCGCTAAACGTGCTAAGGTGGTATAGTAAAAAAGATTCAAACAAAGGCTTGGTGGCGGTGTGATGTCACGCCGCATAATACGTCAACAGATTAAGCTAAGTGTACATTTTATTCTCTCTACGGTGGAATGTGGAAATTATTTTTGCAGAGCCGGACACTATCCTGGTGTTCATGATCTTCTCTGGATTATTCGAGGAGGAACCCGCCTTGCAATGCCGAACATTATGCGCGCCGGACTTATCGTCATTGAAGCCTGGTTCAGGGCTCTTGAGGAGTCTGGACTAGGGGTGTCCGGACAGCCGGACTATCACGATCACGGACTCCAAGACTACAAAGATACAAGATTGAAGACTCGGCCCGTGTCCGGATGGGACTTTCCTTGGCGTGGAAGGCAAGCTTGGCAATACGGATATGTAGATCTCCTACCATTGTAACCGACTCTGTGTAACCCTAGCCTCCTCCGGTGTCTATATAAACCGGAGGGCTTTAGTCCGTAGGACAACATACATTACAACAATCACACCATAGGCTAGCTTCTAGGGTTTAGCCTCCTTGATCTCGTGGTAGATCTACTCTTGTACTACCCATATCATCAATATTAATCAAGCAGGACGTAGGGTTTTACCTCCATCGAGAGGGCCCGAACACAGGTAAAAACATCGTGTCCTCGTCTCCTGTTACCATCCGCCTAGACGACATTCGGGACCCCCTACCGAGATCCGCGGTTTGACACCGGCAAGCGGAGAGAGGGGGGGCACTTCGCCCACCATGGAGCAGCGTCGCATGACATTATATTCAAGACGCAACGGTCTTCTCTTTTCTCTACATGTTCGAGTACAATTGTGTACAATATCTGACATGCATAATAAAAAAATAGTTAGATTTTGTAAGGCCTAAGGGGTGCATGCAAAAATCAAGACTGATGGTAGCAAACAAGTGGATCGATCCAAAACTAATGATAGCAGGTAGATTATAGCTTTAGTTTGAAAAGATAGAAAGTGGATCATCTATTGTTTGTTTCCCACCCAACATGAACCACATAGAAGACCCCAGATGAACCAGGTAGTAGACAGATACTATTCATTGCTGGCTCGATATGAGACCCATGGGCAATTCAAAACTCAAGATTGAACGATAAAGTAGCAGGTAATAATAACCGATGTATAACGTAAGCAAACACGAAAGACTGCGACCTCTCTTCCGGAACTGTGTAGTCCTCAGGTTCATCTGCTCAGTCGATGATGGTAATGCGGTTAGGCGTGGCTGCAAGAACGGGAAGATGATCGATCGCGAAAAGAAGTCTGCAGGGGGATCTCTGCTGCAGTGAACGCTTCTATCGATGGTGCGCCTCGGGTGGGGTGGATGAAGACAAAGCAGAGCAGGACATAACACACGAGTTTTCTTTGGCCTAATCTGAAAATGAAGTAAATCTGTAAGGGCTCCTTAGAATTGGAGGATTCTATAAACGCAGGGACAGGAAAAACACAGGAATAGGATATGAATGCACGTGCAAACAGAGCATTTGGAAACATAGGATTTCTGTCAACCTGGGTGTTTGGCTCACATGAATTGGAAGAACAGATGAATGAAGAAACAAAGTGATGCGACGAGTGTACAACCTCTTTGGCATAGCCTTGTGGACCTCAGCATCATTGGGTTGGACGTGGTGGATGGTGATGATGCTGGTGTGACTGTTGGAGGCGGGGAAGAAGATCCGAGGCCTCTGGAAACGGTGCCGAGGGTACTGCTCCGCTGTGATGGATGGTTCCGTCGTTGGAGCAGCTCCGCTAAGGTGTACGGCGACGAGGCTGAAGCATGACAAGACAGACAACTTTAATCTGAAGTGGGACCCTAATATCATCTGCAATAGATGATGTAAAATACATCACCAAAAAGTGCTAGATGTAAAACGCATCAGCCACGCCACGGCCGCTCCGACAGATGTTGTAAGTACTGTTCACTCTGAACTTAACTGAAGAAAATGAACTTCACAGTCGAAACTAAATTTTCTTGTCAAAACCGATTGAACTAGTGTGAGCATTGCAATAGATGTTTAGGGTGTTCGAGCACTAGTAGCGAGAAGCGATGATCTAAATCAGCGAGCTTCGGCGAGAACGCACTAGAAGAGAGCAAGTCGTGCAAGAGCACCATGACGAGTGCTAAGCGATAACTCTGTAGCTGCCGGAGGTCGTGCAGTAGCAGCAGCAGCGCAAGCGAGAGCAAGAGCAGAGCAGCAGCACGAACGAAAGCAGGAGCAGTGCAACAGTGTGACCGACAACAAGAACAGAGCCGCAACACGAGCGAGAGCTGGAGCAGCTGCAGCTAGTGCCGTTGTGGAAGTCGCCGCCGAGGAAGCAACGACATGGGGGAGAGACGCCATGGATGATGTGGCCGGCGACAGCGTCGTCGATGGAGACGCCATGTCTGCTCGGTATCGAGCACCGTCAGCCCCGTGAGATCGAATAAAAGATAAAATGCAGCAGTGAGTGCAGAACCTCCTTGGTGGCGCCGAGTTGGCCTCGTATTCATCGGAGGAATTGGTGAGGGTGTTGCGGTTCCAGTGGGGCAGGTCAAGACGACGCTGTGGGGATTGAGGTTGCATGATAGACGAGGCAAATGTCGGGGCAGCTCCTTGGAGGTGGAGGACGGGGCGGCTGATCCGGCGGGACAACGAGATCGACAACGGATCCTCATCCGGTGCGGTGGATGAGGGACGGCGAGCTATTGCGGTGGACGACGTAGTCGGGGAAGAGTCTCCGGCTGGGCGGCGGTCAGGAGGCCGACGGAGGAGCGTGGGTTTTCGCGGGTTTTGGCGGCCTCGGTGTACGAATTGGGGGGGGGAGGGGGAGCCAAGCTTAGGGACGCGCTTGTCCAAAATGTAGGGTAAGTTACAGCAGTATTTCACCGATTTTGACACCGCGACGTGGAGCTTCATTTCGGTGAGGGTAGAAGGGGATTTCGCGTGTCAGGCTGCGGGAGCGATTTGGATGAGGAGGGAGTTCTCAAGACGCCCAAATTCGGGATAACAAGGCGATGGCGCGGGTTGAAGAAGCGGGAGTTTCAAAGCGAGGTGAGACAAAAGATACACGAGCTTGAAAATTTCGGGATAACAAGGTGCGGATTCCTTGTTCGTGAGAACAAACTTAGCGTGTAAAAAAATCATACAAGACACAAGAGAGTCATGTCCCCTTTTACTATATTGCTATAGATGCCATTGAAAAACTACAAGAAAATGTGAAAAAATCGGAGAACAAGATTACCTGCATAGTACCAAATCGATTCGCACTTCCTCAACAACAACAAAAACAAATCAATTCCCACCAAAGAAAGAGTAATGTCCCTTTTATATGATTACAGATGCCATGATCTCGAATTTCAATTTTGAATCCACATTATGTTGAATTTGAATATATCATTAGGTGACCTTGCGGTTTATAATTGATGTAGTCATACATTTTGATCTTCCATCATATATGAACATTTTACTCCACCATGTGAACATATATATTGTCGTCTACCATATGGACTAAATTTGAATCAATTTTCCTTATTTGAATATGATTGTTGTCAAGTTATAAATAATTTAAATATTTTCTTGATAACAAAAAGACATGCATATAGCAGTAATCATATTTCACTATGAACTACATGTACCATACGCTCTCCAATTCAAATATCTGTATCCATTTTATGTTGAATTCAAATCATAGTACATTATTGGTCTAGATAGCGAGATGTTCGGGATAATCTAAACCCTGTTTTCATACGTATAATTTTTGACTGAATTGGGACAAGTTTTGGTATAAGCCTCTTGCAAAACCGGAGATTCTCTCAACAAGCCTCGTGGTTCCGAGAGGAACGTGTCACCTTTGTGTGCTTAAATGATATCGCTGCCTCCTCCCGATTTTATTTACGAAGCAACATAGAACTATATGAGTGCCTGTTAAATTTTGGAATTATTTGGGTTCATTTGGCCTTTTATACATTAATTGAGTTTCTAGACTTTTAATGTGCATAATCTAAATATGAATTGCATGCACATGCTCCGGTGCACCAAAGTGGGTTGAAAAATCACATGTGTGTCCTTGGTTGAATTTCTAGGTCCCATGGAAGAAATGAGAATGAAATTCAAACATCTGGGCGTCATGACTCTGCCGAGAACATCGAGAAACTTAGATTTTAAATTCATGTAAATCCAAAACTCAGCTGGAAATCATGAAACTTGGCATGGTGTCATGTCATGGCACTAACATGTTGTGGTAAAAAATTGGGCCAATTTGGAAGCTCGTGGTTCTAAGAGGGAACGTGCCACCTTTGAGTGTGAAACGATATCGCTGCCCCCGCCCTTGAGTTTCTTAACATAGGCAACATAGAACTACATTAGTGCCATGTTAAATTTTGGAATTATCCCGGGTTTGTTTGTCTTTTTTATACATTAATTGAGTTTTTGGTCATTTAATGTGCATAAGTCAAATTTGAACTACAAGCACATGCTCTCGCGCACCAAAGTTGGTTGAAAAATCACATTTGTGTCCTCAGGTGAATTTCTAGGTCCCATGCAAGAAATGAGAATAAAATTAAAATATCTGGGCATCATGGCTTGACCGAGAACATTGAGAAACTTGGTTTTAAAGTTCTTGTAAACCCAAAACACGTCTGAAAATCATGAAACTTGGCATGGATGTCATGTCATGGTACTACCATGTTGTGGTAAAAAAACTGGCCGAATAGGAACAGATTTTGGTATAAGCTTCTTGCAAACCGAAGCTTCTCTCAAGAAGGCTCGTGGTTCTGAGAAGGAACGTGTCACCTTTGAGTGCGAAACGATATACGTTGTCCCCCTTGAGTTTATTTACAAAGGCAACATAGAACTACATGAGTGCCCTGTTAAATTTTGGAATTATTCCAGCTTCATTTGGCCTTATTTACACATTAATTGAGTTTTTGGTCATTTAATGCGCATAATTCAAATTTGAACTACAAGCACGTGCTCCCGTGCACCAAAGTTGGTTGAAAAATCACATTTGCGTCCTCGGGTGAATTTCTACTCCCATGCAAAAAATGAGAATAAGATTCAAACATCTGGGCATCGTGGCTCGGTCAAGAACATTGAGAAACTTGGTTTTAAAATCATGAAACTTGGCATGGTGTCATGTCATGGTAGTACCATTCCGTGCTAAAAAAATTTGGCCGAATAGGAACAAATTTTGGTATAAGCTTCTTGCAAATCGGAGCTTCTCTCAAGAAGGCTCGTGGTTCTGGGAGGGAACATGTCACCTTTGTCTGCATAATTCAAATTTGAAATACAAGCACATGTTCCAGTGCACCAATGTTGGTTGAAAAATCACATGCGTGTCCTCGGGTAAATTTCTAGGTTCCATGCAAGAAATGGGAATGAAATTCAAAATTTTGGGCGTCGTGGCTGGGTTGGAAACATAGAGAAACTTAGTTTTTTAATTCCTGTAAATCCAAAACACGCATGAAAATAATGAACCTTGGCTTGGTGCCATGACATGGCACCAACATGCTGTGGTAAATTTGCAGTCCGATTTGCGAAGGCGCACACATTAACAATCAACAAAGTCATTTTGGAACAAGTGCTGTCACGTTACAATTGGAAACACAAGTATTATTGAAACCATGGGCGTTCTACTTACTAGTACCATTTACGTGCCGCCACGCGCCCCCATTTTTATTAGCTAGGAGGCGCCATGCAGGGTAGCTATTTGAGTACGAGAGGTGTGCGATCAGACCCCTGCGCGTGCTTATCGGGAGTAGAGCCCTTTGACCTCCATCTGCCGTCCACCTCTCTCCCAAGGTCTCCATTAATGGCACCCGAGCCTATGTTTAATGGCGTGGCTATGTCTCACTTGACTGAGATTTAAGAGAGAAAAAAGAAAATCTGAAAGCACGGATCTTGATGTAAGATCCGACGGACCTATATAGCATCTACTGCGACTTATAGCAAGACTGATGAATATATAAGGACGATTTTTTTGATCAAAGAAGGGCTTGCCCCTTCCGATTTTCATTATTGAAAACCACCACAATTCACAAGAAGTTCAGCACAACTCCAGCCTAACACGAAGGACTAAAAGCTACTCCCTCCGTCCCATAATATAAGACGCTTTTTGACACTAGTACCAGATTGAAATCACAACATCCCAAGAGGCCAACAAAGGCCAAACATCTGCGCTAGAACCCAACATTTCACAACCGACGACACAATCCACATCCTAAACTGATTATTACATCAAAAGAAACCAGGAAACTGAAGAAAGCCTAACAACAACTAGAAGAACAGCAACGCCAAGGTCGCCACAGCAAGAGTTTTCTTCATTCCAGCCTCGCAACATTGATCTTCCACAGAAAGATAAGGACGATTAATTGTCTTACATAATTAGAAAGATAATTAAAAAAGCCACATGCGTCACGCTCAAATACACAAGGGCAAAAGAAGAAGGAAGACAAGGATCCGCTCGCTGATCTCTACTTTCTTGATGTGTTGCTGCAGGCCGCGGGAACTAGTCTCCGCGGCAAGCGGCGATGAGCTCTTTTGTGTCCTCAAGACGCTGCTTGAGAACATCCACGGATTCCTCCACCAGCCTTTGGCGCTCGTTGCGGAGCATGTCATTCTCGTCCATAAGTTTCTTGACGATGACGCTGGTCCTCTTCAACAAGGCACCGGTCTCCTCCTGCTGGTCTGCACTTCGGACGATCTTCTCCCTCAGCAGGTCGCGCTCGGCTCGGAGCCTCTCATTGCCCTCCCTTAGTTGTCGGATGATGCCGGTAGCCTGTTCAAACGAGGCTTTCACGTCGTCCTGCAACCTCGCCAAGCCGGAGATCTGATCCATCTGGCTATGGATGATCGCATGCATGCGCCTGTAATACTCATCGCCTGCCCGCGAGAAATTTTCCCAGGCCGCCGCGGCGCGGCAGGACATCTCTGCTGCATTCGTGGCGTGGTGGGACATCTCTACTGCTTCTGCAGTGCGGCCGGACCAGTCTGCCGCATCGACGGTGCAGCGGGACCTCCGTGCTACTTCGGCGGCGCGGCGGCACCTCTGTGCTGCTACTTCCGCGCGGCGGGACATGTCGGCTGCTCTCGCAGCGAGGCGGGGCATCTCTCGTGCTTCCGCTTCCATGCTCGCCTCTCCCTGGTGGCAATCTCTCGACCCAGAGCTCATGCTAGCCATGGCAGATGCAAGGGAAGGATGCTGAATGACTTGTTTGTTTTTGTGGATGAGGAGTTGAGGAGGAATATGCAGTCATCTTGGCATACTAGTATTTATAACCGAGTACTAATACGCTCCTAAGTGGGAAACCGTTTAGGTTGTGATCAGTGTGAACAGGTTTGCAATTCAATATAGCATGGAGTAATTTGGAATGTGACGAGACGCAAGCTCAAAATTTATTGATGGTTCTAGTTTCGAAGTGCGGCACTATTCCTGGATGGAGTACTACTTTTGCTACTCCCTCCTTTCCGGATTTATAGGGCTTATCTCAAAATTTTAGTTTTTCCATTTTATAAGGCTCAATTTGGTTGTTCCCCAACACATGTTCAGATTCCAAGGTGCATTAAATCATTGCATGCAAGTATTAAGAGAAAATTGACCAATGCATGTACTTTATGCATGCATGCATTGCAATTAATGCATTGATAAACATAATTTTTTGAGAAAAACAAGAGCATTAGTTAGGTGCTTTTGCAAACTACAAAAAATATTCAACCACTCACCATAAACCGGAAAGGAGGGAGTACTGCTATGTACGTGCAATAACTGGCACCGTCGTATACATATCTTACGGTTAATGGGGCGTTCGACAGGAATAGCCGCGTGGCGAGCTCTAGGCTAGTCCTTTTTTCAGACGCATTAGACTAGTCACAATGGGAGTAACTTAACTAGTAACATCACACATTTCAATACAAGATTGCTTATGTGGCAGCTAATTAATGAGCAGAGAGGGGTTTGTGGTAACTTAGCTAGTTACTGTAACATCACACATTTCAAGGCATAATGAGTCTATAGCCTAATAAATGAACTCTTTCATGATACCACTCATATGTTACTACTACCTTCGTCCTGGTTTATAGGTCCCTTTTATAGTTTGTGCCAAATTTTGACTAAAGATTTAACTAACAAAATGTTAATGCATGTCAAGAAAAATTATCTCATTGGATTCGTATTTGAACATAGTTTTGAAAAATAAAATGTTTGATGACATGCGTGAACATATTCTTAGTTTAATCTATGGTCACAATTTGGCACAAAATACAACGGGGACCAATAGACCCGGACAGAGGTAGTACCCACTATGGAGGTAGTAACATAGACTAGTAACATCGGCAAGTTACTACTTTATGTTACTCCCCACTGTGAGCAGTTAAACCTATCTCTCGGGACTTCTCGCACGCACCATCGTGCCACCCACAAAAACTTGTACTCTGAGTTTAGTAGTACGTTATACAGGAAGAGAAGAGGTGCACGCATGCACTCGTCCTCTCACACACGCGTCTGTTTTTTCTTGAAAAGGAGGATGATAACCCCCAGCCTCTGCATCTGGGAGTCACACACGCATCTATAGCTACGAATTGTAGTGTTCTCAACCATCCGATTGGCTCTATCATGTATGTACCTATATACTAAAACATGTCTAGATACATCTATATTTTGACAAATGGAAGGCATGTATTATGGAACGGAGGGAGTGCTTGTCATCAAAATGGATAAAAAGGGACGTATCTAGAACTAAAATACGTCTACATACATCTCCTTTTATCCATTTTGATGACAAGTAGTACTTCTTACCCAAAGGAACTTTATATCCAACAGACACAAAATATCCGTTCGACTGTTGGAAATTACTGATCTAATGTCAAAGTAATTGCTGCATCGCCACCAAAACCCACCATTTCTTAAGCTAAAGTAGACCAAGGTAATCCCTATATTAGCATATTACTAAGATAAACAGAAGGCAGTGTCGAAACATTTAGGACGTGAGCTTGTCAATCTGAATGTGGAGGGACACAAGCTTAGCCCGGCCAGCTTGGGCGGAGCTGTCAAGAAGGTCAGCTCCTGCACGTTGATGTCGCCGGGATCCTTGCTGCTTGTCACCTCCATTTCCACCTTGACGGCGTCGGTCGTGCCTTTGGGCTCCACCGGCGGGCCGTTCACCCACAGCTTGGCCAAGTAGTGCGGCAGTGGGGACGCCCCCTGATGCAAACGACCTACATGGCGATAGGCACGTCGATGTCGAGCATGTTGCCGACCAAGAAAAATGTGTGGCAGTCCTCCTCCGTGAACAGCAAGAGCCGTGGCTCCGACAGTGGCACTTTCAGTTGGAGCACCTTGCCGTACTAGATCCTGTGCACGGGCATGGGATGCGCGGTGCTGATGTGGTGGTAGAGCGCCGGTGGCGGGCCTTCGTAGCCGCAGATGGGCATGGGGCATTTTCAGGGCACGAGCGGACACACGCTCTGGTGATCGGCGAGCTTGTGGTAAGTGACGTAGAGCCCACAGCCTTCGTGCGGGCACTCCAACCTCACCGACGAAAGGACGGAGTCCACCGCCGTGTTCCACACGTCGAAGCCACTGCCATGCTCGCACTTCTGGCACTGCCGATGGTTCCCGGGGCGCTCGACGTGCAGCCCGCGCAGGCCAGGTGCCCTCCCTTGCACTGCAGAAATCAATCCAACAACACATCAATCAAGAAACCTGCACCTTACTCAATCAGCCGAACGGATGAGGTGTATTCGAACCTCATACACTGGAGGCGTCAAGGGGTGGAGGCACAAGGGGCAGTGGAGCACGGTGAGGTCCATCGAGACCTTAGAGAGCTCCATCGCCGGGTCTTGTTCCTGTTCGGTCTGCATGATCTCGCCCTCCTCGTGCACAACCATCTCTCGACTTGGGCCGGGGTATTACAAAGCTTACCGTCACATATTTTATACTCCCTCCGTTCCTAAATGTACTCCCTCCGTTCGGAATTACTTGTCTTGGAAATGGATGTATCTAGAACTAAAATACGTCTAGATACATCCATTTTCGCGACAAGTAAGGCTGACCATAGTGGGAGTAACATAAGTAGTATCATGCACTTGGGACTCGCAAACATGCTTATGTGGCAGGCAATTAAAGAAGAGAGAGATGGTTATAGTAACATAGGTAGATACCGTAACATAATAAATATGGTGCTACTATGTGTCATGCATGACAATAAATGGGACCATCTATGATACTAATCTATGATACTATGCACTATAGAGGTAGTAACATAGACTAGTAACGTATGCATGTTACTAGTCTAAGTTACTCCCCACTATGACCAGCCTAATTCCGAACGGACGGAGTAAGTCTTTATAGAGATTTCACTAGGTGGACTACATACGGAGCAAAATGAATGAATCCACACTTAAAATGCATCTATATACATCCGTATGTAATTCATAATGGAATCCCTACAAAGACTTATAATTTAGGAACGGAGGGAGTACTACTTCAAGGTGCATTAAATCAACACATGCAAGTACTATCAAAAGAAGAGTCACGGCATGCATGCATGCGTTGTAATTAATGCATCGGTAAACGCAAATTATTGAAATATATCGAGTGTAGTGCTTTGATGTCTCGCGTCAACTCGTACATCAACGAGAAGTTTGATTATCCTCTCCCTCGCGGACTTAACTGCACCTGCCTTTGGTTGTATGACAGGTTGGCCACACACCTGTCGGGCCCACCTGTCATACACGCAAAGACAGAGCATCCCTCCTCGCCCAGAGCGTGGTGGTGGCAAGACTAGGAGAAGCTTTCGCTACACGCTCTCCCTCCCGCACGCGGTGGACATGCAGCAGTTCAATCGGTGTCAGATGGCCAGAAGCGTACTATAGTACTCCTCCAGTGCAGTAGTACACCATCATTGTTCGACTTCCCGAAGAGGCGAAGAGCCAAGCGCATCCCGGACGCTCGTGTGTCAGTTTCATGTGTAGAGTAGTCTAGGTAGCGTGTACCATGCCTGTAAGCTTAAAATCGTTGGGGTCGGCTCCATGCTATGTGGCCATCTCGAAGTTTTTTTTAAAAAAAATAGTCTTCTGGCCCTACCTGTCACTCTGGTGATTGTAGTTTGCACGCTCATTTGGTCAAGACAGGAATATATATTTTAATTTGTTTTTTTCGAAAAGGGGGGACTCCACGGCCTCTGCATCAGAACGATGCATACGGCCACATATATTTTAATTTGTGGTGGGTAAATGTTAGAGGTTGCAGCAAATATATTGTACACTGCGGGTCTTTCAGCCAAGTTTAGAGGCAAGCATGTGGGGCCAGTGCTATGATGTGTCGCGTCAACTCCTAGAATGAGGAGAAGCTTGATTTTACTACACGCCTTCTCCCTCGCCCATGCGCGCTGTTGCTCGCAAACGAGGACAGGCTTTTGCTTAGTAGTACTTCTACAACAAGCTATCCATCCCACTCGCGGTGGATGGATATGCAGCAGTGGACTCGACACTGTAGAAGCAGTAGTAGTAACATCATTGTTCGTCTTCTCGAAGAGGAGAAGAGCCAAGCGCAAACCGAACATTGCGATTATGTAACATTGAGCACGATATAGCCGAGCTCTTGCATGAGACAAAATTGCTATGTGAGCCCACTATTGTACTAGTACGTACAACTACTTGCTAGTATAGCCCTGTAAACCAGAAAGGAGTATTTGCCCTTCTAGAGATTTCAACAAGTGACTAGACTACACCGAGACGGAGTACATATGGAGCAAAATGAGTGAATCTGCACCATAAATAAATACGTACTAGTTCTATCGTTTTCCTCTCCGAGGTGCACAATATTGAGTATACTGACTAGTCTCTTTTTGACACGCATTTACGTTTTTTGACACAATACAGACGCAAGCGCTCATATACACGTGCATACACTCACCCCTATGAACACACACACGCATGACACTATCATCTTGAAATTTATGAAGTCACCATAGGCACCTCGTCGTTGACGGGTCCATAGGTGCTTGAATGCCAAGGAGGAAGAGGGCAGCGGTTCCCGAGACGCTGAACGGTCAATGATGCATCCTCAACTACATGCAGAGGGAATTAATTGGAGAAGTAGACTAGAGCCAGCACGACGTGAATGCAACAGAGTTTGGACTCTCATATAATAAAGGCGGCCCACCACTCCAATCCATCTACTCCCAAGTCTCTGCGCAACACTGCTCACTCCAATCCAAGACCAAGTGACCAGAAGCCACAAGCACCTATGGAGGCGATGGACGCGAGCGGTAGTCGGCTGTGCCAAATCATCCAAGGTGCCGGCCTGCGGCCCCGCACCGTGCAGCATATCCAGACGGTGCTGGCGACCGCATGCATTGTAGCCCTCACCGACGCTGGCTTCACCTCTCGCATGGATGACATGATGGTCAACTCCATCCGCAAGTTCACCGCTGTCAAGAAGCGCACGGACGACCTTGCCGTACTGTTCCAGCCCGCGCGCCCAGGCTCCTCATTTCCTGCCACCCTCATCGGCCTACATGGTGACGAACTCTTTCAAGCCCTGGTGGCCCTGCAGGTGCCGGAGGTCGCGACGAAGAATGTGCACCTCGATGCCGCGCTCGCCGCACAGCGCCTCGCCATGCAAGAAACCATCGACCTGCACATCCACGTCTACGAGGAAATCATCTACATAGGCCACTACAAGGCAAGCGAGGATAGAAAGATGTTGGCCTTCTTCCAGCGGCTGGAATCTTTGGACGCCATTGTTTAGAAGCACGTCGACCTGGCCACGAAAGCCGCTGCTACTTAGGCGCCGTTCGGTGGGCCGGCGCCCTGAGTCGAGGAGGTGGACGTCGTCGATGGATGCATCTCTTCTTCTTGCCTCCTGTAACCAGCACTGCATCACCTCGTGGCCTTAATGTTTTATTAGTATAGTACTCCCTCCGTTCCCAAATATAAGTCTTTCTAAAGATTCCAGCAAGTGACTACTACATACGGAGCAAAATGAGTGAATCTACACTCTAAACTATGTCTACATACATCTGTATGCTGTATTCCATTTGAACTAGTATCTAAAAAGGCTTATATTTATGAACGGAGGGATATATGGCATTTTTTATTCCAATCGCAATGTTTTCACTGTGAGGTGGGGCCGCAATTGAGCAAAGCCACCCCACCCACCGGGCGTCTGCCGAGTTTAGAATTAGAAGAGAGAAACGAGGGAGGAGAGCTAGTTGTAGCACGGACGCTGTTGTCAGATGGGACTCGTGTTTATAGAATAGGAGTACTGAGCACTCGTGCCTCTTTTTTCCTTTTTTGAGGGAAAAATTAGTCGTATGTCTAGTACCACTAGTTGGGTGCGTGCGACCTATAGCTGTCATCACTTTAAGTCTCCTTTTCGAACCGCGGCTACGCTTCATAGTACATATTTTTTCACGCATTTATCCTCCTATATGTACTCCTAGGCTATTTCCACGTGCTCCCATTCGCCAACATGTGGGACATAGAGCATCTGGGTCATAGTGCATGCACGACTCGGAGCATATGCCAGGGTACTTTACATTTCAGACCTCACGAATTACATGCAAACCCCCCGCAGAAGAATAAATAAATCAATGAATTACTACATGAAACTGGATTATTTTCGTGGAAACCGGAGCACGTTCATTAAATTTTGGACATAACACGTTTATAAAAAATGACCGGACCTAAACCAGTCTAAGGGCCTCTTTGATTTTCCCCCCAAAAAAGGGCCTCTTTGATTCGCAGGATACTGAAAACACAGGAATGGGGAAAGTATGATGGCGATGAACCGAGATGAGGAGAACTCTAACTCAGTTAGAGGTTAGAGTTAGATTCTAACCCTGAATTAACTCTAAACCAAAGAGGTGTATGGATGGCAGGGTTAGATTGACAATAAATGCTCTATCTCAATCATTTGACTACTTTGGACCCTATTTTTACTCAGACTAAAATAAGTCCCTTAGATCCCAGCACCCTCTTGGTGTGGCCGGCTCTTCTGTGGCCTCCTCACGCTCACAATTTACATAAACGAACCATCTATACAAATCAAGCATGCAAAACATGATAATATTTACTTTGTCCATACAAATGAGATATCCCACTTAAACATACAAGTCGTCAATCAAGCTTCACAAAATAAAAAAACACTTCATGAAACAAAGAATGAGCTAACTCATCACGGAAGTCGTTCACGATAGGGAGGGAGCCCGAGCCCTCACGCACCGAGGGAGGAGCTCGCCATCGCTGCTCGAGGAAGGATCTCAGAGAGCCCAAGCCAGGGAACCCTCCGACGACTGCCCTTGCGAGTTGAGGTCGACACCGGCATGGGTAGCAGGGCCGCTTGCCGCCGACTGGGAACTTAATCTTTGGGCCTCTAGAAATAATGCAAGCCTGAAACTGAAATACCTAGAAAGGTGAACTGAATCTTTGGGCCTCTAGAAATAATGCAAGCCTGAAACTTAAATACCTAGAAAGGTGAACTGAATCTTTGGGCCTCTAGAAATAATGCAAGCCTAAAACTAAAATACCTAGAAAGGTGAACTGAATCTTTGGGCCTCTAGAAATAATGCAAGCCTGAAACTGAAATACCTAGAAAGGTGAACTGAATCTTTGGACCTCTAGAAATAATGCAAGCCTAAAACTCAAATACCTAGAAAAGTGAACTGAATCTTTGGGCCTCTAGAAACAATGCAAGCCTGAAATTGAAATACCTAGAAAGGAGAACTGAATCTTTGGGCCTCTAAAAATAATGCAAGCCTGAAATTGAAATACCTAGAAAGGTCACCTGAATCTTTGGGCCTCTAGAAAGATTTATTACCTCCTCAAGCAACATCAAACAATTCCATGCGTGCACCACAAATCTGTAGCAAGTTTGATCAGGATCTACTTTTCCAAATCAGAATTAGCGCTAGAGCAAGCAAGATCAATGATATGGCTGTGAGACAGAGAAGGAACGAACAAACTCACCCCTCTCGCGACCTCCCTGGTAGATGCACTGCCGCCGCGCACGACAGAGGGCGAAAAACGACTGGTGAAGGGGGAGCGAGGCGACCTCCGAAGGTCGGAGGGAGAGGGCGGCCGGAGTAGGGAGGCGGTGGCCGGAAGGAGAGGGCGGCCGGAGGAGAGAGAGGGTGAGCGGCGCTTGGGCGGGCGGCCCTATGGGGAACATAGAGGAGTCGTGCGGGAGGGGGGAGCGATCTGGTGCAGGCAGGTGAGATTTTTTTAGGGGAGCGATCTGGTGCGGGCAGGTGAGATTTTTTTAGTTCTCTTTTAGTGGGCCCGAGGATAACTAACCCAATTAGAACCTCTCCAGCGGGCTAGTTTTTTTAGCTGGGTTAGAGCAAACTAGCTCAAACTAACCCCTCTTGTTTCGATAATTTGAGGCTATTTCAACCCAAACTAGCTCTAACTCAGGGATCCAAACTGTGACACCCCAAAAATTTAACCATGTTTTGTTTATTAAAATTTTGCCAAGAAACTTAAAATTTTATTTTCTGGATTTATTCTTGATCTCAGAACCTCTCTTTTCTTCTAAGTTATGGAGTTTTTACCCCAAGTGAAAACTTTTCAATCATTATTGGACTTATTGCCCCTCCCAAATAAAACAATTCTTTTATCAGCGGGATTATTTACATAATTATTTTTCCCTGAGTTTTATTTCTCTAAGATGGTTTTTCATAAGTTTTAGGGTTCCATTTGCACTGCAACCCTTTGATAAATTCATTTAAAAATCCCACCAAAATTTGGGGATGACCTATGATGTCCCTAAATCACTTTTATGCAAAAATATTCCATAGCCATTTGGAGATTTTGAGTTTTACCACAAATTTTTAAATCTGGTCCAGTTACACTTTTGCACTACAACCTATTTAAATATTCCTTTAAAACTTCCACCAAAATTAGGGGAGGTCAGTAGGAGTATATTATTCATCTTTATGCAAAAACCCATTGATGTTCTTTGAAAAATTTGAGTTAATCAACCTTATTCTCATTCTGGCCCAACTTGGTGATTTGTACTACAGCCATATTTTTAGTTGCTCTTTTACACATGATTCTTTTTCCTACTTATAGCCCATCCTGCAAAACCCTCAAGTCCAGGAGAGTGGACCCATTGGAGGATTTTAAGTGCATGCAATCATGCCTTTTTCTTTCTGTCCAAAACTGAAGATTTGCAAAACTTGCATTAACAAGTTTATGGTTTTTCCCAATTGACCTTGCCACCCTCACCTGCATCTAAAGAGACACCAGCCTGGAGAGTTTGGCCACCCCAAGAAATGCCTTAGTGCCCTTGGCATTTTGTCAAACACCTTTTGGGCATGATCAGTTTTGACATGAGTTTAAGTTTGCACAATGGACCTACTTGTTTTGCCCAATCACCATGTCCACTAATCTTCTTTCAAACCCTAACCTAGGCCTGTTAGTCCCCAGCCTCATCCAAACCCTCTAGCACACACCGGCATTCTGCCGAATAGTTGGCGTGCACGCCTGGCGAGGCCAGAGCTGCGTTTGCACGCGGCAAGACGAAGTCGCCAGGCCCCGCCGCCGCCTCCCCGCGCCTGCTTCGCCCCTCCCTCTCCCGGCCGACGACCCGGCTCCTCCTCGCCACAGGCCTGGCCCCTCCCTGGCGCCCTACAAGACCGCCACCGCAAGCCGCCACCACCGCCTTCGACAACCTTCAGACTGGTCGGCGCCGCCGAGCCACACTAACGCGCCACCGCCCGTGGAGCATCCGAGCTCATCCACAGCTTGTCATAGCGCGCCTGCCGCCACGATGCCCGCAAGTTACGTAACAACGGTGGCAGCATCCTTATCCACCGCCGTGGAACCGACCTCGTTGCGCTTTAAAAGGAGGCCCTCGGGCTCGTCCAGCCACTCAGGCAGCCTCAGGCCACTCCCATAGCACCCCCACAGCCAGCAATCGTCGGGGGAAAGCCGTCTTCCCCGACTCCGGTCGGTTCGGCCGCCGCCACGTCCCAGCCCCGTTCATCGCAACCAGGGCCCCCCTGCCCGTCTGACGCCACCGCTTGACTCCCCCTGACCCTACGGAGCCGCCCAACACCTCAGACCCACTCGGGAACCACCGCAGCCCAGGATCCCAAACTCACCAGAAGCTGCCGGCTGCTGGCGACTCCCTTCACCCCCGCCGACCCCACAACCACCGGGAGGACCGCCCCGGCCTGGCGGATCCATCCCCGCCCTTGGACCCCCATGGGGAGCTGCCGTTCGTTGGCGGTGATCGCCGGAACCCCGCCTCCGCTCAGGCAGAGGAGGGAGAAGACGCGGGCGACTGGTCAAACCCGACCAGTGGGCCCAGGGGACCCACTGTCAGTGACCAGCTCCGCCGCCACGTGTTTTAAGTGGTAGCGTAAACACAGAGTACGCCTTCGACGTGTTCAGTTTTCGAAACGTTTTTTTTTCTGTTTTATTAAAAAAAACAAAATTTGACTGGCTATATCTTTTTAAATAAAACTCCAAATGGTTGATTCTTTTTCCTACCTCTCTCAAATTTAGTCTAGTTTATTTTAAGATTTATTTGAAAATTTTCCAAGCAACTCTTTTGTACTGTTTTTAAAGTATGTGTTATTTGAATATTTTTGAAAATAGGAATTTGGAGGGGAGATTATAACTTTCAAAAGTTTTGGAGTGCACCTCACCCCTCCACAACTTGAAGGCAAGCATTCTGAACCCTGGCATAATATTTTTGTGTGTTGGTTGACACGATTATAACACCGCCTTAATATAGAGAACTCGTTATTTTATGTGGTGACGCGATCATTTGCATGAATGCATATTGGAGATTTCCTTGCTGTTGGAAATGGATATACTTGTGATGGTAATCGTCCTCGTATGCCTTGCATGGATGCCAGAAAGAAACCCGGGGAAACCTCTGCCTTGGGTAGGCGTGAGCTTGTCTCCGGTCTCCATCAGGACGGTTATGTCCGGTATGGCATAGTGAGGTATAATGAGTGGTGATTTTGTTGGTAGAAATATATATTGGTTACACATATCATGCAGGGAATTTTTAAACCTCCTGAGTCAACCGTAGATCGAGTCTTGTTCCACTAACCCCCATACTTCTTTCAGACGCCTTTCGTCCTGCAGCAGTAGGGTACGGTTCAAGAAGTTGTCAACCCTTTCTAGCACACACTGCATGAGAGGCCACGGTGGAAGATACCGACTGCAGCCGGTAGGCAGGCCACCTGGTCCGGGGGCATGGGTGTTTCCGGTTGGGACCAAGAGGGGGGCACCCCTTAGAGCGCGTGACATAAATTTGATCCCATGCTACGCGAGGTTGTAGCCTCCCCACTTAGAGTTTTACTTGACAGGTGTCGTGGGTGATTCCAGACACCGGTAAGTTAAGCTGGTGTGTGCAAGTTAGGTGTGTTTTCAATTAAAAGACCGTAGACGGAATTAGTCCCGATGGACTAGAGGAATCCGTTACTCGTGGGTAAAGAGTACACCCTCTGCAGAGATTAAATCTATTCGAATAGCCGTGTTCATGGTTAAGGACTACAGTCTGGGTTGGGTCAAGTGTCGGTCTTAGTGTCGGTCTTCGGAGGAGAAACTACTAAACCAGAACATGGATCATGACATGTGACCTACGATGATTATGATTATTATTATTAAGGACTAACCCTTTTTATTATTTGCATTATTGAGTATCCCTGGGACGGTTCTACCTCCTGGATACTCACTATGATTGCTTTCCTTATAAGCCCTTTATGTGGTGCCGCACAGACGCCCGACTGTGGCATGCTTGTTATTTATTTAATTTATAAGCCCTTTATGTGGTGTCGCACAGACGCCCGACTGTGGCATGTTTGTTATTCATTTACCTTATAAGCCCTTTATGTGGTGTCGCTGAGACGCCCGACTGAGGCATGCTTCATCTTCATATCATGATCCTTTCGAGGCGTCGCTTCAGGCACCCGATCGGTGCATTTTATTTCTATTCCATTATTGCATATTCATGTTGCATATAAATAACCTGCTTGCATGCATCAACGATTTTATTTTATGACTGACATTGTGATCATAGAATATTTCAGAGCATGATTATTGTTTGTTATATTATACCCGTGTTCATAATGTTTGCAAGTACATTCAAAGTACTCACTGGCTTGGCTATTGTCTTGGCCAGATATCTTGCTTGGAGAGGAGCGTTGCGATGACAGCCCTGGAACCTAAGCAATGGTGATAGCAGCCTCGCGAAGATAGGAGTTAACCTGGTCAGCTGTTCCTGTGGGAAATGGAGTCCCATAGACGCTGATGATCCACAAACCGCTTCCGCCGTCAACCACTAGAAACCATTTGTTGTACTCATAGGCCAGAATGGTCTTGTACTACATATTTTGTATTTTGCTTGGAATTTCTATATCAAGTTGGTGCATCAACTAACAGTAATCCTGGGGCTGGTGAGCACAAGGGCCATTTTCTGGAAAGTAATATCCCGAAAATTCGGTCCTAACAAACTTGGTATTAGAGCTAGGCTGACCATTGGCTAATGCTATCTTAGCCGGGTCAATAAACCTAGGTTAACCAACCCACCAGACCTTAACCTAACCCCGTCCAAGCTTCTCGCGTAAGATAGCCACACAGTGAACCCAACACTTTTGGCAGTCGGTGCCCAACCTATCAGCCTGGCCTGTCGATCACGAGCCAGTGACCGACACCTATATTGTCTTATTCGCAAGCGTGTGAAGGAAGACTCTGTCCCCTTTTTCTATAAAAAGGGCACGCTAACCTTAACACAGCACAGCACAAACTCTTTCCCCAGACCAAGCTATAATGCCCGGCCCCGTCGTGCACAATGAGACCACAACAACCAACCTTGGAGGTTTTGCGACCGTGCTCGCGAACCTCACTCGCCGTGCCTTTGCATTAGAAGAGCCCCCAGAATATGTTGTGTACCAAGGGCCCATGAGCTGTGAAAGCCGTCAATTCTAGGCCACCATGCACATCTATGGTAGGGGTCTATCTCCAGAACGCCCCTACAGGTTCACTGGAAGGGCAACTTCCTTTGAGCCACAAGCCATCCAACTAGCTGCTCGAGAGGTCAGAGTTCAACTCCGCACTTATCGCCTGAGTTAATCGTCGCCGTTTCTACTACTACCCTAGCCGAGACGGGTATGGTAGGCCACCCCAGGTCACCAACGGAGATCATGAGACGGACCCTGCTTTGTTGCATCTGGTGCGCTATGTAAGTGCACTAGAGGATATGTTCGATCAAATCACCCTTGATCTGATCGCAGCTCGTGGAGAGCTGATTCGTCGAGCCCGGGCAAGAGGAGAAGAGGAGCCCAATGCCGACAATCCAGTCGTGCTGTTCGGACAACCGATCGAGTCTTTGAGGTCTGCCCCAGTCATCGACCAAAATACCTTGATGACCCCAGAAGTGCTTCGTCGCCTTTTGGGAACACGCTCCAACGGGATTGTGGCCAACGATCCCCGAGATGGTCATCATCGCTACCCCGACCCTGCAGTTCCTCAACCCCCTCAAGCTAATCCTGACGGTGAGAACCGTGGAGAAACCTCGACGTCCGCAAGGCACGTCTGCTTAGATATTAACGAGGTAGACTAAGTCACTCGAGTAGTACCAAGTCTTAGTATGTCCACGCCCTGTAATTATGTGATCCTGTATCGCCATTATTAAATGCTAATTTCTTGTGCACCCCTATTTTAGTAATAGCCATGCATGAGTATGTTGATGTGCGATTGCATTTTTAATCTCGGGCGTAGCTGCCAAAAACCAACCTCGACGCCACAAAAATTTGTGCTATGAGTAAACTTTTTAGTTTCAACTAACAGGAATGATATTTTCAAAACAACCCTTAGAAAATCTCGAGGACGAGATTTTTATTAAGGGGGGTAGTGTTGTGACACCCCAAAAATTTAACCATGTTTTGTTTATTAAAATTCTGCCAGGAAACTTAAAATTTTATTTTCTGGATTTATTCTTGATCTCAGAACCTCTCTTTTCTTCTAAGTTATGGAGTTTTTACCCCAAGTGAAAACTTTTCAATCATTATTGGACTTATTGCCCCTCCCAAATAAAACAATTCTTTTATCAGCGGGATTATTTACATAATTATTTTTCCCTGAGTTTTATTTCTCTAAGATGGTTTTTCATAAGTTTTAGGGTTCCATTTGCACTGCAACCCTTTGATAAATTCATTTAAAAATCCCACCAAAATTTGGGGATGACCTATGATGTCCCTAAATCACTTTTATGCAAAAATATTCCGTAGCTATTTGGAGATTTTGAGTTTTACCACAAATTTTAAATCTGGTCCAGCTTACACTTTTGCACTACAACCTATTTAAATATTCCTTTAAAACTTCCACCAAAATTAGGGGAGGTCAGTAGGAGTATATTATTCATCTTTATGCAAAAACCCATTGATGTTCTTTGAAAAATTTGAGTTAATCAACCTTATTCTCATTCTGGCCCAACTTGGTGATTTGTACTACAGCCATATTTTTAGTTGCTCTTTTACACATGATTCTTTTTCCTACTTATAGCCCATCCTGCAAAACCCTCAAGTCCAGGAGAGTGGACCCATTGGAGGATTTTAAGTGCATGCAATCATGCCTTTTTCTTTCTGTCCAAAACTGAAGATTTGCAAAACTTGCATTAACAAGTTTATGGTTTTTCCCAATTGACCTTGCCACCCTCACCTGCATCTAAAGAGACACCAGCCTGGAGAGTTTGGCCACCCCAAGAAATGCCTTAGTGCCCTTGGCATTTTGTCAAACACCTTTTGGGCATGATCAGTTTTGACATGAGTTTAAGTTTGCACAATGGACCTACTTGTTTTGCCCAACCACCATGTCCACTAATCTTCTTTCAAACCCTAACCTAGGCCTGTTAGTCCCCAGCCTCATCCAAACCCTCTAGCACACACTGGCATTCTGCCGAATAGTTGGCGTGCACGCTCTGGGCGAGGCCAGAGCGCGCTTTGCATGCGCAGGCTTGCACGAAGTCGCCGCGTGGCCCCGCCGCCTCCCCGCGCCTGTTCGCCCCTCCCTCTCCCGGCCGACGACCGGCTCCTCCTCGCCACAGGCCGCTGGCCCTCCCCGGCGCCCTACAGCACCGCCACCGCAAGCCGCCACCACCGCCCCCGACAACCTCTGCACTGGTCGGCGCCGCCCGAGCCACACCAACGCGCCAGCTCGCCCGTGGAGCAGTCCGAGCTCATCCATAGCTTGTCCGCAAGTGCCCGTTGCCGCCACGATGCCCTGCAAGCTACAGAACAACGGTCGCCGGCATCCTTATCCACCGCCGTGGAACCGACCTCGTTGCGCTTTAAAAGGAGGCCCTCGGGCTCGTCCAGCCACTCAGGCAGCCTCAGGCCACTCCCATAGCACCCCCACAGCCAGCAATCGTCAGGGGAAAGCCGTCTTCCCCGACTCCGGCCGGTTCGGCCGCCGCCACGTCCCAGCCCCGTTCATCGCAACCAGGGCCCCCCTGCCCGTCCGACGCCACCGCTCGACTCCCCCCGACCCTACGGAGCCGCCCAACACCTCAGACCCACTTGGGAACCACCGCAGCCCAGGACCCCAAACTCACCCAAGCTGCCGGCCGTCGCGAAGCTCGCCGCCGGCGACTCCCTTCACCCCCGCCGACCCCACAACCACCGGGAGGACCGCCCCGGCCTAGCGGATCCATCCCTGCCCTTGGACCCCCGTGGGGAGCCGCCGTTCGTCGGCGGCGATCGCCGGAACCCCGCCCCCGCTCGGGCAAAGGAGGGAGAAGACGCGGGAGACTGGTCAAACCCGACCAGTGGGCCCAGGGGACCCACTGTCAGTGACCAGCCCCGCCGTCACGTGTTTTAAGTGGTAGCGTAAACACAGAGTACGCCTTCGACGTGTTCAGTTTTCGAAACGTTTTTCTTTTTTCTGTTTTATTAAAAAAAAATTGACTGAACTTTGACTGGCTATATCTTTTTAAATAAAACTCCAAATGAGTTGATTCTTTTTCCTACCTCTCTCAAATTTAGTCTAGTTGATTTTAAGATTTATTTGAAAATTTTCCAAGCAACTCTTTTGTACTGTTTTTAAAGTATGTGTTATTTGAATATTTTTGAAAATAGGAATTTGGAGGGGAGATTATAACTTTCAAAAGTTTTTGAGTGCACCTCACCCCTCCACAACTTGAAGGCAAGCATTCTAAACCTGGCATAATATTTTTCTGTGTTGGTTGACATGATTATAACACCGGCTTAATACGGAGAACTCGTTATTTTATGTGGTGACGCGATCATTTGCATGAATGCATATTGGAGATTTCCTTGCAATGGATATACTTGTGATGGTAATCGTCCTCGTATGCCTTGCATGCATGCCGAAAAGAAACCCGGGGAAACCTCTGCCTTGGGTAGGCGTGAGCTTGTCTCCGGTCTCTGTCGGGACGGTTATTTCCGGTATGGCATAGTGAGGTATAATGAGTGGTGATTTTGTTGGTTGAAATATATATTGGTTACACATATCATGCAGGGAATTTTTAAACCTCCTAAGTCGACCGTAGATCGAGTCTTGTTCCAATAACCCCCATACTTGTTTCGTACTGCCACTGGTCCCTGCAGCAGGTAGGGTACGGTTCAGTAAGTTGTCAACACCTTTCTAGCACACACCGTACAGAGAGGCCACGGTGGAAGATACCGACTGCAGCCGGTAGGCAGGCCACCTGGTCCGGGGGCATGGGTGTTTCCGGTTGGGACCGAGAGGGGGCACCCCTTAGAGCGCGCGACATAAATTTGATCCCATGCTACGCGAGGTTGTAGACTCCCCACTTAGAGTTTTACTTGACAGGTGTCATGGGTGATTCCAGACACCGGTAAGTTAAGTTGGTGTGTGCAAGTCAGGTGTGTTTTTAATTAAAAGACCTTAGACGGAATTAGTCCCGATGGACTAAAGGAATCCGTTACTCGTGGGTAAAGAGTACACCCTCTGCAGAGATTAAATCTATTCGAATAGCCGTGTCCATGGTTAAGGACTACAGTCTGGGTTGGGTCAAGTGTTGGTCTTAGTGTCGGTCTTCGGAGGAGAAACTACTAAACCAGAACATGGATCATGACATGTGACTTATGATGATTATGATTATTATTATTAAGGACTAACCCTTTTTATTATTTGCATTATTGAGTATCCCTGGGACGGTTCTACCTCCTGGATATTCACTATGATTGCTTTCCTTATAAGCCCTTTATGTGGTGTCGCACAGACGCCCGACTGTGGCATGCTTGTTATTTATTTACTTTACAAGCCCTTTATGTGGTGTCGCACAGACGCCCGACTGTGGCATGTTTGTTATTATTTTACCTTATAAGCCCTTTATGTGGTGTCGCTGAGACGCCTGACTGAGGCATGCTTCATATCATGATCCTTTCGAGGCGTCGCTTCAGGCACCCGATCGGTGCATTTTATTTCTACTCCATTATTGCATATTCATGTTGCATATAAATAACCTGCTTGCATGCATCAGGGATTTTATTTTATGACTGACATTGTGATCATAGAATTTCAGAGCATGATTATCGTTTGTTATATTATACCCGTGTTCATAATGTTTGCAAGTACATTCAAAGTACTCACTGGCTTGTCCCTGGCTATTGTCTTGGCCAGATATCTTGCTTGGAGAGGAGCGTTGCGATGACAGCCCCGGAACCTAAGCAATGGTGATAGCAGCCTCACGAAGATAGGAGTTAACCTGGTTAGCTGTTCCTGTGGGAAATGGAGTCCCATAGACGCTGATGATCCACAAACCACTTCCGCCATCAACCACTAGAAACCATTTGTTGTACTCATAGGCCAGAATGGTCTTGTACTACATATTTTGTATTTTGCTTGGAATTTCTGTATCAAGTTGGTGACTCATCAGCTAATAGTAATCCTGGGGCTGGTGAGCACAAGGGCCATTTTCTAGGAAAGTAATATCCCGAAAATCCGGTCCTCACACAAACAAAGAGGAGTGTTACTGTACATGCTACAGTGTGGACCGTAGCACATTATTTTTTATGGCCGTATCACCACATTGTTTTCTACTGCTGGTTCACTGGGCTACCGTGGTTCGCACGGCTGGTTCACTGGCTGCCGTGGTTCACACTCCTCCAACCTGAGTAGTACTCCCTCCGTTCCTAAATATAAGTCTTCGTAGATATTTCACTGTGGACCACATACGGATGTATATAGATGCATTTTATGTGTAGATTCACTCATTTTTCTCCATATGTGGTCCATAGTGAAATCTCTCCAAAGACTTATATTTAGGAACGGAGGGAGTAGTATAATACTAGTATATACCGCATCATTCTGTGCTCCTTCTTACTACTCCGACATGTGGGAGAGCCAGCATCCGGGTCGACGTGTCATGCACCAGATTAGAGCGCGAAACGGAAGGGGGGCATCACCCCGGTCGGAGCGCTAGTAATTCATGACTATAGTGAGTGGTTATATCACAACTCTTTTCAGCAGTAACACGCCGTCAAATCACACAGCCCCACTCGCTCACCCTCCTCGCCTCTCTGTCAAACCGCCTACCCGAAAACTGCCGTGTGTACTGCCCGGGAAAAGCCCCGCCCTCAACTTTTAACTACGTGAAAATAGTTCGAGCTTGTTCGTTCTATATAAATACAGTACTTACTGTATGTTTATTCACCCGTGGGGTTGTTCAATGAATGGAGGGGCGGGGAGGAAAAGTGAACAATAGTACTGTAGTAGTAAGTAGGAGTCGTAGAGTAGTCACCTTAAATAGAGAGTTTCTTTTCTTTAATGCCACGTACACAAATTGAAACACTTGTTGTGGAGAGAAAAGAGATAATCACTCCACTATATATGGACGCAGGGGCCTGAGTGCTTGCTTTACTAGGGTTGCTCTCTTCATTCTCTCATCCTCTCCAGATATAAACAAGACAGCGGTAGCGACATTTTCTCTCTGCTCACTGCTGGTCACAGATCCGGTCGGATCCCTTCGGCTGGTGTGTGTAGAGGACTAAAAGGTGCATCGTTCACGCGGTCATCGCCACCGAGGGAGGAAACCCATAGCTGCCGGAGGGGCCCGATCCTCTGCCCGTGTCGTTCTCTCCGACACAGCGCCGGCTCGGGAGGTCCTCCGACCCTTCTTCCTCCCGCCAGATTGTCTGCAGATCCGACTGCCGCCGCCGACATCCCGGCGACCCTCGGTATAAGTTCTTGAAGCGGCCTTGTTTCTCTCGCCTCACTCCCCATGTGTCTCTGCATGTGCATCTTTTTCTACTCCCATCAGCTCTTCCAAAGCCACCTAAATTTTTAGTATTATTAGAGGTAAAGCTACTTCATGCATTCGAATCTAGGGCTTTTTTCAAACAACGAAGAAAGGGGGGAAAGTTGTAGCATGAATCTAGGACTTGATTCAAAGAGGAAATAATATGCTGAAAGTAGTAGAGACCGGATACCCAACCGGTCTCTTGGTTGAAAAGGGAAATAATGGGAAAACGCAGTACAAACTGGATAAGGAACATATCTATTATTGGTTGAAAAAAGGATAGAAAGTGGTGGCTGGTGGACAAGTCAACAGAGTATGTCCGGGATTAGATTTGCTGCCATCACATAGTAAAAGGTCTCCAGGGTTAGATTTGCTGCCCGCACATAGTAAAAGGTCTCAGGATTAGATTTGCTGCCCTCACATAGTAAAAGGTCTCAGGATTAGATTTGCTACCCTCACATAGTAAAAGGTCTTAGGATTAGATTTGCTCGCCTCACATAGTAAAAGGTCTCTGTGATTAGATTTGGTACCCTCACATAGTAAAAGGTCTCTGAGATTAGGTTTGTCGCCTCACATAGCATGAACAAGCTCGGCATCACCACTTTATGCCTCCTTGTAGGTACATTGTGCCGATCGCCCACCGTCGCATGTCCTTATACCAACCTTCTGTTGTTGTTAATGTAAGGGCGCATGTAAAATGAAGCGATCACACTGTTACCTTAGGGACATGTCTAACCGGTGTTATTGTTAATCTAATGCCTCCAAAGGAGAAGATGCAATTAAACGTGTTACAAATGGTACTCCCGCTGTTTTCCCCAAGATGATAAGTAAGTTGCTCCTTTACGTTCTTTGAGTGTCTGGTGTCCCCACGGTCCCATGCCCTTAAACCAACTCTTTAGCTCTTTGTTGATTTATCGTGTCTAGTAAACAAGCAATGCCACCATTAAAGTAATCCCATATCTGAGGAATCTCATTGTTGATCGTAATGCTTCTGGTAACATGAAGCATTGCTGACGTTTTAAAATTTCTACTGTCCTTGCGTGATTGCCATGAACATAATTAAGATGCTTCTTTTCTTTTTATATATGTTTTGTATATTCTTATTGACCAGAAACTGTTTACTTTCTATCATTTTGTGCACATAGGGATATCCATTTCACCTTGTTGCTATTGTGACCTTTTGGTGAACTGCACAAAACACTTTTTTTTGGAATGAGTGTCTTGTGCAGTTCAACTAAAATGTCACGTGGGCAACATCTCTCAATTTTGGTGGAACTGCACAAAATGGTGATTGGAGTTTCCAAAATCTCCGTCAAGTTCTGCTGGTAATCTCGTGCAACATTTTATTTGCCTTTGCAAGATGGAGCCGTCACTGTCACCACAATGGCACTTTATTTTAGTGGAACTACACAAAAGGATAAGAAAATTATAGTTGCACCTTACATGAGCCGGACAGCCAACCTTAATGTTCCTCAATATTAGTGCAACTACTAAAGAAGAACCTGCTAGCTCACAAGAGCAAGTACTTCTTGCTAGCTGAATGATGCAATCTTTGCTTTATTTCAGGTGAACCGCAGAAAAAGGCGCATGAATTGAATCATGGAACTCCAGGCAGACCTCATCCTAGTGGAGCTGGAGGTTGAGTTCAAGGAGGCCACTATTAAAGCGAAATCATGCTCTCCTGCCTCCTTGTTTGTCTTTGTGCAAACATGTTTGTGCAAACGGGAATACTCAACTCTGAGATGTTGTGACGGTCAAGAGCATTCGCCAAGTTCTTCGATTGTATGACATGGCTAGCCAAGATGGATTTAATCTCGATATTCACTTTATCAAAAGGCTCTAATGGGTTGGTTCTGAATCTTGCAAGCTGGGAATCAATGAGATGTGTAGGCATCTTTGTTGTACTTATTATTTGAATCTTATTTGTTGGCTGAATCTTGCAAGCTGGGAATCAATGAGATGTATAGGCATCTTTGTTGTACTTATTATTTGGATCTTATTTGTTGGTACTGAATCTTGCAAGCTGGGAATCAATGAGATGTGTAGGCATCTTTGTTGTACTTATTATTTGGATCTTATTTGTTGGTTCTGAATCTTGCAAGCTGGGAAACACGGCATGATGATGCAGATGACAGCAACCACAAACAGTTCAAACTTGGTAGTATTATCTTTGTGAAAGTGCGACAAATGTGCTGATCATGTGCGTCCTGAGAATAATAATTCTAATTGTTGTGCATGTTGATCCCGTGGCACTGATAGAATGAGCCAATGCATTGCTTGTTTTAAGTATAAATTTCTATTAAAGCTAATTAAATTAAAGTAAAGTGACCACTAACTCCTGTTATTACAGTACCAATACACACCCGCTCATGAACCGACGTGTGGCCGGAGTGGGTTTCTTAATGGAGGCGTTTGAATGCGCCGAGGGTGCATCTTCTGCGCGGCGGCAATGGACGAGGGAGGGTAGTAATCTTATTATCGCTTTGTACACACCGAAGCCATCGTTGAATCCAGTTCCCCAAGAGCTGAAAACGAATCCGCTGCCGCCGCCACACACTCGCTCACTCGAAGAGACTCCAATGACGATCCGAGGGGTGAGCCTGCTGGATATGGGCTTCAACAAGGAGTTAGTTCGCCGTTCAGTCCTATGGCTGCACCAAGTTGAATGTGATGTACACCAACGATACGGACTCGGTGAAGCTCTGCCTCGCCTTAGTCCTATGGCTGCACCAGGTTCTGGAGCATTCGCCCATTTCATCGGCAGCGCCGACTGCACCTTCGCTACGGTGGAGAGAAGGAAGAACGCGACGATTCGGCCATCTGGTGCAACAAGCTTGTCGACATCCAGAAGCAATACAAGATCATCAGCAACGGGAAGGAGAAGGACTCCGTGGTTGACCTCGCTGAGACCATCATCGACCCCTGATACGCCAACATGAAAGAAGACGACCTGAACACGTGGGAGGTACCTCTGAATCTAGCCTACATAACCTATGCGGCCAAGGACGCATACGCATGCTACGACATGTACAGGCAGATCTTGGACATGACGGCGTGTCTGCTTCCCGTAACCGACGAGTACACGGACAGCCGCAGCGTCATGATCAAGCGTGCCAGGAAGGTCTAGATGTTGTACTTTATTTGTTTATAAGCACCTTTATCATCTGAGTGTTTCATGCATTAGTCTATGTGTCGTAATTATCTATTTTGTCCGAAATATTTCTTTTAAGAACCCATTAACCTGATTGCTTTTTTTAGTGGCTATTTGCTTATGTATGTAAACTAGTTCACTTGTCCGTAAAAAAAACTAGTTCACTCGGCTGCCGTGCTTTGAATCTCCTTCCTCCCAACATATTCCTCTCCTCGTGGACCCAGAGGTCTCTGAATTTTCTCCCACTTTCTTTTTCGATGTAAACCGAGTTTTCTCCCAAGATTTTCCCTAGAACCAACTCAACTGCCCCACGCCTAGCCTAAAAATAATAATACCCCAACGTACTATTAACTCATCAAATTAAATGATATTTTATTTCGTAAGTTGAAAGTTCTTACAAAATAATAATAATAATTGTTTATATATACCTTGCCAAGTTAACTCCTAGTGATTGCGTACATAAGCTTGCAAAGATTTTACCGACGTGCAATCATGTGTTTATGTTTTTATAACATTTCTCGCCTAGCCCAACATGATATTTTCACCCAGCCCAGCAAGTCCGCTGGATTTCGAGAAAATGCAAATGGGATTTAAACGGGCTGCATAGATGCTACATCATTGTTTCACCCAACCCACCAAATGGACTAAAAAATGGATCGGCCGACATGTGGGCCAAGAGGTCGGTTTAAGAAGGCGTTGGATTTACATCCAACGGCCAGCATTCTTCTTCAATCTCTCGCCTTCTTCCCCTAACGCTGCCGGAACCGCTTTGCTCCACCTTGGCGGCGGTGGCGTTGTTTTTCGCTCCTCAACAAACGCTACCCGCCGACGGCCAGCCATCCCTCCACTCTGCACCTCCTATTATTCTTCACGAGTGTAGGCCCACCCCGCACCAACCAGTCAAGTTTCCCACTCCTCTCCGCTTGTGACTCCACCGCGCGTCTTCCCCATCTCCGTGTCATTCGATGCTGGGCCTTGCCGCGTCATCGCCTCGGTGCGCTCGGCACGGCGTGCTCAACATACGAGAGTCATCGGAAGAGGACTGTACGTGGAGAGCCTGACGGCTGGGACCCACGAGGTCCATGGTCGCACGCAAGGAAAGTTCCTCCTTATTACGCACTGTACGTGCACTGTACGTGGGAAGGGCTTTTGTATTTCGCGAAAAAAACATTCCCCCCGCTGATAGGTCGGACCCACCAGCTATATCTTCGCACGCAAGGAAGTGCCTCCTTATTACGCACCAAAAAATGAATACCCCCTGCTAGCTGGGACCCACCATAGTGGGTGGCTGACTTGTGGGCCTACTAAGTTGACGAGGATGGAGGGCTTTGTCAACTTAGTCAATATGAACGATTCTAGCTCCAAAGGACGTGCACGATGTCCATCCAACGGCCATAGTGCTTCTTCAACCTCTGGTCTTCTTGCTCCAGCCGCCCAAAGCAGCGCCGGTCGTGCCGCGTGCTCCTGCCTCTCGTGGCCGGCTGTGATGCCATGGAGGCCTCACCGCCCCTACTAATCCCACCGCTAGACCAGGGTATCCCTCTACAAACCCACACCCCCTGTTATTCTGCGGTGACATCAGCCTCACGCCGCAGCCGAACCAGTGAACCCTCGTACTCCTCTCCGCGTGGGCATCCACTACCGTGTCTTCCCCGGCTCCGCGTCGTCTCCTTCCTAGGCCTCGCCGTCGTCCACCGCCTTAGTGCTCTCGGCGCGGCGTGGTCAATGTGGTCAACGACCGACTTCCATCGGAAGAGTACTGTACATGGAGAGGCTGACAGCTGGGTCCAAGGCCACAACCCAGTTTTTTTGTGATTTGCCAAGTAAGTCGCTTTGTCAGGCCTGTTGGGCTGCAAATCTTTCAAGACGAGGAGAGCTTCATTCGGCTGGACGAGAAAATGGCCTATCAGTAATGAGAAACGGGCTGTACATTTTTAAAACACATCAAACCGGCAATCAGTTTCAAATATCTTTTTTCATTTCGAGATTTTAAATTACATTAATTTTATGTGTGGAGAATTTGTTGGATTTTATATTGATATACATTTATTTTTAAAATCAGTTTGAATGTGAGTCGAAATTTCGGGATTAAAAATAGTTCGGACCGCACCGAAATATGCAAAATTTTGTATAATTTTTAACCGTGGCCACAATATGGGCTGTATCCAAAAAAACCTTAAGAATTAGCAAATGGGCTGTAAATTATTAGAAATAATGGCAGATGGGTTGTATGTTGTTTTCCACAGATTTGAGGCTTTCCAAAAAGGTTGACGACAGCAAAGGATCGTTGGATGTCCATCCAACGACCGTCGTCTTCTTCAATCTCTGCTCTTCCAGCTCGGCCGCCAAACAAGCGCCGGTGGATGCCGCTCTCCTCCTCATGCGCATTTGTCAGGTTGCCACGCAGACTCATCGCCGCACTGCACTCCCATTGTTGGCCTAGCCATCCTCTACTCACCCACACTTCTTTGTTATTCTCCGCGACGGCAGACAAACCATAAAACCTCGACAAGAATACTCCCTCCGCGTGGGAAACAACCGCCGAGTCTTCCCGCCTCCATGTCGTTTCCTTCCTAGGCCTCGCCGTCGTCCACCGCCTCGGTGCTCTCGGCGCTGCTCGGTCAACATGGTCAACGATCGACATGCATCTGAAGCGGATCAGATGTGGAGAGGCCGATACTGGGTCCACGGCCGCACGCAAGGAAATGCCTCCTTATTACGCGCAAAATAATGATTCCTCCACCGACATCGTGGACCCACCGAAAGGGCCTCAGATTTCGCGAAAAAAACATTATCGCTACCGACAGCTCGGACCCACCAGCTATATCTTCGCACGCAAGGAAGTGCCTCCTTATTACGCACAAAAAATGAATACTCCCCGTTAGCTGGGACCCAAAGATAGTGGCAGTCTGACTTAGGGCCTACTAAGTTGACGGGACGGAGGGCTTTGTCAACTTAGTCAATATGCACGATTCTAGCTCCAAAGGACCGACGATGTCCATCCAACGACCATAGTGCTTCTTCAACCTCTGGTCTTCTTGCTCCAGCCGCCCAAAGCAACGTCGGTCGTGCCGCCGCTCCCCGCCTCCGGTGGCGGCGGTTGCCGCCATGAGGCCTCACCGCCCCCTACTATTCCCACCTTAGGCCAGGCCCTGCAGCGACGGCAGCCTCACACCGCAGCCGAACAAGTGAATACTCATACTCCTCTCCGCGTGGGCATCCACTGTCGCGTCTTCACCGGCTCTGCGTCGTCCCCTTCCTAGGCCTCGCCGTCGTCCACCGCCCTGGTGCTCTCGGCGCGGCGTGGTCAACGTGGTCAAGGAATGACTTCCATGAGACGTGGACTGTACGTCGAGAGGCTGACAGCTGGGTCCACGGTCGGAGCAAGGAAGTGCCTCCTTATTACACGAAAAATAATGATTCCTCCACCGACAAATAGGGACTCCACCGGACGGGCCACCGATTTTGCGAAAAAACGCTTCTCCTCGATCGCTGGGACCCACCACTACACCTTCGCACGCAAGGAAGTGCGTCCCCGCAAAAAACCAAAACAACCGCCCCGATCGCTGGGACCCACCAGCTACATCTTCGCAGTAAGGAAGTGCGTCCGCAAAAAACGATTCGCTTCTAACTGCTGGGACCCACCAGCTGCATCTTCGCACGCAAGGAAGTGCGTCCGAAAAAAACATGATTCGCCCCTCTGACTGCTGGGACCCACCAGCTACATTTTCGCACGCAAGGAAGTGTCTGACAGTTGGGACCCACCTGGTCGAAGCGTACGTAGCGTTGTCATTCTGGTCGTGAACATGTTCGTACATATATATTGGTCGATGTAGAGGCGTGCACATGTCGTAGTAGAGGCGCGTACGTGTCGTAGTAGAGGCGCGCACGTAGCATGTACACGTACGTACAGCGGCCATGGTGCAAGAAAGAAAATACGGCCACGTACGTACATATGGGCAGGGTCTCGAACGCCTACTCGCGCATACGTACATGGCTGGGTCGGAACGGAGAAACAACATCGTCGTCGTGTTCATGGGGAGCCAACCGGCTGGGTCGGAACGGAATGCGTGGTCGTGTTCATCGGGAGGGCTTGGATGGAACAGGTGATGGAAACAAGGCCTGGCATACCGCAGAACGGAGGAAACATACCTCCAACGTTCGGAACGGGGTCCTGTTGATTGGGAGGGGTGTGGCGTACCGCAAAACGGAGGAAACGGACCTCCTACGGTCGAAACGGGGGTCATGTTGATCGGGAGGGGTGTGGCGTACCGCAAAACGGAGGAAACGGACCTCCTACGGTCGAAACGGGGGTCCTGTTAATCGGGAGGGGTGTGGCAAACCGCAAAACGGACGAAACGGACTTGTGTTGGAGTGCTACTGATAAACGGGGTCCTGTTCATCGGGAGGGTGTGGCGCATCGCAAAACAGACTCCACGGATCTGTTCATCTCCACCGCCGACCTCCTCCGGCCTCCACAGCTACCGTCGACCTCCTCTAGCCTCCACGGGCTCTGCTCATCCAGCCTCCACCGCGCTACTCCACCGGCTACTATTCAACCACCCCTCCACTGTAATCTGCTCATCCAGCCCTCCACCGTCTCACTGCTCATCCAGCCCTCCACACCACGGGTCCTGCTCAACCACCCTCCACGGCCACCCTCCACCGCTTCATCTGCTCATCCAGCCCTCCACACCACGGGTCCTATTCATCCAGAGGCAACGCCACGCTCCATCGCTCATCCAAACCCCGCAACGCCATCGCTCATCCAATCGATCGGCTTCGATTAGCGGCAGATGGCGCGAATCGCCCATCGAGTTCGATTAACAACCATTGATCGATCGCTCGGGTTCAGTAACGCGTAGCTTGTAGTGCAATCACTCGGGTTCAGTTAGAGCCCAACGCCTCGCTTCAGTTCGATTAGAGCTAACGCCCACACACGCTGCAGACGTGTACGAGAGAAACGCGCATCGCTCCGCCCCCGACCTCCCACCGTAACCGGCAACTCCCCGAAATTTTCCTCCCCCTCGCTTCTACGATGGTTTTTTCCATCATGGGCGGCCCAAAGAATGTCATGCAGCTGTGTCTCCGGCCCGCCCAGGACGAAAAGCCCATTTTCTGTCATGATTTTTTGTCATAGAAGTAGGAGCCCACCACATCTATGATGATACCGGGTTTTGTCACAATTATCGTCATAGAAGTGTCATATGTATGACAGAAAAAAATTCCGTTCGGCCCAAAATGTCACGGATGTGTCCTTTGTTTGTAGTGAGGGGGATCCCCTAGGATTTCAACATGCAAGTTGTGTTTCAGAATAGGACCCTATTGAAAGAATACTTCATCTATCTCCCTTCTTTCATTCATAAACATATCATTTTCATGGTCTAGCAAATATTGTTCTAAAGGATTAGTAGGAGGAACGGCAATAGAAGCAAGACCAATAATTTCATCTTTACTAGGAAATTCTTTATCATGGGGTTGTCTACTAAATTTGGCAAAGTTAAACTCATGTTTCATATCCCCCGAGCCAATTGTAACAACATCCTTTTTGCAATCAATCCTAGCATTAACAGTGTTCAAGAAGGGTCTACCAAATATAATGGGACAAAAGCTATCTTGTGGGGAACCAAGAACAAGAAAATCAGCAGGATATTTAACTTTCCCACACAAGACTTCAACATCTCTAACAATCCCAATTGGTGAAATAGTATCTCTATTTGCAAGCTTAATAGTAGCATCAATACCTTCTAACTCAGCAGGTGCAACATCATGCATAATTTCATTATATAAGGAAATATGTATTGCACTAGCACTAGCACCCATATCACATAAGCCATGATAACAATGATCTCCTATTTTAATGTAAATAATGAGCATGCCTACAACAGTCTATGTATCTTAGCATCGGGTTTAGCAATATTAGCAGCTTCCTCACAAAAATAAATAACATGCCCATCTATCTTATCAGCCAAGAGATCTTTAACCATAGCAATACTAGGTTCGACTTTAATTTGCTCAGGAGGTGTATATGTTCTAGTATTACTTTTATGAACAACAGTTGAAGCTTTAGCATGATCCTTTATCCTAACAGGGAAAGGTGGCTTCTCAACATAAGTAGTAGGAACAATAGGATCATTATAAGTGATAGTCTTTTCTTCAACTGTAACAGGTGCAACTACTTTTACTCCAATGGGAGGATTATATTTAAACCACTTCTCCTTAGGGAGATCAACGTGAGTAGCAAATGATTCACAGAAAGAAGCTACTATCTCAGAGTGAAGTCCATATTTAGTGCTAAATCCACAAAAAGCATCGGTATCCATAAAAGACTTAATACGAGTACAATCGAACTTAGGTGTCATACCTGACTCCTTACCATCGTCGGAACCCCAATCTTCAGAGTTGCGTTTAATTCTTTCCAATAAGTCCCACTTGAATTGAATAGTCTTCAGCATATAGGAACCAACACAAGAAGTATCGAGCATGGTGCGATCATTGATAGAAAAGCCGAGCATAAATTTTTTGAATAATCATTTCTCTTGAGAGCTCATGATTGGGGCATGAATATAACATTGACTTAAGCCTCCCCAAGCTTGAGCGATGCTTTCTCCTTTCCGAGGCCAAAAATTATATATATAATTATGATCACGATGAACAAGATGCATAGGATAGAACTTCTGGTGTAATTCCAGCTTCAATTGTTTATAGTTCCAAGATCCCGTATCATCACATGGCCTATACCATGTCAATGCATCTCCCTTCAAAGATAAAGGGAAAACCTTCCTCTTAATAACATCATAGGGTATACCTGCAAGCTTAAATAATCCACAAACTTCATCCACATAGATAAGGTGTAATTCGGGATGCAATGTTCCATCTCCTGCAAAGGGTTTAGCTAGCAGTTTCTCTATCATACCCGAAGGAATCTCAAAGAAAACATTTTCATTAGGTTTAGTAGGTTGAGGAGCAACTCTTTGTTTCTTGGTCGGGCTAAGATGCCCCGAACAAGCCCCTCAAAGGATTAGTTTCCATAGTAACAAGTGACAGAAAATTTCAGCACACTATATAAATGTTTCCTTACCAAGTTCCACTCACCAAAGGCGCTTCACTCCCCGACAACGGCGCCAGAAAAGAGTCTTGATGACCCACAAGTATAGGGTATCTATCGTAGTCCTTTCGATAAGTAAGAGTGTCGAACCCAACGAGGAGCAGAAGGAAATGACAAGCGGTTTTCAGTAAGGTATTCTCTGCAAGCACTGAAATTGTAGGTAACAGATAGTTTTGTGATAAGATAATTTGTAACGGGTAACAAGCAATGAAAGTAAATAAGGTGCAGCAAGGTGGCCCATGATACGTCCCCGTCGTATCTATAATTTTTGATTGTTCCATGCCAATATTCTTGAACTTTCATATACTTTTGGCAACTTTTTATACTATTTTTGGGACTAACATATTGATCCAAAGGCTCAAAGGCCGCCTCGCTTATTGCATTTTTTATGTTTCACAGAAACCCAATATCAAACGGAATCCAAACGGGATAAAAACGGACATAGAATTATTTTGGAATATTTGGGATTTTCCGGAGGAAGAATCAACACGAAACGGTGCCCGAGGTGGCCAGGAGATAGGGCGGCGCGCCCTCCCCCTAGGCGTGCCTGGCACTCTCCTGGGCCAGCCGTAAGGCGGTTGATGCTCTTCTTTTGCCGCAAGAAAGCTAATTTTATGAGAAAAATCTGGGCGAAAGATTCACCCCAATCGGAGTTACGGATCTCCGGGTATAAAAGAAACGGTGAAGGGAAGGATCTGGGAACGCAGAAACAGAGAGATAGATCCAATCTCAAAGGGGCTCTTGCCCCTCCCACGCCATGGGAGCCAAGGACCAGAGGGGAAACCCTTCTCCCATCTAGGGAGGAGGTCAAGGAAGAAGAAGAATAAGAAGGGGGGCTCTCTCCCCCTTGCTTCCGGTGGCGCCGGAACGCCGCCGGGGGCCATCATCATCACTGCGATCTTCACCAACACCTCCATCATCTTCACCAAAATCTCCATCACCTTCCCCCATCTATATGCAGCGGTGTAACCCCTCTCTAACCCACTCTACTCTCTACTTAAACATGGTGCTCAACGCTATATATTATTTCCCAATGATGTATGGCTATCTTATGGTGTTTGAGTAGATCCCTTTTGTCCTATGGGTTAATTGATGATCGTGATTGGTTTGAGTTGCATGTTTTATTATTGGTGTTGTCCTATGGTGCTCTCCGTGTCGCACGAGCGTGAGGGATCCCCGCTGTGTAGGGTTTGCAATATGTTTATGATTTGCTTATGGTGGGTGGCGGAGTGAATGTAAGCCTAAGACCGAGTAAGTAGGTTGTTTGCGTATGGGATAAAGGGGACTTGATACTTTAATGCTATGGTTGGGTTTTACCTTAATGATCTTTAGTAGTTGAGGATGCTTGCTAGAATTCCAATCATAAGTGCATATGATCCAAGAAGAGAAAGTATGTTAGCTTATGCCTCTCCCTCAAATAAAATTGCAATAGTGATTACCGGTCTAGTTATCGATTGCCTTGGAAAAATAACTTTCTCGTAACAAAAAGCTCTCTACTAAAACTAACTTAGTTGCATCTTTACCTAAACAGCCCTACTTTTTATTTACGTGTTCTTTATTATCTTGCAAACCTATCCAACAACACCTACAAAGTACTTCTAGTTTCATACTTGTTCTAGGTAAAGCGAACGTCAAGCGTGCGTAGAGTCGTATCAGTGGCAGATAGGACTTGAGAGAGTATTTGTTCTACCTTTATCTCCTCGTTGGGTTTGACACTCTTACTTATCGAAAGAGGCTACAACTATCCCATAAACTTGCGGGTCATCAGCCCAATCCTTTTTGTAGCAAAGGACAAGCCTGGAAAAATTCTTATAATGAGAAAAGCGCTCCCGAGGACACATGGGAATTATCGTCAAGCTAGTTTTCATAATTCTCATATGATTCACGTTCGTTACTTTGATAATTTGATATGTGGGTGGACCGGTGCTTGAGTACTGCCCTTTCTTGGACAAGCATCCCACTTATGATTAACCCCTATTGCAAGCATCCGCAACTACAAAAGAAGTATTAAGGTAAACCTAACCATAGCATGAAACTAGTGGATCCAAATCAGCCTCTTACGAACCAACGCAAAACTAGGGTTTAAGCTTCTGTCACTCTAGCAACCCATCATCTACTTATTACTTCCCAATGCCTTCCTCTAGGCCCAAATAATGGTGAAGTGTCATGTAGTTGACGTTCACATAACACCACTAGAGGAGAGACAACATACATCTCATCAAAATATCGAACAAATTCCAAATTCACATGACTACTAATAGCAAGACTTCACGCATGTCCTCACGAACAAATGTAACTACTCACAAAGCATATTCATGTTCATGATCAGAGGAGTATGAATATGTATTAAGGATCTGAACATATGATCTTCCACCAAATAAACCAATTAGCATCAACAACAAAGAGTAATCAACACTACTAGCAACCCACAGGTACCAATTTGTGGTTTTGATACAAGATTGGATACAAGAGATGAATTAGGGTTTGAGAGGAGATGGTGCTGGTGAAGATGTTGATGGAGATTGACCCCCTCCCGATGAGAGGATCGTTGGTGATGACGATGGTGATGATTTCCCCCTCCCGGAGGGAAGTTTCCCCGGTAGAACAGCTCCGCCGGAGCACCAGATTGGTTCCGCCAAGGTTCCGCCTCGTGGCGGCGGAGTTTCGTCCCGAAAGCTTGCTTATGATATTTTTCAGGGTAAAAGGCTTCATATAGCAGAAGAGGGGCACCGGAGGGCCACCAGGGGGCCCACGAGGCAGGGGGCGTGCCCAGTAGGGGTGGGCGCGCCCCCAACCTCGTGGCCAGGGTGTGGGCCCCCTCGTACTTCTTTCACTCAATAATTCTCATTAATTCCAAAAATGACTTCCATGGAGTTTCAGGACTTTTGGAGCTGCGCAGAATAGGTTTCCAACATTTGCTCCTTTGCCAGCCCAGAATCCCAGTTGTCGGCATTCTCCCTCTTCATGATAAACCTTGTAAAATAAGAGAGAATAGCCATAAGTATTGTGACATAACGTGTAATAACAGCCCATAATGCAATAAATATCGATATAAAAGCATGATGCAAAATGGACGTATCAGGAAGCAATATTATCATTCTCTTCATCATTATCCTCATCATCATTAGCATTAACATCACCATCAAGTGACATATTGGGGTTCAAAGTAGGAGATACATTTGACGCCTTAGCCATAAGGCAAAAAGCAATAGATGATGATGTAGTATCCCTTGAGGCACCATTTAAGACCACATCTTGTTCCATGGAGTGTTGGGTTTCCTCTACATTGTTAGCACAACAACTAGAGGAAATACAAGCATTTTTATCATGGCAACAAGACATAGCAAGTATATCATCATGAGATTTAGTCAAGAAATTTCTACATGATATGCAAGTACTATCAACACAAGCATGTGAAACATTTGGAGTGCTCGAAGTGTTAAATCCAAAGAAGGAGCATTGCAATAAGATAGTGATGAAGAGTCACCAACGATTAGCACACTATCATCATTGCAATGACCAACACTACTCACCATAGCATTACCTTGTGGCAATCCACATGTAGGTGAATTAGAAGAAGTTGAGAAGGCAACACGGCCGGAGGTGGAGGGAGAACAATCATCCCCACAAAACTTGGACACACCATATTTATCTTGATGCTTCATCCACAACTCATGAGCATCCCGGAACGACCTGAGTTGAAATATAACTACATCGCTCACAGCATCAAAGAGCAGATTAGAAGCTTGAGCATTGAGATAAGAGTTTTTCCCATCCTCTAAAGATAATCGCTGAGGATCCTTTGGAGGAGGAAAACCCATATCTACAATTCGCTCTAAATTTGGGTCCATGATCCTAAAGAGATTAAGCATGCGAGTTACCCAAACATCAAAATTTGTGCCATTGAAACTAAGAGTTTCATAGAATCCTAATCCCCTAGTCGACATCTTTACTCTCTAGGAGGTAAAGCCTAATAAAGAGAGACGAGGCTCTGATACCAATTGAAAGATCGTGGATGTTGCCTAGAGGGGGGGGGGGGGTGAACAGGCACTTTAAAATAATTACGGTTTAGGCTTGAACAAATGCGGAATAAACCTAGCAGTTAATTTGTCAAGCACCAAACCTACAACAACTAGGCTCACCTATGTGCACCAACAACTTATGCTAAGCAAGATAAAAAAACTAAGTGATAGCAAGATATATGACAAGAAACAATATGGCTATCACAAAGTAAAGTGCATAAGTAAAGGGCTCGGGTAAGAGATAACCGAGGCACACAGTGTTCACACCCTTGCAGATGCTAATCTCTGTTTGGAGCGGTGTGGTGGCACAATGCTCCCCAAGAAGCCACTAGGGCCACTGTAATCTCCTCACGCCCTCGCACAATGCAAGATGCCGTGATTCCACTAAGGGACCCTTGAGGGCGGTCACCGAACCCATACAAATGGCAACCCTTGGGGGCGGTCACCGAACCCATACACTTTGGCAACCCTTGGGGACGGTCACCGGTACCCGTCAAATTTCTTGGGGCTATCCCTACAACCTAATTGGAGATCCCGACGCTTTCCCGGAGCTTTACACCACAATGATTGAGCTCCCAACAACACCAACCATCTAGGGTGCCAAGGCACCCAAGAGGAACAAGCTCTAGGGTGCCTAAACACCCAAGAGTAATAAGCTTCTCATACTTCACTTCCACGTATCACCGTGGAGAACTCAAACCGATGCACCAAATTCAATGGCAAGGGTACACGGAGTGCCCAAGTCCTTCTCTCCCAAATCCCACCAAAGCAACTAATGCTAGGGAGGAAAATGAGAGGAAGAACGAAAGGAGAACACAAAGAACTCCAAGATCTAGATCCAAGGGGTTCCCCTCACTTAGAGGAGAAAGTGGTTGGTGGAACTATGGATCTAGATCTCCTCTCTTTTTTCCCTCAAGAACTAGCAAGAATCATTGGAGGGATTGAGAGTTAGCAAGCTTGAAGAAGGTCAACAATGGGGGAAGAACACGAGCTCAAGAGATAAGGTTCATTGGGGAAGAAGACCCCCTTTTATAGGTGGGGAAAAATCCAACCGTTATGCTCACAGCCCGCACAGAGCAGTACTACCGCTCGACCTCATGGTACTACCGCTAGGGGTAGCGGTACTACTGCTTGCGAGCGGTACTAAAAAATACATCTATGCCTACCACCGCTGGACTTGTGAGAGTTTTTGGTTCGGAGTGGTACTACCCCTGTAGTAGCCACGGTAGTACCACTATGGAGCGGTAGTGAAAAATTACATCCGCTCCTGTTTGCGGTAGTACCTCTGCATCCTTTTCAGAACACTAAAACTGCCACAACTTCTGCAAACGGATTCCAAATTCAACGAAACCAAGTTTGTTGGAAAGCTAACAATATGGGCTAACACAATCCTTATAGAAATATAAAAAAGAAGCAAATTAGAAAAGTCCCATGAGAAAATGGTGAGAACCCTTCCTCGAAAAAGACCGGTAAAACCCCCAACACCGAAAACGCGATAGAAGAAGCATACGAAATCCGTTTTCGATGAACTAGAGCTTGTCACGAAGATAACCACAATCTCTAAAACCTCAAAACAAAATACAAATAAGAATCAAGAAAGATGATGAAAGGATGCAATGGTTTGAGCTCTTGACAAACAATACGATCACGCTACTCACTTGAGAGCCCCCCTTGATAGTACGACTATCGATCCTATAACCCGGTCTCCAAACTATCACCATGAGACCGGTAAAATATAAAACCTATCAAGGGAAGACCTTTGCCTTGCACGAAGTCCACTTGATCTAGATGATGACGATCTTGACTCCCTCAAGTTGGACCACCTTTCTTGATTGCGTTTGCTCGATGAAGACTAGTTGATTGCTCCCCCATACTCCACTATGTGTGAGCCACTCTTTGGAACATTTTCACAAGTCCATTGTCACCACAATGGAAGACAATCTTCAAGCACTTGATCTCTTTGTGATGCATCAATTGAGCATGCACACGCAACCTAACCCCACAAAGAACTCGCACGAAGACCATGGGTTAGTACACAAAGCTTAATGGACAATGCTTACCATACGATGGGATCACTTGATCCCTCGGTACATCTTGTATGCTTTGTATGTTGATCAACTTGATTCACTCTTGACTTAGTCTTGATCGACCTTGATTCTTTCCAACTCTCTACATTTGGATGATGTCTTGAAGGTAGACATGAATGATCACACAATCTTCTTCTTCAAGACATGCTTGCAATAAGCTCAACACTCACATGACCAATCTTTGGATAATTCCTTAATAGCACCTTGGTCAACTCATAAACTCCTTGAAACCAACACATGGACTTCAAGAAAAGCCTATGGACAAATCCTTCAAATATAACTCAATGCAACCATTAGTCCATAGAGAATGTCATCAATTACAAAAACCACACATGGGGGCACCGCATGTCCTTTCAAGAAGGAAGAAGAAGCATGGACAAGCTTCTGGAAATCCCGGAACTTCCAACACCCAGAACTTCCGACCATCCCAAACTTCTGGTCCCGATGCACCGAAGCCGTCCTAGAGCGTTCCAACTCTCTGGATAGCCCGGACCCTAACCGGACCTTCGCCCGGAACCTCCAACGCTTGGACCTTTCGGCCGTCCCCGGAACTTCCGGCCTGCCTGCGCGCAGAGACTCGGGCTGAGCCCGTGCACCCTTTTGCCCCTCACTTATCCCTTTGTGGCTAGCACTATATATACTCACCCCTCCTCCAATCTAGGGTTATCATTTTGATAGCCCATTTGCATGTGAGCTTTGCTCCTTACCCCCATCTCCTCTCGAGAGAGTGAGATTGATACACTCCATTGGAGTCCAAGGCCTCCTTTGGAGAAGATCCCATAGGGGAATCAAGACCCTATCATGGGAAGATCCTTCTAGGATTCAAGACCTCAACTCCTCTAAGGTTTGGGATGAACTAGTTACCTCTTGTATCTTCTTGTGTTGGATTTGAACTTTTGTATCCCTCTATGTGCATGTGGATTTAGCATATGTGTGATTAGATTTGGTCTATTGGAGTGTTTCCTCTCTTGTGTTCTTCTTGTGTTCATCGTGTTCTTCGGGAGATCCCCTCCATTTTGTGAAAGATCGGCCCCTAGGGTTCCACCCTACATCATCTCGGTATCATGAGCCACGTTAATCACGAATTTGGGGTCTCCACCACCGTTTTCTACACTAATTTTGCTTTGTTTCGTCCCCAATTTCGGAAATCCCACAAAAATAGCCCCCAATTTTTTTTGTGATTTGTTGGTTTGATGAGATTTTGTTGAATTTGATCCATGGATTCAAAGTGTTTCGAGTGGATCTAGCTTTTCCCATCTTTTCCCCACTTTCCATCCATGAAATCATCTCAATTTTGCCCTAGGAAATCTTGTTTTTCCGCCCGCGTTCTCAGATCTGGAATTTAGGGTTTTCTCTGAAGAAATTACACGACCCCCAAAACTTCCGGGCCAAACAGAAAGTTTACCCCAAAATCCCTCGGTTGCCCTACACTTTTTCTGCGACCCCCGGAACTTCAGGAGCCCGGAACTTTCGGCCCTAACCCCGGAACTTCCGGCCTAACCAGCAACATTACACCAAAATTTTAGCATTGCCCTTCTTTACCTTTTTGGTGACAACTTTTCGCTTTGAACTCCGATTTGAGTGTTCTTTGGCTCGCTTTGAAGCTATCAACATGCCCAAGGACCTCACCTTGGTTTCATCACCATTTGACTCCATAAATTTTTTGGAACTTTGGCATCTTTGCCTAGGGCTTCCACTATCATCCGCAATACCACCACCGACTTTTGCAACCTAACCCATTTTGTTCACCATTACATTTGAGGTTGTTTGAGTTGTGGTTTGTGTCTCCTAAGGTGTTTTGGCTACTTACGTACCGTGCCTTCAACTTCGACACCGTGTATAGCCCATCATACATGAGGGAGTCCCGGACTATGGGGTGTCCGGATAGCCGAACTATCATCTTTGGCCGGACTCCTAGACTATGAAGATACAAGATTGAAGACTCCGTCCCGTGTCCGGATGGGACTTTCCTTGGCGTGGAAGGCAAGCTTGGCAATACGGATATGTAGATCTTCTACCATTGTAACCGACTGTAACCCTAGCCCTCTCCGTGTCTATATAAACCGGAGGGTTTTAGTCCGTGAGGACTAACAATAATCATACCATAGGCTAGCTTCTAGGGTTTAGCCTCTCGATCTCGTGGTAGATCTACTCTTGTACTACCCATATCATCAATATTAATCAAGCAGAGTAGGGTTTACCTCCACCGAGAGGGCCCGAACCTGGGTAAAAACATCGTGTCCCTTGTCTCCTGTTACCATCCGCCTAGACGCACAGTTCGGGAACCCCTACCCGAGATTCGCCGGTTTTGACACCGACATTGGTGCTTTCATTGAGAGTTCCTCTGTGTCGTCACCTTGAGGCCCGACGGCTCCTTCGATCATCAACAACGACGCGGTCCGGGGTGAGATTTTTCTCCCCGAACAAATCTTCATATTCGGCGGCTTTGCACTGCGGGCCAATTCGCTTGGCCATCTGGAGCAGATTGAAAGCTACGCCCCTGACCATCAGGTCAGATTTGGAAATTTGAACTATACGGCTGACGTCCGCGGAGACTTGATCTTCGACGGGTTCGAGCCACAGCCAAGCGCGCAAGACTTGTCACGATGGGCATGATCTAGCTCTGCTGCCGGACGGTGCCTCGAGGTCAAGATAGTGTCCGCTCCGACCCTTAGCTCGGAGCCGACTACGCCGATCGAGGATTGGTGGCTGGACACCCCCTCGGGGGCTTCTACCTCTACGGCGACAGAGCCGAATACCAACCCTGTCCTTTGTGAAGCTCATGACTCCAAGGTGCCGGACTCCTCTCCGGACTCCGAACCTTCCGCGCCCCTACCAATCGAATCCGATTGGGCGCCGATCATGGAGTTCACCGCTGCGGACATCTTTCAGCACTCGCCTTTTGGCGACATCCTGAATTCGCTAAAGTGTCTCTCTTTATCAGGAGAGCCCTGGCCGGATTATGGTCAGGACGGTTGGGATGCAGACGACGAAGAAATTCAAAGCCCACCCACCACCCACTTCGTAGCCACTGTCGAGGACTTAACCGACAAGCTAGACTTCGACTCCGAATACATCGACGGTATGGACGACGATGCAGGAGACGACCAAGAATCAGCGCCTACAGGGCATTGGAAGGCCACCTCATCATACGACATTTACATGGTGGACATCCCAAAGGATGGGAATGGCGATGGAACAACGGAGGATGACCCCTCCAAGAAACAGCCTAAGCACCGGCGTCAGCGGTGCCGCTCTAAATCCTGCCACAGCAAAAATGGAGATTCCGGCACCAGAGACAATAACACCCGGACAAAGGTCGAAGACAACCCCCTCCAGCAGGATTCAGCGCAGGAGGATGGAGAAGCCAGCCCTCATGAGAGAGCGACAGACAGAGAGGTAGAGGACGATAATTATATGCCTCCCTCCGAAGGCGAGGCAAGCCTCGACGACGACGAATTTGTCGTGCCTGAGGATCCCGTCGAACAAGAGCGTTTCAAATGCAGGCTTATGGCTACGGCAAGCAGCCTCTAGAAAAAGCAGCAGCAGCTTAGAGCTGACCAAGCCTTGCTAGCCGACAGATGGACTGAAGTCCTTGCGGCCGAAGAGTATAAACTCGATCGCCCCTCCAAAAGCTACACAAAACACATGCTGCTACCCCAATTAGAGGAGGAAGCACCCAAACCTACATCACCAGCGCATGACGCGGCCGACCGGCCACCTCGTGGCCGCAACAAAGAGGCCTCTAGGCCCTCCGCTAAAGCCGCATCCTGGCATTGCTCGAAAAGTACAAAGCCACGGGGGAATGCGCTAGACTTGCGAGACATATTGGAGGACAAGGCAAGACAAATAAGATCGATCTACGGATCGCGTGGGCGCCCCACAATACGTGATGACATCCGTCATGCCGGATACAGCAATTCCGGCCGGGCCGAACACAGTAGACAAAGCTCATTTGAGTTGCGTTGTGATATAGCCCAATATAGAGGCGCCGCACACCCACTATGCTTCACAGATGAAGTAATGGATCATCAAATCCTCGAGGGTTTCAAGCCCGTAAACATTGAGTCATACGACGGCACAACAGATCCTGCGGTTTGGATCAAGGACTATCTCCTTCACATTCACGTGGCCCGCGGTGATGATCTACACGCCATCAAATACCTCCCACTCAAGCTTAAAGGACCAGCTCGGCATTGGCTCAACAGCTTGCCAGCAGAATCAATTGGTTGTTGGGAAGACATGGAAGCCGCATTCCTTGATAACTTCCAGGGCACATATGTGCGACCACCAGACGCTGATGACCTAAGACACATAATTCAGCAGCCAGAAGAATCGGCCAGACAATTCTGGACACGATTCCTAACCAAGAAAAATCAAATCGTCGACTCTCCGGATGCAGAGGCCCTTGCAGCCTTCAAACACAACATCCGTGACGAGTGGCTTGCCCGGCACCTAGGACAGGAAAAGCCGAAATCCATGGCAGCCCTCACAACACTCATGACCCGCTTCTGCGTGGGAGAGGATAGCTGGCTAGCTCGTAGTAACAACATGACTAAGAGCCCTGGTAATTCGGATACCAAGGACACCAACGGCAGGTCACGTTGCAACAAGCACAAGTGCCGCATTAATGGCGACAATACTGAGGATACGGCAGTCAATGCCGGATTCAGAGGCTCTAAACCCGGTCAGCGGAAAAAGCCATTCAAAAGAAATACTCCGGGCCCGTCCAATTTGGACCGAATACTCGATCGCTCGTGCCAGATACACTGCACCCCCGAAAAGCCAGCCAATCACACCAACAGGGATTGTTGGGTGTTCAAGCAGGCATGCAAGTTACTATCGAAAACAATGACAAGGGGTTGCACAGCGGTGACAAGGAGGAGACCCGGCCGCCGAACAATAGAGGACAGAAGGGTTTCCCCCCACAAGTGCGGACGGTGAACATGATATACGCAACCCACATACCCAAAAGGGAGCGGAAGCGTGCACTCAGGGACGTATATGCGATGGAGCCAGTCGCCCCAAAGTTCAATCCGTGTGTCACATCCCTAGTTCTGGTATGCACTGAGCTAGCTATTCATGTGTTGCATCATGTTTAAATTCTTTTGAAACTTGAAATAGGGATTGCCTAAACCCTAGCATCAAAGGAATTCACTAGGTTCAACTAAAATAATTTCAGTGAATCCAAATGGCTTTCAAAAATGTTCATCATTTCGAAATCTTTGGAAACAAGAACAGAGGTGTTGCACATTTTTCCATGACATATTTGGGCTCTGAATTAAATCATATGGTATTTTCATTTGGGCATTTAAATACTATAAAATATTTTAAGTGCTCAAATAATCATAAACTAAAATGTTTACTGTTGGATATATTCTAAACAGTAGCCGTGATTAGTTTCATGATTTTTGGATCTGTTTAAGTATTTTTGATAAAGCCACAAAGTTGTAGAAAAATAGAAAACAATAATTAAAATAGAAAACGGAGAGAGAGAGAGAGAGAACTACCTAGGCCGCTTACTTGTCCAGCCTGGCGGCCCAAGTGGCCGGCCCAGCCCACCACCGCCTCCTCCCTGTCGTCTTCCTCCCTCGCCAGAAGGACGGAGGCGCGTGGCCGCCCCGCGCTGGCCACCTCCTCCCTCCCTGCCTGCCTGGCTCTCCCCCGGCCCCTCCTAGCGACGCCACGACGATGCCCCGTGTCCCCTCGCTCCTCTCCCTCACTCGCTGCATCCTCTCCCCTCCTCTGCTCTCTCTCCCTCTCACCACCAAACGCCACCGCCGCCGCCGTTCGCCATAGCCGCAGCCGCAGCCAACTCCGAGCCTCTCCGACGTGTCCACGAGCATCGCCACACCTCCCTCGTCCTCTCCGCCGAGCCACGCCACACCGGACGCCCCCAAACGTCATCACCGCGGTCGTCTTCTACCTCGAGCAACCAAGATCGCGGCGCTCGACCGCGCGCCCACGGCGCCCCCCGAAGCATCGACCTGCTCATCGACTCCGCCGTGAGCTCCTCTCTCTTCCCTCTTCTTTAGCATTCGCCCTCGCCCCTAGCTCCGTTCCCCACTGTGGCGAAGCGCGCCGCCGCTGGCTTCGTCGCCGGTGGCGCCCGCGACCATTTGGTCCCGGCGGCGCCCAACATGTTCACCGCCAGAGTCTTCCCAATGCCACGCTGCGCTTGTTTGCACGCCAGAAGCGCCTAACCCGAGTGGGCCCGAGCTCCGCCGCTGCTGCCTTTTTCGCCGTCGTTGTCTCCGCCACCATAGGCCCGCCTCCACCACCACTAGACGCGCGCCAGGAGCTTTCCAACAAGCCCAAGAACAGCCTCGCCCGTGCCTCAGAAGGCGTTCCGACGCTCTCCGGCGTCTCGGGCCTCGCCTGCGTTGAGTCGCCGGCGGGTTTGACCTACTGACCAGGGGTTTGACCCCGCTGACCGAGTTGACCCCCTGGGTCACTGACGCGTGGGCCCCAGGCCACTAACTAAACCAGGATTAGCAATAGTTTAACGCTAACTAAATTTAGTTAGTTAACTAACTACTGACACGCGGGTCCCACTGGTCAGGGTTGACCTGGACCGCGCCCGTTGACTGCTGACGTCATAGTGACGCAGTGCTGACGCAGTAAATCCTTTTCTGGATTTATTCTTATATAGGAAATTCCAGAAAATGATGCAAACTTCAAAAATTCATATAAATTCAACCGTAGCTCCAAATCAAACAAGTTATATATGAAAAATGATCAGAAAAATCTAATATATCCATCTGCACTGGTTTCATGCATGTTTAAACAACTTAACCTTGCTGTTTAGTGCAAAACATGATAAGGCACTATTTGAATTCATAATTTGAATTTGGGGTTGAACCTTTGGCTCAATATGACCCAAATCCATCTGGTTGTAGTTGCATTAGACAAACACACTCATATTGCCATGTCATGAGCATGCATCATATTGTGCGTTGCATTGATTGTATTTCTTCTCTGTTGCGGTGTGATTCCGCCCTCTCGGTGAGCGATGTTCCGACGTTGTGATCGTTGACACTGATGAAGACTCAATGCTATCTTCGAAGTGCCGAGCAAGCAAAACCCCTTGTTCATTCTCGATACAATCCTACTCTCTCGCTCCTGCTCTCTTTTACTGCATTAGGACAACAACGATTCATCATTACTTGCTGCGGTAGCTGAACCCTTTATCCTTTGCATGACTGTCATTCCACAAAGAATAGATGAAACCCACTAGCATGAGTAGGAGTTGTTTGAGCCCTATTGTGCCTACTCATTCATGCTTGTTTCTCATGCCTGCCATCGCTTAGAGTTGAGTCAGTCCGATTCATCGGGGTGAATCGGAGGTGTGTGAACATGTCCTACTGTGTGTGAGCTAAGTGTGTGAACACGATTTGGTAAAAGGTAGCGGTGAGAGGCCATGTAGGAGTACATGGTGGGTTGTCTCATTACAGCCGTCCTCGAGGAACTGAGTTACGTGTTTGTGATCCATGATTCAGCTATTACCACGCATTGGGCCCAAACCAATGGACCCTCTCGGCTTCTTAATCACCCTTGTCCTCTGTCCGGGAGTTGCAAGTAGTTTTCGTGTTTGTAGTATCTTTGGAGGCCAGGCGCATTGCTGATCAAGGGGTGGGCTGTGATGCGGTAGGCACGTGGCACGGTGTACCGGGCGCCCGTTTGGTGTCTCGGGAACCCTACTCACATCGTTTGGGGCTGTGAGCGAAACTTCGGCCGGATCTCCTCATGGATGGAACCTGAATAGGCGATAAACCTGGACTAGGGACTTGAGTGTTTAGGTAGGTCGTGGCCGACACCCTCGCTGGGCTTCCGCTTGAAGGTTGTCGAGTACATGTCGTGTAAACAGTGGTAAGTGGTGAGAGCGTGTGTGAAGAAGTACACCCCTGCAGGGTTAACATCATCTATTCGAATAGCCGTGTCCGTGGAAAAGGACTTCTGGGTTGCCTATAACAGTTCATAGACAAGTGAAAGTGGATACTCTAAAATGCGCAAGATAAGTGTGAGTGCTATGGATGATGCTCGTGAGGGAGACAGGAGCGGATCCATAGTGGTGTATTGATATGGTGAATATGTGGACTCGTAAAGGCCACCTCAAAAGAGTTACTTGCAAATGTAGTTTAGGATAGCCACAGAGTCAAAGCTGGCTTGTCGCAGCTTAAACCCCACCATCCCTTTGTTGATAATGATGCATATGTAGTTAGTTCGATGTAAGTCTTGCTGGGTACATTTGTACTCACGCTTGCCTATTTTATGTTTTTGCAAAGAGACTTGGCCTCGCTAGTAGTTCCATGTGGACTTCGACGTTTAGCTTGATACCTCAGCTACGATCTTGTGCCCTCGGCAGGATCTGGTAGATAGTCAGGCTTCTCAGCCTTTTTCTTTTGTAGATGTCTGTACTCAGACATGTTAAGCTTCCGCTTGTGCTTGACTTGTATGCTCTGAATGTTGGGTCATGAGACCCATGTTTGTAATATCTCGCTCCTTGGAGCCTAATGAATACATACTTGAGTCGTAGAGTCATGTTGTGATGCCATGTTGTATTTGCACATATCGAGCATATTGTGTGTATGCTATTGAAATGCTTGGTATGTGTGGGATCTGACTATCTAGTTGTTTATCTTTAGTAGCCTCTCTTACCGGGAAATGTCTATTAGTGTTTCCACCGAGCCATGGTAGCTTGCTACTGCTCCGGAACACTTAGGCTGGCCGGCATGTGTCCTTCTTCGTTCGTATCCGTCCCTTCGGGAAATGTCACGCGATGAATACCGAGTCCTCGATAGCCGCCACTGCCCGGTTCACCGAGTCTGCTAGCCCAAAGTGCTACTGATCGATTCACTACCGATGACCGACACGCTCGATGTCGGGTCATGGATGCTGTCCTCGTAAGTTTGTGCCACTTTGGGTTTACGACTAGCCATGTCAGCCCGGGCTCCTTATCATATGGATGCTAGCAACACTATCATATACGTGTGCCAAAAGGCGCAAACGGTCCCGGGCAAAGGTAAGGCGACACCCGTGGGAATACCGTGCGTGAGGCCGCAAAGTGATATGAGGTGTTACATGCTAGATTGATGTGGCATTGAGTCGGGGTCCTGACAGCGTGGTCCTCCTGCCCGATCACTTTTGATCGAAGGGACCACCCCACTAGCATCCGCCATGGCGGATTCGCCGCATTGGTTCTAGACCCAGTCGTCGACGGATTTCACCTCACTAGTCCTGATGGATGGCGGCAGCAGCCTGAACCTGCTTTATCAGGATACAGTGTGCAAGATGGGCATAGACCCCTCAAGGATTAAACCCACAAAGACGACCTTCAAAGGAGTCATACCAGGTGTATAGGCCAATCAGATAGGCTCGATTACACTTGAAGTGGTCTTCGATCCCGGATAACTTCCGGCGAGGAGTTAATCTTTGACATAGTCCTGCTCGCAGATGGCTATCACGCACCGCTTTCGGACGAGCGCATTTGCAAAGTTCAATGCGGTGCCGACTCACGCATACCTCAAGGTCAAGATGCCAGGCCCTCGAGGAGTCATTACGGTGAACGGAACACCGAACGCCTCTCCGAACGGAGGAGCATACAGTGGCTCTCGCGGCGGAAGTACAAAGCAGCCTCTTAAGGCAATTCTCGAGTCCGGCTATTAAACGTCCGGACACCGTCAAGCGCGCCGGAGTAACCTACAACAAGACCGCTTGGCACGCTCCGAGCATCGCCAGAGTAATGCGGCCAACCCCAGCCCTCGCGAAATCGCGAGACCATTACCACGCGTACATAACTACGCTCTGGAGATACCATGGGCATAGGGGTAGGGGCACGACCACGGCATGCCCGGAGAGCGGCTCAACCGCACTGTGGGCTCCCAATTGTGTCATTCTTTTTTTTTATTCTCATGACTCCGTTTTCCGAAGCCCCGTCCGGCAAGAGAATTGCCGAACTCACGATGCAACAGCCAGGAAGCGTAAAAGCTACGCCGAGTGTCCGGTGGTCTCATTACATGCAGCAAGTATACCTCTTTTACATACCATCCCGCAGCCTACCGCTGGAGGGGGACATGTTAAATAGTCCCATCCCTTGCTTATCGCACTATTTGTATCGTTCTTCCTTTATTGCAATATTTTTTGAACAAACAATGCATCGCTTTTTGCCTATTATTGCATTCCTTTTTCTATCTATACATGTTCACTTATGACATGTTGCATCCATACACTTTGGTACGGCCAAATACACCAGGGGCTTAAGTTCCCCAAAATATGGTGTGATAAGTCCGAACACTTTCACAAGTGCGGCACCCCGAACTTATAGCATTATATGCATCGGCTCCGAATCATGTCTTGGGTCAATAGTTGGGTTTGCCCGGCTCCCATGTTTTGGTACCTTACATTCCGTTATATCGGCTAAGGTAGGCTGGGAGAACCATCTGCGATTGTGCCCCAGCTTGAGCTGGGTTGAGCACTTCAAAGGAGAAAGCTAAAACTGACCGTCATGATAGGGCGAGAGCCGGTCGCTGTTCGAGAGGTTTTTTCGAGTCCCTAAAGACTTATGCCGCTTAGAGTGAGGAGCCGGCTTTGTCCGGCCCAGGCGTGGATAGCGCCCCGAATTTGGTCTTCCGAACACCAGGGGCTTCGCTGAAATTTAAAATTATAGAATTCTATGGCTAAGTGGGAGTGTTCAAGCATTATAAGTCCGGTTGCCTCGTTTGTTGTGTTGAGCGCCTCCCTCGAAGGACCCAAGAATGGGAACAAGAGCGCTCAAGTTTATCCCGAACACCCCAGCACTCGTGGCATGGGGGCTCAAGCCAACGACTTGCCATCTCTCAAATTTGATAAACGACCACACAGAAGGTAATATTTTAAATTAACAAGTGCTGCTTAGCACATATGAACAAAGTTTTCAGCGTACAGGATAACAAATGCGAGTCTACTCAAAAATTACATCTTTGGAGCACTCACCCGCTATAAGATGGGCACCCTTCAGGACACCCTTATAGTACATCTCGGGTGTGCGATACTCCTTGCCCGGCGGTGGTGCGTCCGTAACAAGCTTCTCAGCGTCCATCTTGCCCCAGTGCACTTTAGCACGGGCAAGGGCCCTACGGGCACCTTCAATGCAGACGGACCGCTTGATGACTTCAATCCATGGACAGGTGTCCACCAGCCGCCGCACTAGACTGAAGTAGCTCCCAGGCATGGCTTCTTTAGGCCACAGCCGAACTATGAGGCCTTTCATGGCCTGTTCGGCCACCTTGTGGAGCTCGACAAGTTGCTTCAGCTGGTCGCTCAGGGGCATCGGATGTCCGGCCTCAGCATACTGAGACCAGAATACCTTCTCCATCGAGCTCCCTTCCTCGGCCCGGTAGAATGTGGCAGCACCGGACACACGGTGGGGCAGATCTGCAAATGCTCCTGGAGAGCTCCGGATTCGGGTAAGTAACAAGTAATCCACTTTCACGTGCTTGCTTTGCATGAAGAATGCCTTACCCGCTGCTATCTTCTTTATTGCCTCAATTTCCTGAAGGGCTTTTTGGGCTTCGGCCTTAGCGGCTTTGGCACTCTCAAGAGCCGAGGCGAGCTCAGACTCTCGAGTCTTCGAGTCACGCTCCAAACTCTCGTGCTTTTCCACGAGAGCCTGGATCTCTTGCCGCACCTCCGCCACCCGCGCCTCCTGCTTCTCTCGCTCGGTGCGCTTCGCAGCCGCACCTTTTTCGGCCTTGGACACCGCCTCCTTCAGGGTCGCCACCTCGTTCATGGCCCCTGCAATACTCACGTTATTCCTGTCATTTTTTGCAACCAAATCCTTTCTATAAGGTATTACTTTAATAAGGTATTACTTACCTTCCTTGTCCTCGAGCTGCTTCTTGGCACGGCCGAGCTCGTTCTCGGACCGCTCGAGGCTCTGCTTCAATGCATTGACCTTCGCAGTTAGTGCGGCAGAGGTCAGCAGCGCAGCCTACATTCCCATATTGACATGCTTATGTTAGACTCATGCGTATGTCTTTTTAGATCCTGAGTTCGGCTTTTCTTTCCGAACACCAAACTGAGCATCAGGGGCTACTATCTATGCGGTACTATTTTTACATATCTTAATTACATACCTCAAAGCCTGTTAGAAGGCTGGTACAGGCTTTAGTCAGCCTGCTCTTGGTGGATCGAACTTTTCGATCACCGCGACTCATAATAAAGGCGGTGTTGCCGATGGAGGCGCCGTTAAGCGCCTCCAGCAAATTATCCGGCGCCTCCGGTTGGACGGAGTACACCAGCGTCGCAGTCTTGCCCTTCTTACGAAGGGCCCGCCCGCCAGACTTCGGAACCACTGTAGGTTCCGGTACAGAGTCCGGCATAGGGCTGGACTTAGAGCCCTCTGGGGTTTTCCCCTCTTTGCGCCCGGAATCTGGGAGGTCGCCTTGCGGCGCCTCCAGGACCACCTCCTCCTGGTTGGGCCCCTTTTGGGACTCCACCACAGCGTCGTCTGCATCATGAGGGGAGGAGGCGGTCGGAAGTGAAGTGCTATTCACATCGGACGAATCCAGGGAGCCGCTCGACAAAGCGGGGAGCTCGTCCTGGGGCGGGCTACATGATTGTATTCGGCGTTAGAAGACACTATGCAACAAAGGAAAAATCATGAGTTATTCGGGAATCCGGACAATTACGATATCGCCAGGGGCTTGGCCCTCGAGGGCCAATCCTCTTCGCCATCGTCGGTGTTGGTGGAACAGTCCGGAGGAAGGGTCCTTCCCTTCTTGGACCCTCCGGCCTCCCCAGTTGGGGAGGCCTTCCTTTTCTTCTCTCCCCCCGCTGGGGGAGAAGCCTCTTTTTCCTCCTCCCTGTCTTCGCGGGAGGAGTTTGCCTTGGAGTCATCGGACGATGAGTCCAACAACACCTGGCGCCGGGAACTCCTTCGAGTTCCTGTGGCCTTCTTCTTGGCCTTCTTCTCCGACACCACGTAAGGCGCCGGAACCAGCAGCCCTGTCAATCGGGCGTTCGCTGGGTCTTCTGGTAAGGGAGCCGGACAGTTAACCTGCCCGGACTTCTTCTGCCAGGCCTGTCAAAGGTAAGGGAGTTTATATCCCCGCATAGAGTCAAACTATGAAAAACAAGTGTCCCGTAAAGGGTAAAATAGCTTACCTCGCCGGCTTGACGCTGCGAGCTGAATCCGCGATCTTCGGTAGCGGATGCGGGAGCCTCGGTGCCCTTGAACAGCACCCTCCAGGCGTCTTCGTACGTAGTGTCAAAGAGCCTGCTCAAGGTCTGGTGCTGTGCCGGATCAAACTCCCACAAGTTGAAAGCCCATTATTGGCACGGGAGGATCCGACGGATGAGCATGACCTGGACTGCGTTGACAAGCTTGATCTTCTTATTCACAAGGTTTTGGACGCAGGTTTGGAGTCCGGTCAGCTCTTCCAAATCACCCCATGTCAGGCCCTTCTCCTTCCAGGAGGTGAGCCGTGTTGGGATGCCAGATCTGAATTCAGGGGCCGCTGCTCATTCAGGGTCACGCGGCTCGGTGATGTAGAACCACCCCGATTGCCACCCTTTGATGGTTTCCACGAAGGCGCCCTCGAGCCATGTGACGTTGGGCATTTTGCCCACCATGGCGCTCCAAGACTACCTGCTGGCCGCCCACTACCTTCGGCTTGACATTGAAGGTCTTCAGCCATAAGCCGAAGTGGGGTTTGATGTGGAGGAAGGCCTCGCGCACAACGATAAACGCTGAGATGTTGAGGATGAAATTTGGGGCCAGATCGTGGAAATCCAGGCCGTAGTAGAACATGAGCCCCCGGACAAATGGGTGGAGGGAAGCCCAGTCCCATGGAGGAAATGGGGAAGGAACACCACCCTCTCATGGGGCCAGGGGTGGGGACGAGCTGCCCCTCGTGGAAGCCGGTGCGCAATGTCGCAGCAGGTATCCGCTTTCTCAACTTTTTGATGTGCCCTCCGTGACGGAGGAGGCCATCCACTTGCCTCTCGCTCCGGACAAGGTTGGGGAAGGTTGAGGCGAGATGTGAGGACTTGGGCGCTAGATCTCGAGTGCGCGGAAATGTATAAGCAAAGGAGGAAGAAGGCGTAGGTAAAAAGGTGGATCCTTATCCCCTTATATATGGATGGACGAAACTATGCGTCCCCACCAGCCTGGTAAAACTCACTTATCTCCCAAGCGCCGTAATCAATGGCGCGGTTGGGTTACCCACGCCCGTATTGATGACAATCCCGGAATAAGGGGACACGATCTCTGCTTTGACAAGACGTGCCAAGGAAATCGCCGCTAAACGCTACCGAGGTGGAACAAGAAAACGATTCGAATAAAGGCTTCGCCGTGGTGTGATGTCACGCCATGGAATACGTCAGCAGATTGAACTTGTGTAAACATTATTATCTCTACGGTGGTATGTGGAACTTGTTTTGCAGAGCCGGACACTATCCTTGTGTTCAAAATCTTCTATGAAGAATTCGGAGGAGGAACCCGCCTTGCAATGTCGAAGACAATATGCGCGCCGGACTCATCTTCATTGAAGCCCGGTTCAGGGGCTACCGAGGGAGTCCCGGACTAGGGGGTGTTCGGATAGCCGAACTATCATCTTTGGCCGGACTCCTAGAGTATGAAGATACAAGATTGAAGACTCCGTACCATGTCCGGATGGGACTTTCCTTGGCGTGGAAGGCAAGCTTGGCAATACGGATATGTAGATCTCCTACCATTGTGACCGACTCTGTGTAACCCTAGCCCTCTCCGGTGACTATATAAACCAGAGGGTTTTAGTCCATAGGACGAACAATAATCATACCATAGGCTAGCTTCTAGGGTTTAGCCTCTCTGGTCTCGTGGTAGATCTACTCTTGTACTACCCATATCTTCAATATTAATCAAGCAGGAGTAGGGTTTTACCTCCACCGAGAGGGCCCGAACCTGTGTAAAAACAATGTGTCCCTTGTCTCCTGTTACCATCCGCCTAGACGCATAGTTTGGGACCCCCTACCCGAGATCTGCCGGTTTTGACGCCGACAATACACTTTCGCCAACTTAACCCATTTTGACCGGGTTTCCACCAATCCTTTCCGCAAAATCACCACCACATTCCGTTACCACCATTTGCCATTTGCCATTTGAGATTTTGAGTTGCGGTATTTTCATTTCCTAAGGTGTTTCGGCTAATTAGGAACAGTTCAACGTCAAGAACACCACCACTCATCGTCACCACAAGCTCATCATCGACATTGTCCACTTCATCATTTTGAAACCATCAACCGTATGCAAGGACGGTAACTTAGACGAGACCATTGTATATTCCCCTTGCCTTTGCATTGTCAACCCTCGAGCCCATTTTGCGTCACTTGCCTATCAAGACTATCCATTGAGTATTGCTGGCAATGTTATTTGTGCACTTTAGTGATCATCGATCTACACTTTCCATTGCATACATACCATATCATCTTGGTATCCTCATCTTGGTATCATCATATCATCTCTTGTGTCACAAGATTGTTCCCGCATATACACAATTGCTATCTTGGTTTGTGCATTTCACATAGTGACCATAACAAAAAAAGAGAACAAGCTTTTAAGCAAAGAGAAACAAAGAGCTTGTAAGCAATAGCCATAGTATCGCCACATTGCATATCATATACCATTATAGATCATCTTGGATCCTCATGTGCGAAACATCGGAACATTATACATAATAGCATACTTGGGATAGAAAGTTGATACATTTTGCATCTTATAGGTTGTGCACAAGTGTCGTATCCGCCTATTGAGCAATCGCGCTAGCGTCTCTCTGGAGTTGTGCAACACGAGAGTTGTCCGTGGATTCCACATCTTGTGCTCATTCCTTGGTTGCACGACCCCATTTATCTATCCGTGTGTGTGTTTACGTGTGCCATTCATTGCTATTGGTCTACTTGTTTGTGAATTTTTGAATCTCTTTCAACATTATTGACTCTTGCTAACAATTGCATCAAATTTTTGTGCCACTATCCTCACCAAACTACTCCATAAGCCTTACTTGTGTAGGTGTGAGAATTGACAAGATCCGGTACCAATTGTGCTACTTCCATAATACCATATTGGGTGATCACTGATCCATCTTCAACATTGGAAAAGGTAAATTTGGTCTAGTTCTTCCATTTCTTCCAGTCACATTTGCTCGAGTCTTGTGATGAATAGTCAAAGCACACCTCCTTCGGTCTACAACAAAAACAACGAGTATGATGCCATGGAAAACTTCTTCGATGCCAAGATGGATGCTCAAATGAAGGAGATCAAAGCCCTCATCAAGAAAGCCAAGACATCTTCCCCATCTTCAAGAAGATGCTCAAGTGCACATGCTTCCGAACTACCATCTTTGGCAAGGTCACATTGGCATCGACACCATCACCGACAAGAACGTGAAGGTTAAGAGCTCAACACCTCAACGACTTCACCATCTACCTTGGCATCTTCACCAAGCGACTTCAAGGCATCTTCGCCTTCGGATATACGGCATATTCGCCAACAAGCACCTCAAGATTACGCTCAAGAGAAGCTCCCCAAGCTCAAGTCCGCAACTTCCACGAGCTACTATGACCTCGACATTGACCACGAGATTCCTTTCTACAAAAATCAAGACCCCGAGGAGTATCTCGAGTGGGAGTGCAAGATGGACGACTACCTCAAGCTACTTCAAGTCCCTCCCGAAGATCAAGTGAAGTGCGCCACAAGTAACTTCTACGACTACGCATTGACATGGTGGTTTCATATACCTTCGAAGACCTTCAACATGAGTTGGCCAAAGAAGAAGAGATCTATGCGGCGAGAGTTTTTGCCTTCCACCTACATGGAACATCTTCTGCGCCAATTGGAGAACACCATACAAGAATCCAAGTCCATCGATGAGTACTTCAACAAGATGAAGAAAGCCTTGCGACGAGCTGGCGTGGACGACCCCATTTCGATGAAGTTCCACTTCATAATGGGATTTAACAACGACATCTACAAGACTATCTTCCGCGAGAACTACACGCCCCTCAACGACAACTACTTTGGTGCTCTCACAGTGGAAAAGAATTCATGAGCCCAAGGCTTCTTCACCCCAAGCTCACTTTGCGACGACCAAGCTCCACGGAAACGAGCATGAGGGTAGTACCACCAAGATGTCCAAGCCTGACGATGCTCCCAAGTCCGACTTCACCGCCATTCCTCTTTGTGGCATTGATGATGTCGAGTCTACCATGACTCTTTGTGAAGACGGCGCGGCAGCGACTACGAATACGGAGTCTCTCAAGGAACATGCTTTGGAGGCAAGCGACAAGGTGGTGAGCAAGGATGATGCTTCCATCTTTGGAGGCGAGAGTGATGATATGCCATCTTCGGCCTTCATCCACAGCGACGGTGATGTGTAACGCCCCGGACACACCCGCCGGTGGTCGTTACTCCTGGCAGGATCTAGACTGGCCCCACAGATCAATACTAGTCTTTTCTGCGCACTTTGTCCTCACTCGTGCGCACCCGGGAGCAACTTCCCGGTCGGTCACCCATCCTGAAACTACTCGAAGCTGAGCACGCTTAACTTTGGAGTTCTATCCGAATGAGATCCCGGAAAAGAAGGAATTCCTTATTGATAAGAGTAGTCTATCATCCCTAATAAGCCAGGCTATTACATGATGAGATGATTGAGCATGGGATTTTCCTTCGGTAATGGAGGAGAGTGATGATGTGCCATCTTCAGCCTTCATCCATGGCGATGGCAATGAGATGGTTGAGCATGGGATTTTCCATTCGACCACGGCGACGTTTTGCGATGATTTGAGTGACTTGTGCCACCATATTGAGAGTGAAAGAGAGTTCACCACTAGCCTCATATATGATGAGTTGCCCCAATTCCCATGTGAGGAGAGCCATAACCCCCACCTTTTGAGTGAGATGAGTGACTCAAACATATGTGACTTTGGCTGCACCTATTTTGAGGGAGTGAGTGAGCCACCACATAGAGAGAGTGTGACAGTTGATAGGTCATATGTGAGGCCACTTTCAACACTAACGACTTAACCTCTACCTCTATTGTGTCTTCTCATTTGGTGCTAGGTCCCGTATATGATGACGTACCGATTCTCGACGACTTCGTCCTCCCTTTGGACAAGCCGATGGCCATGGTGGTGTTGAGGAACGTAGCATGCAATTTCAAAAAATTCCTACGCTCACGCAAGATCTATCTAGGAGATGCATAGCAACGAGAGGGGGGGGGAGTGTGTCCACGTACCCTCATAGACTGAAATCGGAAGCGTTTGCCAATGCGGTTGATGTAGTCAAAGTTCTTCTTGTTCCGACTGATCAAGTACCGAAAGTGCGGCACCTCCGAGTTCTGCACACATTCAGCTCGATGGCGTCCCTCGAACTCTTGATCCAGCAGAGTGTCGAGGAAATAGAAGAGTTCCGTCAGCACAATGACGTGGTGACAGTGATGGTGAAGTTATCCGTGTAGGGCTTCGCCTAAGCACTATGTGAATATGACCGGAGGCGTAAACTGTGGAGGAGGCGGCAGCACACGGCTAACAATCGTTGGTGTGTGTTCTAGGCGCCTCCCGCCTTCATATATATAGGTGGGAGTGAGAGGGAGCAGCCAATGGGGCGCCCAAGTAGGAGGAATCCTACTTGGGGCCCTAGTCCTATTTGCCCCCCCCCCGACATAATTATCGGAGGGGGAAGGAAGGAGGAGGGAGGTGATAACCCACAAGTGTAGGGATAATTATAGCCTCTTTTGATAAGTAATAGTGTCAAACCCAACGAGGAGCTAAAGGTAGAACAAATATCCTCTCAAGTCCTATCTGCCACTGATATGACTCTACGCACGCTTAGTGTTCGCTTTACCTAGAACAAGTATGAAACTAGAAGTACTTTGTAGGTATTGTTGGATAGGTTTGCAAGATAATAAAGAACACATAAATATAAACTAGGGGATGTTTAGATAAAGATGCAATAAAGTAAACATAGCGGGTGTGGAAAAGTGGTGGTAGGAGTTGTGAAATTGCCCCTAAGCAATTGTCTATGTTACTAGACCGGTAATCACTATTGCAATTTTATTTGAGGGAGAGGCATAAACTAACATACTTTCTCTTCTTGGATCATATGCACTTATGATTGGAACTCAAGAAAGCATCCGCAACTACTAAAGATCATTAAGGTAAAACCCAACCATAGCATTAAAGCATCAAGTCCCCTTTATCCCATACGCAAACAACCTACTTACTCGGGTCTGTGCTTTTGTCCCTCGCGCCACCCACCATAAGAAAATCATGAACATATTGCAAACCCTATAGCGGGGATCCCTCACGCTTGCGCGACACGGAGAGCACCATAGGATAGCACCAATAATAAAACATGCAACTCAAACCAATCATAGCAATTCATCAATCACCGATAGGACAACGAAAATCTACTCAGACATCATAGGATGGCAACACATCATTGGATAATAATATGAAGCATAAAGCACCATGTTCAAGTAGAGGGTACAGCGGGTTGCGGGAGAGTGGACCGCCGAATATAGAAGGGGGGAGGTGATGGAGATGTTGGTGAAGATGGCGGAGGTGTTGGTGAAGATCGCGGTGATTATGATGGCCCCCGGCAGCGCTCCGGCGCCACCGGAAGCAAGGGGGAGAGATCCCCCCTTCTTCTTCTTCTTCTTCCTTGACCTTCTCCCTAGATGGGAGAAGGGTTTCCCCTCTGGTCCTTGGCTCCCATGGCTTGGGAGGGGCGAGATCCCCTTCGAGATTGGATCTATCTCTCTGTCTCTCTCTGTTTCTGCGTTCTCAGATTCTGCCCTAGCACTGTTTCTTTTATATCCGGAGATCCGTAACTCCAATTGGATTGAAACCTTCGCCCAGATATTTTTCCAAAAATTAGCTTTCTTGCGGCTAAGGTAGAGCATGAACCGGCTTACGAGGGGCCCACGAGGGTGGGGGGCGCGCCCACCTGGAGCGGTGGCGTGGGCCACCCTCGTGGCCACCTAAGGCACCGTCTCGCGTTGATTCTTTCTCCCAAAAATCACAAATATTCCTAAATAGTTCTCCGTCCGTTTTTATCTCGTTTGGACTCCGTTTGATATGGGGGCAACAAACAGGAACTGCACTAGGCAATGGATTGATACGCCTCCGACGTATCTATAATTTTTGATTGCTCCATGCTACTTTATCTACTGTTTTGGACTATATTGGGCTTTATTTTCCACTTTTATATTACTTTTGGGACTAACCTATTAACCAGAGGCCCAACCCAGAATTGCTGTTTTTTTTGCCCATTTCAGTGCTTCGAAGAAACGGAATATCAAACGGAGTCCAAACGGAATGAAACCTTCGGGAACGTGATTTTCCAACCGAACGTGATCTAGGAGACTTGGACCCTACTCCAAGCAGTGCCATAGGAGGTCACGAGGGTGGAGGGCGCGCCCCCCTGGGCGCGCCCCCTACCTCGTGGGCCCCTGACGCTCCACCGACGTACTCCTTCCTCCTATAGGAGGGCTACGGAGCCAAAAACCTAATTCCACCGCCGCAACCTTCTATATCCACGAGATCCCATCTTGGGGCCTGTTCCGGAGCTCCGCCAGAGGGGGCATCCACCACGGACGGCTTCTACATCATCACCATAGCCCCTCTGATGAAGTGTGAGTAGTTTACTTCAGACCTTCGGGTCCATAGCTAGTAGCTAGATGGCATCTTCTCTCTTTTTGGATCTCAATACAATGTTCTCCCCCTCTCTTGTGGAGATCTATTCGATGTAATCTTCTTTTTGTGGTGTGTTTGTTGAGACCGATGAATTGTGGGTTTATGATCCAGTATTATCTATGGAAAATATTTGATTCTTCTCTGAATTCTTTTATGTATGATTGAGTTATCTTTGCAAGTCTCTTGAATTATCCTTTTGGTTTGGCCAACTAGATTGGTAGTTCTTGCAATGGGAGAAGTGCTTAGCTTTGGGTTCAATCTTTATGTGTCCTTACCCAAAGGATGTAAAGGGCTGCAAGGCACGTATTGTATTGTTGCCATCGAGGATAACAAGATGGGTTTTTTATCATATTGCATGAATTTATCCCTCTACATCATGTCATCTTGCTTAAGGCGTTACTCTGTTTTTAACTTAATACTCTAGATGCATGCTGGATAGCGGTCGATGAGCGGAGTAATAGTAGTAGATGCAGAATCATTTCGATCTACTTGTTTTGGACGTGATGCCTATATACATGATCGTTGCCTAGATAATACTCATAACTATGCTCAATTCTATCAATTGCTCAACAGTAATTTGTTCACCCACCGTAGAATATCTATGCTCTTGAGAGAAGCTACTAGTGAAACCTATGGCCCCCGGGTCTATTCTCATCATATCAATCTCTATCACTTTATTTACTTGCTTTGTTTTTACTTTGCCTTTTACTTTTACTTTGCATCTATCTATCAAAAATACCAAAAATATTATTTATCATCTCTATCAGATCTCACTATCGTAAGTGACTGTGAAGGGATTGACAACCCCTAATCGCGTTGGTTGCGAGTTGCTATCGTTTTGTGTAGGTATGAGGGACTTGTGCGTGGTCTCCTACTGGATTGATACCTTGGTTCTCAAAAACTGAGGGAAATACTTACGCTACTTTGCTGCATCGTCCTCTCCTCTTCAGGGAAAACCAACGCAGTGCTCAAGAGGTAGCAAGAAGAATTTCCGGTGTCGTTGCCGGGGAGGCTCACGCAAGCAAGTCAACCATACCAAGTACCCATCGCAATCCCTATCTCTCGCATTACATTATTTGCCATTTGCCTCTCGTTTTCCTCTCCCCCACTTCACCCTTGTCGTTTTATTCGCCCTTTCTTTCCCAATCTCCTCCTCTCTTTCCCGTTTGCCTTTTTCCCGTTGCCTTTCTGCTTGTTCGTGTGTTAGTTTGCTTATTTGTTGCGATGGCTCTACCTAGATTTGGTGACCTTCACCTTAAAAGGCTAGAGGAGATCGAAAGCAATGTCAAAAAGTTTATGGTTTTGCAATTTGAGCACAATAATTTCTTTAGAAATGAGCTTAAGGAACAAAAAAGTTTTATGAGTTATATGAATAAAGAACTCGATGATATGTCTAAAGAATTTGATGGTATAAGGTCCCAAATTGCTCGTCTTGAAAAGATGACCACTGAAATTTCGGATATGCAAGCTACCTTAGTCAATAAGATGGCCGCTAAACCGAATTCCTATGAAAATCAAGATAAAGATCTAAAAGTTATTGATGTGTCCCCCGAAAAAATCATTGTTTTGCAATATGAATCTTGATGAAACTGAATATGATTTTCCTTTACCTAGAAGGTGTTCTAAGAATTCAGAGTTTCTAGATCTTGATGATGAATTTGATGATAGTGGTATTGAAATAAATAAAAACCATGATGTTACTAAACCCACTATTTTGGATCTCAACGAATTTAATTATGAAAATTGCTCTTTGATTGGTTGTATTTCCTTGTTGCAATCCGTGCTAGATTCTCCTCATGCTTATAGTCAAAATAAGGCCTTTACCGAACACATTGTTGATGCTTTGATGCAATCTTATGAAGAAAAACTTGAGTTGAAAGTTTCTATCCCTAGAAAACTCTATGATGAGTGGGACCTACTATTAAAATTAAAATTAAAGATTTTGAGTTTCATGCTTTGTGTGATTTGGGTGCTAGTGTCTCTACTATTCCCAAAACTTTATGTGATTTGCTAGATTTCCGTGATTTGATGATTGCTCTCTAAACTTGCATCTTGCGGATTCCACTATTAAAAATCCTATGGGAAGAATTAATGATGTTCTTATTGTTGCAAATAGGAATTATGTGCCCGTAGATTTTATCGTTCTTGATATAGATTGCAATCCTTCATGTCCTATTATTCTTGGTAGACCTTTCCTTAGAACGATTGGTGCATTTATTGATATGAAAGAAGGGAATATTCGATTCCAATTTCCCTTAAATAAGGGCATGGAACACTTCCCTAGAAAGAAAATAAAATTACCATATGAATCTATCATGAGAGCCACTTATGGATTGCCTACCAAAGATGGCAATACCTAGATCTATCCTTGCTTTTATGCCTAGCTAGGGGCGTTAAACGATAGCGCTTGTTGGGAGGCAACCCAATTTTATTTTGTGTTTTTTTGCTTCTGCTTAGGAATAAATAATCCATCTACCTTCTGTTTGGATGTGGTTTTATCTTTTAATTAGTGTTTGTGCCAAGTAGAACCTATAGGATAACCTACGATGATAGTTGATTTGATTCTGCTGAAAAACAGAAACTTTGCACGCACGAATATAATTTTGTTAAATCACAGGAACATGATTTTGCGTTTATTCTTTTTGATGCTGTTTAATAAACAAATTGTACAGGACTTCCTATTTTGGTAGAATTTTAAGAGTTCCAGAAGTTTGTGTTAGTTACAGATTGCTACAGACTGTTCTGTTTTTGACAGATTCTGTTTTGCGGGTGTTGTTTGCTTATTTTGATGAATCTATGGCCAATAAATTAGTTTATAATCCATAGAGAAGTTGGAATACAGTAGGTTTAACACCAATATAAATAAATAATGAGTTCATTACAGTACCTTAAGTAGTTCTTTGTTTTCTTTCTCTAACGGAGCTCACGAGATTTCTGTTGAGTTTTGTGTTGTGAAGTTTTCAAGTTTTGGGTGAATTCTTTTGATGGATTATGGAATAAGGAGTGGCAAGAGCCTAATCTTGGGGATGCCCATGGCACCCCCAAGATAATCCAAGGACACCAAAAAGTGAAAGCTTGGGGATGCCCCGGAAGGCATCCCCTCTTTCGTCCACTTCCATCGTTAATTTACTTGGAGCTATATTTTTATTCATCACATGATATGTGTTTTGCGTGGAGCGTCTTGTATTATTTGCGTCTTTTCTTGTTATTTTACCACAATCATCCTTGCTGTACACATCTTTTGAGAAAGCCATACATGATTTGGAATTTGTTAGAATACTCTATGTGCTTCACTTATATCTTTTGAGCTTGATAGTTTTGCTCATAGTGCTTCACTTATATCTTTTGAGCGTGATAATTTTTGCTCTAGTTCTTCACTTATATCTTTTAGAGCACAGTGGTGGATTCGTTTTAAAGAAACTATTGATCTCTCATGCTTCACTTAGATTATTTTGAGAGTCGTTGATAGCATGGTAATTTGCTTAATGTTAATATACTTAGTGTTCAAGATAAGTGAAACTTTCTTTTGAGTGAATTGAATACTAAGACACATTTGATGCTTGATAATTGTTTTGAGATATGGAGGTGATAATATCAAAGTCGTGCTAGTTGATAATTGTGAATTTGAGAAATACTTGTGTTGAAGTTTGCCAGTCCCGTAGCATGCACGTATGGTTAAAGTTGTGTAACAAATTTGAAACATGAAGTGTACCTGGATTGTGCATCCTTATGAGTGGCGGTCGGGGACAAGCGATGGTCTTTTCCTACCAATCTATCCCCCTAGGATCATGCGCGTAGTACTTGATTTTTTATGGCTTCTAAATTTTTGCAATAAGTATATGAGTTCTTTTGACTAATGTTGAGTCCATGGATTATACGCACTCTCACCTTCCCACCTTTGCTAGCCTCTTTGGTACCGTGCATTGCCCTTTCTCACCTTGAGAGTTGGTGCAAACTTCGCCGGTGCATCCAAACCCCGTGATACGATATGCTCTATCACACATAAACCTCCTTATATCTTCCTCAAAACAGCCACCATACCTACCTATCATGGCATTTCCATAGCCATTCCGAGATATATTGCCATGCAACTTCCATCAATATTATTATGACATACATTACTTTTGTCATATTGCCATTGCATGATCATGTAGTTGACATTGTATTTGTGGCAAAGCCACCATGCATTATTTTCCATACATGTCACTCTTTATTCATTGCACCATCCCGGTACACCGCCGGAGCCATTCATATAGAGTCATATTTTGTTCTAAGTTTCGAGTTGTAATTGTTGAGTTGTAAGAAAAATAAAAGTGTGATGATCATCATTATTGGAGCATTGTCCCATGTGAGGAAAGGATGATGGAGACTATGATTCCCCCATAAGTCGGATGAGACTTCGGACGAAAAAAAGAGAGAAAAAAAGCAAGGCCAAAAAAAAGAAAGAGAAAGGCCCAAAAAGAAAAAAATGAGGGAAAAAGAGAGAAGGGACAATGCTACTATCCTTTTACCACACTTGTGCTTCAAAGTAGCACCAAGATCTTCATGATAGAGAGTCTCTCATTTTGTCACTTTCATATACTAGTGGGAATTTTTCATTATAGAACTTGGCTTGTATATTCCAATGATGGGCTTCCTCAAAATGCCCTAGGTCTTCATGAGCAAGCAAGTTGGATGCACACCCACTTAGTTTCTTTTGTAGAGCTTTCATATACTTATAGCTCTAGTGCATCCATTGCATGGCAATCCCTACTCCTCATGTTGACATCAATTGATGGGCATCTCCATAGCCCATTGATTAGCCTCGTCAATGTGAGACTTTCTCCTTTTTTGTCTTCTCCACACAATCCCCATCATCATATTCTATTCCACCCATAGTGCTATATCCATGGCTCGCGCTCATGTATTGCTTGAAGGTTGAAAAAGTTTGAGATTATTTGAGTAAGAAACAATTGCTTGGCTTGTCATCGGGGGTATAGAAGTTGGGAACATCTTTGTGTGACGAAAATGAAGCATAGCCTAACTATATGATTTTGTAGGGATGAACTTTCTTTTGCCATGTTATTTTGAGAAGACATGATTGCTTTGATTAGTATGCTTGAAGTATTATTATTTTTGTGTCAATATGAACTTTTGTCTTGAATCTTTCGGATCTGAATATTCATACACAAGTAAGAAGATTTATATTGAAATTATGCCAAAGTATCACTCCGCATCAAAAATTCTTTTTTATCATTTACCTACTCGAGGACGAGCAGGAATTAAGCTTGGGGATGCCTGATACGTCTCCAACGTATCTATAATTTTTTATTGCTCCATGCTACTTTATCTACCGTTTTGGACTATATTGGGCTTTATTTTCCACTTTTATATTACTTTTGGGACTAACCTATTAACCGGAGGCCCTGCCCAAAATTGCTGTCTTTTTTGCCTATTTCAGTGTTTCGAAGAAACGGAATATCAAACGGAGTCCAAACAGAATGAAACCTTCGGGAACCTGATTTTCCAACCGAACGTGATCCAGGAGACTTGGACCCTACTCCAAGCAGTGCCAGAGGAGGTCACGAGGGTGGAGGGCGCGCCCCTACCTCGTGGGCCCCCTGACGCTCCACCGACGTACTCCTTCCTCCTATATATACCTATGTTTCCCCAAACGATCAGAACAAGAGCCAAAAACCTAATTCCACCGCCGCAACCTTCTGTATCCATGAGATCCCATCTTAGGGCCTGTTCCGGAGCTCCGCCGGAGGGGGCATCCACCATGGAGGGCTTCTACATCATCACCATAGCCCCTCCAATGAAGTGCGAGTAGTTTACTTCAGACCTTCGGGTCCATAGCTAGTAGCTAGATGGCTTATTCTCTCTTTTTGGATCTCAATACAATGTTCTCCCCCTCTCTTGTGGAGATCTATTCGATGTAATCTTCTTTTTGCGGTGTGTTTGTTGAGACCGATGAATTGTGGGTTTATGATCCAGTATTATCTATGGAAAATATTTGATTCTTCTCTGAATTCTTAGATGTATGATTGAGTTATCTTTGCAAGTCTCTTCGAATTATCCTTTTTGGTTTGGCCAACTAGATTGGTAGTTCTTGCAATGGGAGAAGTGCTTAGCTTTGGGTTCAATCTTGCGGTGTCCTTACCCAGTGACAAAAAGGGTTGCAAGGCACGTATTGTATAGTTGCAATCGAGGATAACAAGATGGGGCTTTTTATAATATTACATGAATTTATCCCTCTACATCATGTCATCTTGCTTAAGGCGTTACTCTGTTTTTAACTTAGTACTCTAGATGCATGCTGGATAGCGGTCGATGAGTGGAGTAATAGTAGTAGATGCAGAATCGTTTTGATCTACTTGTTTTGGACATGATGCCTATATACATGATCATTGCCTATATATACTCATAAGTATGCTCAATTCTGTCAATTGCTCAACAGTAATTTGTTCACCCATCGTAGAATATCTATGCTCTTGAGAGAAGCCACTAGTGAAACCTATGGCCCCCGGGTCTATTCTCATCATATCAATCTCTATCACTTTATTTACTTGCTTTGTTTTTACTTTACCTTTTACTTTTACTTTGCATATATCTATCAAAAATACCAAAAATATGATTTATCATCTCTATCAGATCTCACTATCGTAAGTGACCGTGAAGGGATTGACAACCCCTAATCGCGTTGGTTGCGAGTTGCTATCGTTTTGTGTAGGTACGAGGGACTTGTGCGTGGTCTCCTACTGGATTGATACCTTGGTTCTCAAAAACTGAGGGAAATACTTACGCTACTTTGCTGCATCATCCTCTCCTCTTCGGGGAAAACCAACGCAGTGCTCAAGAGGTAGCATGGATCAATATGTTAGTCCCAAAAATAATATAAAAAGTTGCCAAAAGTATATGAAAGTTGTAGAATATTGGCATGGAACAATCAAAAATTATAGATACGACGGAGACGTATCAGCATCCCCAAGTTTAATTCCTGCTCGTCCTCGAGTAGGTAAATGATAAAAAAGATAATTTTTATGTGGAATGCTACCTAGCATAATCTTGATCATGTAATCTAATCATGGCATGAATATTAAGACATGAGTGATTCAAGGCAATAGTCTATCATTTGACATAAAAACAATAATACTTAGGGCATCCCAACAAACAATCATGTCTTTCAAAATATCAATGCTTCAGAATGTTATCCCTACAAAATCATAGTCTTGTATGCTCCCTTTTCTTAACACAAGGTACCCCTCATGCCTATCCCGGTGTCAGTCAAGCAATTGTTTCATACTTTAGTATTCTCAAACTTTTTCAACTCTCACGCAATACATGAGCATGAGCCATGGATATAGCACTATGGGTGGAATAGAATATGATGGTGGATGTTATGTGGAGAAGACAAAATGGGAGAAAGTCTCACATCGACACAGATAATCAACGGGCTATGGAGATGCCCATCAATTGATGTCAATGAGAGGAGTAGGGATTGCCATGCAACGGATGCACTAGAGCTATAAGTGTATGAAAGCTCAAACTGAAAACTAAGTGGGTGTGCATCCAACTTGCTTGCTCATGAAGACCTAGGGCATTTGAGGAAGCCCATCGTTGGAATATACAAGCCAAGTTCTATAATGAAAATTCCCACTAGTATATGAAAGTGATAACTCAAGAGACTCTCTATATGAAGAACATGGTGCTACTCTGAAGCACAAGTGTGGTAAATGGATAGTAACATTGCCCCTTTCTCTTTTTTTCTTTTTTCTTTTTTTGGAAGGCCTTCTTTGGCCCCCTTTTTTTATTTAGGCTTCTTTGGCCTCTTTTTTTATGGGGCAATGCTCTATAATGATGATCTTCACACTTTATTTACTTACAACTCAATATTACAACTCGATATCCAGAACAAAGATATGACTCTATATGAATGCTTCCGGCGGTGTACCGGGATGTGCAATGATCTAGCATAGCAATGCCATCAAAAAAAGTACAAGCCATGAAAACATCATGCTAGCTATCTTATGATCATGCAAAGCAATATGACAATGAATGCTCATGTCATGTATATGATGATGATGGAAGTTGCATGGCAATATATCTCGGAATGGCTATGGAAATGCCATAATAGGTAGCTAAGGTGGCTGTTTTGAGGAAGATATAAGGAGGCTTATGTGTGATAGAGCGTATCGTATCACGGGGTTTGGATGCACCGGCAAAGTTTGCAGCAACTCTGGAGGTGAGAAAGGGCAATGCACGGTACCGAAGAGGCTAGCAATGATGGAAGGGTGAGAGTGCGTATAATCCATGGACTCAACATTAGTCATAAAGAACTCACATACTTGTTGCAAGAATTTATAAGCCCTTGAAACAAAGTACTACACGCATACTCCTAGGGGGGAGGTTGGTAGGAGTTAACCATCACGCGCCCCCGACCTTCACACAAAGATAAACAATCAAAATACAATGCCCGCCAATTTGGTTACATAGTTAGTAGACCATAGTGCATGCTTCGGGAATCACAAACCTTAACACCAATATCATTACTAAACACAACCATCTACTAGTACCTCCCACATATTATCATCTCTATATCTAAAAACTATTGCAAGGAATCAAACATATCATATTCAGTGATCCACAAGTTTTATGTAGGATTTTATGACTAACCATGTGAATGACCAATTCCTATCATCTCTCTAAATTGATATAAGTGAAGCAAGAGAGTTTAATTCTTTTTACAAAAGATATGCCCATGCTCTAACAAATATAAGTGAAGCAAAAGAGCATTCTACAAATGGTGGTTTTCTATGTGAAGAGAAACATGCAATCCAAACTTCAAATGATATAAGTGAAGCACATGAAGCATTCTATAAAGCCATACTAAAAAAATTTAAGTGAAGTGCAATGAGCATTCTATAAATCAACCAAGAACTATCTCATACCATCATGGTGCATAAAAGAAAAATGAAAACTAAATGCAAAAGACGCTCCAAGACTTGCACATATCGCATTAACGAAACGAATCCAAAATCATACCGATACTTGTTGAAGAAAGAAGGGATGCCTTCCGGGGCATCCCCAAGCTTAGACGCTTGAGTCTCCTTGAATATTTAATTGGGGTGCCTTGGGCATCCCCAAGCTTGAGCTCTTGCCTCTCTTCCTTTTCCTCATATCGAGACCTCCTCGATCAAACACTTCATCCACACAAAGCTTCACCAGAAAACTCGGTAAGATCCGTTAGTATAATAAAGCAAATCACTACTCTAAGTATTATTGCAAACCAATTCAGATTTTTTTTTATGCATTGCTTCTAATGTAATATAGCTTTTCCATGCCTTAATCCACTGATATAAATTGATAGTTTCATCAAAACAAGCAAACTATGCATCAAAAACAGAATCTGTCAAAAACAGAACAGTCTGTAGAAATCTGAACATTCACCATAATTCTAATACTCCAAAAATTCTACTAAAATTAGGAAAAATAAAAAATTTGTACATCAAGACATTTCAAGAAGAATCAGAACCATTTGACGTCTCAATTAAAAATGTAAAATTGCGCACTACAGCCAAAGTTTCTGTCCTGCACCGTACAAACCAACAAGCATTGTAAACATCCTAAAGGAAAACCTTGGCACATTATTTTTATAATACAATGGAATTGTACAGGGGATAATTATTTTTGATGAAAAGTTTCTGTAATTAAGATTCACAAAGTTTCCGTGAGCATGAACAAAGTTCAAGGAGTTCTCCCACTTCAACAGTGCTTGTCTTTCTCACTTTCACTTTCCCTTTTTGGAAAGTTTTAGGTTCCCCTCTTTATTTTTCTGTTTTTAGACTATATGAAAGCACTCAACAAAAATAAATGACTCTCTAAAACTTCCGGTTGTCTCCCTAACAGCGCTTTCTTTAAATCCATTAAGCTAGGCATATAGTGCTCAAGTAATGGATCCACCCGGATCCCAAGGTATATCAAAGCCAATTTTAAATAACAATGATTTGTGATTTAGTAGCGAGCACAAAGTAACATATATCATGCAACAACAAAGTCTAACTCTCTTCCGATGCATCGGCATTTCATAAAAGAACAATTCATGCACACCAAGTAAAGGCCAATGCGTAGTATAAGCAGTTTCTTGCAATTTTATCATATTGGAAACATAGAGAGGTGGACATATAGTTCCTCTCTCATAATAATTGCAAGTAGGAGCAGCAAGCACATGCATATTATATCTATCAAAATTATCATGTGCAATGGTAAAAGGCAAACCATCAACATAATCCTTAATAAGCACAAACTTCTCCGATATATTGTAGTTGGGAGAATTCAAAAAGATAATATAACTATCATGCGTGGATGCAATAGCAACAATTTCATTTTTAACATAAGTAACTATAGCAATTTCATCTCCATAAGCATAATTCATATTGGCATCTTGGCCACAAGCATAGCAAGCATCATCAAAAAGAGATATTTCAAGAGAATCAATGGGATCATAACAATCATCATAGCAATCATCCTTCGGTAAGCACTAAGGGGAATTAAAAAATGTATGAGTTGAAGAGTTACTCCCAATAGAAGGCGGGCACGGGTAGCTAATCCGCTCTTCCTCCTTTTGTTCTTCGCTCTCCTCCTCATCTTTTTCATCCAATGAGCTCACAGTTTCATCAATTTCTTCTTCCGTAGACTCCTGCAAAATATTAGTCTCTTCTTGGACAGCAGAGACTTTCTTAATAAATGCATCAATTTTGGAATTGAATAATTCTCATAGCAATATTTAAGTATAGCAAAATTTTTGGGTCTATAAACTGATTCATCAAAATCTTCAAATGTTTTAAACATAGATTCAATCTCCTAAGCACCCATAAAAGCAACAAATTCTTCTATTTGTTCAACATCATAGTAATCATAGATACCATTAGCACAAGAAGCCAAGGTTTTATTATCATTGAATTTGCATGAAAAGGGAAGGTGTGGAGGCTTTATCCTAGAGCAACAAGTATAATCATGTCTCAAGCATAGATCCCGAGCATACCAATGCAACATACAAATTTGATCCCATAATAGTTTCCCTTTTTGTGTCAAGCAACAATCCCTAAAGTATTCACGTTGATCCAACGTGTCTCCCATAACATAATTGAATGGGGTTTTCTCAGGATTATCAAAGTAGTACATAATATCTTTCACATAATGAGCATTGAGGGTTTTAGGAGGTTCCCCATCTCCATGAGTAGCAAGTACACCTAATTTTTTTTGGTATTTCGTGTTCCATATACATAGCTAAAGATAGAGAACAACTAAGAACATCAAATAAAAATTACTTAGTCATAAAGCAAACAAGCACACACGAGAATATTCACCCCACGCTATGACTCCCTGGCAACGGTGCCAGAAAAAGGTCTTGATAACCCACAAGTGTAGGAGATAATTGATAGCCTCTTTCGATAAGTAAGAGTGTCAAACCCAACGAGGAGCTAAAGGTAGAACAAATACTCTCTCAAGTCCTATCTGCCACTGATACGACTCTACGCACGCTTAGTGTTCGCTTTACCTAGAACAAGTATGAAACTAGAAGTACTTTGTAGGAGTTGTTGGATAGGTTTACAAGATAATCATGAACACGTAAATAGGGCTGTTTAGATAAAGATGCAATAAAGTAAATATAGCGAGTGTGGAAAAGTGGTGGTAGGAGTTGTGAAATTGCCCCTAAGCAATTGACTATGTTACTAGACCGGTAATCACTATTCCAATTTTAGTTGAGGAAGAGGCATAAACTAACATACTTTCTCTTCTTCGATCATATGCACTTATGATTGCATCCGCAACTACTAAAGATCATTAAGGTAAAACCCAACCATAGCATTAAAGCATCAAGTCCCCTTAATCCCATACGCAAACAACCTACTATCTCGGGTATGTGCTTTTGTCACTCACGCCACCCACCATAAGCAAATCATGAACATATTGCAAACCCTATAGCGGGGATCCCTCACGCTTGCGCCACACGGAGAGCACCATAGGACAGCACCAATAATAAAACATGCAACTCAAACCAACCATAGTAATTCATCAATCACCGATAGGACAACGAAAATCTACTCAGACATCATAGGATGGCAACACATCATTGGATAATAATATGAAGCATAAAGCACCATGTTCAAGTAGAGGGTACAACGGGTTGCAGGAGAGTGGACCGTCGAATATAGAAGGGGGAAGGTGATGGAGATGTCGGTGAAGATGGAGGAGGTGTTGGTGAAGATCACGGTGATGATGATGGCCCCCGGCAGCGCTCCGGTGCCACCGGAAGCAAGGGGAGGGAGCCCCCCTTCTTCTTCTTCTTCCTTGACCTTCTCCCTAGATGGGAGAAGGGTTTCCCCTCTGGTCCTTGGCTCCCATGGCTTGGGAGGGGCGAGAGCCCCTCCGAGATTGGATCCATCTCTCTCTATTTCTGCGTTCTCAGATTCTGCCCTGGCACCGTTTCTTTTATATCCGGAGATCCGTAACTCCGATTGGATTGAAACCTTCGCTCAGATATTTTTCCAAACATTAGCTTTCTTGCGGCCAAGGTAGAGCATCAACCGCCTTACGAGCGGCCCACGAGGGTGGGGGCGCGCCCACCTGGAGTGGTGGCATGGGCCACCCTCGTGGCCACCTTGGGCAACGCCTCGCGTTGATTCTTTCTCCCAATAATCACAAATATTCCAAAATAATTCTCCGTTCGTTTTTATCCCGTTTGGACTCCATTTGATATGGGGTTTCTGCGAAACATAAAACATGCAACAAACAGGAACTAGCACTGGGCACTGGATCAATATGTTAGTCCAAAAATAATATCAAAAGTTGCCAAAAGTATTTGAAAGTTGTAGAATATTGGCATGGAACAATCAAAAATTATAGATACGATGGAGACGTATCAGGAGGAGGGAAGGAAGGGGGAGGCTGAATCCCTCCCCTTCCTTTCTCTCTTCCCCTCTTTCCTCCCCCTCCAGGTTCGGCCTGTATGGGGGGTGCAGCAGCCCATGTTGGCTGCTGCATTTCCCCTCTTGGCCCAATAGGCCCATATATATCTTTGCCAGGGGTGCCCGGAACCCTTTTCCGTGATCCGATACGTGCCTGGTACCCTGGAACACTTCCAGTGTCCGAATACTATCATCCTATATATCAATCTTTACCTCTTGACCATTTCAAGACTCCTCGTCATGTCTGTGATCTCATTCGGGACTCCGAACAACATTCGCTCACCAAATCACATAACTCATATAATACAATATCGTCATCGAACATTAAGCGTGCGGACCCTACGAGTTTGAGAACTATGTAGACATGACCGAGACACCTCTCCGGTCAATAACCAATAGCAGAACCTAGATGCTCATATTGGCTCCCACATATTCTACGAAGATCTTTATCAGTCGAACCATTATGACAACATACGTTATTCCCATTGTCATCGGTATGTTACTTGCCCGAGATTTGATCATCGGTATCTTCATACCTAGTTCAATCTCGCTACCGGAAAGTCTCTTTACTCATTCTGTAATACATCATCTTGCAACTAACTCATTAGTCACTTTGCTTGCAAGGCTTCTTATGATGTGTATTGATGACCCACAAGTGTAGCGGATCTATCGTAGTCCTTTCAATAAGTAAGAGTGTCGAACCCAACGAGGAGCAAAAGGAAATGATAAGCGGTTTTCAGTAAGGTTTTCTCTGCAAGCACTGAAATTGTAGGTAATAGATAGTTTTGTGATAAGATAAATAGTACCAAACAATAAGTAAATAAAGTAAATAAAGTGCAGCAAGGTGGCCCAGTCCTTTATGTAGCAAAGGATAAGCCTGTACAATTTCTAATAATGATAAAGGAGCTCCCGAGGACACATTGGGAATTATCGTCAAGCTAGTTTTCATCACGTTCATATGATTCACGGTCGGTACTTTGATAATTTGATATGTGGGTGGACCGTTACTTGGGTACTGCCCTAACTTGGACAAGCATCCCACTTATGATTAACCCCTATTGCAAGCATCCGAAAGTACAAAAGAAGTATTAAGGTAAACCTAACCACACCATTAAACATATTGATCCATATCAGCCCCTAACGAAGCAACGCATAAACTAGGGTTTAAGCTTCTGTCATTCTAGCAACCCATCATCTACTTATTACTTCCCCATGCCTTCCTCTAGGCCCAAATAATGGTGAAGTGTCATGTAGTCGACGTTCACATAACACCACTAGAGGAAAAGACAACATACATCTCATCAAAATATCGAACGAATACCAAATTCACATGACTACTAATAGCAAGACTTCACCCATGTCCTCAGGAACAAACGTAACTACTCACAAAGCATATTCATGTTCATAATCAGAGGAGTATAATATGCATAAAGGATCTGAAAATATGATCTTCCACCAAGTAAACCAATTAGCATCAACTACAAGGAGTAATCAACACTACTAGCAACCCACAGGTACCAATTTGTGGTTTTAATACAAGATTGGATACAAGAGATGAACCAGGGTTTTGAGAGGAGATGGTGCTGGTGAAGATGTTGATCGAGATTGACCCCCTCCTAATGAGAGGATCGTTGGTGATGATGTTGGTGATGATTTCCCCCTCCCGGAGGGAAGTGTCCCTGTCGGTGTCAAAACCGGCGGATCTCGGGTAGGGGGTCCCGAACTGTGCGTCTAGGCGGATGGTAACAGGAGACGAGGGACACAATGTTTTTACCTGTGTTCAGCCCTCTCGATGGAGGTAATACCCACGCCTTGCTTGATTAATATTGATGATATGGGTAGTACAAGAGTAGATCTACCACGAGATCAATGAGGCTAAACCCTAGAAGCTAGCCTATGGTATGATTGTTGAGATGTAATGTTGTGTCCCACGGACTACAGCCCTCCCGCTTATATAGACACCGGAGGGGCTAGGGTTACACAGAGTCGGTTACAATGGTAGGAGATCTACATATCCAGATTGCCAAGCTTGCCTTCCACGCCAAGTAAAGTACCTTCCGGACACGAGCCGAGTCTTCAATCTTCTATCTTCGTAGTCCGGGAGTCCGGCGGATATTGACAATCCGGCTGTCCGGACACCCCTAGTCCAGACTCCTCAAGAGCTCTCGAACCAGTCTTCAATGACGATAAGTCCGGCGTGCATAATGTTCGGCATTGCAAGGCGGGTTCCTCCCTTGAATAATCCAGAGAAGATAATGAACACCGTGATAGTGTCCGGCTCTACAAAATAATTTCCACATTCCAACGAGAGAGAATAAAACATATACACCGATCCAATCACGACGATTATGCGGCATGACATCACACCGCACCAAGCCCTTGTTTGAATTACTATACCACTTCGCACGCTCAGCGAAGCGGTTTCTTGGCACGCCCCTGTCAAAGCGAGATCGTGTTCCCCTCTTTCCGGATTCTCATCAATATGTGCGTGGGTAACCCAACGCGCCATTGATGGTGGCGCTTGGGGATAAGCGAGTTTTACCAGGCGGTGAGGGACGATAGTTTTGTCCGCCTATATATAAGGGATAAGGATTTACCTTCTCACCCACGCCTTCTTCCTCCTTTGCTCATCCGTCCCGCGAACCCAAGCTCCAACGCTCAAGCTCGCAAGATTCCGCCGACCCTTCTCCGAACATGTCCGGAGGGGAGGCAAGTGGATGACCTCCACCGCCAAGGAGGAGGACATCACCAAGTTGCGCGACGCCGGATACCTTTCCGGAAACATTGCGCATCGGCTGCCCGACGCGGGGCAGCTCGTTCCTACCCTAGGACCTCACGAGAGGGTCGTTTTCCTTCCCCACTTCCTCCGCGGACTGGGCTTTCCGCCCATCCATTCGTCCGGGGCTCATGTTTTACTATGGCCCGATTTCCACGATCTGGCGCCAACTTCGCCCTCAACATCTCGGCGTTTATCGTGCGTGTGCGAGGCCTTTCTCGCATCCGCCCCACTTCGCCTGTGGCTCAAGACCTTTCAACGTCAAGTCAAGATCGTGAAGGGGCGCAAGCGAATGCGGAGGCGCTATGTTGGGCAGCCGCCCAACGTCCCTTGGCTAGAAGGGACCTTCGTGGACTCCGTCAAGGGGTGGCAATCGGGTGGTTCTATATCACCGAGCCGCGCGAGCCTTCATGGGCGGCGACCCCAAATTTAGATCTCGAATCCCCACGCAGCTCACCTCCGGAAAGAGAAGGGCTTGCGGTGGGGTAATCCGTGGAGGTGACGGACTTGAACCTGCATCAAAAGCTGGTGAGCAATGGGCTCCGGCTCGTCGACGTAGTCCAGGTCATGCTCCTCCGGCGGATTCTCCCATGCCAAGAAAGGGCATTTACTCTGTGGGAGTTTAATCCGGAACAGCACCAGACGCTGAGAGGGCTCTTCGATACAACATACGAAGGTGCCTGGAGGGTGCTGTTCAAGAGCGCTGATGCACCCGCATCCGCGACCGAAGACCGCAGATTCAGCTTGCGGTCTCCGACTGACGGGGTAAGTGATTTGACCCCATTACGGGACACTTGTAGTAATTTAGATTGACTCTAGCGAGGTTTTTAATCTGCCTCTTTCCTTTGACAGGAATGGATGGAGAAGGCCGAGCTGATTATCATCCGGCTCCCATGCCGAAGAACCACGATGAACGCCCAATTAGCAAGGTTGCTGGTTCCGCACCGTACGTGGTGCCGGAGAAGAAGGCCAAGAAGGTGGCCGCGGGGACTCGAAAGAGTTCCTGCAATCAAGCGTCTGACGACGACGAGGATTCCTCCCCCGAAGACGAGGAGGAGGAGGAGTACTCTCTCCCAGAGGAGGGGGAGAAGAAGAGGAGGGCCTCCCCAATCGGGGCGGCCGAAGGGTCCAAGAGGGGGAGAACCATCCCCCCGGACAGTTTTGCCAACATCAGCGTTGGCGAGGAGGAGTGGCCTCCAAGGGCCCGGCGTCCGGCAAAATCGTAAGTTTCTGGATCATTCATATGCCGCATTATAGTATGTCACACAGTGTCCTTCTAATGCCGCACTGTTTCTTTAGTCCGGCCGGTGACGACTTTCCCAACTCGATGAGCGGGTCGTTGGCGCCGTCGGATGTAAATTCCATCCCGACTGCCTCTACCCCACGCGCCGAAGACGACGAGGCGGAATCCCATAGGGGGACGCGCCAGGAGGAGGCTCGAGGCGCCGTCCAGCAGCCTGCGGACTTTGTGCGGACTCGACTCCGAACCCATAACGGTTCAGAGTCCGCAAGCAGCCCCTCAAGGAGGGGCAGGATCGTGGACGCCGGCGGCCTCCGCCCAACCGGAGGCACCGGACAACCTCTTTGGAGGCGCCAAAGGCGCCCATTGAGGAAGAACACTGCACTCTTATGAGTGCGGTGATTGAGAAGGTCCAGCTCGCTAAGGGCGGGCTGACCAAGCTCGCAACAGCCTTCTAACAGGCTTTGAGGTAAGAAGTTTAAAATTAAGTGATATAATACCGATAGACAAGAGTCTCGATGCTTAGTCCGTGTTCGGAAAGAAAAGCGGACCGAGGATCTTTAACAAGATATACAGTGGTTTCTAAAATATGTCAATATGGGTTTGCAGTTGCATTGTTGACCTCTGCCGCATTGACAATGGAGGTCGAGGCGCTGAAGAAGGACCTTGAGCGGTCGGAGCAAGAGCTCGCCATGCCAAGAGGCAGCTCAAGGAGAAAGAAGGTGAATAACACCACTTTAAATATGTACCTTCTGTAAAAGGGTTTTGGTTGCAAACAAGATTAACAAGGATAAAATGTGCAATGCAGGGGCCACGAACGAGGTGGCAGCCACGAAGATGCCGTGTCCGTGGCGAACATAATGCGCCACGGAATGATCGAGCGAGAAAAGCAAGCGGCGCTGGTGGCGGAAGTTCGCAAGAGCTCCGTGCTCTCATGAAAAAGCATGAGAGTTTGGAGCGTGACTCAAGACTCGAGAGTCCGAGCTTGCCTCGCTCTCGAAAGTGCCAACCGCCAAGGCCGAGGCCCGGAGGGCCCGTGAGGAGGTAGAGGACATGAAGAAGATAGCAGCGGTAAGGCGTTTTCATGCGAGCAAGCATGTTAATGTAAATTACGGATACTTACCCGAATTCGGAGCTCTCGGGGGCATTTGCAGATCTGCGCGTAGTGCGCCCGATGCCGCTGCGTTCTATCGTGGCGAGGAGGGAGCTCAACAGAGAAGGTCTTCGGTCTCAAGACGCCGAGGCCGCCATCCGTGCCCCAAGCGACCCAGTGAAGCAGCTGGTCGAACTCGACAAGGTAGTCAAGAGGCCATGAAGGGCCTCATAGTCCGGTGTGGCTCGGGCAGGCCATGCCTGGCAGCTACTTTGGCCTAGTGCGGCGGCTAGTGGATGCATGCCCTAGGCTGGATGTGATCAAACGCTCCGCCTGCATTGAAGGCGCTCGTCGAGCCCTCGCCCGCATAAAGGTGCAATGGGGCAAGCTGGATGCGGAGAAGCTTCTCACGGATCCGCCGCCGCCGGGCAAGGAGCACCGTACGCCAGAGCGATATTATAAAGTAGTCCTAAAGGGAGCCCGCGATATCGCGGATGAGTGTCCCCTTAATGTAATCCTTGAGTGAACTCGATGTATGTTTATCCTGTGCACCGAAAACTAAGTTTATATGCGCTATGGGCAACGCTTTGTTTAATTTAAAATATTACCTTCTGTGCGGCCGTTTGTTAAATCTGAGAGATGGCAAGTCGTTGGCTTCAGCCCTCGAGCCACGAGTCTTTGGGGTGTTCGGTGATAAACTTGAGCACTCTTGTTCCCATCTTTGGGTCCATCTAGGAGGCGCCAACACGATTTAACCAGCGACGGACTTATAATGCTTGAACACTCTCACTTGGCCATAGAATTCTATAATTTTGAATTTCGTGAAGCCCGGTATTCGAAGACCGAATCCGGGCGCTATCCACGCCTTCGTCGGACATCATCCGAACTTCGCTCAAGCGGCATGAGTCTTTAGGGACCCAAAAGACCTCTCGAACAGCGACCATCTCTCGCCTTATCATGCCGCCGCTTTTAGCTTTCTCCATCGAGGCGTTAACCCGCCAAACCGGGCGCAATCGCAGTGGTTCTCCTAGTGCTACCTTAGCCGACGGAACGGAACGTAAGGCACCAAAAGATAGGAGCCGCAAACCCAACTATTGACCCAAGACATGATTCGAGCTGATTCATATAATGCTATAAGTTCGGGTGCCGACTTGTGAAAGTGTTCGGACTTAATCACACCGTAATATGGGGAACGAAGCCCTCAGGTATTCGACCGCACTAAAGTGTACGGGTGCAATATGTCATATAGTGAACATTTGTAAAGGATAACGCGATTGCCGTGAAAAGGTAATAAACTTGCAAAAGGTAAGTGCTGCGTTATTTATGATGTAAGTTACGCTAATAAAGCGGACTGATACAAATAGTGCGGTAAGCAAGGGATTCGGACTAAATTAACGTGTCCCCCTTCAAGGATAAGCTGCAGACTTGGTGTATGTAATTGAATTTAATGCTCGTAATGGAGACCAGCTGAGTGTTCGTCGCAGCCTTCTTTAATCCCTGACTGTTGTATCGTGAGTTCGGCAAGTTCGCCGACTGGCAGGGCTTTTATTTGGTAGAGTCCTGCATATATAAAAAGAAAAGATAAAAAATAACACCAAGGGGGGCGCTAGCATGAGCCCCTGGTGCGGTCGAGCCGCACTCTTCCATCCTTGAGGTTAAGCCCCTCCCCTACGCCCATGGTATCTCCAAAGCGTAATGATGTACGCGGAGTGTTATTCTTGTGGTCATACGCGGGCGAGGGTGGGGCCGATTACTACGCGATGCTCCAATCGCTACCGGTGGTCTTGGTTAGTGTTGCTCGGCGGCGCTTTAATGTGTCCGGCTTTTTAGTTGCGGACTAGAGAATTGCCGAGAAGGCTGCTCAGATTTCGCGCGAGCAGCCAGATGTTCCTCCGCACGGAGGAGCGCCCGTATTCCCATTGACCGTAATGACTCCACGAGGGCCCGACATTTTGAGCTTTAGGTATGCATAATGCGGCACGCGCTGAATTTTGCAACGCTGTACATCCGAGCAGGGCATGATAGCCGCCACTGAACGGGACTATATCAAGATTAACTCTTCGCTCGAAATTATCCGGGATCCAAGACCACTTCCAATGTGTGAGCACTGCATAGTTGGCTTCCACTCCTGGGATGACACCTTTAAAGGTTGTCTTAGTAGGTTTGATCCTTGATGGGTCTATGCCCATTTTGCGCACTGTGTCCTGATAAAGCAGGTTCAGGCTGTTGCCGCCGTCCATCAGGACTCTTGTGAGGTGAAATCCATCGATGATTGGGTCTAAGACCAATGCGGCGAATCCGCCATGGCGTATGCTAGTCGGGTGGTCTCGTCGATCGAAAGTGATCGGACAGGAGGACCATGGATTGAACTTGGGCGATCGCTCCATTGCATAGACGTCCGTAGTCGCGCTTCCTCTCCCTCTTGGGTATATGGGTCGCGAGATCATATTCACCGTTCGCACTTGCGGGGGGAAACCCTTCTGTCCTCTGTTGTTCGACGGCCGGGTCTCTTCCTCGTCGTCGCTATTTTAGCCCCTTGTCATTGTGTTCGGCAATTAGCTTGCCGGCCTGCCTAAACACCCAACAATCTCTATTGGTGTGATTAGCTGGCTTTTCGGGGGTGTCATGTATCTGGCATGAGCGGTCGAGTATTCTATCCAGATTGGACGGGCCCGGGGTTGTTCTTTAAATGGCTTCTTCCGTTGACCGGGTTTGAGCCTCGGAATCCGCATTGACCGTCAGATCCTCTTTGTCGCCGCCGTTAGTACGGAGCTTGTTTTGATTCGACGTGACCGCCGTGATTGTCCTTGGAGTCCGGACTGCCGAATTTTTGCGGAGATTATTGCTGCGGGCTAGCCAGCTATCCTCTCCCGCAAAAGCGGTCATTAATGATGTGAGGGCTGCCATGGATTTCGGCTTCTCCTGCCCCAGGTGCCGGGCTAGCCATTCGTCCCGGATGTTGTGTTTGAAGGCTGCAAGGGCCTCCGCATCCGGACAGTCGACGATTTGATTTTTCTTCGTCAAGAACCGCGTCCAGAACTGTCTGGCCGATTCGTCTGGCTGCTGAATAATGTGGCTTAGGTCGTCGGCGTCTGGGGGTCGCACGTATGTACCTTGGAAGTTATCGAGGAACGCGGCCTCCAGGTCTTCCCAACACCCAATCGACTCTGCGGGCAGGCTGTTAAGCCAATGCCGAGCTGGTCCTTTAAGCTTGAGTGGGAGATATTTGATGGCGTGTAGATCGTCGCCGCGGGCCATATGGATGTGGAGAAGATAATCTTCGATCCACACCGCGGGGTCTGTTGTACCATCGTAAGATTCGATGTTCACGGGTTTGAACCCTTCGGGGATTTGGTGATCCATTACTTCATCGGTGAAGCATAACGGGTGTCTGGCGCCTCAGATTAAGTAATATCGCGACGCAGCTCGAGGGAGCGCTGTCTGCTGTGTTCGGCTCGGCCGGCGTTATGTCCGGCGCGACGGTATTCGTCGTGGATCGTAGGGCGCCCACGTGATCCATAGATGGATCTGGATTGCCTTGCTTTGTCCTCCAAGATGTCTCGCAAGTCCGCGCGTTCCTTTTGGCTTCAGACTCTGATCGATGTCGGGTACGGTCTTGGCTGGGGCCTTGAATGCTTTCTCGTCGCGACCACGGGTGGTCGGTCAGCCATGTCGTCGGCGCTGGTGATAAAGGTACGATGCTTCCTCCTCTAATCGGGGAGCAGCTTGCGCCTTGGGTAACTTTTGGAGGAGTTCGAGTTTATACTCTTCGACGCGAGGACCTCGGTCCATCGATCGGCTAGCAGATCTTGATCAGCTTGAAGCTGTTGCTGCTTTTTCTTTAAGCTATTTGTTGTGGCTCTACGAGCGCATCAAGCGCTCTTGTTCGACGGGATCCTCGGGTATGACGAATTCGTCATCGCTGAGGCTCGCCGCCTTCGGAGGAGGCATATAGTTGTCGTCCTCAACCCCTTCGTCTGCCGCCCTATGGTGAGGGCTTGCTTCTGCGTCCTCCTGCGCTAAGTCTTGCAGGAGGAGGTCGTCTTCGGCACTCTCCGGAGTATTATTGTCTCCCGTGCCGGATTCTCCATTCTTGTTGTGGCGTGATTTAGAGCGGCGCCGCTGACGCCGGCGTTTAGGCTGCTTCTTCAAAGAATCTTCCTCCGCTGCTTTTTCGCCATCCCCTTCTTTCGGGGTGTCCACCATGTAGACGTCGTATGACGAGGTGGCCTTCCAGTGTCCCGTGGGCGCTGGGTCCTGATCGTCTCCGGCATCATCGTCCATAGCGTCGATGTCATCGGAGTCGTAGTCTAGCATGTCGGTTAGATCCTCGACAGTGGCAACAAAGTGGGTGGTGGGTGGTCTCCGAATTTCTTCGTCATCCGAACTCCAACCGTCCTGGCCATAGTCCGGCTGGGATTCTCCTGATAGCGAGAGATGCTTCAGAGAATTCAAGATATCGCCAAAAGGCGAGTGTTGAAAGATGTCCGCGGGCGGTGAATTCCATAACCGCGCCTATCTGGTTTAATTGGCGGGCGCGGAGGCTTGGAGTCCGGTGCCTCGGGTCACGAAGTTTCATGGGGACAAGATTGGTATTCGCCCATCGCCAGATGTTGAAGCCCCGGGTGGCGTCTATCCACCGACCCTCGTCATGGGCGATCGGCTCGGACAAGTAGCCGGGCGGATTCAAGTCGACCACCGAAGCACCAGGCGGCGGCAGAGCTAGATCATGCCCATAAATCACAGGCGGCGCGCTTGGTCGGGCTCGAGTCCGTCAAGATCAAGTCTCCGCGGTCGTCGGCCGTGAAGTTTAGGCTTCCAAATCGACTCGATGGCAGGGCGTAGCTTCGATCCGCTCGGATGGCCAAGAGAGTTGGCCCGCAGTGCAAAGCCGCCGAATATGAAGATCTCTCCGGGGAGGAAAGTCTCGCCCTGGACAGCGTCAAAGGTTGAAGATGCCATCGAGCCTATTGGTGACGACACAGAGGAACTCTCAACGAGAGCACCAATGTCGGTGTCAAAACCGGCGGATCTTGGGTAGGGGGTCCCGAACTGTGCGTCTAGGCGGATGGTAACAGGAGACGAGGGACACAATGTTTTTACCTGTGTCGAGCCCTCTCGATGGAGATAATACCCACGCCCCGCTTGATTAATATTGATGATATGGGTAGTACAAGAGTAGATCTACCACGAGATCAATGAGGCTAAACCCTAGAAGCTAGCCTATGGTATGATTGTTGAGATGTAATGTTGTGTCTCACGGACTACAGCCCTCCGGTTTATATAGACACCGGAGGGGCTAGGGTTTACAGAGTCGGTTACAATGGTAGGAGATCTACATATCCAGATTGCCAAGCTTGCCTTCCACGCCAAGTAAAGTACCTTGGGACACGAGCCGAGTCTTCAATCTTCTATCTTCGTAGTCTGGGAGTCCGGCGGATATTGACAGTCCGGCTGTCCGGACACCCCCTAGTACAGGACTCCCTCAGTCCCCGACAGAACAGCTCCGCCAGAGCCCTAGATTGATTCTGCCAAGGTTCCGCCTCGTGGCGGCGGAGTTTCGTCCCGTAAGCTTGCCCACGATTTTTTCCAGGGTAAAAGTGATGATATAGAAGAAGATGGAAGCCGAAGGCCCACCAGGGGGCCCGGGAGATAGGGGCGCGCCCTATTGGGGGGCGTCACCTGTCTCTTGGATAGGGTGTGGGCCCCCTGGCCTATTTCTTTCGCTTAAAAATTCTTATTAAATCCAAAAGGTTGTTTCGTGGAGTTTCAGGAGTTTTGGAGCTGTGCAGAATAGGTTTCCAATGTTTGCTCCTTTTCAAATTGAATTCCATTGCCAAGCATTCCCCCTCTTCATGGTAAACCTTGTAAAATAAGAGAGAATAGCCATAAGTATTGAGATATAATGTGTAATAACAGCCCATAATGCAATAAATATTGATATAAAAGCATGATGCAAAATGGACGTATCAACTCACATGAGGGCATCATGATCATTCTAATAACAACAACATATATAGATTTTGTCATATGATTTCCTATGCTCAAGTAACAAGCAATTCACAATGTCAAGTATGGTTCAAAAACTTCATTGGGAAGTAAAAAACTATAATATCAGTCATTGAAGCAATTGCAATTTATCGTAACATCAGAAAGAGTCAATAATAGAGCTTTTCAGCAAGCTCACATACTCAACTATCTCATAGTCTCCTATAATTGCTAACACTCACGCAGTACTTGTGGTTATAGAGTTTCAGCTGGACACTGAGAAAGATAGGGGCTTATTGTGTTGCCTCCCAATGTATTCACCATTAGGTGATGTCAACAATAATAGCCTATGCCAACTTACATCCAATTGGATATATATATAACCACACAGACGGTCTATTCTGCTAATATTAGCAGAATAACTATTCTGCACACCACTTCCGCACTGCACGCTCAATAGAAGCGCACTGCATCATTTTGACGACGAGCACTGCAATAGAGACTAGTGAACTTCTCATCGTAAAAAATTGCACGCGTTATTTTTTCGGTACTGTTTTCGTTATAATTTTATAACCGTTTATCGGAATGAGGCGTGTAATATACTGTTGAAAAGCTATGGATTAGGCGCAACTTCGACATGTTGAACACTTTTCGAGATTCCACACGGTTTAAGAGCAGTTTTGAAAATGGTGCGGCGGATGACGAGTGGCAGCAAGCGTTTTTTTTCCTTTTTTTTTCTAAACCGCTTGTCGGAATGAAGCAAATGATACGTCGTTGGATAGATATCATCGAGGCGCATCTTTTACATATATAGATCTTTCTCTAATTCGTTACGGTTTAAGAGCAGTTTCAAATTTACTAAATCGCGGAACTCTGTTTTTCAAGTTTTTTAAAATTTTCGATATTGTTTTCGCTCTAGTTTTCTAACCATTTGTCGAAATGAGACGTATGATACGCTGTTGGAAAGCTACGGACAAGGCGCAACTTTCATATGTTGAATGGTTTTAAGATTCCTTACGATTTTTAGTTAATTTCGAAAATCGTGCGGCGGACGACAAGTGGCAGCGGCCGCCGCCGCGATTTTTTTTCAAACCGCTGGTAGGAATGGTTCAAACGATACGCCATTGGAAAAATATCGACGAGACGCAACTCTTTCATGTAGAACACCCTTTCTAATTCTTTACGGTTTAAGAGGAATTTCAAATTTACCGAAATGCGGACACTCTGTTTTTCGCGACACCCAAATCGATATGGGTACTTCATCCGACTGAAAACCGCACTGCATTGGACGAAAAACCGCACTGCATCAGACGGGTAAGAGAGCTGCATGATTTCTTTTTTGTGGAACGTAAATTTTTGAAGACGAGGAAGAAAACCACACTGCTTTTAGACTGAAAACCGCACTGCATCAGACGGGCTAGCGAACTGCATGATTTCTTTTTTGTGGGACGCAAATTTTTGAAGACAGGAAGAAAACCGCACTGCTTTTAGACTGAAAACTCGCACTTCATCGGACAGACAAGTGCACTACATGATTTCTTTTTTGTGGGACGTAAATTTTCCCAAACGAGATGGAGTGTACTTCATGTCAAGCGTTGCTGAACCGCAATAGTATGAAAAGTGAACCTCAAGACTATCATAAACAGGGTGCGACACTATCGAAAATGAATCACTTGAGTTTAATATTTTCTATGAGCGTAGACCGAACAAGTGGACCGTATGGATTGAGCGAATGAACCGCACTGCATCAAGAAATGAACCACATTAATTTTTCGGCCCTTCACACTGGGAGACGATGGAACAAAAAGTTTCAGGACTTGCACCCATTTTTTGTACCTCACACACGCACTGCACTGCAAATCTGAACACGCAAAGAAGAATCTGAACCTTGGTGGTCTCCGGCCCGTACTGCTTTTGTCATGTTTTTTTAATAGGCGCTGCTCCCACCGGACGTCTCCCACGGTGCCACCAACAGGCGCGGCTCCCTCTCGCCTCACTCTACCAATTCTCCCTTTCCACTCCAGTCTCCACCTGCAAAACCATGCATGTTGTGTGCTACTCCTCTACCAGCCCGTAACATCCACAACAAATCATGCGCACTACCGCTACGTATCTTCCAGTGGTGTACAAACAAGAGTTGGCTCCAGATTGCAATTCGTGAGATAAAAATACCATAATTTGTCCATCATCTCCTCCTAGAATAGAAAAGACACTACTCTGATAATTCCGCAAACAAAATTTATATTACTGTATTACAATAGCACTACGTTTTCCCCATAGCTGCTGACATCAGAACAGAGATGGTGTGTTTATTTGACACAAGATTAAGCCTTCAGATTCATAATGCAAACTGCATGCAGATGTTGGGCAAACTGGGGCCGGTTGAGACAACTGCTTCATTCTTTCAGTGATGATGGTTGTCCAGAAGAAAGCCTATCCGACCTCGCCTTTGTTAGCTCGCTCCACGTAGTCTTGATGAGAGTCATGCTTTGCCCCTGCAATTGATGAGATATATTGCAATCAAGTAAGCTCTCCAGTGCCAAAAGGAGTAAATGAAAAAATGTATTAGCTTCCTGGTTGGTTTATATATCTACAACAAATGCTTTGAAGAAGGCAGAATTGATTCAATGGCCAAGGCACCATTGGATGATCAAGTTGGACTGTAACTCGTACTCCTACAGACGACCAAGACGACCTGCGTTAGGGAGCAACTTGCACTGCGTGAAGAACAACATAGAGAGGAGCAGTGAACAACTTGCACTCACTCCCAAGCCTCCTGCAGCTGATGCTGGCGACGTGGTCGATGGCCTCCAGTCACGACCACAATAGCTAGGAGACGGGATCCCCATTTGACGTTCACCGGTTGGACCTTGCACGCACGCGTCCGAGTGGAGCAACTCTGCCTCTGGCTCAGGTGACACCCCATGCAGTTCAGCGACCATAGACGTGCAACTTGGAGGCATGCTAGAAGCGGTCCAGTGGCAGCTGAACTTCATTGGGGCATCAACAGAGCTGCACTGTGGCGGCACCATCGTGGGGCGAGGCCATGGCCGTCGAGGCCGGCAATCACGGGGGCAGCCCGACTGGATCCGGATGCACTGGTGCCGGTGCGGATTCGGCGCCCGACGGATCGGGCCGAGGCGATGCGATGGATGGGTGGGGAGCATGGTGGGGTAGTGGCCATGGCTGGAGCGGGGCGGGGCCGGGGCCGTCGCTGGGCGGCGTTGCAGGTCGAGGCGCTGGGAGATGCTTGCGACGCGGACGGGAGGAGTAGAAGGCGGGCGGCTCGACGGGAGGAGGATTTAGGCGGGCGGCGGCGCAGGCGGGGAGGAGTAGGAGGCGAGGCGGCTCTGGACGGGAGGAGGAGGAGGCGGGGAGACGCCGGGCGGGAGGAGGAGGATGCGGGGCGGCGCCGGACGGGAGGTGTAGGAGGCGAGGCAGCTTCGGATGGGAGGATGAGGAGGCGGGGAGACGCCGGACGGGAGGAGGAGGAGGCGGGGCGGGCCCTGGCGGGAGGAGGAGAAGGCGGGGCGGCACCGGCCAGGGGTAGGAGGATGCGGGATGGGAGGTGGAGGTTGTGCGGCGGCGGGGTGGGAGGTGGTGGTCGTGGGGAGTGGAGGGGCACGGGGAGGGAGGGGAGTTGGTGCTCGAACAGGATAAGGTGAGTCGTTTTTTTTGGCAGACGCAGTTCGGTGGTTAGTTTGTAGATACAGCTGTACGTGGGGTGTTAGCAGAATAAGGTTCGGATGTGCAGAATAAGGTCTTAAGGGGTGTTATCATAATAGACCCACCCTATATATATATATATATATATATATATCATGATCTTTCAAACACGAGGGGCTTGCCAAAGGATAATATAGAAAGGGAAAGGTGAGGATCACCTTGACTCAAGCAAAAAGTAAAAACATAAAGTAAAAGATAGGCCCTTCGCAGAGGGAAGCAGAGGTTGTCATGCGCGTTTAGGGTTGATGCACGAAATCTTAATGCAAAAGAACGTCACTTTATATTGCCCCTTGTATGTGGACCGTTATTATGCAGTCCGTCGATTTTATTACTTCCACAACAAGTTCGTACAAAGCATATTTTCTCCGCACTAATAAGTCATACATATTTAGAGAGCAATTTTTATTGCTTGCACCGATGACAACTTACTTGAAGGATCTTACTCAATCCATAGGTAGGTATGGTGGACTCTCATGGCGAAACTAGGTTTAAGGATAATTGGAAGCACAAGTAGTATCTCTACTTGGTGCAAGGAATTTGGCTAGCATGAGGGGAAAAGGCAGGCTCAACATGTTTGGAAGGTCAATGACAATATACTTTAACTGAGATGTCGGAAAGCATAAACCATTACGTTGTCTTCCTTGTCCAACATCAACTCTTTTAGCATGTCATACTTAATGAGTGCTTCACAATCATAAAAGATGTCCAAGATAATATATTTATATGTGAACCCCTCTTTCCTTATCACTTCCTATTAATTGCAACGATGACCAAGGCTACGTTCATCAACTCTCAACAATTTTTAGGCCTCATACTTTCTATGTGTGAAGTTATCACTATCCATAAGATGAATATGAACTCTTTTATTCTTTCTACTTTCTCAAGATCATAGCAACATAGCAAAGCCCTTAACTCAACACTAATCTTTATTATAGATAGCACACGGACACGATTACATAAAGAGATCACAATGCAAAACTCAAAACTACTTGATATCAATACATCAAACTACTAGATCAAGACACTACTAAAAGGATCGAACTAAATAAAGCGGTAAAGATAGGAGTGTGATGGTGATACGATACCGGGGCACCTCCTCCAAGCTTGGCAGTTGCCAAGGGGAGTGCCCATACCCATGTGATTATTTCCTCGGAGGTGGTGAAGTAGGAGTTGTTGATGATGTAGGCTTGTCGTTCGTCTTCCAAGGCATAGGCTCTCCATCATAAAAGGATGATCGAGTCTCCGGGATCCTTAAATCTGCAGCCAAACTCATTCGCTTGAATCTATATTCATACTCACAGTTCTGGTTTTGCAAGTCATAGATCTGTGCTTGGAGGTGCTCGATTTTCTCTTGAAGCTTGAAGATGGTCTCCCCAATGACTTTAGCATCTAGCTTGTGGTTGTTGGTGAACTCCGTGATCATCATCTGGTTAGCGTTGAGTCCACGCTCCACCATCCCTTGACACTTGAAAACTTCCTGTTCCATGGCTTCGAGCTTTGTCTCCACACTCCCGGTACGCCTTGGTCCCTCCACATCGCGGATGTGCGGCACCCCCTCACGCATCTCAATGGTTTGAGCGTGTTGCAGCACCTCCGCGAGATAGGGGTTGATAACCCTCTCGAAAAACTTGTCCTTGGGAGCGCTTGGAGACGCCATGATGCTCTAGATCTGAAACAGAAACAGCTCGAAACGAAAACAGAGGATATTTGCGTGATACGGTGGTCAAAACCTTCGGGAGTATATATAATGAATTTTTTGCGACCAAAATACGTAACGTGCAAGAAAACGGAGTCCGGTTGGCACACGAGGTGCCCACGAGACAGGGGGCGCGCCCTAAAGGGGGGGGGCACCCTGCTCTCTCATGGGAGCCTCGTGTCCCTTTCGGACTACTTCTTTCTTCCTAAAATTCTTAAATATTCCAAAACTGATAAAAATTGCCATTGGAGTTGTTTTGGAGTCGGTTTACTTACCGTACCACATACCTATACCTTTTCGGGGTCTGGAATGTTTTGGAAAGTGTCCCTTATGTATTCCTCAGGGGTTACGGTTTCAATAATATTAGTTTCAACATTGATAGGATTACCTGAAATATAGTGTTTAATTCTTTGACCGTTAACCACCCTTGGACTTGTGCCTTCGAAGTTGTTGATTTTTATAGCACCAGAACGATAGACCTCCTTGATAACGTAGGGACCTTCCCATTTTGAGAGAAGTTTTCCTACAAAAAATCTTAAACGAGAGTTGAATAATAACACATAATCTCCTACGTTAAACTCACGCTTTTGTATCCTCTTATCATGCCAGCGTTTGAATTTTTATTTGAAAAGCTTGGCATTCTCATAGGCTTGGTTTCTCCATTCATCAAGTGAGCTAATATCAAACAACCTCTTCTCACCGGCAAGTTTGAAGTCATAATTGAGCTCTTTAATAGCCCAATATGCTTTATGTTCAAGTTCAAGAGGTAAATGACACGCTTTTCCATAAACCATCTTATAAGGAGACATACCCATAGGATTTTTGTATGCAGTTCTATAGGCCCATAATGCATCATCAAGTTTTTTGGACCAATTCTTTCTAGATCTATTCACAGTCTTTTGCAAAATTAATTTGAGCTCTCTATTGCTCAGCTTTACTTGACCACTAGACTGTGGGTGATAAGGAGATGCTATTCTATGGTTGACATCATACTTAGCAAGCATCTTACGGAAAGCACCATGAATAAAATGTGAACCACCATCAGTCATAAGATATCTAGGGGCTCCAAACCTCGGAAAAATAACTTCTTTAAGCATTTTAATAGAAGTGTTATGATCAACACTACTAGTTGGAATAACTTCTACCCACTAAGTAACGTAATCAACAACAACTAAAATATGTGTATAACCATTAGAGGCAGGAAAAGGTCCCATATAATCAAAGCCCCAAACATCAAACGGTTCAATAATGAGAGAATAATTCATAGGCATTTCTTGACGTCTACTAATGTTACCTATTCTTTGACATTAATCATAGGATAAGACAAACTTACGAGCATCTTTGAAGAGAGTAGGCCAATAAAAACCAGATTGTAGTACCTTGTGTGCAGTTCTATCTCCAGCGTGGTGTCCTCCATAAGATTCAGAGTGACACTTACGTAGAATCTGTTCCTGTTCATGCTCAGGCACACAACGTCTAATAACACCATCTACTCCTTTATAAAGGTGTGGATCATCCCAGAAGTAATGTCTTAAATCATAAAAGAACTTTTTCTTTTGCTGGTATGTGAAACTAGGCGGTAAATATTTAGCAACAATGTAATTAGCATAATCAGCATACCAAGGAGTAGTACGAGAAGCATTGACGACCGCTAATTGTTCATCAGGAAAGCTATCATTAATAGGCAGTGGGTCATTAAGAACATTCTCTAACCTAGACAAGTTATCTACAACGGGGTTCTCAGCTCCCTTTCTATCAATAATATGCAAGTCAAATTCTTGGAGCAGGAGAACCCATCTAATGAGTCTAGGCTTAGCATCTTTCTTTTCCATAAGATATTTAATAGCAGCATGATCAGTGTGAATAGTAACTTTGGAATCAACAATATAAGGTCTGAACTTATCACATGCAAACACAACTGCTAAGAACTCTTTTTCAGTAGTAGCATAATTTCTCTAGGCAGTATCAAGAGTCTTACTAGCATACTGGATAACATTCAATTTCTTATCGACTCTTTGCCCTAAAACAGCACCTACAGCATAATCACTAGCATCGCACATAATTTCAAAAGGTAAATTCCAATCTGGTGGCTGAACAATAGGTGCAGTGATCAAAGCTTTCTTAAGTACTTCAAACGCCTCTACACAATCATCATCAAAGACAAAAGGAATATCTTTTTGCAATAAATTAGTCAGAGGCCTAGAGATTTTAGAAAAGTCCTTAATGAACCTCCTATAAAAACCGGTGTGACCAAGGAAACTTCTTATACCTTTTATGTCCTTGGGACATGGCATCTTTTCAATAGCATCAACTTTGGCTTTATCAACTTCAATACCTCTCTCAGAGATCTTGTGCCCCAAGACAATGCCTTCATTAACCATAAAGTGACACTTTCCCAATTCAGGACGAGACTAGTGTCTTCGCATCTCTGCAAAACTCGATCAAGGTTGCTCAAACAATCATCAAAAGAGGATCCATAGACGGAGAAGTCATCCATGAATACCTCACAAATCTTTTCACAAAAATCAGAGAATATAGCCATCATGCATCTTTGAAAGGTAGCAGGTGCATTACATAAACCAAAAGGCATACGTCTATAAGCAGAAGTACCAAAAGGGCAAGTAAAAGTAGTTTTAGATTGATTTTTCGCTGACACAGGTATCTGAGAGAAACCAGAATAACCATCTAGAAAGCAAAAATGTGTGTGTTTGGATAGTCTTTCTAGCATTTGATCAATAAAAGGTAAAGGGTAATGATCTTTCTTAGTAGCTTTATTTAACTTACGGAAATCAATTACCATCCTATAGCCCGTAATAATTCTTTGCGGGATCAATTCATCTTTATCATTAGGAACAACGGTAATACCTCCCTTTTTAGGGACACAATGGACAGGGCTTACCCATTCACTATCAGCAACGTGATAAATAATACCTACCTCAAGGAGCTTTAGTATCTCCTTTCTTACCACTTCCTTCATCTTGGGATTTAATCGTTTTTGAGGATCTCTAACTGGTTTGGCATCTTTCTCTACTGAAATTTTGTGTTGACATAATGTGGGACTAATGCCCTTAAGATCATCCAGAGTATATCCAAAGTTGATTAGTGCTTCTTCAGAGTTTTCAATAATCTTTCTTCTTCTTTCTCTGAAAGGTTAGCACTAATAATAACAGGATATATTTCTTTTTCATCAAGATAAGCATACTTAAGATTATCAGGTAATGGTTTGAGTTCAAACACGAGATCACCCTTGGGTGGAGGGGGATCCCCAAGAATTTCAACGGGAAGGTTATGTTTCAGCATAGGTTCCTGTTTAAGGAACACTTCATCTATTTCTTCCCTTTCCTTCATAAACATATCGTTTTCATGGTCTAGCAAATATTTTTCTAACGGATCAGTTGGAGGAACAGCAATGGAAGCAAGACCAATAATCTCATCCTTACTAGGTGGTTCCCTTTCACGAGGTTGTCTACTAAACTTAGCAAAATTAAACTCATGAGACATACCATCTATGCCAACAGTGACAATATTCTTTTCACAATTAATCTTAGCACTAGCAGTATTCAAGAAGGGTCTACCAAAAATAATGGGACAAAAATCATCTTGTGGGGAACCAAGAACAAGAAAATCAGCAGGGTATTTAACATTCCCACAGAAAACTTCAACATCTCTAACAATCCCAATAGGTTTAATGGTATCCCTATTAGCAAGCTTAATAGTAACATCAATGTCTTCTAATTCAACGGGTGCAATGTCGTGCATAATTTCTTTATAAAGATCATAAGGTATCGCACTAGAACTAGCACCCATATCACATAAGCCATGATAACAATGATCTCCTATTTTAACAGAAATAACAGGCATGCCTATGACAGGTCTACGTGTCTTAGTATCAGGTCTATCAATATTAGCAGTCTCACCCAAGAAAGAAATAACATGCCCATCTAAGTCCTCATCCAAGAGATCTTTAACCATAGCAATACTTGGTTCAACATTAATTTTCTCAGGAGGTGTATAAGTCCTAATATTACTCTTACAAACAACAGTCGAAGCTTTAGCATGATCCTTTATCCTAACAGGAAAATGAGGTTTTTCAACATAAGTAGTAGGAACAATAGGATCACTATAGGTAATAGTCTTTTCTTCGACTGTAATAGGTGCAACTACTTTCACTTCAATAGGAGGATTATATTTAAACCACTTCTCTTTAGGGAGATCAACGTGAGTAGTAAAAGATTCACAAAAAGTAGCTACTATCTCAGAGTCAAGTCCATACTTAGCGCTAAATCCACGAAAAGCATCGGTATCCATAAAAGATTTAACACAATCGAACTTAGGTGTCATACCTGACTCTTTACCATCATCGGAACCCCAATCTTCAGAGTTGCATTTAATTCTTTCCAATAAGTCCCATTTGAAATCAATAGTCTTAAGCATATAGGAACCAGCATAGGAAGTATCGAGCAGGTTGCGATTATCAAGAGAAAGCCGAGCATAAAAATTCTGAATAATCATTTCCCGAGAGAGCTCATGATTGGGGCATGAATATAACATTGACTTAAGCCTCCCCCAAGCTTGAGCGATGCTTTCTCCTTCACGAGGCTAGAAATTATATATGTAATTCGATCACGATGAACAAGATGCATAGGATAGAACTTCTGGTGAAATTCCAACTTCAATCGCTTATAATTCCACGATCTCGTATCATCACATAGCCTATACCATGTCAATGCATCTCCCTTCAAAGATAAAGGGAATACCTTCCTTTTGACAACATCATCGGGAATACATGAAAGCTTAAATAATCCACAAACTTCATCCACAAAGATAAGGTGTAAATCGGGATGCAATGTTCCATCTCCTACAAATGGATTAGCTAGCAGTTTCTCTAGCATACCCGAAGGAATCTCAAAGTAAATATTTTCATAAAGTTCAGTAGGTTGAGGAGCAACTCTTTGCTCTTCTGGTTGGGGTGAAGATACCCCAAACAAGCCCCTCAAAGGATTAGTTTCCATAGTGACAAGTAACAGAAAATTTCAGCACACTATATAAATGTTTCCTTACCAAGTTCCACCCACCAAAGGCGCTACACTCCCCGGCAACGGCGCCAGAAAAGAGTCTTGATGACCCACAAGTGTAGGGGATCTATCATAGTCCTTTAGATAAGTAAGAGTGTCGAACCCAACGAGGAGCAGAAGGAAACGATAAGCGGTTTTCAGTAAGGTTTTCTCTGCAAGCACTGAAATTGTAGGTAATAGATAGTTTTGTGATAAGATAAATAGTAACGAGCAATAAGTAAATAAAGTAAATAAAGTGCATCAAGGTGGCCCAATCCTTTATGTAGCAAAGGATAAGCCTGGACAATTTCTAATAATGATAAAGGAGCTCCCGAGGACACATTGGGTATTATCGTCAAGCTAGTTTTCATCACGTTCATATGATTCACGTTCGGTACTTTGATAATTTGATATGTGGGTGGACCGATACTTGGGTACTGCCCTAACTTGTACAAGCATCCCACTTATGATTAACCCCTATTGCAAGCATCCGCAACTACAAAAGAAGTATTAAGGTAAACCTAACCACATCATTAAACATATGGATCCATATCATCCCCTAACGAAGCAACGCATAAACTAGGGTTTAAGATTCTGTCACTCTAGCAACCCATCATCTACTTATTACTTCCCCATGCCTTCCTCTAGGCCCAAATAATGGTGAAGTGTCATGTAGTCAACGTTCACATAACACCACTAGAGGAAAAGACAACATACATCTCATCAAAATATCGAACGAATACCAAATTCACATGACTACTAATAGCAAGACTTCACCCATGTCCTCAGGAACAAACGTAACTACTCACAAAGCATATTCATGTTCATAATCAGAGGAGTAATAATATGCATAAAGGATCCGAACATATGATCTTCCACCAAGTAAACCAATTAGCATCAACTACAAGGAGTAATCAACACTACTAGCAACCCACAAGTACCAATTTGTGGTTTTGATACAAGATTGGATACAAGAGATGAACTAGGGTTTTGAGAGGAGATGGTGCTGGTGAAGATGTTGATGGAGATTGACCCCCTCCCGATGAGAGTATCGTTGGTGATAATTTCCCCCCGAGGGAAGTGTCCCCATGGAATAGAATAGCCATGAGCCCTAGATTGATTCCGCCAAGGTTCGCCTCGTGGCGGAGTTTCGTCCCATAAGCTTGCCCATTTTTTCCAGGGTAAAAGTGATGATATAGCAGAAGATGGAAGCGGAGGCCACCAGGGGGCCCAAGAGATAGGGGCGCGCCCTATAGGGGCGCCTGCCTCTCTGGACAGGTGTGGGGCCCCTGGCCTATCTCTTTCGCTAAAAAATTCTTATTAAATCCAAAAAGTTGTTTTGTGGAGTTTCAGGACTTTTGGAGCCGTGCAGAATAGGTTTCCAACGTTTGCTCCTTATCCAGCCAGAATTCCAGCTGCCGGCATTCCCCCTCTTCATGGTAAACCTTGTAAAATAAGAGAGAATAGCCATAAGTATTGAGATATAATGTGTAATAACAGCCCATAATGCAATAAATATTGATATAAAAGCATGATGCAAAATGGACGTATCATGTATTAGAGAGAGGGCCCAAAGATACCTCTCCGATACTCGGAGTGACAAATCCTAATCTCGATCTATGCCAACCCAACAAACACCTACGGAGATACCTGTAGAGCATCTTTATAATCACACAGTTACGCTATGACGTTTGATAGCACACAAGGTATTCCGCTGGTATCCGGGAGTTGGATAATCTCATAGTTGAAGGAATATGTATTTGACATGAAGAAAGCAATAGCAATAACACTGAACGATCATAATGCTAAGCTAACCAATGAGTCTTTTCCATCACATCATTCTCCTAATGATGTGATCCCATTTATCAAATGAGAACACATGTCTATGGTTAGGAAACTTAACCATCTTTGATCAACGAGCTAGTCTAGTAGAGGCTTACTAGGGACACGGTATTTTGTCTATGTATCCACGCATGTATCAAGTTTCCGGTTAATACAATTCTAGCATGAACACTAAACATTTATCATGAAATAAGGAAATATAAAATAACAACTTTATTATTGCCTTTAGGGCATATTTCCTTTAGTCTCCCACTTACACTAGAGTCAATAATCTGGTTCACATCGCCATGTGATTTAACACTAATAGTTCACATCATCATGTGATTAACACCCATAGTTCACATCGCTATGTGACCAACACCCAAAAGGTTTACTAGAGACAATAATATAGTTCACATCTCCATGTGGTTAACACCCAGTGTCGGTGTCAAAACCGGCGGATCTCGGGTAGGGGGTCCCGAACTGTGCGTCTAGGCGGATGGTAACAGGAGACAAGGGACACAATGTTTTTACCCAGGTTCGGGCCCTCTCGATGGAGGTAAAACCCTACGTCCTGCTTGATTAATATTGATGATGTGGGTAGTACAAGAGTAGATCTACCACGAGATCAAGGAGGCTAAACCCTAGAAGCTAGCCTATGGTATGATTGTTGAGATGTAATGTTCGTCCTACAGACTAAGGCCCTCCGGTTTATATAGACACCGGAGAGGCTAGGGTTACATAGAGTCGGTTACAATGGTAGGAGATCTACATATCCGTATTTCCAAGCTTGCCTTGCACGCCAAGGAAAGTACCTTCCGGACACGAGCCGGAGTCTTCAATCTTCTATCTTCGTAGTATGGGAGTCCGGCAGATATTGATAGTCCGGCTGTCCGGACACCCCCTAGTCCAGGACTCCCTCAGTAGCCCCTGAACCAGTCTTCAATGACGATAAGTCCGGCATGCATAATGTTCGGCATTGTAAGGCGGGTTCCTTTCCTTGAATAATTCGGAGAAGATAGTGAACACCAGGATAGTGTCCGGCTCTTTAAAATAAATTCCACATTCCAACGTAGAGAGAATAAAATATACACTTAGCTCAATCTGCTGACGTATTATGCGGCGTGACATCACACCGCAGCCAAGCCCTCGTTTGAATCGTTTTTATTATTCCGCCTCAGCACGTTTAGCGAAGCGGTTTCCTTAGCACATCTGTCAAGCGAGATCGTGTTCCCTTTATTCCGGATCCTCATCAATACGTGCGTGGGTAACCCAACGTGCCGTCGCCGCCTCCTCTATTGAAGGGGAATCCTAAGCGGTCACGAGGGCGGCCCTTGGTATTTCTTCCCTTTATAAGAGGTCCAAGGCCTGTCCTTGTTCTTCAATCTCGCATCGAATCTCTCCTCCGCTCCGGTTCCAACACCCGAGCTTGATTCGGCGCTTGGATCCTCAACCATGTCGGCTCCGACCTCCGGGGCGGTGGATGCCCTCCTCCGTCACGGAGGAGGACATAATGAAGTGCGAGAGGCCAAGTACAGCCTCACGCGGTTTCGCCTGAGTTACTGCCCGGGGCAGGCCGTGCCAACCCGAGCCCGGCGAATCGTCGCCAGTATCTCACCTCCGTCGGGGATTAGGCTTCCCGACGGATCCCTTCGTGAGAGGGCTCCTGTTCTACTACGGGCTGGACTTCCACAACTTGGCACCGGAGTCCATCCTCCATATCTCCGCATTCATTATTGTCTGCGAAGCCTTCCTCCGCGTCATCCCCCACTTCGGCCTGTGGCTGAAAACATTTAAGGTGGAGCCGAAGATGATCGGGGGGCGTCAAGCGGAGTGCGGCGGGGCGACCATAAGCAAGAAGGTCGATGCCCCGTGGCTCGAAGGTTCCTTCCAAGAGGAACTGGGATTGTGGCAGCAGGAGTGGTTTTACATCACTGCTCCAAGGGGCAGCAAGCAAAAGCCGCCGCCCTCCTTCCGCCCGGGACCTCCACGCCAACTGATGTCGTGGGTCAACCAAGGGCTTAATTGGGGGCCGTCCAAGGACGTGCCCTCACTGCAGGGCCGGATTCGAGACCTCCAAACAAGGGAGATCGACCTAGTCAAAGTGATGCAGGTCATGCTAATCAGGCACCTCCTACCCTGCAAACGTCGTCCTCTCCGTCTGTGGGAGTTCAATCCGGAGGGACCTCGTATTCTCCAGCATTTTATGGGTGCGACACCCACGGAGATGTACAAGCTGTTCTTCGGACCGCAGGTGGCGTGTCCGGATTTGGCCGAGGACGCAGGCCTAAGCCGCGATCGCCCGGATACTCAGGTAAATAGCTCAGAGCCCGGACATTCTATTTGTATGCCTTTCAAAAGTTCGTCTCCCGACCCTTTGTTCTTTACAGGAATGGGTGGCGCGATCAAGGCTGATAAGGTGTCCGGCCCCCCTCCCAGAGACCGCACTGGAGCCCGTGCTGGTTAGAATGTTGGAGGTTGCGCCCACAGAGGGGGGCGACGGGGGAAATAAAGGAGCTAATACTTCGCTCAAAGGGGCGACTGAAGAGGAGGGAACCAAGGATCCCTCCCTTGAGAGGGAGAAGAGGACCGCCTCCGAAGATCCGGAGGTCAAAGCCCCTAAGCGTGGGAAGAAATCCTCACCGGGGGGTCCGGCGTCCGGAGAGAATCCGGACGCGCAATCATCGCCGAAGGACCAGCCCTCCAACGAGCCGTGAGTATGAAAGAGGAAGTTTAATAAGGAAGTACCTTCGTTTATGCTTCTGTAGGTAACCGAAATATTTATATCGCAGTTCGGATCTGCAGCCTTCTTAGATGCGTTCATCTTCGGGGGACCTTCTTCCGGAGATGATGGAGAGCGATACGCCTCCGTATGCAGCGCCGCCAGATGAGGCAGGCGAGCCCGAAGTGTCGTCATGGAGGGCGTCCCCGAGTCCGGAGGGGCCAGAGAGTTCGGCACCCACCAGAGTCCGGCCGGGAGAACTGAAGAGTTTGCTTGAGAGGGCGTCCATTTCAGAAGATCACCGCGCATTAATGCGTATGGTGATTGGAAGGATTTAAATCCACGAAAGCGGATTATGAATGCCGCCATGAGCTTGCTGGCGGGATTTGAGGTATGGGAAAATGGCGCACCCCTTTGTCTTTTAACAGTTTTGCATATAAAAATGCGCCCTGTATAGATAGTAGCCCTTGAGACTCGGTAGGTTGTCGAAAACGACAGCGTGCCGAGGATCAAAATCTCGACATCTCAGGTAATGAATACCGCCGTTCTGATACAGGTGGCGGATAGTCCGGGGGCCAGCTGGACTAATGAGTTTGCCGAATTAAGTCGACAACAGCGTGGCGGATCGACATCGCACTTGTCAACCATCGACTTGACGAGTCGCAAGGTAAATAAATTCTCCGCAGCCGCTTTATTGAGTGGATCAAAGCCCGCCTCTAATTAGTTATATGCTATAAATACAGATAGTGCTACTGCTGTGGAGAGCCTTTGGGCCGAACTTGCTCTAGCTAAGGAGCAAGCCCGAAGGAGTGACGCGGCTGCCGCGAGGGCGGCCGAAGAGTTGAAGGCCGAAAAGGCTGCGCACTGCCTAAGCAGGGCGGAGGTGGCCGAATTGGCCAAGAAATTAAAGGATGCTACCGACCGCAATGAGGCTCTTGAAAAGGAGCGCTTATCGGAGCGGGGAGACCTGAAGAAGGCCACCACCGAAGCCAAGGATGCCCGCTCTGCAATGCAGGCTATGAAGGAGGAGCTGCGCCAAGCCGGAGAAATCGTGGCTGGCAAGCCTTTTCTGATGCGTCGCGGTTTATGGATGCCAAGCACGCTCAATTTGAGCGGTTGTGGAGTTCGGAGGATCCACATATGGACTTGGCTGAGTGCGGCCGATGCCGTTAAGCACTTCGGAGCCGGGGATCACGAGACAGAAGAGTTATATTGGTCTCAATTCCACAGTCCGGATCGCCCTCTTCGGCCGACGGACAGAGTTGGCGAATGGGCGAACTAAATAGACTGTCGGACTGGCCATGATCGACATCATGGCCCATGTCCGCCGAGAGAGGTCCAAGGCGACGAGCTACTTGCCCCTCTGCAGCAATTCCTTGGGGCGGTGCCGCATATCAAGGAGATGAAGCGGTCGGCTGCATCGAGGGCGCGGATGGCCTGGCCCGTGTGAAGGCACGGTGTCCGGAGATGGGCGCCACCTCTGTTGCTGCCAGGTTCGGATGGAAGCGGCTTCTGCCGAGCATTATTTCGGGAAGTTATGCGTGGCGCTCGTGTAATAAGTCGCGATGCTCAAAAATGTAACGTTCAATTGAGCAGCGTCAGCGTGTAGATCAATGATTATAGTATGACTGCTTTTTATACTTGTGCTTCCAAGTAGTAAAACTTCTCTGTCTGCGGCCGTTACGTATACTTGTGTATAACCCGAAGATGCGATCTTGACTTGCCCCCTCGCACAAGGTTTGGGGTGTTCGCAAAATAAGCGCATTTTCACACTTAATCCGGCGTCTCGGTCCTGTTATAAGGAGGTGGTAGCGTAGCGAACGAGGCAATCCGGACTATGATGCTTTATATCTTTCACTTAGCCAATGGAGCTCGAGGTGGGGCTACGATATAGCCCTCGATGACACCGCACATCTCCGGATTCGAGTGCGTATGTGCTGACGGAAGCGGTCCTTCGTCAAAGCGAAATTCTAAACATTCCGATAGTCGATCAAGTGGTGACCGGACTCTCATTGTATCATGACGGTCGGTTTTGGCTTTCTCGGTCGAGGTGCTTTCAAATTAGGCGGGGCACAATCGCGATAGTTCTCCGGTGCCGCGTTAGCCGATGATACGGAGCGTAAGGCAGCAAAACACAGGAGTCGGGCAAACCCAACATTTGACCAAAGACATGATTCGGAGCTGATGCATATAATGCCTAACTCGAGACGCCGAACACTCCCGAAGGTGTTCGGACTTTATTATGATGGGCAGAATTATGCCCTAAGCCCCTTGTGTCCAGGTACGGGCATGGTCTTCTGACGCGGCCGATGCCAAAGCGTCAGGCTCCGCTTTGGCTATAGGAAGGAGCCAGGAGAGTAACAACAAGAGACGGTAATAAAAAGGTCTACGGGGCCTTAATCTGAAAAGAATCCTTGCAGCGGGTCCCTCTTGCGTCTGCGCTGTGTCTCCGTTCGCCGTTATCTGGACAGAGTGCGCACGTTGTTCATCTGTAGAAAGAGAGGAGCGTTTAGTTTTAGAAACAGTTAGATGCGAAAAATATGCAAAAGAAGAAATATAAATAATTAAAGCAAGGTTTATATGAAACCGTGGCGGTTGTCTTGCGCAGCCCCCGTGAAAAGGGTATGCGGCTAGGGAGCCCTACTTTCTTGAGTCGGATTCGTCTATCCGAGTCCGGGGTCTTTAAGTGACCCTCGCACTGAAATGGCGCCATGTGGACCGGGCATCTTAAGTGTAAGAGACGCGTAATGCGGTATGGCATTGAAGTGGACAAAAGCCTTTCGTCCCAACAGCGCTTGATATTCACTTTTAAATGGGACAATATGAAAAATTAATTTTTCGCGTCGAAAGTTGTTCGGCGATCCGAACACGACTTCTAGTAATATCGAGCCTGTGCACTTGGCGCAAGGGCCTGGCGTCACTCCTTTGAAGGAAGTGCGGCTGCATCGAAATTTGGTAGGGTCTATCCCCATCCGACGGATTGTGTTTGAATATAGCAGGTTTAAGTCACTGCCTCCATCCATTAGGACGTTTGTGAATTGTAATCCGTCTATTATCGGATTCAATATCAGGGGAGTCCGTCCCGCGTTTCGAACGCTTCTGGAGTAGTCCAGGTGGTCGAAAGTGATTGGTTTTGATATCCAATCTCTACGGTCTGCTGGGTTGGACCGTGCGAGGCTCTTTTTAGAAAGTGTCGTACTGTTTTTCCGTGTCCTCACATGAAGTGAGTTTACTGCTTTGACCCCTTGTGGGAAAGTCTTTTGTTTTCCGGTGCCCTGCTGGCGGGGTTTATCTTCTTCGCTTGACGCGTCGAGCCCCTTGTGTTCGGCGTTTAATCGGCCGGACTGTTTGAAAACCCAACAATCCCTGTGGGTGTGATTTGCGGGCCTTCCGAGGGTATTGTGGATTTGACATATCCGACCCAGAATTTTGTGTAGGTTAGAAAGTTCGTCACTGTCATCCTTGAGGGGCTGAGTTTTATGATTGGGCCGCGAGCTTTTGAATCCGGTGTTAACTGCCGTGCTCTTTGGGCTTTTCTCTTTATTCCGGCGCTGCTCTTTTCTGCGCCGTGATTTTCCTTTTCCATCTCTTATCTCGGATGTACTTGGGTCACTGGTGCTGCTTCTTGCTAGCCAGCTATCCTCCCCCGCACAGAAGCGGGTCATTAGGCTTGTTAATGCGGTCATTGTCCTCGGTTTCTCTTGACCGAGGTGTCAGTGAAACCATTCGTCTCGGACATTGTGCTTGAAAGCTGCTAAGGCTTCGGCGTCCGGACAGTCGACTATTTGGTTCTTTTTGGTAAGGAACCTGTTCTAGAATTTCCGCGCTGACTCTCCGGGCTGTTGAGTTATATGACTTAAATCATCTGCATCCGGAGGACGGACATAGGTCCCTTGAAAATTTGCTCTAAACGCTTCCTCGAGCTCTTCCCAACTTCCAACAGTATTTTCTGGGAGGCTTTTAAGCCAATGATGGGCTGGCCCTTTGAGATCGAGTGGTAAATATTTTATGGCGTGGAGATCGTCTCCTCTGGCCATATGTATATGCAATATATAGTCTTCTATCCAGACTCAAGGGTCTGTTGTTCCATCGTAGGCTTCTATGTTTATGGGTTTAAACCCTGCTGGGAATTCATGATCCAGCACCTCGTTGGTGAAACATAGTGGGTGTGCGGCGCCCCTGTACTTGTATGTGCCGCTATCGTCGGACACTTGACGTGTTGCTTTGCTTCTTGGGGCTTTCTTTTGGAGTGCGTAGATGGACTGGCTGGGCCATTTGACGGTGGGGGCTCTATGGCCTCCTCGTCGGTCTGAAGCAGCTTACGCTTGGGTAGCTCTTGATTGGTGGCAATTGCCGTGTTATCTCTGCGGTTTTGAGTACTTTGCTCCATTTTATTCGGAGCGCGTCTTCCGCTGTTTTGAGCTTCTGCTTTTCCTTCTTCAGGCTTCTTGCTGTAGCGATGAGCCTGCGCTTAAAAAGCTCTTGTTCGACGGGGTCCTCAGGCGCGACGAGTTCGTCATCATTGAGGCTTGTTTCGTCTTCGGAGGGAGGTATATAGTTATGATCCTCAACCTTTTCTCCTGCCGCCCTTTCGTGAGGGCTTGCTTCTGCGTCCTCTGCTTTGAGTCTTCTTTGGAGGGGTTGTCTTGACACTCTCGGGGTATTGTTATTTCTGTGCGGAATCTATATTCTTGTTGTGGCGGGATTTAGAGCGGCGCCGCTGACGCCGGTGTTTGGGCTGTTTCTTTAGAGAGTCTGCCTCCGCTGCATCTTCGCCATCCCCTTCTTTTGGGGTGTCCACCATGTATACGTCATATGGCGAGGTGGCCTTCTAGTGGCCTATAGGCGCTGGTTCCTGTTCGTCTCCAGCATTGTCGTCCATTGCGTCGATGTCTTTGGAGTCGTAATCTAGCATGTCGGTTAAATCCTCGACAGTGGCTACAAAGTGGGTGGTGGGTGGGCTCTGAATTTCTTCGTCGTCCGAACTCCAACCGTCCTGGCCATAGTCCGCCAGATTCTCCTGATAGCGAGAGATGCTTGAGAATTCAGGATATCGCCAAAAGGCGAGTCTTTGGAAGATGTCATGGCGGTGAATTCCATAACCGGCGCCCAATCCGGATTAATCGGTAGGGGCGCGGGAGGCTCGGAGTCCGGCGAGGAGTCCGGCGCCTCGGGATCATGAGTTTCGCAGGGGACAAGATTGGTATTCGGCTCCATCACCGTGGATGTTGAAGTCCCGGTGGCGTCTATCCACCGCCCTCGACATGGGCAATCGGCTCGAGCTAGTGGCGGAGCGGATCCGAAGTCTGACCACCAAAGCACCGTCCGTGGCGAGCTAGATCATGCCCATCGCGGTCTCTGGCGGCGCTGTGGCTCGAGTCCGTCGAAGATCAAGTCTCCGCGGTCATCGGCCGTGAAGTTTAAGCTTCGAATCGACTGACGGCGGGCGTAGCTTCGATCTGCTCGGATGGCCAAGAGAATTGCCCGATGCAAAGCCGCCGAATACAAAGATCATGCGGGGAGAAAAGTCTCACCACGGACAGCGTTGATGGTTGAGGATGCCATTGAGCCTATCGGTGGCGACACGGAGGAACTCTTAATGAAAGCACCAATGTCGGTGTCAAAACCGGCGGATCTCGGGTAGGGGTCCCGAATTGTGCGTCTAGGCGGATGGTAACAGGAGACAAGGGACACAATGTTTTTACCCGAGTTGGGCCCTCTCGATGGAGGTAAAACCCACGTCTGCTTGATTAATATTGATGATGTGGGTAGTACAAGAGTAGATCTACCACGAGATCAAGGAGGCTAAACCCTAGAAGCTAGCCTATGGTATGATTGTTGAGATGTAATGTTCGTCCTACAGACTAAGGCCCTCCGGTTTATATAGACACCGGAGAGGCTAGGGTTACATAGAGTCGGTTACAATGGTAGGAGATCTACATATCCGTATTGCCAAGCTTGCCTTCCACGCCAAGGAAAGTACCTTCCGGACACGAGCCAGAGTCTTCAATCTTCTATCTTCGTAGTATGGGAGTCCGGCGGATATTGATAGTCCGGCTGTCCGGACACCCCCTAGTCCAGGACTCCCTCACCCAAAGAGTACTAAGGTGTGATCATGTTTTGCTTGTGAGAGAGGTTTAGTTAACGAGTCTGTCACATTCAGATTCGTATGTATTTTACAAATTTCTATGTCTACAATGCTCTGCATGGAGCTACTATAGCTAATTGCTCCTAGGTTCAATACGTATCTAGATTGAGACTTAGAGTCATCTAGATCAGTGTCAAAGCTTTGCATCCACGTAACTCTTTACGACAAACTCTTTATCACCTCCATAACCGAGAAATATTTCCTTAGTCCTCTTAGGTAAATAAGGATAATTTTGACAGCTATCCAGTGATCTACTCCTGGGTCACTGTTGTACCTCCTTGCCAAACTTATGGCAAGGCACATAACAGATCTGGTACATGATACGTCTCCAACGTATCTATAATTTTTGATTGTTCCATGCTATTATATCACACATTTTGGATGTTTATGGGCTTTACTTTACACATTTATATCATTTTTGGGACTAACCTACTAACCGGAGGCCCAACCCGCATTGTTGTTTTGTTGCCTATTTCAGTGTTTTGAAGAAAAGGAATATCAAACGGAATCCAAACGGAATGAAACCCTCGGGAGCGTGATTTTTGGAACAAACGTGATCCAGAGGACTTGGAGTGCAAGTCAAGAAACAGCCAAGGCGGCCACGAGGGTGGAGGGCGCGCCCACCCCTACAGGGCGCGCCCCCTATCTCGTGGGCCCCTCGGGTGGCCACCGACGTACTTCTTCCTTCTATATATACCCACATACCCCGAAAACATCCAGGGAGCCAACAAAAAACTATTTCCACCGTCGTAACCTTCTGTATCCGCGAGATCCCATCTTGGAGCCTTCGTCGGCGCTCCGCTGGAAGGGGAATCGACCACGGAGGGCCTCTACATCAACACCATAGCCCCTCCGATGAGTTGTGAGTAGTTTACCACAGTCCTTCGGGTCCATAGTTATTAGCTAGATGGCTTCTTCTCTCTTTTTGGATCTCAATACCATGTTCTCCTCGATCTTCTTGGAGATCTATTCGACGTAACTCTTTTTGCGGTGTGTTTGTCGAGATCCGATGAATTGTGGGTTTATGATCATGTTTATCTATGAGAAATATTTGAATCTCCTCTGAAATCTTTTATGTATGATTAAGTTATCTTTGCAAGTCTCTTCGAATTATCAGTTTGGTTTAGCCTACTAGATTGATCTTTCTTGCAATGGGAGAAGTGCTTAGCTTTGGGTTCAATCTTGCGGTGTCCTTTCCCAGTGACAGCAGGGGCAGCAAGGCACGTATTTTATTGTTGCCATCGAGGATAAAAAGATGGGGTTTATATCATATTGCATGAGTGTATCCCTCTACATCATGTCATCTTTCTTAATGCGTTACTCTGTTCTTTATGAACTTAATACTCTAGATGCATGCTGGATAGCGGTCGATGTGTGGAGTAATAGTAGTAGATGCAGGCAGGAGTCAGTCTACTTCTCGCGGACGTGATGCCTATATACATGATCATGCCTAGATAATCTCATAATTATTCGCTTTTCTATCAATTGCTCGACAGTAATTTGTTCACCCACCATAAAACTTATGCTATCTTGAGAGAAGCCACTAGTGAAACCTATGGCCCCCGGATCTATCTTTTATCATATAAGCTTTCAATCTACTTTTATTTGCATCTTTACTTTTCCAATCTATATTATAAAATACCAAAAATATATTTATCTTATCATACTATCTCTATCAGATCTCACTTTCATGAAGTGGCCGTGAAGGATTGACAACCCCTTTATTGTGTTGGTTGCGAGTTCTTTGTTTGTTTGTGTAGGCGTGGGACTTTTGAGGAGCCTCCTCTTTGGATTGATACCTTGGTTCTCAAAAACTGAGGGAAATACTTACGCTACTATTGCTGCATCACCCTTTCCTCTTCAAGGAAAACCAACACAAGCTCAAGACGTAGCAAGAAGGATTTCTGGCGCCGTTGCCGCGGAGGTCTTCGCTCAAGTCAAGACATACCAAGTACCCATCACAAACTCATCTCCCTCGCATTTACATTATTTGCCATTTGCCTCTCGTTTTCCTCTCCCCCACTTCACCCTTGCCGTTTTATTCGCCCTTCTTCCGTTTGATCTTATGTTTGCTTGTGCATTCTATTTGCTTGCATCTTTGCTTGCTAAAAATCTATTGATATGGATCCACTTAAAGTGTTCTAGTTGGATCATCTTCGATCCTTATGCGCTCGTGCTGAAACCCCAACTAGCCTAGTTGATGGGAAATCTTTAGATGAGCATGCTCATTTTGTGCATCATCGTGTGTCACAAAAAGGGGTACTCTTATGGGATCAAATAAACCGTTTGTTGTGTTATGCTTGGAATCTTTGTGAAATTTGTGATATTACTTGTTGCTCTTAGAACCCTAAAAAACACCTTCCCTACCTATGTGAGTTTAATGAAAATGAAATCTTATCTTCTTATGCAAAGGGTGTTTATAGTTACTATGATATCGAACAAATTGAAGAATTTGTTGCTTTTAAGGGTTCTTATGAAGTTGCTTCCTTGATTGAAAAGTATGATATTACTCTTTACGAATCTGAAAATTTTGACATACTTGAATATTGCTATGAAAACTATGCTCATAATGTCTATGTCAAAGAATTTATTGAAAGAATGACCGTTGCTTCTAAAGAAAATAATGATATGCATGAATCTTTAGATAATTGTGATCCCGTTGATTTGATTGAAATATCCCTTGATGAACATGATGCTTGCTATTCTTGTGGCCATGATGCCAATATTTTTGAAGACGAATTTGCTATAATTCCTTATGTTAAACATGAGATCGTTGCTTTGCACCCATACTTGATAGTTCCTTCAATGAAAAGCATGATTGCAATGTTTTACTATAAATTCTCTTGATGTCAATTGTGCTAATAATATGAAAACCCTAAGCTTGGGGATGCTAGTTTTGCTATGTCTATTTCTTGTTGCAATGATCATGATTGGGGTGATTCTTCTTATCTTGAAAATTTATTTAAGCCCCATGATGAATATGAGATTGATAATAGTGTTTGCAATATTATTAAAAGCGGGTTTGGAAGAGTGTCAACTTTAGATCCCACATATTTGGAGTATGTTCAATCTTATAATATTTTTGATAAAAGTGGGTTTGGAGAGGTCATGACTTTAGTGAATGTTAATCCCACTATGTTGGAAGAGTGTCAACTTTGCATGCATGTGGATCGTGTTGAGAATATGTTATGTGATAGCTATTTTGTTGAATTTGCTTATGATCCTACATGTAATTATTATGAGAGAGCGAAATATGGTTGTAGAAATTTTCATGATACTAAATTACCTCTCGTCGTGTTGAGATTGCTATCGTCTCTTTCTTATTCCTTGCATATGCTAGTTTTTGTTTGCCTTGCAAATTTGTTTGCTTATAATATGCCTGCATAGTAAGTATCTTAGACTTAGATGTGTTTGTCATGTGTTTCATGATGCTCTCTTTGTGCTTCAATTCTTTTCTTTCACGTGAGCATCATTAAAATTATCAATGCCTAGCTAGGGGCGTTAAACGATAGCGCTAGCTGGGAGGCAACCCAATTTTATTTGTGTTTTTTGTTTTTGTTTATGTTTAGTAATAAATTTTGCATCTACCTTCTGTTTAGATGTGTTTTTTTGTTTAGTTTAGTGTTTGTGCCAAGTAGAACCTATAGGATAACCTATGGTAATAGTTAATTTGATTCTGCTGAAAAACAGAAACTTTGCATGCACGAAATTAGTTTTGTTAAATCACAGAAACGCGCTTTTTCGTTGATTCTTTTTGATGTAGATCAATACACAAAATTTCCAGGACTTACCATTTTGGTAGGATTTTTAAAGTTCCATAAGTATTCTAGGGTTACAGATTGCTACAGACTGTTTTGTTTTTGACAGATTCTGCCTTTCGTGTGTTGTTTGCTTATTTTGATGCATCTATGGCTAGTATTAAGTGGTATGAACCATAGAGAACTTGGAATACAGTAGGTTTAACACCATTATAAATAAATAATGAGTTCATTACAGTACCTTATGTGGTGGTTTTTGCTTTCTTTCACTAACGGAGCTTATGAGATTTCCTGTTGAGTTTTGTGTTGTGAAGTTTTCAAGTTTTGGGTAAAGATTTGGTGGACTATGGAATAAGGAGTGGTAAAAGCCTAAGCTTGGGGATGCCCATGGCACCCCAATATAGTCAAGAATAGCCAAAATCCTAAGCTTGGGGATGCCTCGGGAAGGCATCCCCTCTTTCGTCTTCGTTCATTGATAACTTTACTTGGAGCTATATTTTTATTCGCCACATGATATGTGTTTTGCTTGGAGCGTCTTGTATGATATTAGTCTTTGATTTTTAGTTTAACAAAATAATCCTTGCTGTACACACCTTTTTTGAGAAGCCCACTTGTTTAGAATTTACTAGAATACTCTATGTGCTTCACTTATATCTTTTGAGCTAGATAGTATTTGCTCTAGTGCTTCACTTATATCTTTTGAGCTAGATAGTATTTGCTCTAGTGCTTCACTTATATCTTTTAGAGCATGGCGGTGGCTTAATTTTGAAGAAATTGTTGATCTCTTGTGCTTCACTTATGTTATTTTGAGAGTCTTTTAGAACAGCATGGTATTTGCTATGGTTATAAATTTGGTCCTAGAATGATGAGCATCCAAGTTGGGTATAATAAAAACTATAATAGAAAGTGTATAAAACACTAGGATCAATTTGATGCTTGATAATTGTTTTGATATATAGAGGTGGTAATGTTAGAGTCATGCTAGTGGGTAATTATGAAATTGAGAAATACTTGTGTTGAAGTTGGCAAGTCCCGTAGCATGCACGTATGGTAAAAGTTATGTGACAAATTTGTTGCATGAGGTGCTCTTTTAATTGTCTTCCTTATGAGTGGAGGTCGGGATCGCGGAATGGTTAACTCCTACCAACCCTTCCCCTAGGAGCATGCATAGTAGTACTTTGCTTCGAGGGCAAGTAGACTTTTGCAATAAGTATATGAGTTCTTTATGAATAATGTGAGTCCATGGATATATGCACACTCACCTTTCCACTTTGCTAACCTCTATTATACCGCGCAACTTTCGCCGGTATCATGCACCCATTATTTACCTTCCTCAAAACAGCCACCATACCTACCTATTATGGCATTTCCATAGCCATTCCGAGATAAATTGCCATGCAACTTCCCACCGTTCCGTCATTATGACACGCATCATCATTGTCATATTGCTCTTTGCATGATCATGTATTGACATCGTATTTGTGGCAAGGCCACCTTCATAATTTTCATACATGTCGCTCTTGATTCATTGCATATCCCGGTACACCGCCGGAGGCATTCATATAGAGTCATATCTTGTTCTAGTTTTGAGTTGTAATTCTTGAGTTATAAATCAATCAAAGTGTGATGATCTTCATTATTAGAGCATTGTCCCAGTGAGGAAAGGATGGTGAAGACTATGATTCCCCCACAAGTCGGGATGAGACTTCGGACTTTATAAAAAACAGAAAAAAAAAAGAGAAAGGCCAAAAATAAGAAAAAAATAGAAAGGCCAAAAAGAAAAAAAAGAAAAAAGGAAAGAAAAAAAAAGAGAAAAAAATATAATGAGAGAAAAAGAGAGAAGGGACAATGCTACTATCCTTTTTACCACACTTGTGCTTCAAAGTAGCACCATGATCTTCATGATAGATAGTCTCCTATGTTGTCACTTTCATATACTAAGTGGGAATTTTTCGCTATAGAACTTGGCTTGTATATTCCAATGATGGGCTTCCTCAAAATGCCCTAGGTCTTCGTGAGCAAGCAAGTTGGATGCACACCCACTTAGTTTCTTTTGTTGAGCTTTCATATGTTTCATATGTTTATAGCTCTAGTGCATCCATTGCATGGCAATCCCTACTCACTCACATTGATATCTATTGATGGGCATCTCCATAGCCCGTTGATACGCCTAGTTGATGTGAGACCATCTTCCCCCTTTTTGTCCTCACAACCACCACCATATACCACCATAGTGTTATGTCCATGGCTTGCGCTCATGTATTGCGTAAGAGTTGAAAAAGTTGAAGCGCGTTAAAAAGTATGAACCAATTGCTTGGCTGAAACCGGGGTTGTGCATGATGGGAGTATTTTGTGTAATGAAAATGAAGCATGGCCTAACTATATGATTTTGTAGGGATAAGCTTTCTTTGGATATGCTATTTTGATAGGACACGATTATTTGTTAGTATGCTTCGAAGCATTATTATTTTTTATGTTTTATAAGCTTTTATCTTGAATCATTTGGATCTGAACAATCATGCCACAATAAAGAAAATTACATTGAGAATTATGCTAGGTAGCATTCCACATCAAAAATTCTGTTTTTATCATTTACCTACTCGAGGACGAGCAGGAATTAAGCTTGGGGATGCTTGATACGTCTCCAACGTATCTATAATTTTTTATTGTCCCATGCTATTATATTACCCATTTTGGATGTTTATGGGCTTTACTTAACACATTTATATCATTTTTGGGACTAACCTACTAACCGGAGGCCCAGCCCGTATTGCTAATTTTTTGCCTATTTCAGTGTTTCGAAGAAAAGGAATATCAAACGGAGTCCAAACGGAATGAAACCTTCAGGTGCATGATTTTTGGAACAAACGTGATCCAGAGGACTTGGAGTGCAAGTCAAGAAGCAGTCGAGGCGGCCACGAGGGTGGAGGGCGCGCCCACCCCTACAGGGCGTGCCCCCTATCTCGTGGGCCCCTCGGGCGGCCACCGACGTACTTCTTCCATCTATATATACCCACGCACCTCGAAAACATCTAGGGAGCCAACAAAAAACTATTTCCACCACCGTAACCTTCTGTATCCGCGAGATCCCATCTTGGACCCTTCGCCGGCGCTCCACCGGAGTGGGAATCGACCACGGAGGGCTTATACATCAACACCATAGCCCCTCCGATGAGTTGTGAGTAGTTTACCATAGACCTTCGGGTCCATAGTTATTAGCTAGGTGGCTTCTTCTCTCTTTTTGGATCTCAATAGCATGTTCTCCTCAATCTTCTTGGAGATCTATTCGATGTAACTCTTTTTGCGGTGTGTTTGTTGAGATCCAATGAATTGTGAGTTTATGATCAAGTTTATCTATGAGAAATATTTGAATCTCCTCTGAATTCTTTTATGTATGATTAAGTTATCTTTGCAAGTCTCTTCGAATTATCAGTTTGGTTTGGCCTACTAGATTGCTCTTTCTTGCCATGGGAGAAGTGCTTAGCTTTGGGTTCAATCTTGTGGTGTCCTTTCCCAGTGACAGCAGTGCAGCAAGGCATGTATTGTATTGTTTCCATCGAGGATAAAAAGATGGGGTTCATATCATATTGCATGAGTTTATCCCTTTACATCATGTCATCTTGCTTAATGCGTTACTCTGTTCTTTATGAACTTAATACTCTAGATGCATGCTGGATAGCGGTCGATGTGTGGAGTAATAGTAGTAGATGCAGACAGGAGTCGGTCTACTTGTCACGGACGTGATGCCTATATACATGATCATGCCTACATAATCTCATAATTATTCGCTTTTCTATCAATTGCTCAACAGTAATTTGTTCACCCACCGTAATACTTATGCTATCTTGCGAGAAGCCACTAGTGAAACCTATGGCCCCCAGATCTATCTTTTATCATATAAGCTTTCAATCTACTTTTAATTGCATCTTTACTTTTCCAATTTATATTATAAAATACCAAAAATATATTTATCTTATCATACTATCTCTATCAGATCTCACTTTCGCAAGTGGTCGTGAAGGGACTGACAACCCCTTTATTGCGTTGGTTGCGAGTTCTTTGTTTGTTTGTGTAGGTGCGTGGGACTTTTGAGGATCCTCCTCTTTGGATTGATACCTTGGTTCTCGGCGAGGGAAATACTTACACTACTATTGCTGCATCACCCTTTCCTCTTCAAGGAAAACCAATGCAAGCTCAAGACGTAGCAGTACACAGCATGGCATACTTTATAGAACCTATGGCTGAGGCATAGGGAATGACTTTCATTCTCTCTCTATCTTCTGTCGTGGTTGGGCTTTGCGTCTTACTCAACTTCACACTTACAATACAGGCTAGAACTCCTTTGACTGGTCCATTTTGAACTTCTTTAAAATCTTCTCAAGGTGTGTGTTTTGTGAAAGTCCTATTAAGCGTCACGATCTATCTCTATAGATCTTGATGCCCAATACATAAGCAGCTTCACCAAGGTATTTCATTGAAAACCTTTTATTCAAGTATCCTTTTATGCTATCCAGAAATTCTACATCTTTTCCAATCAACAATATGTCATCCACATATAATATTAGAAATGCTACAGAGCTCCCACTCACTTTCTTGTAATTACAGCTTCTTCGAAAGTCTGTATAAAACCATATGCTTTGATCACAACATCAAAGCGTATATTCCAACTCCGAGATGCTTGCACCAGTCCATAAATCGATCGCTGGAGCTTGCACACTTTGTTAACGCCTTTAGGATCAAGAAAACCTTCTGGTTGCATCATATACAATTCTTCTTTAAGAAATCCATCAAGGAATGCAGTTTTGACGTCCATTTGCCAGATTTCATAATCATAAAATTTGGTAATTGCTAACATGATTCAGACAGACTTAAGCATCGCTACGGGTGAGAAAGTCTCATCGTAGTCAACTCCTTGAACTTGTCGACAACCTTTTGCGACAAGTCGAGCTTTGTAGACAGTAACATTACCATCGGCGCCAGTCTTCTTCTTGAAGATCCATTTATTCTCTATGGGTTGCCGATAATCGGGCAAATCCACCAAAGTCCACATTTTGTTCTCATGCATGGATCCTATCTCAGATTTCATGGCCTCAAGCCATTTATCGGAATGCGGGCTCATCATAGCTTCTTCATAGTTCATAGGTTCACCATGGTCAACTAACATGACTTCCAGAGCAGGATTACCATAACACTCTGGTGTCGATCATGTTCTGGTTGACCTCCGAGGTTTGGTAGTAACTTGATCTGAAGTTTCATGATCACCATCATTAGCTTCGTCTCTAGTTGGTGTAGGCATTATGGGAATGGATTTCTCGGATGAGCTACTTTCCAAATTGAGAGAAGGTACAATTACCTTATCAAGTTCTACTTTCCTCCCACTCACTTCTTTCAAGAGAAACTCCTTCTCTAGAAAGGTTCCATTCTTGGCAACAAAGAGTTTTCCTTCAGATCTGTAGTAGAAGGTGTACCCAATTGTTTACTTGGGGTATCCTATGAAGACACACTTCTCTGATTTTGGTCTGAGCTTATTAGGCTGAAGCCTTTTGACATAAGCATCGCATCCCCAAACTTTAAGAAATGACAGCTTAGGTTTATTGCCAAACCACAGTTCATACGGTGTCGTCTCAATGGATTTTGACGGTGCCCTATTTAACGTGAATGCAGTTGTCTCTAATGCATAACCCCAAAATGATAGTGGTAAATCGATAAGAGACATCATAGATCGGACCATACGTAATAAAGTACGGTTACAATGTTCGGACACACCATTACGCTGTGGTGTTCCAGGTGGCGTGAGTTGTGAAACTATTGCACATTGTTTTAAATGAAGGCCAAACTCATAACTCAAATATTCACCTCCGCGATCAGATCATAGAAACTTTATTTTTCTTGTTACGATGATTCTCCACTTCACTCTGAAATTCTTTGAACTTATCAAATGTTTCAGACTTGTGTTTCATTAAGTAGATGTAGGACCTTGAAGTATGTCTAGAGGGGGTGTGATTAGACTACTTGACCAATTAAAAACTTAACCTTTTACCAATTTTAGAGTTTGGTAGATTTTAGCTATCTTGGGACAAAGCATGCAAAGAGTATATAGGCAGCGGAAATTAAAGCATGCAACTTGCAAGAAAGTAAAGGGAAGGGTTTGGAGGATTCAAACACAATTGGTGACACACATGTTTTTGACGTGGTTACGATAGGTGGTGCTATCCTACATCCACGTTGATGGAGACCTCCACCCACGAAGGGTCCACGAAGAAGCAACCTTGTCTATCCCACCATGACCGTCGCCCACGAAGGACTTGTCTCACTAGCGGTAGATCTTCACGAAGTAGGCGATCTCCTTGCCCTTACAAACTCCTTGGTTAAACTCCACAATCTTGTCGGAGGCTCCCAAGTGACACCTAGCCAATCTAGGAGACACCACTCTCCAAGAAGTAACAAATGGTGCATTGATGATGAACTCCTAGCTCTTGTGCTTCAAATGATAGTCTCCCCAACACTCAACTCTCTCTCATAGGATTTGGATCTAGTTGAAAGAAGATTTGAGTGGAAAGCAACTTGGGAAGGCTAGAGATCAAGATTCATATGGTAGGAATGGAATATCTTGGCCCCAACACATGAGTAGGTAGTTCTCTCTCAGAAATGGTAAGTTGGAAGTGTAGGTTTGTTCTGATGGCTCTCTTCACGAATGAAGAGGAGGTGGAGGGGTATATATAGACTCCACACAAAATCTAACTGTTACACACAATTTACCAAACTCGGTGGGACCGATTCAACAGACTCGGTCGGACCGATTTAGTAAACCTAGTGACCGTTAGGATTTTCGGTGGGACCGACATGCAACTCGGTAAGACCGATTCGGTTAGGGTTAGTGCATAACGTAATCTCGGTAAGACCGATCACTCAAACTCGGTGAGACCGATTTTGGTAATAAGCTTTCCAGAGAGTTGGTCAGGTAAACTTGGTGGGACAGATTTGCTCTTTTCGGTGAGACGGAAATGTTATAAAAGGGAAACAGAGAGTTTACATTGCAATCTCGGTGGGACCGATCGCTCACTTCGGTTAGACCGAAACGTTACGAAAGGAAACAGAGAGATTACAATCCCATCTCGGTGAGACCGAGATCCCTATCGGTAGGACCGATTTGCCTAGGGTTTGTGGCAATGGCTATGACATTAGAACTCGGTGGCGCCGGATAGAAAGAATCGGTGTGACCGATTTTGGCTTTAGGTTTAGGTCATTTGTGGATGTGAGAAAGTAGCTGAGGGTTTTTGGAGCATATCACCAAGCACATGAAGCAAGAGGCTCATTAAGCAACACCTCATCCCTCCTTGATAGTATTGGCTTTTCTTATAGACTCAATGTGATCTTGGATCACTAAAATGTAAAATGAAGAGTTTTGAGCTTTTGAGCTTGAGCCAAATCTTTGTCATTAGTATTTTGAGGGATCCACTTTCATCATCCATGCCATGCCATTCATTGAGCTTTCCTGAAATAATAGTCTTGGAATAGCATTGGCTCAATGAGCTATATGTTGTTATGAATTACCAAAACCACCTAGGGATAGTTGCACTTTCAATCTCCCCCTTTTTGGTAATTGATGACAACATATAGGTCAAACTTCGACAAATGATAATAAGATTGAAAAACATAAATCGCTTTGAGAAGTATGTGATAAGCAAGAGCTCCCCCTAAATTTGTGCATAGTTTAGGATTTGCTTTGGACTGCAAATGCACAAGGAATTAGGCTCATGGGTTACTCCTACATGTCACATACATCTTGGTGGAGCGCTCAAAATGATAAAGATTGAATACATGCACTCATCACCAAGCAAAGTGAATGATCACATATGGATAGGTAAGATAATATCATCAAACATGCATAAGTGTAGCTTATGATCAAACACATGATCATCAATGTCTCACAAAAACAGCATAGTATCTCAAGCAATCAAAAGCAAACAAAGTTTAACCACCAAAGCAAGAGTGAACAAAAGCAACACACTCTCTCTCGAAGCCTATGATCTATACATTTTTCTCCCCCTTTGGCAGCAAGTTACCAAAAAGTTCATAGAAAATGCATAGTGCTAGATCGACTCTCAGGCTTGATCTTCAGGTGGTGGTGTCCGGAGAACTCCAAGAACGAAGGCTTCAGTTGAAGTGGATGGAGCTGGAGGAGTTGGTGCTGGAGCTGGTTGCACTGGAGCTGTAGGAGCTGTAGCTGGTTCAGATGATGTGGCTCTGGTGTCTGTCACAGGCACTGCAGCTGACCTCTGAGCTCTAGGCACTCTGGCAAATACATTAGTGGTAGTCTTGCCCTTCCTCTCCTGCATGTCATCCTGTAGCTGCTCCACAACTGACTGAATCTCAGTTACTTTGACATCTAGATCATAGAATTTTTGTTCCATGATTCTTTCCAAGCTCTTCTGATTTTGAGTGAGGGTGGCCAATCCCTTCTCAATCCTCAGTGTTGATGCTATCAAGCAACCAAGCTGCTCCTGTTTGTTCTTCAAAAAGTACTCAGATGCCTCCTCTTGAGTTGGCATCTTGGCAGCCTTCTCTTTCCTTGCCTTCTCCTTCTTCTCTTGAGCTTGTGTTGATGATGGTTCATTCTCATTCATGACAACCTGATTATCCTCAAAGTCTGGATAGAGAGCAAAATGTTCCTTATCCAATAGATATTTTCCTGTGCCCATCTTTGAGTTAATCAACTCCTGAATTTGAGGGGCATATCCACAACTTCTCTTTTGGTCTGCTGCAGTCCTCTTAATGGTCTCTACCATAAGGCTCATGACCTTGAATTTCTGTGGCACATCAAACAAATGCAACATGTTGATTGCATGCCCTCTAATTATGTTGTGGTCACCAGACTTAGGCAACAGAGTGTGCCTTAGGATCCGATTGATTGTTGGCAGCCACAGCGGAAGAAAGTGGGTAGCCCAAACTTATGTGTCTCTATAGCTTTGTCTGGGATCTCCTTGCACATGTGTGCCATGGAATTGTGGTCCATCTTCTTCTTAGCATAGACATCCAAGTCATCTTCACTCTCCTTTGGGGCATTGATCAGTTTTGCCCATTCCTCAACGGTTGACTGGTATCTTGTACCTTCAGACATCCAAACTATCCTCCCATCTGGATAGAAGTGTGCTGTGGAGTAGAATTGCATAATGAGTTCATCATTCCAGTTGGTGAGCTTTTGCCCAACAAAATCTGCAACTCCACAAGCAACAAAACTGTCTTGCACTCCAGGATGGTGTTCTTCATTTTCTTTCATGTAGGTCCAGTCGAACCACCTCATATCACATACTATGGGCTTCTTGTCCAACAAGATTGTCTCACAGAAGTCCTGCTGTTCCTCTGTATGGAACCTGTAATCAACCGCAGTCCTTCTCCTTGTGGCATATGGATCTGTCATCCTCCATAGCCTCAACCCTGAGTCTCTTCTGATGTTCATGTCCTCAGCCACAGGATGGGCCTCATTATGGTCTGGAATCTTGGGCTTGAGCTTCCTCAAGACTTGTCCTTCTTCATCTTCCTCATCAGCAACTTCAGGCAGTGGGGCCTTGTTCTTCTCAGCATCTGGAATACTCCTGGTATTCCGCTTTGGTGCAAGCTTGAGCTTGGGGGAAGCTTTGGATGCTTCCTTGGGCTTTCATGTTGCAGCCCCTGACTTAATAGCATCACCCATAAGCTTTTGTGCCTTGGGTGCTGGTGCAGCAACCTCTTCTTCCTCTTCAGAGTCTCTCCTCATTGAGGGATTTCCAAGAACCTGGGCAGTAGTGGTTCTGGATCTCTTCTTCTTCTTATCCTGAGCAGCAGCTTCATCTTCTGATTCAATGGTAAACTTCATAGTTTCTCAAGTGGGAACTTTCTTGGGTTTGGAAGTTGTGACTCTCTTTGCAGGTGCCTCTTTGGGTTCAGTCTTTTCAGGCACTTGAGTAGATCCTCTGACCTTCAGCATAGGTGTCCTCTTGGCAGGAACCTTCCTATTGAGTCTAGGTTTAGTGTTCTTTGCTGAGGCATACTCCTTTTTGAGCACTACCTTCTTGGAGGTAGCCTCATCCTCTTCTACTCTATAATCCTCATCCTCAGAATCTGAGGTTCTCTTCTTCCTTGTCCTGGTGGCAGCTTTAGGTAGATTGCTTGGGGTGCTCTTGCTGCCTTCATCTGAAGTGCTAGAGGGACTAGTGCCCTCACTCATGTGATTGTGCTCTTCTGACCTATTCTGACTATCACTTTGGTCTGACATGCTGCAAATCACTGACTGCTGACCCTGTGAAGAGTTATAGATGAGATAGAGTGGATGAGCATCACAAAATGCAGAGATTTTTGCAAAAGAATGATTCAAAAATTCAGTTTTAGTTTTCCACATAAAGCATTTCGGATCAACTAATTTTCAAACTCGGTGATACCGAATCAGTTTTGGAACCTAAACTGATGAACTCGGTTGGACCGAGTCACAGTTTGGTGGCACCGAGACTGCTAGGGTTTCACAAAGTCCTAAAATCGGTCTCACCGATTAGCAATTCTTGGTGAGACCGAGAGTTACTAGTGCAATGGCGTTAGCCAAATCGGTGGGACCGAGTTTTTCAACTCGGTGGGTCCGAGATGGTTTCGGCGGAAACCTAACCCTAAATTTTCGAATCTCATCTAATCTAAGGATTGCATTGACTGGATAGGAGTGTTTCAATCGTGGCAAGAATCATTAAGAACACAATGTGCTAGGAATCGGACGAGGATAACACTGTGATCGAGTCCATACCCTAGCTTGGCGATGAACTCGCTACGGCGGCAATGGCGGGGGTGAAATCCATTGACGGCGTGGAGACCAGCGACAGGAGGCGGCTGGCGACGGGGAGACGATCCGGAGACCCTGATGGCAGAGCGAGCTATTGCGCGGGCGAAGAGGTTCGGAGAAATTTCCAAATTTTTGCCCGTGAGTATATATATCCCGACCCTGTCGCAACTCGGTGGCACCGAGATTGAAAACCTAGATCGACTTAGTGATCTCGGTAGGACCGAAATGGAGGAATCGGTCAGACCGAGAATCACAAAGAAGTTTTGGAAGTTTAAGTCTATGACGAATCGGGGACTCCGAGTGCTCCTCACACAGAGTGGTTCGAATCTGACTTGATCAAATTTTGTGATGTAGCATGAATAGAGTTTGAGACGAGAAAAGCATAGATAGCTAGAGAAGGTTCTTAGGCATTCTTGTCCATCCACTTGGCAAAAAGAAAGGAAGCCAATCACTCAAAACAACAAGTGGATGTTCTTGAATGAGTAAAATATGCACCAACATGCTCACACAATAAGATGGCAAATGAAATATGTGGCAAAACATGCACAACCAAATCTAGCATCTATCAACCAATTGGCGATGACTGGTCATCTATATATGAGTATATTGACTTAGGAGTCAAATGAAAACATTTGATCATAGGTCATACTCATCGTTTAAGCTCAAGTGGGGTTACCACTTTTACATAATGCATTGATGTGTTCACACCATTAGAGTTGCTTTGACTCAATTCCTAGAGTTAAGCTCCCCTAGATGTGAGATCCCCTTTTAGAGGGATGAACTAACCTTGGGTTTTGTCGATGATGACTTCATGTAGGTGTTGAAGATGTGGATGCTCAATGTTGATGTAGATCATTTGGAGCAATCCTTTGGAGTGAGTTGCACTTTCAACTTACCTACATGGGTTAGTCCCACAAGGAACAAACAAGAATATCCATAGACATAGAGTGATGCACACACAAGATGATGTCCATGAAATCATTAGGTTACCTTGTCCCTTGCCTTACCAACATGAGGGTTTGTGACTCCTTGAACTAGTGCAAGATGTGAAAGTTGATTGCACTTGTCGTTGCCAAAAAGATATGAGTGAAGAATGTTGGCGGAGTCACCCTCAAGAACTCTCTAGTTCTTCTTCTTCGGGATCCATATCATCTTGATGGGAATCCTTGGAGTTGTAGTTGTACTTAATGAAGTAGAACTCGACGTAGTCTTGGGAACCCACTTGACCGAGGCCTTAGGTGCTTCTTCAAATGCAGCAATCTCCTCTTGAAGCTTGTCCTTGCCTTTGTTCTTGTGGCCTTGTGTTGGAAGATCATCTTGCGCTTGTGTTCCCTTGAAGGAAGTAGGATCATACTTCTCTTGTTGAGGAACAAACTTTGTCTTGGGGTATTGATCTTATTCCCACTCAACTCCATTGGCATTGAACTTTCGTTCAAAACCAACACCTTGATTCTTCCGGTGCCTTCCTTGCTTGCGTACAATTTCCTCGAATTGCTTACTCCCGGCAAGGCTCTTGTAAACGCCTTTCTCTATAATTCCCTTCAATAAGCTATTTTCTTGCTCAAGTGTAACTTGGCTAAGAGAATCATTAGTGGAATCAAGAGAACTACTAGAAGCAACAATATTGGATTTGACATTATTATTGTTACTACTAGAGGAAGGATCTTTCTTGTACTTGTTACTAGACTTGACTTGAGGCATGTAAGTAGATAAGAGTAAACACTTGGCAATGTAAGAAGAACTTTTCTTATAGAGATCATCATTGATTGCTTTTAAGAACTCATGCTCTTGCTCAAGATTGAGCTTTTCAAAGCGTAACTTCTCATGAGCCCTTAAAAGTTCTCGATGATCTTCGAAGATAGTTTCATGAGCTAACTTAAGAGTGTTTAGTTCTTTAGTTAGAAGCTCAATCTTCTGCTTATCATTGTCATTTGTTTTATCTTGATTTGAATGATTAATTGATGTTTCATCATAGTATTCATCACTAGAGTTGTCAACAAGTAAATCATCATCCACAAGTAAGTCATCTTCATCACTATTGAAATCAACATACTCAGGATGTGTTACCTTTGGACCTTTGGCCATGAAGCATCTTCCAATTCCTTCATTTGGTGAATCAAATATGTCGTAGGAGTTGGTTGACACAAGTGCTAGACCGGCAACACCTTCATCTTGAGTATATTCGGAGTCGGAGTGATAGCTTCTCTCGGAGTGATTGTCGGAGTCGGGGCCGGATACCCATTCACCAACATGAGCTTGATGTCTTTGTTTTGTGTAGCTCCTTGATGACTTGTCCTTCCTTTCTGAATCCTTGCTTCTCCGTGAGGGTCTTCGTTCATAGCGATCATCTCTACTCCTCTTCTCTCTCGGTGGTGATTCTTCTCTTTTGCTTCTTCTTTTTGGAGAATCTTCTCTTCTTTTGTAGGGTGCCGTACACTCATTGGAATAGTGTCCGGGTCTCCCACAATTGTAACAATTTTGCTCTCGACTAGAAGATCTTTTGTCATTGTAAGACCTTGACTTGGAGCTTCTTTCTTTGCTTCTACTCTTGTAGAATTTGTTGAAGTTCTTCACCAATAAGCTCAATTCTTCATTGAAGGTTTGTTTCTCACTTGATGATGTGGGGGCTTCACTTGAGGCTTTGGAAGCACCACTTGACTTGTTGTGAAGTTCCTCCTTATCCTTAAGTGACATCTCATGAGCAACAATTCTTCCAATGACTTCGGTTGGCTTGAGATCTTTGTAGTTTGGCGTCATTTGGATCAATGTGCACACGGTATCATACTTTCCATCCAATGCTCTTAGGATCTTCTTGATGATGAATCTGTCGATCATATCTTCACTCCCTAAGCCGGCAATCTCATTTGTGATAAGTGCAAGCCTAGAGTACATTTCAGCGACGCCTTCACCATCCTTCATTTTGAACTTGTCAAGCTGACTTTGGAGCACATCCAACTTGGATTCCTTGACGGAGTCGGTACCTTCATGCATATCAATCAAAGTATCCCAAATTTCCTTTGCATTCTCAAGACGGCTGATTTTGTTGAATTCTTCGGGGCACAATCCGTTGAAGATGATATCACAAGCTTGAGCGTTGTATTGCAGCATTTTCAATTCTTCCGCGTTAGCTTCACGGTTCAGCTCTCTCCCATCAAAGAATTGACCTTGCAAGCCAATACAAATAATTGCCCAAACAGCGGGGTTATGTCCGAGAATATGCATTTTCATCTTGTGCTTCCAACTAGCAAAATTAGTACCATCAAAGTAAGGACCTCTATGGTGATAATTTCCCTCACTAGACGCCATACTCTACTAGGTTGTGAAACCAAGGCTATGACCACCAAAAGCTATGGAAATCAAAGAAAATGGAGACCAAAGCTCTGATACCACTTTAGGACCTTGAAGTATGTCTAGAGGGGGGTGATTAGACTACTTGACCAATTAAAAACTTAACCTTTTCCCAATTTTAGAGTTCGGCAGATTTTAGCTATCTTGGGACAAGTCAAGCAATCATCACACAATTCAAGCAAGCATGCAAAGAGTATATAGGCAGCGGAAATTAAAGCATGCAACTTGCAAGGAAGTAAAGGGAAGGGTTTGGAGGATTCAAACGCAATTGGAGACACGGATGTTTTTGACGTGGTTCCGATAGGTGGTGCTATCGTACATCCACGTTGATGGAGACTTCAACCCACGAAGGGTAGCAGTTCTTGTGAGTCCACGGAGGGCTCCACCCACAAAGGGTCCACAAAGAAGCAACCTTGTCTATCCCACCATGGCCGTCGCCCACGAAGGACTTGCCTCACTAGCGGTAGATCTTCATGAAGTAGGCGATCTCCTTGCCCTTACAAACTCCTTGGTTCAACTCCACAATCTTGTCGGAGGCTCCCAAGTGACACCTAGCCAATCTAGGAGACACCACTCTCCAAGAAGTAACAAATGGTGCGTTGATGATGAACTCCTAGCTCTTGTGCTTCAAATGATAGTCTCCCCAACACTCAACTCTCTCTCATAGGATTTGGATCTGGTGGAAAGAAGATTTGAGTGGAAAGCAACTTGGGAAGGCTAGAGATCAAGATTAATATGGTAGGAATGGACTCAACACATGAGTAGGTAGTTCTCTCTTAGAAATGGTAAGTTGGAAGTGTAGGTTTGTTCTGATGGCTCTCTTCACGAATGAAGAGGAGGTGGAGGGGTATATATAGACTCCACACAAAATCTAACCGTTACACACAATTTACCAAACTCGGTGGGACCGATTCAACAGACTCGGTCGGACCGATTTAGTAAACCTAGTGACCGTTAGGATTTTCGGTGGGAACCGACATGCAACTCGGTAAGACCGATTCGGTTAGGGTTAGGGCGTAACGTAATCTCGGTAAGACCGATCACTCAAACTCGGTGAGAACAATTTTGGTAATAAGCTTTCCAGAGAGTTGGTCAAGTAAACTCGATGGGACCGATTTGCTCCTTTCGGTGAGACAATGTTACAAAAGGGAAACAGAGAGTTTACATTGCAATCTCGGTGGGACCGATCACTCACTTCGGTTATACCGAAACATTACGAAGGGAAACAGAGAGATTACAATCCCATCTCGGTGAGACCGAGATCCCTATCGGTAGGACCGATTTGCCTAGGGTTTGTGGCAGTGGCTATGACATTAGAACTCGGTGGCGCCGGATAGAAAGAATCGGTGTGACCGATTTTGGCTTTAGGTTTAGGTCATTTGTGGATGTGAGAAAGTAGCTGAGGGTTTTTGGAGCATATCACCAAGCACATGAAGGAAGAGGCTCTTTAAGCAACACCTCATCCCTCCTTGATAGTATTGGCTTTTCCTATAGACTCAATGTGATCTTGGATGACTAAAATGTAAAATGAAGAGTCTTGAGCTTTTGAGCTTGAGCCAATCCTTTGTCATTAGTATTTTGAGGGATCCACTTTCATCATCCATGCCATGCCATTCATTGAGCTTTCCTGAAATAATAGTCTTGGAATAGCATTAGCTCAATGAGCTATATGTTATGAATTACCAAAACCACCTAGGGATAGTTGCACTTTCAGTAGATATACCTATATCTTCTCAAATAATCTATGAAGCTCAGAAAATAATGATACCCGCCATGAGCCTCAACACTCATCGGACCGCATACATTGGTATGTATTATTTCCAATAAGTCATTGGCTCGCTCAATTGTTCCGGAGAACGGAGTTTTAGTCATCTTGCCCATGAGGCATGGTTCGCAAGTATCAAATGATTCATAATCAAGTGATTCCAAAAGTCCATCTGGATGGAGTTTCTTCATGCGCTTTACACCAATATGACCTAAACGGGAGTGCCACAAATATGTTGCACTATCATTATGAATATGTGTATCACTATGATCGAGATTCAATAAACCAATAACATTGGGTGTATGACCATAGAAGGTTTTATTCATGTAAACAGAATAGCAATTATTCTTTGTCTTAATGAATAATCGTATTGCAATAAACACGATCCTATCTTGTTCATGCTCAACGCAAACACCAAAAACAATTATTTAGCTTCAACACTAATCCCGAAAGTACAGGGGGTGTGCGATGATGATCATATCAATATTGGAACCACTTCCAACACACATCGTCACTTCACCCTCAACTAGTCTCCATTTATTCCACAACTCCTATTTCGAGTTACTTATCTTAGCAACCGAATAGGTATCAAATACCTTGGGGATACTACGAGCACTAGTAAGATACACATCAATAACATGTATATCAAATATACCTTTGTTCACTTTGCCATCCTTCTTATCCGCCAAATATTTGGGGTAGTTCCGCTTCCAGTGACCATTTCATTTGCAGTAGAGGCACTCAGTTTCAGGCTTAGGTCCAGTTTTGGGCTTCTTCACAGGAGTGACAACTTGCCTGCCATTCTTCTTGAAATTCCCTTTCTTTCCCTTGCCTTTTTTTGAAACTAGTGGTCTTGCTAACCATCAACACTTGATGCTCTTTCTTGATTTCTAACTTCACCGATTTCAGCATCATGAAAAGCTCAGGAATCGTTTTCGTCATCCCTTGCATATTATAGTTCATCATGAAGCTCTAGTAGCTTAGTGATAGTGACTAGAGAACTCTATCAATCACTATCTTATCTGGAAGATTAACTCCCACTTGATTCAAGCAATTGTAGTACCCAAACATTCTGAGTACATGCTTACTAGCTGAGCTATTCTCCTCCATCTTGTAGGCAAAGTACTTGTCAGAGGTCTCACACCCCTCGACACGGGCATGAGTCTGAAATGCCAATTTCGGCTCTTGGAACATCTCATATGCTCTGTGGCGTTCAAAATAGTTTTTGAAGTCCCAGTTCTAAGCCGTAAAGCATGGTGCACTAAACTATCAAGTAGTCATCATATCGAGCTTGCTAAACGTTCATAACGTGTGCATCTGCTCCTGCAATAGGTTTGTCACCTAGCGGTGCATCAAGGACATAATTCTTTTGTGCAGCAATGAGGATAATCCTCAGATCACGAACGCAGTCCGCATCATTGCTACTATAATCGTTTAGCTTAGTTTTCTCTAGGAACATATAAAAACATAAGGGAGCTATAATGTGAGCTATTGATCTACAACATAATTTGGAAATACTATCAGGACTAAGTTCATGATAAATTAAAGTTCAACTAATCAAATTACTTAAGAACTCCCACTTAAACTGACATCCCTCAACTCATCTAAGTGTAGCGTGATCCAAATCAAATAAAACCATGTCCGATCATCACGTGAGATGGAGTAGTCATCAATGGTGAACATCGCTATGTTGATCATATCTACTATATGATTCACGTTCGACCTTACGGTTTCCAGTGTTCCGAGGCAATGTCTGTACATGCTAGGCTCGTCGAGTTTAACCTGAGTATTCTGCATGTGCAAAACTGTCTTGCACCCGTTGTATGTGAACGTAGAGCCTATCACACCCGATCATCACGTGGTGTCTCAGCACAAAGAACTATCACAGCGGTGCATACCCAGTGAGAACACTTATACCTTCAAATTTTAGTTAAGGGATCATCTTATAATGATACCGTCGTACTAAGCAAAATAAGATGCATAAAGATAAACATCACATGCAACCAAAATATGTGACATCATATGGCCATAATCATCTCGTGCTTTTGATCTCCATCTCCAAAGCATCGTCATGATCTCCTTTGTCACCGGCTTGACACCTTGATCTCCATCGTAGCGTTGTGGTCGTCTCGCCAACTATTGCTTCTACAACTATCGCTAATGCATAGTGATAAAGTAAAGCAATTACATGGCGTTTGCATTCCATACAATAAAGCGACAACCATAAGGCTCCTACCAGTTGCCGATAACTTTTACAACACATGATCATCTCATACAACAACGTATATCACATCACGTCTTGACCATATCACATCACAACATGCCCTGCAAAAACAACTTAGACGTCCTCTACTTTGTTGTTGCAAGTTTTACATGGCTGCTACGGGCTTCTAGCAAGAACTGTTCTTACCTATAGCACAAAACCACAATGGTGATTTATCAAGTTTACTGTTTTAACCTTCAACTAGGACCAGCCGCAGTCAAATTCGATTCAATTAAAGTTGGAGAAACAGACACCCGCCAGCCACCTTTATGCAAAATTAGTTGCATGTCTGTCGGTGGAACCTGTCTCATGAACGTGGTCATGTAAGGTTGGTCCGGGCCACTTCATCCAACAATACCACCGAATCAAAATAAGACATTTGTGGTAAGCAGTATGACGATCACCGTCCACAACTCTTTGTGCTCTACTCGTGCATATCATCTATGCATAGACCTGACTCTGATGCCATTGTTGGGGAACATAGCATGCAATTTCAAAAAAATCCCTACGCTCACGCAAGATCTATCTAGGAGATGCATAGCAACAAGAGGGGGAGAGTTTGTCCACGTACCCTCGTAGACCGAAAGCGGAAGCGTTTGCCAACACGGTTGATGTAGTCGAACTTCTTCTTGTTCCGACCGATCAAGTACCGAACGTGCGTCACCTCCGAGTTCTGCACACGTTCAACTCGATGATGTCCATCAAACTCTCTATCCAGCAAAGTGTCGAGGAAGTAGAAGAGTTCCGTCAGCATGACGGCATGGTGAGGGTGATGGTGAAGTTAGCCGCGCAGGGCTTCACCTAAGCACTACGTGAATATGACCGAAGGCGTAAACTGTGGAGGGGGGCGCCGCACACGGCTAAAAATTATTGGTGTGTGTTCTAGGCGCCTCCCAACTTCATATATATAGGTGGGAGGGAGAAGGATTAGCCAAGGGGGCGCCCAAGTAGGAGGAATCCTACTTGGGGCCCTAGTCCTATTCGCCCCCCTACCATAATTACCGGAGGAGGAAGGAAGGAGGAGGGAGGAGGGAAGGAAGGGGGAGGCCGAATCCGTCCCCTTCCTTTCTCTCTTCCCCTCTTTTTACCCTCCAGGTTTGGCCTATATGGGGGGTGTAGCAGCCCATGCTGACTGCTGCGTTTCCCCTCTTGGCTCAATAGGCCCATATCTTTGTCAGGGGTGCCCGGAACCCCTTTCCGTTGACCCGATACGTACCCATGACCCCCAGAACACTTCTGGTGTCCTAATACTATCGTACTATATATATATATATATATATATATATATATATATATAGGATGGGTCTATTATGATAACACCCTTAACACTCTTATTCTGCACAACAAAAAGCTTATTCTACACACCCATGCCCACCCAACTTGTGCGAGCCAAACCCCTGCCCCGAACCAAACTAAACCGCAACCACCCACCCACCCCACCTTATCCACTCGTCAGTTCCAACCCACCCACGACCGCCTTCTTCCTCCCACCTCCTGCCACAACACGAGCCCCCCAAATCCCTCCCACCTCCTTCTCTCGCTGGCCCGCTCAAACTCCCTCGCCGCGCCGCCACCCTCTCCATGCCCGGCCGCCGCGAGCCAAACAAAAACGCCACCGTCCACCCACCCACCCTACCCCACCTCCACCTCCACCTCCCGTCTCGCACACCCCTAACCCGCCACCGCCGCCCGCCTCCTCCCGCCTTGGCCGCCCTCCTCCCACCCCCGCCCGCCGCCTCCTCCCTGCCCGGCGCAGCCCTCTTTCCACCAGTGCGGCCCGCCTCCTCCTCCCGCCTTGGCAGCCCTCCTCCCACCCAGCGTCGCCCGCCTCATCATCCTCCCTCCCGCGACTCTCCTTCCACAGAGCTGCCCGCCTCCTCCTCCTCCCGGCCGGCGCGCCTCCATCCCATAGCGCCGCCATGGTGATGGCCCCGGCCCCGTCCCACTCCAGCCATCTGGCGACGCCCTACCTCCTCATCCTCCCGGCTGGCGCGCCTCTGCCCCGCAGCGCCGCCCTCTCCTCTTTCAGCTCGCTGCCCCCTCCTCTCGCTTCAGATCCTGCAACCTCCCGATGCAGTTCATCACACCAACCCTTGCAGCTCTCTCCTCCCCAATCCATGGATCCCTGCTGATCCGGGTTCTTCCCTCTGCATCATCCTCTTCTCGCACGGACCGAGGAGTCCGAGGCGTGCCACCCGTCGCCGGTCCCGCCTACTTCCCTCCCTGCTACACCAAGAGGGCGCCGGTCACATGTCCTACCAACCGCTCGCTCGTCCCTCCCCGCTCGTCCGGCGCCGTGGCCTTCCTTCCTCCCATCCTCCCATTCCAAAGCGCAGATTCCTCCCGGGAGATGGGACGCGATGGTGGCTGGATCCACACACCCGCCTAACGATCTCCTCCGCCATGCTCCTCCCGCTTGGCGTCCACCATGGGACCGACCTCCTCCGCATCCCCTATTGAAAATTCCCTTGAGACTAAATCAGCCCCTCCTCCTCTCCTTGCAGCCCAGATGCCTGGACTTCCGGTCTTGCTGGGAACATGATCTTGTTCGGCACGCCTAGCAGTGCGATTGACGGCTCCGACGACATGTTGATGGTGGTGGTGGAAACTCGCACGGATCTCATCGGTGAATGGAGGCCCATGCACGGCGGCGGCGAACAGAGGAAGAAGGCTAGAGGCAGGAGGAAGTAGATCCTCTCGTGGGTCTGCAGCCGACGTCGAATCCCGCTCCTCCCACCATCACGCGGTCCGTCGCCATGGGCTTCCTGTGCATCCCTCCCGTCAACGGGGACTCCTCCATGGTTGTACATGCGGAAGTTCAATACTTATTTTAGTGTGTTTCATATATTGTTTTGTTGCAGTTCAAGAAGGTTTTTACTTTTCTTTTAAATGTGTTTGGCGTTCTGCATCTCTCTCGGGGCCATAGACGGCAGTGCGGAGATCGCTACATTCAACTAAGGTTCATGGCGCTGCATCTTGTGGTTCGATTGCCACCGAGTAAGCTGTAGTTTGCTATTAGTGCGCTGTAGTATGTTGTTTTTGTTCTTGAGGTTTACTTTTGTTATTTTTGCAGATAAAAAAACAACCAGCAAAAAGGCGAGGAGACAAGTTCACAAAGACTCCAAGGAGACCGAAAAAAAGAAACAAGTGCACTGCGTGCTACTCCTTAACTTGTGCTTTATCTCTGTTCTTTGTCAGTTGTAGTGTGTGAAGTATTGGTTTTGTCTCTCAGGGATGCAGAGAGAAAAGAGAAGTAAGAATGGATACAGTTCGGCTTAAAAAGAGCAATTCAATTTCGTGCAAGATGGATGTGCGCACTAGGGAATCCGCGTGGTGTAAATTTTTAAATGCATGTACTTGTAGTTTCTGTTTGCCATGAAGTTCAGTTCGTTCGTGACAAAAGAAATTGCCATGTAGTTTAGCTTAGTTTAGTTGGACACGATGCGGTTTGCTTACGGTGGCACAGTGGCCCTCTTCCACCTGGCTCGCAGTTAAGTTCCCCGTTCAAAAAAGTGAACCCCAATCCACACGTGTTTCATGTTTTTCACCGCTCTGTATGTAGCTCACATTTTCAAAGGGGATATGAAAAAAGAAGGTTAAAACGGCATGCAACAGTAGTGCACATTTTGAAAAAATAAAGCCTAATGCAGTCGACTACCGTGAGTGTGGATGTAAATTTTTGAAGCTCACGCAGTTTGCTTAAAACTCCCCCGTGGTTCACTCGGTAAACAGAAACGAAAAACATCTCAAAAGAAGCTCACTTCTTATTAGATGTAGCTTGCTCGTTTAGCCCATGCGGTCCACTTGCCTAGTCTATGCGCATGAAAAATAATAAGTATGAAAATAGCAATAAAATCTCATGCGGTTTAATTTTCGTGTGTTGAGCTTCACTTTCGGTAGTGTTGCGGTTCACTTACGCCTCGACGTGAAACGTGGTCCACTTCTTCGTTCATGGAAAATTTACCCGAAAAAAAGTTATGCAAGTCGCTTGCCCGTTCGATGCAGTGCGGTTTTCATTCTGAAGCAGTGCGGTTGGCCGTATGTTGTTGTTCATCCCGTAAGTGCAAAAAAATTGTTACCGAAGCCAAAAAAGTAATGTGGTTCACTTCTTGATAGTGTTGTGATTCATTTACTCCCGATGTGAAGTGCACTCTACTTTCTCGTCCTTGAAAAAATTACGTTTGAAGAAAATAAACCATGCAGTTCTCTTGCCCGTCTAATGCCGTGCGGCGTTTCGTCCGATGCAGTGCGGTTTTCAGTCGGATTAGGTACCCACGTCGATTTGGGTGTCGCGAAAAACAGAGTGTCCGCATTTCGGTAAATTCGAAATTCCTCTTAAACCGTAAAGAATTAGAGAGACTGTTCTACATGAAAAAGTTGTGTCTCGATGATATCTTTCCAACAGCGTACAATTTGAATCATTTCAACCAGCGGTTTGTAAAAATTTCTTGAAAAACGGCCGCTGCCTCTCGTAGTCAGCCGCACGATTTTCAAAATTAACTAAAAACCGTAAGGAATCTCAAAACCATTTCTACATATGAAAGTTGCGCCTTGTCCATAGCTTTCCAACGACGTATTACACGCCTCATTTCGACAAACGGTTCAAAAACTAGAGCGAAAACAGTACCGAAAATTGCAAAAATTTCAAAAAAAACGTAATTCTGCGATTTAGTAAATTTGAAACTGCTCTTAAACCGTAACGAATTAGAAAACATAATAGATATGAAAAAGATGTGCCTTGACGATATCTTTCCAACCGTGTATCATTTGCTTTATTCCGATGAGCGGTTTAGAAAAAATCACGAAAATACGCTCGCTGTCACTCATCATCCGCCACGCCGTTTTTGAAACTGCTCTTAAACCGCGAGGAATCTCGAAAAGTGTTCAACATAGCGAAGTTGTGCCTAATCCATAGCTTTTCAACAGTATATTATACGCCTCATTCCGATAAACGGTTAAAAAATTAGAGCGAAAACAGTACCGAAAAAATAATGCGTGCAGTTTTTTCTGACGAGAAGTTCACTAGTCTATATTGTAGTGCTCGTCGTCAAGAAGATGCAGTGCACTTGTGTTCAGCGTGCAGTGCGAAAGTGGTGTGCAGAATAGTTATTCTGGTAATATTAGCAGAATAGTTATTCACTAGTCTATATATATACACCTCTCGACCATTTCGAGACTCCTCGTCATGTCTGTGATCTCATCCGGGACTTCTAACAACATTCGGTCACCAAATCGCATAACTCATATAATACAATATTGACATCGAACGTTAAGCGTGCGGACCCTACGGGTTCGAGAACTATGCAGACATGACCGAGACACCTCTCCGGTCAATAACCAATAGCGGAACCTGGATGCTCATATTGGCTCCCACATATTCTACGAAGATGTTTATCGGTCGAACCGTTATGACAACATACGTTATTCCCTTTGTCATCGGTATGTTACTTGCCCGAGATTTGATCGTCGGTATCTTCATACCTAGTTCAATCTCGTTACCGGCAAGTCTCTTTACTTGTTCCGTAATACATCATCTTGCAACTAACTCATTAGTCACTTTGCTTGCAAGGCTTCTTATGATGTGTATTACCGAGAGGGCCCAAAGATACCTCTCCGATACTCGGAGTGACAAATCCTAATCTTGATCTATGTCAACCCAACAAACACCTTCAGAGATACCTGTAGAGCATCTTTATAATCACCCAGTTACGTTGTGACGTTTGATAGCACACAAGGTATTCCTCCGGTATCCAGGAGTTGCATAATCTCACAGTCGAAGGAATATGTATTTGACATGAAGAAAGCAATAGCAATAAAACTGAACGATCATAATGCTAAGCTAATGAATGGTTCTTGTCCATCACATCATTTTCCTAATGATGTGATCCTGTTTATCAAATGACAACACATGTCTATAGTTAGGAAACTTAACCATCTTTGATCAACGAGCTAGTCTAGTAGAGGCTTACTAGGGACACGGTATTTTGTCTATGTATCCACACATGTATCAAGTTTCCGGTTAATACAATTCTAGCATGAATAATAAACATTTATCATGAAGTAAGGAAATATAAAATAACAACTTTATTATTGCCTCTAGGGCATATTTCCTTCAGGTGGAATATGATGCACCTCCCACATGGTTCCATCAAGATGATGATATTGACCACCATTTGGTCTTTGCCACCTCACCTACACCACTTGAGTGAAATGAACAAAGTAAACATAGGTGAAAGTGATGCTCTAGTCCCACTAGTGGACATTGATTGATTGCATGACGTTGATACACCTATTACCGTGCTTCATGCTAGTATGATTTCCCCATGTGATGATTTACCCATTTATGATGAGTTTGGTGATTGCTATGTGGAGTCTATTAGTTGTGATGCCATTTTACATGGGATTTCTTGTTGACAATTCTTTCGGTCACATCATGTTTGACAATTCGCTTGACTTGTCATATCCTATGAATGAGATCAACCATATGTCATATTTGCAATATCATCGTAGTGACTATGCACATGCCATTCAAATAAACCCAATTTGCATTTATGTCATAGATGACAAGCCCATGGTTATTGGCATTTGTTTTTCTTGTGATGATATTGATATGCTCCCTTTGCATCATATACATCATATGCCATGCCATGACCACCTAGCTTTGGATATGCATTGTTTTGGATGTTGTCCATTTTCTTCATATGACGTTTCCGATATTGCTCATGAGGAGACCCCCCATAGTTTCCTCATACATGTTAGGAGATTTTGATCACTCTCATCCATTGCATGATCCCAATAATTATGTGCACAGTATGATCCCCATGAATGAAAATGGTATTGATGTGCCATATACTTGTATGCTCAATTTGTGTCCCCATCGTGTCATACATACAACTATTCTTTCATGATGGATGACATGTTCATATACCATGCTTCAAATTTCTTTGAGCATTGCTTATCTTGTGCTAACTCACACGTGCACATACACATCATGATAGATGATGTGTACATTTACCATGCACATACATTGTTTCATTTGCGTCTTTGTTGTGTACCTCCCCATACTTACTCGTCAATCTCGCAAGCCCATGAGTTGACGAAACGAGCTCTAAAGAGCAATGATGACTTGGGTTCCCATGTATTGTCTTTCCCACCGCTCTCTTCGCGTAAAGACTTCACTCATTTCTTCTACATGGCCCTCACATGGTTATGGGTTATTGTCCATTACATATTCTATGCCCATCTTGCATGTTCACTTTGCATGATATGCTCATTCCTATGCCTTTACCATGCATTTGTGACCCATGCTTTGCATTACACATGATGATTGATTCTACTACTTGTATGTGTATTTGCAAGCTTGGTGGAGATATTGCTTATTCTTGCCATGTTCCATTTGTGACCCATACCTATGATGATACTTTGACCATGATTTGCTTTCGTGCCTGCGATATGTCATGTGCATTGCCTATGCCTACTATTTGCTCACATGACATGATTGCCATGATTTCCTCTAGCGTGTTGCATCTTTTCTCCACTAGTTTGCATGACATGATTGATATGCTTGCCTATGTTGCATCACCGATGATTCATACTTGCTTGTTTCATGTGGTTGATGACAACCATTTCCATGCTTTGCACATGATTGCTATTAAATGTTGTCATATGTCTCCATATGTTGCCTCTTTCATGTTAGATAATTTTCCATGTGTTGAGTGCAACAATGATATTAGTATTGCTAATGAGATTGTCCCCATAGCTTTCTCCCATATATGTGGAGCTTTTGACATATTTCTTGCAAATCATGCTTGTCTTACTTAATTGCACCATATACCTAGTGCCATGAATATCGCCATTGTTGCATCATATTATTCATGCACTTGTGCTTCTAATGATTATGTGCAAGAGAAGAGAACCATCATGAAGGATGATGTGTTTATCTACCATGTGTCGTGGTTCTAAGTCTGATAGTAGAATAGGGGGTAGGTATGGAGAGGCAAGATCCTAGCTATGGAGCAGTTGTAAACACAAAGGATGTACGAGTTCAGGCCCTTCTCGGAGGAAGTAACAGCCCTATGTCTCGGAGCCCAGAGGCGGTCGACTGGATTATGAGTGTATGGATTACAAGGGGGCGAACCCTTTACACTGAGGAGGGGGTGGCTTATATAGCGTCTGCCAGACCCCTCCGGCCCTCAGTTATGCAGGGTTTAAAGTACATTAAGGCTAGGCGTTACTGGTAACGCCTTACATAAAGTGTCCTAAATGCCATAAAGACTACTTAATTACAGACCGTTTGGATGCAGAGTGGCTCTTGATCTCCTGGTGGTCGAGTGAATCTTCATGGTCGAGTCCTTCGAGTCCGTCGAGTGAAGTCCCACTTGGTCGACTGGAAGGCAGTTTCTTCTGAGGGTGTCCTTGGGAAGGGTACTTAGGTCAGGTCTATGACCCTACCCTAGGTACGTGACCTCATCATTAGCCCCCGAATGGATCGAGGTTTGAGTGAGGAAGGAGTTGATAATATTTCCGACCTGCTTTTGTGTTCTGGACATGCATCGTCTTGGACCAATAATCTTTTCGTTGATAACAGCAACTTTTCTGTCAGTCGCCTTGATCCATTCTTTTTCTCTCGTCGAGTGAACTTTTGAACTTAATAATTTCCGAGCGACGGGTCGCAGGAAATCTCTCGTCTGACAGATTGATCTGCTGTTAGCGGATTTTGTGGGATCCGAATTTTGGGAAGCGTGCAAAGCGGGGCGGACCGCGGCGCTCGGATGGGATAGAGCATAGACGCCTCGATTCCCGCGCCGTCTTTTTCGCCACGTATCGCGTACGCACGACTGTTTCGGGATGTGATTGGATTGCCTGGGCCCACTTGTCATCCACTCGGAAGCGCCCTTATAAAATGGGCCCGGCGAGGGTTTTTAAACAGTACCTCCCCACTTCTCCTTCTGTCCTCTCCGCCTCCGCCCACAGCGCCTGCTCTCGCCTCCGCCCAACCACTCCTAGTACGCTTCACCGGCAACAATGGTGAAGGAGAAGACGGCAGCTCTGGAGCGCGCGAAGAAGGCGACGGCAACGGGGAAGGCAAAAGGGAGAGCGACCAGTCGGGGCGGATCCTCGTCAAGGTCCCGCCTGCCGCACGGTTGGGTTCAAGGGGATTGGATCCGCTCGACCATCACCGAGAGGGATCTCACCGAGATGGCCAACGAGGGTTTGATCCCCCACGGGGCAGCGAGGCTCCCGGGGAACGAGTGGCAACCACAGCCGCAGGAGGGTGAGTGTGTTCTTCTGGCTACCCACATCGACCGTGGGTTCTCTCTGCCTCTGAGTGTTTTCTTCCGTGGTTTCTTGAATTTCTTTGGGGCGCAACTCCACCATTTCAATCCAAATTCCATCGCCTACCTTGCTGCCTTCGTGTCCATGTGCGAGAACTTCCTGGGCTGCCGACCGCCGACTGGGTCATTTAAGCACATATTCACTTGTCGCTCACGAGCAGTAAAAAGGCAAATCCAGATGACGATAGGACTAAGGTTATTCAGATGTGCGGGGGTCTTGGGATCCAAATGAGGAGCAAGAGTACTTTTCCGGCCATGACTCTTCCTGAGTCGGTCAGAGGGTGGCAGTCGACTTGGTTCTACTGTCAAGACGAGTTGACGCCGGGGCAGTCGACTCGTCTCCCTCCATTCTCCATGGACCGAGCGAACAATCCCTCTTCTCTGAAGGTGCTCCCTGAGGAGAAAGCCCAAGTGAAGATGTTGATGGAGCGTGTAGTCCAGCTAGTTCGGGAAGGAGTGACGGGTATGGACCTTCTGGAGGTCTTCCTTAGGCGGCGCATCCAACCACTTCAGTACCGAGGCCATTGTATGTGGTTGTACTGTGGAACCGAGGATGAAACTCGGGTCCATCCAGAAGCAGTCGACGAAGCCACACTAGAGAGGTGGATGGCCGTGATCACAGGGAATAAAGACAACCCTCGAGGAGCCAGGAGGATTCCGCCACTCGACCATTCTTTTACTCCAGACAAGGTATGCCCACTTTATCCCCAATTGTAATCTTGCCATACTTATTCTGCTTTCGCTGCAAATTGGTCGATTGATCTTTATTTTGCTGTCTGTCAGGCCACCATCGAACTATACTCGATGCCCAATGGAGCACAGACGCCGATTGAAGAGGAGGAAGGAAGTGGGGGCGAAAGCTAGGAGGAGTGGGACTCGGACGCTGATGATGATGATGATGACGACTCTGATGGGGAGGAAGAAGAGGAGGAGGAGGAGGAAGTTGCACCGCCTCGCTCAGAAAGACGCTCGAAGCTCGTTCATGACCCTGCAACCGAGCATGGTAAGGGGGTCGCAACTGTCGTTCAGTCGACCAAGCGCCCTCGAACCACTTCTCCGGCGCCGACCAAGAAAGCTCCGAAGCAATCCAGGGTGGCACCGTCGAAGCCGGCCAAGGTCTTGCCAAAGATGAAGATGGCGATCCCCACTATCTCAAGGTAATGATGCTACTTGAGTTTTTCTGTTCTCCATGAACTTATTCTCGGTCGACTCATGAATCAACCGACTGACTTTTGGAATTGCAGCGCTGCTACTTCTGATACCTCGGCCAGGGCTGACGATCATGAGATGGAAGATGCTGCCACCTCAAAGCCTGGTATTACCCTTATAGTTCCGTCTTTAGTCGCTTGGCTCTTGGTATCTAACTTTGATTCTTTTCTGTAGCTCCATCTAATGTCGTTATCACTCTTCCTGACGACGACGATGAGGAGCCGTTGAAGCAAAGGAGGAGCAGGAAAACGCCTGCTGGCAAGGTGACTCAGGAGGTGCTAGCGCCCGAGACACTGGTCGCGGAGGGAGGAAACACCACTCGACCTACCGTATCTTTTGCGGTGCCGTTGGCGAGTGCTCACCCCGCGTCGTCGAGTGCTGCACAGCCTTCACTTTTCTCGACCCACTACGTCCTAGAGGACCAAGCCAGTGCTGCAAAAGAAGCAATACGCCAGGCGGGAGTCATGATGGAGCAGGTGAAGGCCATCCGAGAAGCTAGCCAGGCAGCCTATGACGCCAGTTCCGCTCTTCAAAGTAACGTTGGTCGATCGGTCACCGCTGTTACATAGGGATATGATGTCGAAGATTCTTCTTTCGAAATTCTTAGTGATTGTCCTACACCCTTTGGGTGTGTCGATTGAAATTCCGAACTAGTGGGGCACACTGAGTGCACCCACTGGGTGTAGTCCCCAAGGCTATGGTGGACTGCTGGCAGTCGACCATAGTCTTTATGTCTTGAACTTTTTCCTTCATTTGATTAGGTCGAACGAATTTTCAGACCTGTGGGGGCACGCTGAGTGCACCCACTGGGTGTAGTCCCGAGGCGTGGTCATTGTTGGCGATCGGCTACGATCTGAAGAATACATCCTGTTTTTTTTGTTGGTCGACTGGTCGACTCTTCCTTGATAGAACTAGTGGGGGCACGCTGAGTGCACCCACTGGGTGTAATCCCCGAGACTATGGTCGAATGTTTGCATTCGGCTGTAGTCTTAGAAACATATGGTTTTTCCTTAGTCACTCGGAAGTGGATTGTCTTTGACATCTGTCGATTGGTTCTTTGTAGAAATCCTGCGACCTTGCGGCTCGTTACACCGAGTTGTAGAACAAACATATCCAACTCGAGCTTGATCTGAAGCTGGTCCAGGAGAATTTGGCGAAGGCGAAGGAGGAAGCCAAAGGTATGTTTGGTGAGGCCTCGACGATTGCCTTTGCCCCTCATTTGTTTCAAAGTCTGACCTTGCTGTAACTTCGCAGGAAAAGTGAAGGAGGCCCAGAAGAAGAAAGACCTTGAGTTGGCTGCGTTGCAGAAAACAGCTTTAGAGAAGACCAAGCTAGCAGACGAGAAGTTGGCTTCGGTCACCAAGCTTGAAGAAGAAAACACCAATCTGAAAGCTGCCCTTGATGCCGCCAACAAAGAGGTCAGTCGACTGAAAAGTGATAAGATTGCTCTGAGTGACAAGGCCAGTGAGTTGGTGGGGAAGAAGAACGATCTGGAGGCTTATCTGGGCGGACTCGCCAAGAAGCTATTCCTCACGCTCGAAGGTAATCTTTTACACCAAACAGGTATTTCAACTGTGATCTTTCCATTCGACTGTTGTCTTGACTCGGTGGTTGTGCTTGCAGAATTTTGCCAAAACTTTGAAGAGGAGACTGGTCGACTGGAGCCTAACCTGGACCCCATCAACTCTCCGGTGAATGATGAAGTCGCCATGAACGTCCTCCGGCTCGAATCTCGTGTTGCTACCGTCGTTGATTATCTCGCAAGACTGAAGGTCGCCACTTCCCGCATCGACGCTACGCTCTGGCCCAGGGAGACGCTCCAGAATGACCTCGAGTCTCTGATGACTCGGTGAACTGATCCCAAGTCGAGTGCAGGAGTGGAAGAAATCCTCTGCCAGGTGTGGCGCAGATGTTGCTCTATCTCTGGCCCGAGTCCATTGCAAGGATGCACGAGAAGACAAGTTGGCGGCTCTTCGGGTGGCTAACACCAAGAAGCACGATTTCCGGTCCTTCATGGAGACCTTCATCGCCGCTGCCACTCGGATTGCTGATGGAATCAACCTCGACGAGTTTGTTGCACCTTCCAGCCCTCCACAGGAGGGGTAAAAAACTTCTTGGGCTTGACACTTTAAATTTGCCTCGGTATGCCGAGTGATTTTGTAACCGACAAACCTTAACAGGCCTAGCGCCTGAGCACTTTTGGTTCCGTTAGGTATCTATCCGAACTTGGATTTGGCGTTTGAATATGCTTGTATTTGGTTTGGGATGTCTTTTGCAGGTTAAAGCGAGATGCTTATTGCAATCGACTTGTTCTCCAATTCACTTAGGCAGGCAGCAGCAGCTAAGCCTCCGAGTGTGAGGTTTGCCCTCCACTCGGCAGGATTTTCGAACTTAGGCGAGCACTGGACTGCAGCTAAGCCTCCGAGTGGGAGGTCTGCTCACCACTCGGTAGGATTTTCAAAACTTAGGCGAGCACCGGGCTGCAGCTAAGCCCCCGAGTGAGAGGTCTGCTCTCCACTCGGTAGGATTTTCAAAACTTAGGCGAGCACTGGGCTGCAGCTAAGCCCCCAAGTGGGAGGTCTGCTCTCCACTCGGTAGGATTTTCAAAACTTAGGCGAGCACTGGGCTGCAGCTAAACCCCCGAGTGGGAGGTCTGCTCTCCACTCGGTAGGATTTTCAAAACTTAGGCGAGCACTGGGCTGCAGCTAAGCCCCTGAGTGGGAGGTCTGCTCTCCACTCGGTAGGATTTTCAAAACTTAGGCGAGCACTGGGCCGCAGCTAAGCCCCCGAGTGGGAGGTCTGCTCTCCACTCGGTAGGATTTTTCACGTTGTACTTGTGGCGTAGCTCGGAGGAGAGGGTCGCAGTCGACCTGCACCTCGTCCTCCTTGCGACCGTACGTTGTACTTGTGGCGTAGCTCGGAGGAGAGGATCGCAGTCGACCTGCACCTCGTCCTCCTTGCGACCGCACGTTGTACTTGTGGCGTAGCTCGGAGGAGAGGGTCGCAGTCGACCTGCACCTCATCCTCCTTGCGACCGCACATTGTACTTGTGGCGTAGCTCGGAGGAGAGGGACGCAGTCGACCTGCACCTCGTCCTCCTTGCGACCGCATGTTGTACTTGTGGCGTAGCTCGGAGGAGAGGGACGTAGTCGACCTGCACCTCGTCCTCCTTGCGAGCGCACGTTGAATTTGAACTTAGGCGAGTACTTAGACTGCAGCTAAGCCCCCGAGTGGGAGTCTAGCTCACCACTCGGTAGGATTTTATTGAAACTTAGGCGAGTACTCGGACTGCAGCTAAGCCCCCGAGTGGGAGTCTGGCTCACCACTCGGTAGGATTTTATTGAAACTTAGGCGAGTACTTGGACTGCAGCTAAGCCCCCGAGTGGGAGTCTGGCTCACCACTCAGTAGGATTTTATTGAAACTTAGGCGAGTACTTGGACTGCAGCTAAGCCCCCGAGTGGGAGTCTGGCTCACCACTCGGTAGGATTTTATTGAAACTTAGGCGAAACGGATTCGCAGCTAAGCCCCCGAGTGGGAGGCTGGCTCACCACTCGGTAAGGATTTTTTTTTTACAAACTTAGGCGAAACGGATTCGCAGCTAAGCCACCCACTGAGGGGGGAAATTTACTGAATAAATAAAAGTGACAAAAATCATTGGGGAAATTATGACACTATTATCTTGCAAAACATGAACTACAGAAGTACTTTTATTACAACTCATCCGAGTGAAAACTTAAGTGCAAAATGGGCGGAGTAGCTCCGCGTTCCAAGCTCGGGGCTCGTCAATTTTGTGCTCGACGTTGTAGAGACGATACGCTCCGTTGTGGATAACCTTGGTAACGATGAAGGGTCCTTCCCAAGAAGGAGCAAGCTTGTGAGGTTTCTGCTGATCCACTCGGAGAACCAAATCTCCTTCCTGAAAGGCTCGACTCTTCACGTTTTTGGCGTGGAAGCGACGCAAGTCTTGTTGGTAGATGGTCGATCGGATCAAAGCCATCTCCCTTTCTTCTTCTAAAAGGTCGACTGCATCTTGCCGCGCTTGTTCTGCTTCAGCCTCGTTGTAGAGCTCAACTCGAGGAGCATTGTGGAGCAGATCACTCGGCAAGACCGCTTCAGCTCCATAGACCAAGAAGAATGGAGTCCTTCCAGTCGACCGATTAGGCGTGGTCCTTAGACCCCAAAGCACCAAGGGAAGTTCATCGACCCATGCTCCAGCCACATGCTTAAGGTCACGCATCAGTCGGGGTTTCAACCCTTTGAGGATCAAGCCATTGGCTCGCTCCGCTTGTCCATTCGACTGTGGATGGGCGACTGAAGCGTAATCGACTCGTGTGCCTTGAGATGTGCAGAATGCTCTGAATTCCTCCGAATCGAAGTTTGATCCATTGTCAGTGATGATGTTGTGCGGGACTCCATATCTGAATATCAGTTCCCTGATGAAGCTGACAGCAGTACCGGCGTCAAGGTTCTTGATGGGTTTAGCCTCAATCCACTTGGTGAACTTGTCGACTGCCACCAGTACATGCGTGAAACCGCTTCGACCTGTCCTCAAGGGGCCTACCATATCCAACCCCCATACTGCGAAGGGCCAGACGAGTGGTATGGTCTTCAGAGCTGACGCAGGCTTGTGTGACATGTTGGAGTAAAACTGACATCCCTCGCACTTGTCCACTATTTCCTTTGCCATCTCATTCACCCTTGGCCAGTAAAATCCGGCTCGGTATGCTTTGGCCACGATGGTCCGAGAGGACGCATGATGGCCACAGGTCCCCGAGTGGATATCATCAAGGATTATTCGACCTTCTTCTGGCGTTATACACTTCTGACCAACTCCAGTCGCGCTTTCTCTGTATAGTAGCCCCTTGATCACAGTAAAGGCTTTGGATCGGCGGACGATCTGTCGAGCCTCTTCTTCGTCCTCTGGGAGCTCTTTTCTTAGGATATACGCGATATATGGAACTGTCCAATCGGGAGTGATCACTAAAGCCTCCATGATCAAGTCGACCACCGCTGGAACTTCAACCTCAGTCGGATCTGTGGCACTCTTGGGCTGCGGAGCTTCTTCAGTAAAAGGATCTTCTTTGACTGATGGAGTATGGATATGCTCCAAGAACACACCACTGGGAATGGCTTCTCTCTTGGAACCTATCTTTGCCAAATCATCAGCCGCTTGATTCTTGATCGGGGTATATGATGGAGCTCTAACCCTCAAACTTCTTTTCCAACCGTCACTGCATTGTAGTATCCAGTCATGGCTGGGCTTCTAACGTCCCACTCTTTCATCACTTGGTTGACCACCAAATCTAAGTCGCCATAAACCATAAGGCGACGGACGCCGAGTGAGATGGCCATCATAACCCATACAAAAGGGCCTCGTATTCTGCCTCATTGTTGGAGGAATCAAAGTGAATCTGGAGCACATATCTAAGCTTATCTCCTCTGGGGGAAACCAGGACAACCCCAGCACCGGAACCATTCAACATCTTAGAGCCATCAAAGAACATGGTCCAATGCTCCGAGTGAACTTGAGTGGGCTGCTGTTGTTCAATCCACTTAGCAAGGAAATCTGCTATTGCTTGGGACTTAATGGCTTTCTTTGCCTCAAACTTGATATCAAGGGGAAGGAGTTCAATTGCCCATTTCGCCACTCGACCAGTTGCATCTTTGTTGTGCAGAATCTCTGAAAGTGGAGCGTCGCTGACGACTGTAATGGAATGATCAGAGAAGTAATGAGCAACCTTCTTCGTGGTCATGTAGATCCCATACACAAGCTTCTGATAATGAGGATATCTTTGCTTTGATGGAGTCAAAACTTCAGACAGATAGTATACTGGGCGCTGAACTTTGAAGGCTTTCCCTTCTTCTTCCCGCTCGACCGTAAGTACTGTACTGACGACTTGTCCCGTGGCTGCAATATAAAGCAACAGAGACTCTTTGCTAATTGGAGCAGCTAGCACCGGCTGGGTGGAGAGCAGAGCTTTTAGCTCGGCAAACGCTGCATCAGCTTCTGGAGTCCACTCGAACTTGTCTGCCTTCTTCATCAGTCGGTAAAGAGGCAATGCCTTTTCACCGAGTCGTGAGATGAATCGACTTAATGCGGCCAAGCATCCAGTAAGTTTTTGGACATCGTGCACCCACACGGGGCGTTTCATTCGGAGTATAGTGCCGATTTTTTCTGGGTTAGCATCGATTCCTCGTTCGGAAACGAGAAAACCGAGTAACTTACCACCAGGAACTCCGAATGTGCACTTTGATGGATTGAGCTTGATATCATACCTCCTGAGGTTGGCAAATGTTTCGGCAAGGTCAGTCAGCAGGTCGGAACCCTTTCGCGACTTGACCATGATATCGTCCATGTACGCTTCCACATTCCAACTGATTTGAGTGAGCAAACACTTCTGAATCATTCGCATGAACATGGCTCTGGCATTCTTGAGGCCGAATGGCATGGCAATATAGCAGAAGCACCCGAAAGGAGTGATGAAAGCTGTTTTTATCTCATCGGGTCCATACAGACGGATCTGATGGTACCCGGAATAGGCGTCTAGAAAAGACAATCTCTCGCATCCCGCATTCGAATCAACAATTTGATCGATGCGAGGGAGAGGAAAATGATCTTTCTGGCAGGCCCGATTGATGTGTTTGGAATCAATGCACATGCGGAGTGACTTGTCCTTCTTAGGAACCATGACGACATTGGCGAGCCACTCGGAGTGGTATATCTCTCGGATAAATCCTGCCGCCAATAGTCGAGCCACCTCCTCACCAATGGCTTTTCTCTTCTGGACGGCGGACCGTCGAAGATGTTCTTTGACTGGTTTTGCTGCTGAGTCGACTCTAAGGAGATGCTCAGCCAGTCCCCTGGGCACACCCGGCATGTCAGCTGGCTTCCATGCAAAGATGTCCCAGTTCTCACGGAGGAACTGGATGAGCGCTTCTTCCTATTTAGGGTCGAGTGTTGTGGAAATATGGGTCGGAGCTGCATTGGGGTCGGTCGGGTGAATGTGAACGGGCTTTGTCTCACCGGACGACTGAAACAATGATTCGGTGGCAGGTTTCTTAGCCCGCAACAAATCACTCGGATCTGCATTTTTCTTATATCCCTCTAGCTCGACTGTTGTCACCTGGGAGTCGGCAATTTTCGAGCCTTTCTCGAAACACTCTTCGCTTTTTCCGATCACGGTGATAGTGATCACGCCTTTGGGGCCGGGCATTTTCAGCTTGAGGTACACGTAACATGGTCGAGCCATGAACCGTGCATAAGCTGGTCTCCCCAAAATAGCGTGGTAAGCGCTCTGAAAGTCTACAACTTCAAACGTCAGCTTCTCTTTGCGGAAATGCTTTGAGTCACCGAACACCACGTCCAGAGCTATCTGACCGAGTGACTCAGCTTTCTTTCCAGGTATAACTCCATGAAAACACATGTTGCTGGTGCTCAGTCGGGACATCGGAATGCCCATTCCTTTCAGCGTGTCCGCATACAATAAATTCAGTCCACTACCACCATCCATTAGCACCTTCGTCAGTCGAGTGCCTTCGACGACCGGGTCGACCACCAAAGCTTGCCTCCCAGGGGTGGCTATATGAGTCAGGTGATCGGACTGGTCAAATGTAATGGGAGTTTGTGACCATCTCAGATACCTTGGCGTCGCCGGGGCGACCATGTTCACCTCACGGTTAATGACCTTCAGTCGGCTCTTGCTTTCCACATCCGCAAAGATCATCAGAGTGGAGTTAACATGAGGATATCCTCCTCTTGTCCTCCTTGTCTTGGCTTTGTCCGACTCCTTTTCCTTGTCCTTGGGTTGTTTACCTTGGGCCGCTGGATCAGAGCCTACCTTTGCCGAAAGTGGTATGCTTCGGGTAAATGAAATTACCCTCTTCGTCTTTCTTCGTGTGGATGTGACACGGCAGATTCATCACGTCATTTCCTTCTTTATCCTTCACCTTCTTGGGGTTCCAGGATCCTTTGGGTTTTCCATTGAACTTGCCCTGAGTCACGGCCAGAGCCTCTCCAGGAGCCGCTGGTTCGGCTTTCCGTTTCTGCTTCCGTCTGGAGTTTCCTTTCTCCGACTGACTCGGCTTGTACTTGCCGCTCTGGAGTCGGTCCTCCTCTTCGCCGTTGGCGTACTTGGTAGCAATTTCCATCATCCGACTCAGGGTCATATCTCCGGTCCGACCAAACTTCAAACTTAATTCTCTGTTCTTAACACCATCCTTGAAGGCGCAGACTGCCTGATGATCAGACACGTTCTCCACGGTATGATGCAAAGTGATCCATCTTTGAATATACTCTCTTAAGGTCTCATTTGACTTCTGTACACAAACTTGCAGCTCTGTCAATCCAGCTGGTCGCTTGCAAGTTCCCTCAAATGTTCTGACGAACACTCGGGAAAGATCTTCCCAAGTGTAAATGCTGCTTGGAGTTAACTGATTCAACCATGCTCTGGCCGAACCTTCCAACATGAGTGGTAAGTGCTTCATAGCCACCTCGTCATTCCCGCCGCCGATCTGTACAGCCACTCGATAGTCCTCAAGCCAAGTTTCAGGCTTAGACTCACCGGTGAACTTGCTTACACCAGTCGCCAACCTGAAGTTGGGGGGAATCACCGCAGCTCTGATAGCCCTGCTGAAACATTCCGGACCTGAAACATGCACTCGGCTGCTAGTGGGCGCATCTCTGTCATGGCCACCTCGATGAGCCCTGTTCCGATCGACCAAGCCTTGCGCGATGATGGATCGCGCGTCAAAGCGTGGTTCCCGGGGGTCGACCGGAGCTCTTTGCCCCACACTGAGCTGACGCCTGTCATCTTGCTGCCGAGGAGCGTAAGACCCGCCTCTCGGAGGAGGAGTGGGCACTCGACGCCTATCATCACGATCATAACGGTCACCATATTGGTCCCGTCGATTCTCGCGTCCTTCACGCCGCGGAGGCGATCTAGGGCTATGAACCGACTGAACCGTATTCGCAGCGACGGATCGACTGTGAATCCTGTTGCGTGATTGAGACACGGCTGAATTCTGATCTCCTGCTGCCCGGAGCAAATCCCTAATCTGCATCAAGCCTCTGCCAGCCTCCGACTGAGAGGGCTGAATTGACTCTGCTATACGGGTTGCAGCTGCTAAATTCTGAATCGGGGTTCGATATACCTGAGTCGGCGGGAAGAGTTGACGTCGACTGGAGTCAGGCACTCTGTTGGGGAACGTAGCTGAAATTCAAAATTTTCCTACGTGTCACCAAGATCTATCTATGGAGAAACCAGCAACGAGGGGAAGGAGAGTGCATCTACATACCCTTGTAGATCGCTAAGCGGAAGCGTTCAAGAGAACGGGGTTGAAGGAGTCGTACTCGTCGTGATCCAAATCACCGGAGATCCTAGTGTCGAACGGACGGCACCTCCGCGTTCAACACACGTACAGCCGGTGGCGTCCCACGCCTTGATCCAGCAAGGAGAGAGGGAGAGGTTGAGGAAGACTCCATCCAGCAGCAGCACAACGGCGTGGTGGTGATGGAGGAGCGTGGTAGTCTAGCAGGGCTTCGCCAAGCACCGCGAGATACGAGGAGAAGGGAGAGAGGTAGGGCTGCGCCAAGAGGAGAAGGGAGAGATTCTCGTGTGTTAGGCAGCCCCAAAACCTCTAGTATTTATAGGGGGAGGGGAGGGGGCTGCGCCCCCTCTAGGGTTCCCTCCCCAGGGGTGGCGGCAGCCCCCAGATCCCATCTGGGTGGCGGCTAGAAGGGGAGAGAGGGGGAGGCGCACCCAGGGTGGGCCTTAGGGCCCATCTGCCCTAGGGTTTGCCCCCCTTCCCCACTTCCTGCGCCTTGGGCCCCTTGTGGGGGGCGCACCAGCCCACAGGGCTGGTTCCTCCCACACATGGCCCATGCAGCCCTCCGGGTAGGTGGCCCCACTTGGTGGACCCAGGACCCTCCGGTGGTCCCAGACATTACCGATAAAACCCGAAACTTTTCCGGTGACCAAAACAGGACTTCCCATATATAAATCTTTACCTCCGGACCATTCCAGAACTCCTCGTGACGTCCAGGATCTCATCCGGGACTCTGAACAACATTCGGTAACCACATACAAAACTTCCTTTATAACCCTAGCGTCATCGAACCTTAAGTGTGTAGACCCTACGGGTTCGGGAGACATGTAGACATGACCGAGACGTTCTCCGATCAATAACCAACAGCGGGATCTGGATACCCATGTTGGCTCCCACATGTTCCACGATGATCTCATCGGATGAACCACGATGTCAAGGACTTAGTCGATCCCGTATACAATTCCCTTTGTCTAGCGGTATTATACTTTCCCGAGATTCGATCGTTGGTATACCGATACCTTGTTCAATCTCGTTACGAGCAAGTCTCTTTACTCGTTCCGTAACACATCATCCCGTGATCAACCCCTTGGTCACATTGTGCACATTATGGTGATGTCCTAACGAGTGGGCCCAGAGATACCTCTCCGTTTACACGGAGTGACAAATCGATCTCGATCCGTGTCAACCCAAAAGACACTTTCGGAGATACCGTAATGCACCTTTATAGTCACCCGATTCGTTGTGACGTTTGATACACCCAAAGCACTCCTACGGTATCCGGAGTTACACGATCTCATGGTCTAAGGAAGAGATACTTGACATTGGAAAAGCTCTAGCAAGCGAACTACACGATCTTTGTGCTATGCTTAGGATTGGGTCTTGTCCATCACATCATTCTCCTAATGATGTGATCCGTTATCAACGACATCCAATGTCCATAGTCAGAAACCATGACTATCTGTTGATCACAACGAGCTAGTCAACTAGAGGCTCACTAGGGACATATTGTGGTCTATGTATTCACACGTGTATTACGATTTCCGGATAATACAGTTATAGCATGAATAAAAGACAATTATCATGAACAAGGAAATATAATAATACTTTTATTATTGCCTTTAGGGCATATTTCCAACAGTCTCCCACTTGCACTAGAGTCAATAATCTAGTTCACATCGCCATGTGATTAACACTCACAGGTCACATCACCATGTGACCAACATCCAAAGAGTTTACTAGTGTCATTAAACTAGTCACATCACCATGTGATTAAGACTCAATGAGTTCTAGGGTTTGATCATGCTTTGCTAGTGAGAGAGGTTTTTATTCAACGGGTCTGCAACATTCAGATCCGTATGTGTTTTGCAATTCTCTATGTCATATTGTAAATGCTGTTTTCACGCTCCACTTGGAGCTATTCCAAATGGTTGCTCCACTATACGTATCCGGTTTGCTACTTAGAGTCATTCGGATAGGTGTTAAAGCTTGCATCGACGTAACCCTTTACGCCGAACTCTTTATCACCTCCATAATCGAGAAACATGTCCTTATTTACTCCAAGGACAATTTTGACCGCTGTCCAATGATCCATTCCTGGATCATTCTTGTACCCCTTAACTGACTCATGGCAAGGCACACTTCTGGTGTGGTACACAGCATAGCATACTCTAGAGCCTACGTCTAAGGCATAGGGGACGACCTTCGTCCTTTCTCTCTTTCCTGCCGTGGTCGAGCTTTAAGTCTTAACTTCATGCCTTAGAACTCAGGCAAGAACTCCTTCTTTGACTGATCCATCTTGAACACCTTCAAGATCTTGTCAAGGTATGTGCTCATTTTGAAAGTACCATTAAGCATTTTTGATCTATCATTATAGATCTTGATGCTCAATGTTCAAGTAGCTTAATCCCGGTTTTCCATTGAAAAACACTTTTCAAATAACCCTATATACTTTCTAGAAATGCTACATCATTTCTGATCAACAATATGTCAACAACATATACTCATCAGAAATTCTATAGTGCTCCCACTCACTTCTTTGGAAATACAAGTTTCTCATAAATTTGTATAAACCCAAAATCTTTGATCATCTTATCAAAGTACATATTCCAACTCCGAGATGCTTACTCCAGTCCTTAGAAGGATCACTGGAGCCAGCATACCTTTTAGCATCCTTAGGATCGACAAAAACTTTTGGATTGTATCACATACAACCTTTCCTTACGAAGACTGGTAAGGAAACTCGTTTTGACATCCATCTGCCAGATTTCATAAATGCAGCTAATGCTAACACGATTCCGACAGACTTAAGCATCGCTACGGATGAGAAAATCTCATCGTAGTCAACTCCTTGAACTTGTGAAAAAAGTCTTCGCCACAAGTTGAGCTTCATAGACGGTGACATCACCGTCCACGTCCGTCTTCTTCTTAAAGATCCATTTATCTCAACGGCTTGCCGATCATCGGGCAAGTCCACCAAAGTCCATGCTTTGTTCTGATACATGGATCCTATCTCGGATTTCATGGCTTCTAACCATTTGTCAGAATTTGGGCCCACCATTGTTTCTCCATAGCTCGTAGGTTCATTGTTTTCAAGCAACATAACCTTCAAGACAAGATTACTGTACAGCTTTGAAGCAGTACGCATCCTTGTCACCCTACGAGGTACGGTAGTGACTTGATCCGAAGTTTCATGATCACTATCATAAGCTTCTACTTCAACTGGTGTAGGTGCCACAGGAACAACTTCCTGTGCCCTGCTACACACTAGTTGTAGTGACGGTTCAATAACCATATCAAGTCTCTACCATCCTCCCACTCAACTTTTCGAGACAATCTTTTCCTCGAGAAAGGACCCGATTCAAGAAACAATCCCTATTGCTTTCGAATCTGAATTAGGAGGTATACCCAACTGTTTTGGGTGTCCTACGAAGATGCATTTTATCCGCTTTGGGTTCGAGCTTATCAACTGAAACTTTTTCACATAAGCGTCGCAGCCCCAAACATTTAAGAAATGACCAGCTTAGGTTTCTCTAAACCATAGTTCATACGGTGTCATCTCAATGGAATTACGTGGTGCCCTATTTAAAGTGAATGTGGTTGTCTCTAACGCCTAACCCATAAAGATAGTGGTAATTCGATGAGAGACGTCATGGTATGCACCATATCCAATAGGGTGCAACTACGATGTTCGGACACACCATCACACTATGGTGTTCCAGGCGGTATTAATTGTGAAACAATTTCCACAGTGTCTTAATTGTGAGCCAAACTCGTAACTCGGATACTCATCTCTATGATCATATCATATACATTTCATCCTTTTGTCACGATAATCTTCAACTTCACTCTGAAATTACTTGAACCATTCAATAATTCAGACTTGTGTTTCATCAAGTAAATATACTCTACATCTACTCGAATCATCTGTGAAGTAAGAACATAACGATATTCACTGCATGCCTCAGCACTCATTGGACTGCACATATCAAAATGAGTTACTTCCAACAAGTTGCTATCTTGTTCCATTTTACTGAAAACGAGGCTTTTTAGTCATCTTGCCCATGTGGTATGATTTGCATATCTCAAGTGATTGAAAATCAAGTGAGTCCAAACGATCCATCTGCATGGAGTTTCTTCATGCGTATACACCAATAGACATGGTTCGCATGTCTCAAACTTTTCAAAAACGAGTGAGTCCAAAGATCCATCAACATGGAGCTTCTTCATGCTTTTACACCAATGTGACTTACATGGCGAGTGCCACAAGTAAGTGGTACTATCATTACTATCTTATATCTTTTGGCATGAAAATGTGTATCACTACGATCGAGATTCAATAAACCATTCCTTTATGTGTAAGACCATTGAAGGTATTATTCAAATAAATAGAGTAACCATTATTCTCCTTAAATGAATAACCATATTGCGATAGACATAATCCAATCATGTCTATGCTCAGCATAAACACCAAATCTTGATGGTAGAGGGGCGTGCGATGCTTGATCACATCAACCTTGGAAACACTTCCAACACATATCGTCACTCACCTTTAGCTAGTCTCCGTTTATTAGTAGCTTTTATTTGAGTTACTAACACTTAGCAACCGAACGGTATCTAATACCACGGTGCTACTAGGAGTACTAGTAAAGTACACATTAACATAATGTATATCAATATACTTCTATCGACCTTGCCACCTTCTCATCTACCAAGTATCTAGGGTAATTCCGCTCCGTGGTTATTCCCTTATTACGAAGCACTTAGTCTCGGGCTTGGGTTCAACCTTGGGTTTCTTCACTAGAGCAGCAGCTGATTTGCCGTTTCATGAAGTATCCTTCTTGCCCTTGCCCTTCTTGAAACTAGTGGTTTCACCAACCATCAACAATTGATGCTCCTTCTTGATTTCTACTTTCATGTGTCAAACATCACGAATACCTCAAGGATCATCATATCTATCCACGATATGTTATAGTTCATCACGAAGCTCTAGCAGCTTGGTGGCAATGACTTTGGAAAAACATCACTATCCCATCAGGAAGATCAACTCCCACTCGATTCAAGTGATTGTTGCACTCAGACAATCTGAGCACAAGCTCAACGATTGAGCTTTTCTCCGTTAGTTTGCAGGCTAAGAAAAACGTCGGAGGTCTTATACCTCTTGACGTGGGCACGAGCCTGAAATCCCAATTTCAGCCCTCGAAACATCTCATGTGTTCCGTGACGTTTCGAAAACATCTTTGGTGCCTCAACTCTAAACCGTTTATCTGAACTATCACGTAGTTATCAAAACGTGTATGTCCGATGTTCGCAACATCCACAAATGACGTTTGGGGTTCAGCACACTGAGCGGTGCATTAAGGACATAAGCTTTCTACTGTCCGCATAATCGCTACTGTCAACTTTCAACTATATTTTCTCTAGGAACATATCTAAACAGTGGAACTGAAGCGCGAGCTTACGACATAATTTGCAAAGATCTTTTCACTATGTTCAGGATAATTAAGTTCATCTTGTGAACTCCCACTCAGATAGACATCCCTCTGGTCATCTAAGTGTTACACGATCCGAGTCGACTAGCCCGTGTCCGATCATCACGTGAGACGGACTAGTCATCGTCGGTGAGCATCTTCATGTTGATCGTATCTTCCATACGACTCGTGTTCGACCTTTCGGTCTCCGTGTTCCGAGGCCATGTCTGTACATGCTAGGCTCGTCAAGTTAACCCTAAGTGTTTTCACTGTAAAACTGTCTTACACCCGTTGTATGTGAGCGTAAGAATCCATCACACCCGATCATCACGTGGTGCTTAGAAGCGACGAAACCGTAGCAGCGGTGCACGTTAGGGAGAACACTTCTTGAAATTTTGTAAGGATCATCTTATTTACTACCGTCGTCCTAAGTAAACAAGATGCATAAACATAATAAACATCACATGCAATTATATAGTTGTGACATGATATGGCCAATATCATATAGCTCCATTGATCTCCATCTTCGGGGCTCCATGATCATCTTGTCACCTGCTTGACACCATGATTTCCATCATCATGATCTCCATCATCGTGTCTTCATGAAGTTGTCACGCCAACGACTACTTCTACTTCTATGGCTAACACGTTTAGAAATAAAGTAAAGTAGTTTACATGGCGTTTTTCAATGACACGCAGGTCATACAAAAAATAAAGACAACTCCTATGGCTCCTGCCGGTTGTCATACTCATCGACATGCAAGTCGTGAATCCTATTACAAGAACATGATCAATCTCATACATCACATATCATTCATCACATTCTTCTTGGCCATATCACATCACATAGCATACCCTCGCAAAAACAAGTTAGGCGTCCTCTAATTGTTGTTTGCATGTTTTACGTGGCTGCTATGGGTTTCTAGCAAAACGTTTCTTACCTACGCAAAACCACAACGTGATATGCCAATTGCTATTTACCCTTCATAAGGACCCTTTTCATCGAATCCGTTCCGACTAAAGTGGGAGGCGGCACCGCTAGCCACCTTATGCACCAAGTGCATGTCAATCGGTGGAACTTGTCTCACGAAAATGCGTGTAAGGTTGGTCGGGCTGCTTCATCCCACAATACCGTCGAAACAAGATTGGACTAATAACGGTAAGCATATTGAACAAAATCAACGCCCACAACTACTTTGTGTTCTACTCGTGCAAAGAATCTACGCAATAGACCTAGCTCATGATGCCCTTTGTTGGGGAGCGTGGCGAAATTCAAAAATTTCCTCGTGTCACCAAGATCTATCTATGGAGAAACCAGCAACGAGGGGAAGGAGAGTGCATCTACATACCCTTGTAGATCGCTAAGCGGAAGCGTTCATGTGACGCCCGGATACTTACGCTACAGTGATCCCCGCTAATGATGCCACGTCACCTCGGTTACTGTGGATAAACTCGCGTTAGTTCGAAACCTAGTTCGAATTTCAAATTTAAAATCGAGGCAAACAATAAAAGTTTTAAAATATTAAACAAAAATGTTAGATTGTGTGACCAATATTGCTAAAGTAATTACATTGAAGAAAGCATAATTTTACAAAGTGCCTAAGTGCTTTAAACTAAATAAAACAGAAAAGAAAAAGAAATAAAAGAAAACAAAAAAATCAAAGCAAAAATAAAATAAAAACAGAAACCCCCACTGGGCCTCGACCCAGCTGGCCGCAACCAGCCAGGCCGGCCCAGCCGCCCCATACACTCCCTTATCCCCCACCCGACCAAAACCCTAGCCCACTACTCCACTCCCCTCCCCTCGATTCCCCATGCCTCTCCCCCTCTCCCCGATGGGATCTGGATCAGGGCAGTTGCCCCGGCCCCGTCGAACGCCGCCCGCTGCCCCAAGATCGCCGGACGCCTCGCCTTCCTCCACTCCTCCCCCTCTCCTCTCGATCCCATCTGGATCGGGGAGAGGCCCGACCCCGTCGCCGCTCAACGTCCCGGCCGCCGCCTGGAACCGCCTGACGCTGGCGCCCGGAGCTCCTCCCCTGCCGGACTGCTTCCTCCGCCCCACCGGTCTGCCTCCACGCCGTCCACGTCGTCCCCGTCCCCCCCACCTCGAGCACCGCTGCCCTTGACCTGCGAACCCGGTGAGGCCCGGCCTTCCTCTCTTCCTCTTCCCCTCGTCGCGAGCACACTCGCCGGCCAAGACCCGGACGCGCGCTATCGCGCCGGCGCATGCTGTGACCACCGCCCGTCGCGCACTCACCGCGCTCACGCATCCTCTCCTCGCCCGTGGCGCCTCGACGCGCGCCAGCGGCGCTGCCCTGTTGTCGTGCGGCGGCCGAAGGCCCAGACGCATGTGCCGCCCACCAGCGCCCGTGGCGCGCCGACCATCGTGGTCGTTAAATGCGCATCGCGCCCCGACCTCCTCCCGTGCTCACACAATTCTTTGTGCTCCCTCGCGACGTGCCGCCTCGAGCCACCGGCCTCCTTACTCCGCGTCGTCGTGCCGTGGCCGCCGGAGCAGTCGAGTGCGCCCGCCGGCCGCACCATAGCGCTCTTCGGTGCTGTGCGGGTTAGCACCAGCGCCCGGAACCCGCCACGGCCCCCTAGAGCCACTGACACGTGGGGCCCAAATTTTAACGTTTAAAATAAAAGGGTAAAAAAAATTAAAATATATAAAAAAATAATTAAATAAATAATAATAATTAAATTAATTAATTAAGGAATTAATTAAGTTAATTAATCCTGATTGGATTAACCTAATTAACTAATTAGTTTAATTAGACAGTAATTAGATTTGTTAAACCCTAATTAGAATAAACAGAGTATGACAAACGGGACCCACACGTCAGTTTGACCCGATCGGCGTCTGTTGATGCCGGCGTCATGATGACGTCGGCAGACATCGCTCGATAATGTTGAATTAAAATATTTAAATCAATAATAAAAATGATTTAAAAACTTTAAAAATTAATATAAAATAAACCATAGCTCAGATGGAAAAACTTTCTACATGAATGTTGCTCGAGCAGCGAGGCGAATCGGATACGCAGCCCGTTCGTCGCCACACACCCCTAGCATACCGAACACGCAACTTTCCCCTCCGGTTCACCGGTCAAAACGCTAAACACCGGGATACTTTCCGGATGTTTCCCCTTCACCGTATCACCTATCCCTACGTTAGGTCACCTCTAGCACAACGTATTACGCTTCTTGCTTTTTGTTACATTTGATTGCTCTGTTATTTATTGTGTTCCCCCTCCGTTACTTCTTTCGGTAGACCACGAGACCGATGCGGTACCCTGTGATCGACTACATCGACGACCTCTCCTTCTTGCCGAGCAACCAGGCAAGCCCCCTTGATCACCAGATATCGCCTATTCTTCTCTATCTGCTTGCATTAGAGTAGTGTAGCATATTCTTGCTTTCCGTTAATCCTATTACGATGCATAGCGACATTGTTGCTACTGATCATTGATACCTTACCCGCAATCCTAAATGCTTAGTATAGGATGCTAGTTTATCATCATTGGCCCTACATTCTTGTCAGTCTGCCTTGCTATACTATTGGGCCGTGATCACTCGGGAGGTGAGCACGGGTATATACTATACATACATACATATTACAGATGGTGACTAAAGTCGGGTCTGCTCGAAGAGTACCCGCGAGTGATTCACGGATTGGGGGCTGAAAGGACCTTTGTCCCGACGGCCCTCGTGTGGATCTTTGTGGCGGAGCGACAGGCAGGTTGAGACCGCCTAGGTGAGAGGTGGGCACGCCTCGATCGGCGCCCGCGGTTGATTCATAATAACACGCTTAACGAGATCTTGGTATTTGATCCGAGTCGGCCATTTGGTCTATCGCACTAACCATCTCGTGGGAGTAGTTATGGGTATCCCGGCGTCGTGGTATCGGCGAAGCCTTCTAGGCGCCAAGAATCGAAGCGGTAGCGCCGAATTGGAGCGTAAGCTGCGCTTGTATTAGGGGCTAGTTACGCTTCCGGCCGCGACGCATAGCGTCGTGTGTGTGCTCGAGGCGATGGGCCCGGACCCTGCGCTTAGGTTTAGACCGGCGTCTTGACCTCTCTGTTAGGCCTAGGTGGGGCTGCGGCGTGTTGATCTTCCGAGGCGGGCATGACCCAGAAAGTGTGTCCGCCAAATGGGATCAAGCGTGTTGGGTTATGTGGTGCACCCTGCAGGAAGTTTAAACTATTGAATAGCCGTGTCCCTCGGTAAAGGGCGACCGGAGTTGTACCTCGACCTTATGACAACTAGAACCGGATACTTAATAAAACACACCTTCCAAGTTCCACAGACAACCCGGTGATCGCTTTTCCACGGGCGACGAGGGAGGATCGCGGGTAGGATTATGCTATGCGATGCTCTGGAGATGCTACTTGGAGATGCTACATGGCGATGCTACTTGAAGGACTTGATCTACTCTCTTCTACATCTTTGCAAGGCGGAGGCTGCGAGCGTAGTCTTCGGCGGGATTAGCTATCCCCTCTTATTACGGCATTCTGCGATTCGGTCCACTCATATGGCCTCCTTACACATATACCCATGCATATGTAGTGTAGTTCCTTGCTTGCGAGTACTTTGGATGAGTACTCACGGTTGCTTTCTCCCCATTTTTCCCCTTTCCTTCTTTACGGTTGTCGCAACCAGATCTTTGGAATCGAAGCGACGCCACCGTCGGCGGCGACTACTACTACTGGAGGTGCCTACTACTACGTGCGGGCCGGCGGCGACCGGGGAGTAGTTTAGGAGGATCGAGCAGGAGGCTGCGCCTCTTCGTCAGATCCCGGTTTGTGCTAGCCTTCTTAAGGCAAACTTGTTTAACTTATGTCTATACTCAGATATTGTTGCTTCCACTGACTTCGTCTCGATCGAGCACTTGTATTCGAGCCCTCGAGGCCCCTGGCTTGTATTATGATGCTTGTATGACTTATTTATGTTTTTAGAGTTGTGTTGTGATATCTTCCCGTGAGTCCCTGATCTTGATCGTACACGTTTGCGTGCATGATTAGTGTACGATTAAATCGGGGGCGTCACAAGTTGGTATCAGAGCCGACTGCCTGTAGGAATCCTTTCCAACTCCTTGGCCGAAGTTGAGTCTAGAAGCCGAAAACTGTTTTACTAACTTGGCTGTGCGGCCCCTGGGCCCACGTCGCCATTGGGTGGTATTAGGATCTTTTACTCCTCGATCTTTACTCTGGGACTCTGAGCTCTCTTCTATTCGGGTTAAATGATTTTGCTAAAAACAAAAATAACTTTAGGTTCTCGCAAGTACTTTCTCCCGGAGAGCCCCTTGTTACCGATGACCTTTCTTTGCACGGAAGATTCGAAGATACTCTACGATGTGCTCTCGAGACTATGTGCCATCGCTTTTGCAATTCACTTCCATCGATAAATCCCTCTGGATAACTACTTACACCTATCGTTCTTATTGTCATCCCCAGTTGCTCTTGTTATTACAAGATGTCCTAAAGTACTCTTCGATATTCCGAGAATTCTTTATGCTTACTGGCCTGCAGTTCCTTGCTGCATGAATACCCCTATGGATGATTACGCGCTTGCGAGTATCCGTTTAATACAAAGTTGTTCATGTGTTTCACAAAAATACATTCAAATACTACCCGATCTTGAAAATCCTGAGCAGCCTATTGCTCTTGGAATTCTTGCTTACTTGCATTATGGTTAATCCCATAAGTCTCGTAATCTTAATGACATCCCTTGTCATTATCATTTTGAGTCTGTTGACTCAATATGTGTCTTGAATGCACACAATCATCTATCAACCCTTCTAAATTATCTTTCCGCTCGGGCGTCATTTTGAACATGAGCTGGTTCTCGACCAAACTATTTGTCGTTAATTGTGCCTCTGGTCTATCAACTTATCCATCTTTAATCGAGCATTACTTGATCCTTCGATTTGGATTCATAATTCCTTTGCATTTATGCTTGAATTAGTCGATGATTCTATAACTTTGATGCCTTTGCATTCTTCCCTTTTACGGTTGAGTAGCGATACTCACATCGATTCTTTGTGGACCGTCAAGTCCTTTGTTGGATTATTATCCGGCGTTGTCCTTCATATTCAAATAACCTTGTGAGCCTTTCCACGGATATATAAAGCCTTTGGTAATTTGTATCCTCTGTTTTCTCAACCATGCTCTGTTCTCAAGCTGGTGGTATTTACCATGGAAGCTTGTGGTATATGTTTCCACGATACCCTAACGGGTTGAACCTATGCATTCCTTAATATGTGTGAACTCGAAAGTTTTCACGAGTCATACTCTTCTGGTATTTTGCTAGATAAAATTTCAACACTACGACTTCTTCGGAAGTGAGAGGTGGATGGAAGGTTATACATTGAAGAAGTGGGAGTCGACCTTGAACCTTGCGTTCATGCCCATGGACACGATGTAGATCGTATCATTAAAGCTTCTCTTCAATGATATATTCCTTGGTATAAGTTTATCTTATATCTGGGATCTGGCATTTTTCAATTATGGTTCCGACCATGTTCTCCTGTAAATACCATTTTCGATGCAAGTGTAAGCACTTGTCTTCTGTGGATCAATACCCCGGTACAACCTCTACTTTGATCTGTCATCGAATATTACCCCCTGGTATCTCGAGATTATCTTGGAACTGCATAACTACCTATGAGATCATCATCAAGTGCTACATTCTCACTGATTCCAATTTTTCATGGGCTCTGAGTTGTTAATCACTCAAAGACACCGATAACTGACTCGAGTCCGCATCGCGATTAAGCTACTCTTGGTAACCTTCATTACTTACGAGTTTGAACTCCATCACATCATTCCTAGCCTATTTGGCTATATCCTTGTCGTGCTGATTTTAACTGTGCTACCTGGACCTTATTCCCAGAGCACAACTTTCGACGATGAGCTAAGCTTGCGTCGATTTTCATCGTCATATCATTTCACCTTGAACAACAAACTTGATTTCGAGTTTGTGTCCTAACCATGGTTCCAATAACCTTTCGCTTCATCATTCGTTTGACTTGATGTCATCGCCGATCGATTACATCTTCGTGAAATCTCTCGACAAAGGTGTCGTGATCATCAAAATGCCGAGCTCTTCCAAAATATCTATTGAATTCTTGATGGAAAATACCATCCTTGCCCCTCGATGATTGTGTTATCATCAACGACATTCTTGCCTTCCCCCAACACAAACTTGTTCATGTTTCGTGTTATACCTTGAGTTCCTTGCTATCCAGCATTTGTCCTTCTTTACCTTGGAATATTACCACCTTTTATGTCAAGAATGTCGTGGTAATTCTACCACCCCTTGAGAATTCTTGATATAATAATATCTCTCGCCATTTGCGTTCATTTCTTGGTCTCCGTGTTGTTTCTAACCGGAATACCGACTTATGATCTATGGTGTGTAAATTCTAAACTTCTAGCAACCCTATTGCTTGAAGTTATAGGTCTACAGTTTCATTATAAGTCTATTGCTTATTGAATCATCATTCGAACATTGATCGTAATACCTAGTCCAGGTTCCTGGGTGCACCCTTCTATCATTGTTTAGTTGAGTATGTTTCCCTCGAGCATACATCATTATATCATTTGATCTGACAAATGATATTTCCTTGTTCACATAATTGTGGAAATCCATCTTTTGGAAATCTCGATGGATTGTCGCTGAGTCCATCAGCCACCTCCTCACCCTCTCTTTGATTTAATGGTGAACTCTTGTTTGGAACTCTCTTCCATAGTTCGTTCCCCGAGAATCTTACGATGTCACCTCGTTACTTTGTGTCACACCTTTTCTTCTCAGGCATCCTGAGCCTGAGGTATCCAAACACCAATCGGATCTGAATCTCGGTCAGATATGATGATTGGAACTTATTTCCAATAGTTATAACAATGGTCTTTATGTGACCCGGTAAGGTGATGTCGTGCCTAGCACACCTGGTCGGAGGCCTATTGTTGTTCCCTTTTCAGCAAGGTTACCCATTCTTCCATGGGGAAATTGTAAGACTTATTTTATAAGTTGCTCCTGATAGATCTTTGTGTATCAAGTCTGGCCCTTGATTTAAACACCATATCATTGCTACCTCGAAGCATGACTATGATACCCCGCTCTTCATAAGAACATTTGAAGCCAATGCTAAATGTTTCCTGCTAAATTATCCAAACACCGTTGTATGGGTAATGTCATGTAATTTCTCTCCCCTTACCTAAAGGGTTCTCTACGTTATACCCTGTCATGAATGTCATGCTTTGTTTGTCCTTGGGAAGGATACTTACCTAAAATATGTGTTTAAACACATTTTCCATTCCATTGTTCTATTTCATGTAATAATCATATTTCCCTTTCATTGTTTGGTTTAACCTTTCTTGTGATCTATATGACCTAAGCAACAATATTCCCCTGCTTATGTAAAGACCTCGTTGCACAAATCTGTCGGTAAGACCCTATTGCTTTTGTTGATGACATTCTAGTAACCGTCGATGGACGAGAACTTTGCCTATTGGTCCGCCTCGTTCAACGAGCAGGAAAATGGTTCTCTTCGTCCCTCGCCCTTGGTACCGATGTTGTTGTCGACATAACTGGCAGACTAACCTCTGACATGCCTTGCTTACATGACCGTGCAAGATGTCAACGCCTTCCTTCTTTTAACCCACATGGTGGGCTCGTAACCCAGGTCCCGGGATCGAAACCCGACTCTCTGTACAACCTGTTGTCAAAGTTATTCCTCGTGCTTGACTTTGTATGTAATTCACGGGCCACTAGCTCGTTGATCTATTCAGTATCGGACTTGATACTTATTCCCGTTACTCTGAACCCCTTTCGCTTTCTGCTTGTGCAATGAACGATTGCCTATCCGCTTGAAACTTCTTATCGCACCGTCTTACTTTGCTCTCGATGTGTGTCATTTGTTCAACTCGAGAGATACTCATATGTTCATTCTTGGGATACCCCCAGATGAATTCCCCTTATAACATCCCATCATTGTAGAGCTGCCCCTTACCTATTCGTAAGTACAATGGAGTTCCCCGAAGAAAGGACGACAACTTCATCATAATTCTTTGGAATAAAGAATTGAAGACATCAACGAAAGGATTAACTTCTTCGAGAAGGCTGTTAGAATATCGTAACGGACCTTTCCCCTAGTCCCCTCTTAAATCTCGGGACGAGATTTCTTGTAATAGAGGAGAATTGTGACGGGATACTTACGCTCTGATGATCCCGCTAATGATGCCACGTCACCTCGATTCTTGTGGATAAACTTCGCGTTAGTTGAAACCTAGTTCGAATTTCCAATTTAAAATCGAGGCAAACAATAAAAGTTTTAAAATATTAAACAAAAATGTTGATTGTGTGACCAATATTGCTAAAGTAATTACATTGAAGAAAGCATAATTTTACAAAGTGCCTAAGTGCTTTAAACTAAATAAAACAGAAAAGAAAAGAAATAAAAGAAAACAAAAAAGCAAAGCAAAAATAAAATAAAAGCAGAAACCCCACTGGGCCTTGACCCGGTGGCATAACCAGCCAGGCCGGCCCAGCCCCCCACACACTCCTTATCCCCACCCGACCAAAACCCTAGCCCACTCTCCACTCCCTCCCTCGATTCCCCATGCCTCTCCCCTCTCCCGATGGGATCTGGATCAGGCGATTGCCCGGCCCGTCGAACGCCGCCGCTGCCCCAAGATCGCCGGACGCCTCGCCTTCCTCCACTCCTCCCCCTCTCCTCTCGATCCCATCTGGATCGGGGAGAGGCCCGACCCCGTCGCCGCTCAACGTCCCGGCCGCCGCCTGGAACCGCCTGACGCTGGCGCCCGGAGCTCCTCCCCTGCCGGACTGCTTCCTCCGCCCCACCGGTCTGACTCCACGCCGTCCACGTCGTCCCCGTCCCCCCCACCTCGAGCACCGCTGCCCTTGACCCTGCGAACCCCGGTGAGGCCCCGGGCCTTCCCTCTCTTCCTCTTCCCCTCCGTCACCGAGCACACTCGCCGACCGGGCCACGGACGCGCTCATCGCGCCGGCGCATGCCTGTGACCACCGCCCCGTACGCGCACTCACCACGCTCACCGCATCCTCGCCTCGCCCGCTGGCTCCGCGCGCCACGCAGCAGGCTGCTGCCTCATTGTCAGGCGGCCGGCGCCCAGACGCGCATGTGCCGCCCACCGCGCCCGTGGCCGCGCCTTTGACCATCGTGGTCGTTCGTCCGCGAGCGCCCGACCTCCTCCCGTGCTCACACATTGCTGTGCTCCCTCGCGCCTGTGACCGCCTCGCCACCGGCCTCACTCACTCGGCGTCGTCGTGGGCCGCTGAGCAGTCAGTGCGCCCTGCCCCACCAGCACCAAGAACGCTCTTCGGTGTGCCGTTAGCACCAGCCCGAACCCGCGCGGCCCCTAGAACCATCGACACGTGGGGCCCAGCCCCCAGAACGTTTAAAATAAAAGGGTAAAAAAAATTAAAATATATAAAAAAATAATTAAATAAATAATGATAATTAAATTAATTAATTAAGGAATTAATTAAGTTAATTAATACTAATTGGATTAACCTAATTAACTAATTAGTTTAATTAGACAGTAATTAGATTTGTTAAACCCTAATTAGAATAAACAGAGTATGACAAACGGGACCCACACGTCAGTTTGACCCAGTCAACGTCCTGTTGACTGCTGACGTCATGATGACGTCAGCAGACACTGTTCTGGTAATGTTGAATTAAAATATTTAAATCAATAATAAAAATGATTTAAAAACTTTAAAAATTAATATAAAATAAACCATAGCTCAGATGGAAAAACTTTCTACATGAATGTTGCTCAGAACGACGAGACGAATCTGGATACGCAGCACGTTCGTCCGCCACACACCCCTAGCATACCGAACACGCAACTTTCCCCCTCCGGTTCATCGGTCCGAAAACGCGAAACACCGGGGATACTTTCCCGGATGTTTCCCCCTTCACCGGTATCACCTATCCCTACGTTAGGTCACCTCTAGCACAACGTATTACCGCTTCTTGCTTTTTGTTACATTTGATTGCTCTGTTATTTATTGTGTTCCCCCTCCATTACTTCTTTCCGGTAGACCACGAGACCGATGCGGTATTTCGTGATCGACTACATCGACGACCTCTCCTTCTTGCCGAGCAACCGGGCAAGCCCCCCTTGATCACCGGATATCGCCTATTCTTCTCTATCTCGCTTGCATTAGAGTAGTGTAGCATATTCTTGCTTTCGTTAATCCTATTACGATGCATAGCGACATTGTTGCTGCTACGGTCATTGATACCTTACCCGCAATCCTAAATGCTTAGTATAGGATGCTAGTTTATCATCATTGGCCCTACATTCTTGTCGATCGCCTTGCTATACTATTGGGCCGTGATCACTCGGGAGGTGAGCACGGTATATACTATACATACATACATATTACAGATGGTGACTAAAGTCGGGTCGCTCGAAGAGTACCCGCGAGTGATTCACGGATTGGGGCTGAAAGGACCTTTGTCCCGACGGCCCTCTGTGTGGATCTTTGTGGCGGAAGCGACAGGCAGGTTGAGACCGCCTAGGTGAGAGGTGGGCTGGCCGATCGGCGTCATGGTTGATTCATAATAACACGCTTAACGAGATCTTGGTATTTGATCCGAGTGCGGCCATTTGGTCTATACGCACTAACCATCTACGTGGGAGTAGTTATGGGTATCCCGGCGTCGTGGTATCGGCCAAGCCTTCTAGGCGTCAAGAATCGAAGCGGCGGCGCGGATTGGGCGTAAGCTGCGCTTGTATTAGGGGCTAGTTACGCTTCCGGCGCACATAGCGAACGGTGTGCTTTCAGGCGATGGGCCTGACCCTGCGGCGCTTAGGTTTAGACCGCGCGTCTTGACCTCTGTTAGGCCTAGGTGGGGCTGCGGCGTGTTGATCTTCCGAGGCGGGCATGACCCAGAAAGTGTGTCCGGCCAAATGGGATCAAGCGTGTTGGGTTATGTGGTGCACCCTGCAGGAAGTTTAAACTATTGAATAGCCGTGTCCCTCGGTAAAGGACGACCGGAGTTGTACCTCGACCTTATGACAACTAGAACCGGATACTTAATAAAACACACCCTTCCAAGTTCCACGACAACCCGGTGATCGCTTTTCCACGGGCGGACGAGGGAGGATCGCGGTAGGATTATGCTATGCGATGCTCTTGGAGATGCTACTTGGAGATGCTACATGGCGATGCTACTTGAAGGACTTGATCTACTCTCTTCTACATCTTTGCAAGGCGGAGGCTGCGAGCGTAGTCTTGACGGATTAGCTATCCCCTCTTATTACGGCATTCGCGATTCGGTCCACTCATATGGCCTCCTTACACATATACCCATGCATATGTAGTGTAGTTCCTTGCTTGCAGTACTTTGGATGAGTACTCACGGTTGCTTTCTCCCCTTTTTTCCCCTTTCCCTTCTTTACGGTTGTCGCAACCAGATTTGGAATCGAAGCGGCGCCACCGTCGGCGGCGACTACTACTCGAGGTGCCTACTACTACGTGCAGGCGGCGGCGGCGACGGGGAGTAGTTTAGGAGGATCGAGCGAGGCTGCGCCTCTTCGTCTGTATCGGTTTGTGCTAGCCTTCTTAAGGCAAACTTGTTTAACTTATGTGCGTACTCAGATATTGTTGCTTCCGTGACTCGCCTCTCGATCGAGCACTTGTATTCGAGCCCTCGAGGCCCCCGGCTTGTATTATGATGCTTGTATGACTTATTTATGTTTTTAGAGTTGTGTTGTGATATCTTCCGTGAGTCCACGATCTTGATCGCACACGTTTGCGTGCATGATTAGTGTACGATTAAATCGGGCGTCACGATCAAGAGAACGGGGTTGAAGGAGTCGTACTCGTCGTGATCCAAATCACCGGAGATCCTAGTGCGAGCGGACGGCACCTCCGCGTTCAACACACGTACAGCCGGTGGCGTCTCCCACGCCTTGATCCGGCAAGGAGAGAGGGAGAGGTTGAGAAGACTCCATCGATGAGCAGCACAACGGCGTGGTGGTGATGGAGGAGCATGGTAGTCTAGCGAGGCTTCGCCAAGCACCGCGAGATATGAGGAGAAGGAGAGAGGTAGGGCTGCGCCAAGAGGAGAAGGAGAGATTCTCGTGTGTTAGGCAGCCCCAAAACCTCTAGTATTTATAGGGGAGGGAGGGCTGCGCCTCTAGGGTTCCTCCCGGGGTGGCGGCAGCCCCAGATCCCATCTGGTGGCGGCTGAAGGGGAGAGGGGAGGCGCACCGGGGTGGGCCTTAGGGCCCATCTGCCCTAGGGTTTGCCCCCCTTCCCCACTTCCTGCGCCTTGGGCCCCTTGTGGGGGGCGCACCAGCCCACCTGGGGCTGGTTCCCTCCCACACATGGCCCATGCAGCCCTCCGGGGTAGGTGGCCCCACTTGGTGGACCCCCGGGACCCTCCCGATGGTCCCGGTACGTTACCGATAAAACCTGAAACTTTTCCGATGACCAAAACAGACTTCCCATATATAAATCTTTACCTCTGGACCATTCCGGAACTCCTCGTGACGTCCAGGATCTCATCCGGGACTCCGAACAACATTCGGTAACCACATACAAAACTTCCTTTATAACCCTAGCGTCATCGAACCTTAAGTGTGTAGACCCTACGGGTTCGGGAGACATGTAGACATGACCGAGACGTTCTCCGATCAATAACCAATAGCGGGATCTGGATACCCATGTTGGCTCCCACATGTTCCACGATGATCTCATCGGATGAACCACGATGTCAAGGACTCAGTCGATCCCGTATACAATTCCCTTTGTCTAGCGGTATTATACTTGCCCGAGATTCGATCATTGGTATACCGATACCTTGTTCAATCTCGTTATCGCAAGTCTCTTTACTCGTTCCGTAACACATCATCCGTGATCAACCCCTTGGTCACATTGTGCACATTATGATGATGTCCTACCGAGTGGGCCAGAGATACCTCTCCGTTTACGGAGTGACAAATCGATCTCGATCCGTGTCAACCCAAAAGACACTTTCGGAGATACCGTAATGCACCTTTATAGTCACCCGCCACGTTGTGACGTTTGATACACCCAAAGCACTCCTACGGTATCCGGAGTTACGATCTCATGGTCTAAGGAAGAGATACTTGACATTGGAAAAGCTCTAGCAAACGAACTACACGATCTTTGTGCTATGCTTAGGATTGGGTCTTGTCCATCACATCATTCTCCTAATGATGTGATCCGTTATCAACGACATCCAATGTCCATAGCCAGAAACCATGACTATCTGTTGATCAACGAGCTAGTCGACTAGAGGCTCACTAGGGACATATTGTGGTCTATGTATTCACACGTGTATTACGATTTCCGGATAATACAGTTATAGCATGAATAAAAGACAATTATCATGAACAAGGAAATATAATAATACTTTTATTATTGCCTCTAGGGCATATTTCCAACACACTCGTTGCCACACACGCTCGTCGAGTGCTCGCTGGAGATTCTCCAGACGAGTGCGTTCAGCCAAGTTGGCCAAACGCGCCTCCTCCAAGGCACGAGCCTCGGGGATTTCTCCTGCGATGGGAGTATGCAGGGCATCCATGTTCCTGCGGCGAAGTTCTTCCCTTTGCAGGGAGTTAAGTGGCTCGGGTTGATATTCCTCATGGACTTGAGCGGGGTCGCCTCCACCGTCCACCCCATCATTGCGGGGGAAGCCGGGAGGGCTACGAGGCCCGTTGACCATCAAGACCTCCGCCGCCGGATCGCTCTTTGTCGCTTTTCGGATGCGGTCTCACGAAGCGGTCGACAAATCGAGCAGTCAGAGAGAGATTCGTCGGGCTCGATTGCAAGAACAGGTGGTGGCCGTCTAGCGAGCCATCGCGTGCCTCACCCACCGCTGGAGCCTCGACCGACCAGAGTGCTTATATTGGCGGGGAGCAGGGAGGTGGACGATAGGGGAGTCGACCGATATGGAGTCGACGGTTGCCGCAGCAGAACGCCGCGGACACATGCGCGAAAATGCATTGCACCGCGGACGGGGAGTGCATCGACGTCGAGTGGAGCCTCCTGGAGCCAAGCGGAGTCGTCGGCGATGAAGGTGAGCGCGCCGAGACGGATCTCACGGCCCTCGACCAAAACTCCACCAGAAACCATGATGAAGACAATCGGAACAATTGCAACTTCTCCAGAAATCGCTAAGACACCTGCCCCACGGTGGGCGCCAACTGTCGCGGTTCTAAGTCTGACAGTAGAATAGGGGGTAGGTATGGAGAGCAAGATCCTAGCTATCGAGCAGTTGTAAACACAAAGGATGTACGAGTTCAGGCCCTTCTCGGAGGAAGTAACAGCCCTACGTCTCGGAGCCCGGAGGCGGTCGACTGGATTATGAGTGTATGGATTACAGGGGGGCGAACCCTTTACACTGAGGAGGGGGGGTGGCTTATATAGCGTCTGCCAGACCCCTCCGGCCCTCAGTTATGCAGGGTTTAAAGTACATTAAGGCTAGGCGTTATTGGTAACGCCTTACATAAAGTGTCCTAAATGCCATAAAGACTACTTAATTACAGACCGTTTGGATGCAGAGTGGCTCTTGATCTCCTGGTGGTCGAGTGAATCTTCATGGTCGAGTCCTTCGAGTCTGTCGAGTGAAGTCCCACTTGGTCGACTGGAAGGCAATTTCTTCTGAGGGTGTCCTTGGGAAGGGTACTTAGGTCAGGTCTATGACCCTACCCTAGGTACGTGACCTCATCACCATGCACACACGTTCTTTGCTTTGTTTTTTGCATGTGCAGGATACTTGGACTTTGTGTCAACTTCCACGTCACGTGAGTTGACAATCCGAGCTCTTGAGAGTGAACCACCTTCTACCACGATGATTCTACATCGCACTTGCTTGTACTTCGGCATTGTGAAGGACGCACAAGGACACGTTTACAAGGTGATATCCTTCTCTCTTGAGAACCCCGATACCATGAGCATGAATATTGTGAATCATACTACTTGTGTTGCTTGCGCCATGAGACTTATTGGTCATCTTGGACTACTTGATTGTGCACATGTTAGAGATCTTGCTTCCACTTGTCATTTTCACTTGTCCATGCCTCATGACATATATACCTTGTGTGTTGCATCCAATTGTCGGATTACTTGCTCCTATCATATGCTTGGTTGCAACAATGTCATTTCTGCACATATGACATGTCCCTTTGCTTGCTATATGCTTGCGTCGATTGCCTCATGCATGATGAACAATTGTTCTTTATATTGTGTTGAGTGCCACACTATATTCACTACACCATATGCACATTATGCTTGGATTGTCTTGCACTTGACTCATGTGTTTAGACACTTCAGTTTATTTGGTGTTGTGGATGATTCCTATGCCTACCATAGACCTTTCATTGAGCGCTTTGTGCATGTTTGTTATACCTTGAGGTAGATGTTTGTTCTCTTGTCAAACATATAACATCTCTACCTCCCATTTGCATGCTTGTTTCCATGATGTCCTTGATTGTGCTCAATTCATATGCTTCTGTGACATGCCACAATCCTTTGTCACACCATATGCTATGCTTGATGATGACACTTGTCGGGTGACTCACCTTTTGAATGATTGGTTTTGCATTAACGCTAATCACATTTGTTTTTTCAAGTGTTTGTTGTCCTTGCTCCTTTTGAAGGAACCACACGACGGTGCGGCATTGGAGAGTGCCTATTTCGATATTAAAGATGATGAGGCTTGGTGATCGTCCACTTCTACACGACGACATCATCTCTTTCTCATGGTGATTTGGTTTTTGATCCGAGGTCGGATCTTTCCCAAGTGGGAGGGGATGATGCGGAGCATCCTACGGACATCACCATGTCTAGAGTTCATTTAGCAAGTGACACCTGTAACATCTACTTCACATACATACAGGTGAATTATCTTCTTTACACGTGCTCACTTGATCCCTTCGAGGATGATATACCACTTGACACTTCTCCCGTATGCATGCATAGGTATTATCGAAGCACCACGAACGATGAGGAGGAGTGCGAGCACAAGTGTACAACTACACCATCCGCGAGGGAAGCATGGAAGAGAAGGAAGAAGAAGCATGGACAAGCTTCTGAAAAGCCTGGAACTTCTGGCCTCCTGCCCGGAACTTCCGACACCGAGAACTTCCGGTCATCCCGAAACTTTCGGCCCCGACGCACCGAAGCCGTCCGAGAGCGTGCCAAATCTCTGGATAGCCCGGACCTTCGACAGGAACCTCCGGCGCCTGGACCTTCCGGCCGTCCCCGGAACTTCCGGCCTGCCTGCGCGCAGAGACTCGGGCCGAAGCCCATGTACCCTTTCGCCCCTCACTTATCCCTTCGTGGCTATCACTATATATACTCATCCCCCTCCTCCATTCTAGGGTTAGCATTTTGATAGCTCATTTGCATGTGAGCTTTGCTCCTTACCCCCCATCTCCTCTTGAGAGAGTGAGATTGATACACTCCATTGGAGTCCAAGGCCTCCTTTGGAGAAGATCCCATAGGGGAATCAAGACCCCATCATGGGAAGATCCTTTTAGGATTCAAGACCTCATCTCCTCTAAGGATTGGGATAAACTAGTTACCTCTTGTATCTTCTTGTGTTGGATTTGAACCTTTATGTCCCTCTATGTGTATGTGGATTTAGCATATGTGTGATTGGATCTTGTCTATTGGAGCGTTTCCTCTTGTGTTTTTCTTGTGTTCATCGTGTTCTTCGGAGATCCCCTCCATTTCGAGAAAGATCAGCCCTAGGGTTCCACCCTACATCAGCTCGGGTTTCCCCTACACATCTTCGTTTGTGAGCTGTTGCGCTTCTACGGCTGGGAGCTACAGCACGTCTCATTCCCACCAAAACGGGGTTCTTCACATTGTAAACTTCATCGTATTTTGTGAATGCTTTCTAGGGACAGCCACTCACTTTGAGTTGTTCCGATACTTCTTCCGGGTCTGCGTTCAGACCAACGGGGACACCGTCTGCAACCTTGGAGGAGCCATCCTGCGACACACCAAATTTTTCGCCACGGACCCCCCGAAGATCCGCAAGAAAAAAAAAAAAGCTGCAACGGCGTGGACGGCGAGCACCGCACCGCACCGCACCGCACAGGAACGCGAACGCGACGCTGCCGCGCCACACAACACGCCATTCGCGCGCGGATCGTCGGATGTCACGCCCACGATTATATTCTCCGGTGCCGCACGTACCATGCGATCGCACAGCTCACATCGAGAGCTTTTCTGTTTGGCGTCGCCGTCAATGAAACACCTTCCCGTCGAGCCGACGACGCCTATAAGTACCTCGCCTGATCGCATCATCACTCCCAAGTACTGCAACCTCTCGACCTCTCACCTAGCGCACATCCATGGCGCGCTTCCTCGTCGCCCTCCTCGCTGCCACCCTGGTCGCGGTAATGGCCGAAGAAGAGCAACGCCTGCATCTTCTTCATTTTGGCAAATTGCACCCAGTACATTTTGCATGAGATTAATCAATCACAAACTGGTGCTAACGGCCTGTTTCGTCCCAGGTTCAGGCTGGAGGGCAGCTGGGCCACGCGGCGCCGGCGACGGGGGAGGTGTTCTGGCGCGCCGTGCTGCCGCACTCGCCATTGCCCGACGCCGTTCTCCGCCTCCTCAAACAACCTGCAGCAGGTCTGTCTTGCATCTTCCTCGTCGCCCTCCGTTAACTGTCTTCTTCTCTCGAGTTTGATTGATCACCAAACACAAAAATGCACGCACGCGTGGGCGTTGAACTGCGCACAGAATCCACCAGCTTCGTGAGAGACCCCGAGGACAGGCCCCCCTTCGACTACCGTGATTACAGCCGCTCGTCGTCCGACGATGAACCGAGCAAGAGCACCGGCGCCGCCTCCGGAGCGGGGGGCTTCGACTACGACAACTACAGCGGGGCCGACGAACGCCGTGGCGCCACCGATGAGTACAAGGCGCCGAGCAGCAGCCTCGCTGGAAGCGGGGCGTCCATGGCTAGGGGCGGCAAGGCGGAGACGTCGACGGTGTTCTTTCACGAGGAGGCGGTGCGCGTCGGCAGGAGGCTCCCATTCCACTTCCCGCCGGCGACTCCCGCCGCTCTCGGTTTCCTGCCGCGCCAGGTCGCCGACTCCGTCCCGTTCACGACGGCCGCGCTGCCCGGCGTCCTCGCGATGTTCGGCGTCGCGTCCGACTCCACCACGGTGGCCAGCATGGAGGCGACGCTGCGCGCCTGTGAGTCGCCCACCATCGCCGGGGAGTCCAAGTTCTGCGCGACTTCGCTGGAGGCCTTGGTGGAGCGCGCCATGGGAGTGCTGGGGACCCGGGACATCAGGCCGGTGACGTCGACGCTGCCCCGCGCCGGCGCCCCGCTGCAGACGTACACCGTCCGCGCCGTGCGGCCCGTGGAGGGGGGGCCTGTCTTCGTGGCGTGCCACGACGAGGCCTACCCGTACACCGTGTACCGGTGCCACACCACCGGCCCGTCCAGGGCGTACACGGTGGACATGGAGGGCGCGCGCGGCACCGACGCGGTGACCATCGCCGCCGTGTGCCACACCGACACGTCCCTGTGGAACCCGGAGCACGTCTCCTTCAAGCTCCTCGGCACCAAGCCCGGTGGCACGCCGGTCTGCCACCTCATGCCGTACGGGCACATAATCTGGGCCAAGAACGAGAAGCGCTCGTCGGCGTGAGCGGCCCGGCCAGCTCTGTGGTCTCGCCGGAACTAAGATCGATGTACTAGTACTATCTGTTCCTACCTACGTCTTCTGTTGTTCATACCACCAGATGGTCACCAGAGCAGCGTTCGTAATAAAAGAACAGCTTCTGCAGAGCTGTATTTATTTACATTACATTTGAATTCGTATTCAACTGCCTACAAAAAGTCTGTACTTTTGCATGTCACTTTTTTTTTGCGAATTACTTTTGCATGTCACTGTGCCACAGAACCACTAGCATGCCAAGAAATGGCTTCCTGGACCGCTGAAGTGTACCAATATGGCTGTTCGAATCATATTCCTGTAGAAGAACAAAGTGACATTCTGTAGAAGAAACATAAAGAAATTTTCGTGTAGAAGTGGCTAACAAAGTGACATTCTGTAGAAGAAACAGAAAGAATTTTCCCAAGGAATATGGCAAAAGACATCTGGCTTTCGGTTGGAAGGAAAAACGATACCGTAAAAGAAACAGAAAGTGTTTTCCTGATAGTTTTGAAATTAGGTCAAGAAACACATAACAAATAATGTTCACACATTAAGATCTTTTACAGAATAGGTGGCTACCATGCCTTGCCACTCGCAGATTAGAATTTCATAGTCATTACCCCTTAACACTTTGTAGATATGGGTTGCAGACTTGCAGTATCTATCTGAATAAGTGTAGCAACTGACCAAAATCTACTAAGAAAACATCTGCAGTTGAACAGCGGAACTACATTTACTAGGGAAAAGCTGCATCAACATCTACTAAAAACATCTGCAGTTGATCAAAATCACCTCATTAAACTGCACTTCTCATGGGCGAAACTCACGCACGTACTTTTAGCAATACAGATACAGAAGGCCATTGACATGGCAACCATCCATCAATCGATCTTCACGGACGCGAAGAGGTAGTGCACGAAGGATATTGACGTCAAGAAGCCAATGGTTCCAGTGGCGAGCATGATCGCGAACGCCATGAGGAATGAGTAGCCGATGTAGAGCATTGCAGAGACAGGACCGCTCAGGCTTCTGAGATCAAAGACCAAGTAGTTGATGGAGTAGAGGAACACGTAGAGCGCAACAGAGCCCGAAGCAAAGAAAGCCTTCCACCACCACCTCCAGTCCTCAACACAGAGATTCATGTATGTAAGGACAACAGATACCTCGGCGCAAACAATGACAAGCATCAGCAGGACAATCAGCAGGAAGCCAAACACATAGTAGAACCTTCCAAGCCAGATGCTCGACAGAATGAAGAACAGCTCAATAAACAGGGTTCCAAATGGCAGCGTGCCTGCTCCAAGGACCAGAAGCCATGATGGGTATTTCCGTGCAGGGATCTCTCTAGGAATCTGGTTGGTGCGAACAGGGAATTCAATTTGCTCTGCTCTTGTACCAAGGAAGCCACCGACAAGCGTTAACGGCACAGAGATACAGAACCACAGAGCCAGAAGGGTGAAAAATAATGATATAGGTAAAGCTCCAGTGCTCTTGCTTCCCCACAGCACAAAGTTTAAGATGGTAAGGACCGTAAACATGACACCAGGGAAAAAGCAAGCAGTCAACCATGACAGTGATCTCCATCCTTCAGACGTTCCCTTAATAGTCCTCCATAGCCGAACACTGACATACCCAGCTACAATACCAAGGAAAAGATAGAGAATAATCATTCCGGTAAGAAGCATTCCTCTTGAAGCTGGAGACATGAACCCAAGTGTGGAAAAAACAATTGTTACAATTGACATGCCCAGAATTTGAACTCCATCACCAATCATGATGCATAATAGCTTGGGGCAAGTTGGCTCTCTGAACACATCTCCAACAACAAGTTTCCACCCAGATAGCTCCTCATTCATCTGTGCTTGCGCTTCCTTGTCGAGCTCTTCATATGTGGTGAGATCTCTCCTGACAGTTCTCAGGAATATAATAAAGACGATTCCTGCCAAGAACAAGATGACCATGAGGGAGTTCATTATAGAGAACCAGTGGACCTTGGCACCAGCCTCCATCTTCAGATAAGCATCCCACCTAGATGGCCACCTGATGTCACTCTTCACAAACTCAACATCATAGGTAAAGGTGATCCTCTCCTGTTGCCTGATCACTTGGGACATTCGAAGCTCCACCGGACAGCTCACAGGTTCAATAGTGTCATGCATGTTAAGCTTAGAGAAATCCTCGGGGTCACGCTTCACACTGCAAGGCACGACCTCAAAACCAACAATCTGATACCCAGACATCCCCTTCTTGTCCATCTCTGATATGACAGCAGATCCTTCTTCTCCAGTACCGATTATTTCTACATTTGTTCCTTCGTACTCATGGACCAGCACCTTAAACTTTAAATGGTTGATGATATAATCATCAGCACTACCAGCGGGAGTGTAACCAACAGGAAAACCAGTCCACTGCACTGTGATACCATTCTGCTCAGCGAAACGCATGACAGGCAGATTGTCCAGCATCATGTTCACCTGATAAAGATCACGGGCCCGCTGCTTGAGAAGCTTTGCATCATTCTCATTAAGCCCTTTCGTGGTGCAGAGGAAGAGAGACTCATTGACATTCACACGGAACCGGTAGGGTGAGTTGTCGATCTGGTCACCCATGAGAAGCTCACCCAGGTTCTCGGCGCTCTTCTTGATGCCACCAGGTGGACGGCAGTATGGCAGACTGTAGTAGCTGAACGGCATCTCAGTCTCAATGGACGTGAGTGAATTAACCTTTGCCCATATATCCTCACCTTGGGAGTATGTGTGCATGTAGCTGCCAGGCAAGTAGAATGCATTGCCTGGAGACAAAGTCAGCAACAGCACAGCCAACAATAACAGAGCCGGACAACGAGAACTGTGCGGCACCCCAGCCATCTGAAGCACAAACTCTCACCAACGACCTAGAACATGTGAGGTATACCCTGTAACAAGAAAATTTTTATTGATCAAAATCACGCATAAATTACATCCATCATTATTTTGGTATAAATCTTTTTATCTGGACAACAACATCTGAAAGGTGTAATGGTAATTGCAGAAGACTAGTCATTTCCTAGAGCAAGATAATGCAAAATCCGTCCATTTGCTCATAATCTAGAACAATCACATCTAAGTTACTGGTGAGCATTAATTCCCCTCCCATAAACAATAATTGACTACGTTAAGAAGTAACTAACGCAGTGCAACCAAACTAGAACAGTGATTTCTAAGTATAGAAGCGCGATGACAAAAATTCTCCAACAAACAGAGGGCACAGCCACTCACTGGGAGCAAATAACTCTACTGCAAAAGGTTAACTAAGAACCCTAAAACACAACCGATCTGGCCTCTAACCAGACGAACAATTCCTTATTTCCTACGTGCCAAAAATCGGAAGCGTTCGGCAACCATGAAACACTTCACAGTTCACACATCGATGACAGAGCAGGTACTACAGCCCGTATGACCACATACCTACGCTGAAAAACCCCGCAGATCTACAGAAAAAGCGCCTAAGGAACTCGGAGATCTAAAGCAAGCAGCCGCGGGGGAATGAAATTCGGGCGCAAGGCTGCAACCCCGTGCTGCTAGTAGAGCTAGGGACGCGAATTGAAGGTGTGGGAATGGATGGAAGCGTCGAGAAGGTTCTCGAACTGTGGAGGAAGTTACCTGACGGTGGCGCACCGGGAAGAAGCGAGGGCGGAGCTGGCGAACGGGATGGGTGGATCCGGGGAGGGGAAATATGGGAGGGCAGGCGCACGGAAAAAAAGTGGGCAAGGGGGGGTCGAGATATTTGGGTGGCGCATCCAAATCTTGGCGATGTTGGGCTGGGCTGCTGCAGGATAGGATTTCCATTTCCTGCCCCGGTGGTGCTGCCGTTTCGACCGAAGAAGAAAAACTCCCCTACAAAACACGAACAAGAAAGAAAAAACTTGTACCGGCATCTTCTATTTTTTTTAGGGAAAGCCTTCATGGCGGTTTTATTCACTGGGCAAAACACTTACATCGGTTTTTTTTTAAAACACTTACATCGTTTGACAAGACAAACACAAGAAAATTAGGAGGGTCCTCTTGCACACAAGAGGGCTAAGCTCCGACTTACTAGCTAAAACATGTGCTGCCATGGCTTCCATATGACAAAACTCGAATGAAACATCACTGAACTCATGACAAAGTAAGAAACAATCATCGTAGATCGCTGCTGCAGGTCCAAGAGAATGGCCACCATGTTTCATAATCTCGATCACTTCCTATGTGAAAAGAACTTAAATTTGTGGTTGAGGCAATGACAGATAAGTATCTTGGATTACCCTCGCATGTGGGGGTGGACCACAGTCATTGTTTTCAGCATGTGTTTGATAGAGTCTGGGCTCTTATTGATGGGTGGAATGCGAGGATGCTATCACTGGAAGGGAAAGAAGTACTGTTAAAATATGTTGCATAATCTATCCCGGTATATGCAATGTCCGTTTTCAGTTTGCCAAAGAATATATGCAAGAGTATTTATGATGAATTACAGGGCACTGGTGGGGTGGCTCGCATAATCAAAGAAATTGCATTGGAAAGCTTGGTGGAAGATGTATATCCCGGAAAAAGAGAGGAATGGGATCCCGTGATTACACTGTTTTAATTAAGCAGTGTTGGAGAATTATATGTGAACCACACTCATTATGTGCTCAGGTACTTCGGGCAAAATAATACCTTGATGAAGACCCTTTTAAAGCTACACTATAAAAAGGTGCCTCGTTTACATGGCGCGGTATCATGTCAGGATTAAAGACTTTGAGGAGGTGTGCAGTTTGGAGACCAGGTAGTGGGGCAAACATTAAAATTTGGTCGAATCTTGGGATTCCAACTACTTATGATAGGCGTGTTTTGACACCACGTAGGAATTATCTTCTTGAGACTGTGCAGGATCTTATTGACCCTCAAACAGGCGAGTGGAATGTGCATCTGGTACATGATAATTTTTGGCATATTGATGCTAACAGGATTTTACAAATTCCGCTTCCTTCTCAAGATCAACCGGATTTCACAGCTTGGCAACTATGTAAGTCCGGGAGTTTTACTATTCGATCAACATACCATGCAGAATGAAAAATGGAGTACCGGACTAGCGCAGGTGTTGTTACAGATATGACGGTATGGAAGTTACTTTAGGACTTGAAAATTTCTCCCAAGGTGCATATTTTTATTTGGAGAGCTCTACACGAAATTATTCCGTGTTACTATACCCTAGTGAACAAGCATATTAAGACTCTGGTGACTTGCCTAGTGTGCAAGGTGGATCTTGAAGACCTCAAACATATGTTGTTTATTTGTGAGAGAGCAATGGAGGTTTGGAAGGAACTTGGTCTTGAGGCAAGTGTGGCGTCTGTGGCGGCACAATACAAATCGGGTTCTTTAACACTTGATGAGATTATATGCTAAAACCTACTAGGTGGTGTTCCATTCCCAGGTGAAAGTGCACGGAGCTGGCGATGGTTGCGTGTTGGTATATTTGGTGTGAACGGCGTTAGGTATCTCACGATGACAATATTGGTATGCCAGCACGATCGACTTTACAAATCAAAGGCATTGTGGTAAACTGGGTAGCAGAAAAGAAGCTTACATCAACTCGACAAGCTAGCTGGTCCAGGCCGGTGACAGGCTGCATAAAATTAATGTTGATGCTTCTTACCATGCGGACTCGGGTCGAGGTGAAGGTGGTGCAATCTTACGTGACTCTAAGGTAGGTTTTGTGGTTGCAACGATGGAATTTAAATATCATGCTCTTGATGCTGCCACCATGGAGGTTTTTTGCATTGTTATTGGGTCTATGGCTGATAGCCTACAAGTGCACAAGGTTTAGTTGTAGCCCTTTTGAAGTAAGAGTATCGATCCCACAGGGAGCACAGGAATCCGACTTTGCCTCTTGTAGTGAATTATGAATTTGTGCGTGCAAGTAATTGTAGACTCCAAATAAAGTGATGGCGAAAATAAATTGTGATTGTGGTGTGAAACAAGCTTTAAAATAAATAACATAAAAGTAATAAGAAAAGCATTAACTTGAGTAACTGACAAACTAGCAGAAGAGTAAGGCGTTCTCGGGGAGTCTGGGATCCCCATTGGTATGTTTCTAGCGCAACAACCTATGCATGGGCATGGTATGGTACGATACTTGAGCCACTCTTGACGATTATGCTAGGCGAAGCCGGGTACAGAACAAGTTCTACTCGAAGTAAACTTCATGCCACGCACGCCACCACCATACTTGAGCCACTATGATAATAAGGGTTTACCCCGTGGACGCGGCCTCTCTAAGGGTTCTCCGTAATTCCCCTATCAATTGCAAAAGGTTAGGAGTAAAGGCTTTTATTGTCACCTCGAATTACCCACATGTCCTACCCTTTACAACGACAGTGATATATTTCATGGCCATAAGGCAATAATGTTGAGTGGGGCCCCTTCACAACAACCATGAAGTTATTAAACTAAGCATTCAATAGAGGATCTCATATCCAAAATAATGATTCAAATCCTATACATGCCAAGGTTCATCCATATCCCCTAGAACTAGGAGTCTACTCACACATGGAGACAACCAACATCACAAAGGGGTGATGGCAAACATGAGTGAATGATACAAGTAACACACAAGATGATCCACTATGGTTCCTAATGTTACAATGTTAAGTGATACGTCTCCAACGTATCTATAATTTATGAAGTATTCATGCCATGTTTACAATAATTTTATATGGTTTTGGTATGATTGGATTATAACTAACCCGGACTGACGTTGTTTTCAATAGAACTAGTGTGGTGTTGTTTTTTGTGTAGAAATAAAAGTTCTCGAAATGGGCTGAAAATTTACGGTGATTTTGTGTGGACCAAAAGAGATCCCCCAGACTTAAAGGAAGGACCAGAAGCCTCACGAGGAAGCAACAAGCCTGGTAGGCGTGGGCCCCCCCTAGGTAGCGCCTACGGAGCTTGTCGCTCCCTCATGGGCCCCCTTGACGTGAAACCAACGCCAAAAATTCTTATAAATACCAAAAACTCCAGAAAGAAACCTAGAACTTTTGCTCCGTCGCCGCAAGCCTTTGTACCAAAGCGATCTCATCTGGAGGCTTTCTCTGGCACCCTACCAGAGGGGGAGATTATCACCAGAGGCCATCTTCATAATCATGGAGGTCTTCATGACGAGGAGGGAGTAGTTCACCCTCGAGGTTGAGGGTATGTACCAGTAGCTATGTGTTTGATCTCTCTCTCTCTCTCTCTCCCTCTCTCTCTCTCGTGTTTTTGATTTGGCACGGTCTTGATGTATCACGAGCTTTGTTAATATAGTTGGATCATGTGGTGTTTCTCCCTTTCTATCTTGTTGTGATGAATTGAGTTTTACCTTTGAGGTTTCACTATTATCGGATTGAATACTTTTTAGATTTGAGAACACTTGATGTATGTATTGCATATGGATACCCATGGTGACAATGGAGTGTTCTATTGATTCACTTGATATATGTTTTGGTATTAAACTTGTGGATTATCGTGACATTGGGGTAATCTATGCATAGGGGTTGATACAGGTTTTCGTCTTTCTTTCTCCGGTAGAAACCTTGGGGCACTCTTTGAAGTTCTTTGTGTTGGATTGAATATTACGGATCTGAAGTTGTTTGATGCATATCGAATAATCAACTAACGGATACTTGTGGTGACAATAGAGTATCTAGGTGACATTAGAGTTGGTTGATGTGTATCATATGGTGTTATTTGAGTACAAACTCTCGGGGTTTTTGTGACACTTATAGGGATGACTCAATAGATTGATCGGAAAAGATAACTTTGAGGTAGTTTCGTACCCTACAACAATTTCATCTTATGTTCTCCGCTGGATAAGAACTTTGGAGTGACTCTTTGTCGCACGTTGAGGGATTATATGATTCAATTATGTTAGCACTATTGAGAGATTGCACCAGTGAAAGTGTGAACCCTAGCCCTGGTTTCTAGGCATTGCAATACCATTTATAATCCATTTTATCACTTGCTACCTTGCTATTTTTTATTTTTAGGTTACAAAAACCAATATCTACTATGCATGCTACACTTGTATCACCATCTCTTCGCTGAACTAGTGCATCTATACAATTTTCCATTGTACTGGGTGTGTTGGGGACACAAGATATTTCTTGTATTTGATTGCAGGGTTATTTGAGAGAGACTATCTTCATTCTACGCCTCCCACTAATTGATAAACCTTAGGTCATCCACTTGAGGGAAAATTGCTATTGTCCCAAAACTCTGCGCTTGGAGGCCCAACACGAGTCTACAAGAATAAGTTGTGTAGTAGACATCAAGCTCTTTTTCTGGCGTCGTTGCCGAGGAGGTGAGTCCTTGAAGGTATATCTTTAGATCTTGCAATTGAATCTTTTAGTTTCTTGTTTTATCACTAGTTTGTTTTATAAAATAAAACTACAAAAATGGAATTTGGTTGCCTCATATGCTTCATCTTTATAATGTCTTTCTCAAAATGATGGATCGGAAAATTGTGCCAACGTGTTAGAAGAAGAGTTCAATAAAATGTTTGGCATAAAATCTTTGAATGATAAGCATGATTGCAATATTGTTAGTATGCTTTCTTTGAATACCTATGATGCTAATTATATGCAATGCCATAAGTTTGGGGATGCTATGTTTGATGAAGATGATATTTTTAGTCCCCCAAGTTTTGATGAGCAAATTTATTATGATGGTTGCATGCCTCTTATTTATGATGGTTACTGATAGATTCATGTACCTAGGGTAGGGTCATAGACCTGACCTAAACGTCCTACCCAAGGGCACTCTTAGAAGAGATCACCTCCCAGTCGACCAACGAGCAATCCACTCGACTGGTTAGAAGGACTCGACCATGGAAGACTCACTCGACCATGAAGATACACTCGACCACCAGAAGGTCAGAAGGCACTCCGCAACGGCCTGTAATTGAATAGACTTAATGTTAGTTAAGTCACTTTATGAGGGCGTTACAAGAATGCCTGTGCTTAATGTACTTTAACCTCTCCATTATGTGGGCTGGCTGGGGTCTGGCGCACTCTATATAAGCCACCCCTCCACAGCAGAGGGGTTCGCACTCTTGTAATACCTACACCGATAATCCACTCGACCGCCTCGGGGCTCCGAGGCGTGGGCTTTTACTTCCTCAGAAGGGCTGAACTCGTACATCGCTTGTGTTCACAACTTCTCCATAGCTAGGACCTTGCCTCTCCATACCTACCCCCACTCTCTTGTTAGACTTAGAACCACGACGGTTGGCGCCCACCGTGGGCGGGTGTTCTAGCGATTTGTGGAGAAGTTGCGATTCCAGTACTTTCATCATGATGACTCTGGAGTTTTGGTTGAGGGTGCGAGATCCGTCTCGGTGCTCTCACCTTTGTCGCCGACGACTCCGCATGGCTCCGTGGAGGCTCCACTCGACATCGAGGCGCTCCCGTCCGCTGGGCGACGACTTTTCGCGCATGTGTCCGCGGTGTTACTGCTGCATGGCAACCGTCGACCCGTGTCGGTCGACTCCTTTATCGATCGCCCACCGGTCTCCCACCAGCGCAAGCGCTCTGGTCGGTCGAGACTCCAACGGTGGGTGAAGCACCTTGATGGCTCGCCAGACAGCCATCGCCTGTGTCGCGCAATTGAGCCCGACGAGTCCCTCTACTACTGTTCGATCATCGACCGGCTCGTGAGAGAGCGCATCCGAATGCGATAGCGATGATCTAGCGGCGGAAATCCTCATGGTCGATCGCCTCGAGATCCTCGGCGGCCGCCCATGGCGGCGAGCAGCCGGAGGAGGTGACCCCGCGCAAGAGCACGAAGAGTACCAGCCGAGACACTCGACTCTGCAGAGAGAAGAGCTTCGCCCGCAGAACATGGATACCCCGCATACTCCCATCGCCGGAGAAACCCCTGAGGCTCGCGCCTTGGAGGAGGCACATTTGGCCAATGTCGCGAACGCGCTCGCCGAGAACCTTCGGCGAGCACTCGGCGAGCAGCTGCAACGAGTTCGGCGATCGACTCTTCCGCCGACTCGGGTATACCGCGACGCCAATTCAGAATTTAGCGGTGCAACCCGTATAGCAGAGTCCATCCAGCCTTCTCGGTCGAAGCCGGAGAGGCTTGATGCGATCGAGATTTACTCCGAGCGGCAGGAGACCGAACTCAGCCGTGTCGCGATCGCAAGCAAAATTCACGATCGATCCGTCGCTGCGAATCATCGATCGACGCTCCGAGCCCCGATCGCCTCCGTGGCGAGAAGGCGCGACAACCGGCGAGATCGATATGGAGACCGACATGACCGGGATGACAGCGTCGAGTGCCCATTTTCCTCCGAGGAAGGGTCTTACGCCTCGGCGGCGGGATGATGACGTCGAAGACGGGCGAAGAGTTCCGGTCGACCCGAGGAACCGAGCTTGACGCGCGATCCATTATCGTGCAAGGCTTGGTCGACCGAACAGAGCCCATCGAGGCGGACCTAAGAGGATGCACCCACAAGCGCCGAGTGCATGTTTACGGTCCGGAGTGTTTTAGCGAGGCTATCGAGCCATGATGATCCCCCAATTTCAGGTTGGCAACGGAGTCGACAAATTCATCGGGGAGTCCAAGCCGAAAACTGGCTTGAAGATTACGGAGTGGCTGTTCAGATTGGTGGTGGGAGCGATGAGGTGGCCATGAAGCATTTGCCCTCATGTTGGAAGGTTACGCTAGGGCATGGCTGAATCGATTACCTCCTAGCGATATATACACTTGGGAAGATTTGTCCCGAGTGTTAGTCGAACTTTTGAAGGAACACGCAAGCGACCGGCTGGCTTGACAGAGCTGCAAGTCTGTGTGCGAAGACCAATGAAACTCTCCGAGAGTACATTCAGAGGTGGATCACTCTGCAAACATCTTGTGGAGAATGTGTCGGACCATCAGCGGTTTGCGCCTTCAAAGATGGCGTCAAGAATAGAGAATTGAGTCCGAAGTTCGGTCGAACCGCGACATGACCTTGAGTCGGATGATGGAGATTGCTACCAAACGCATAACGGCGAGGAAGAAGACCGACTCGAGCGGCAAGTACAAGCCAAGTCGATCGAAGAAGGGAAATTCGATCGGAAGCGAAGCGGAAAGCCGAGCCAGCAGCTCTGGAGAGGCCCCGCCGTCACTCGGGGAAGTTCAAGGGAAGCCGAAAGGATCACGGAATCCTAAGAAAGTTAAGGATAAAGAAGGAAATGACGTGATGGATATGCCATGCCATATTCACACAAAGAAAGATGAAGAGGGCAACATCATTTACCCAAAGCACACCACTCGCCAATGTCGACTCTCGATCCAAAGAAGCCAGGAAAAGCAGTCTAAGGACAAGGAGAAGGAGCCGACAAGGCCGAGACAAAGAGGACAAGTGAGGAAGAATATCCACACGTCAACTCCACTCTGATGATCTTCGCGGACGTGGAAAGCAAAAGTCAACTGAAAGTCATTAACCGTGAGGTGAACATGGTTGCCCAAGAAAGCCAAGTTACGTGAAGTGGTCTCAAACACCCATCACATTCGACCAATCGATCATCCGACTCATATTGCCACCCCGGGCGGCAAGCGTTGGTGGTCGATCCAATTGTCGAAGGCACTCGATCGACGAAAGTCTTGATGGATGGTGGTAGTGGGCTGAACTTGTTATATGCGATACATTGAAAGGGATGGGCATTCGATGTCCCGGTGAGCACCAAAGAACATGAGTTTCCACGAGTCATACTAGGAAGAAGGCCAATTCACTCGGCCAAATAGCTCGGGCGTGGTTTTGGTGATTCCAAGCACTTTCGCAAGGAAAAGTTGACCTTTGAGGTTGTGGATTTTCAGAGTGCATACCACGCCATTTTGGGGAGGCCAGCCTATGCACGATTCATGGCTCGACCATGTTACGTGTACCTCAAACTGAAAATGTCGGGCCCCAAAGGAGTGATCACTGTCACCGGCGATCGAAAAAAGGCAGAAGAGTGCTTTCAGAAGGGCTCGAAGATTGCCGACTCCCAAGTGACAGCGGTCGAATTCGAAGAATACAAGCAAAACGCAGATCCGAGTGATTTGTTACGATCCAAGAAGCCAGCCACGAGTTCGCATTTGACCGTTCGGTGAGACGGCCGATTCATATTCACCGATCGACCCCAATGCAGCCCCGACCCACATCTCCACGACACTCGACCGAAATAGGAAGAAGCGCTCATCCGGTTCCTCCGTGAGCTGGGACATTTCGCATGGAAGCCGGTGACATGCGGGTGTTCTCAGGGACTGGTGAGCATCGTCTCCGAGTCGACAAGTCAACAAAACCGGTGAAAGAGCATCTTGGCGGTCCGCCGTCGTAAGAGAAAAGCTATTGGTGAAGAAGTGGCTCATTGTTGGCGGCAGGATTTATCCGAGAGATATACCACTCCGAGTGGCTCGCTAATGTCGTCATGGTTCCCAAGAAGGACAACTCGCTCCGCATGTGCATTGACTTTAAGCACATCAATCGGGCCTGCCCGAAGGATCATTTTCCTCTCCCCCGCATAGATCAAATTGTTGACTCGACCGCGGGATGTGAGAGATTGTCTTTTCTAGATGCATATTCCGGGTATCATCAGATCTGTTTGTATGGACCCGATGAAATAAAAACAGCTTTCATCACTCCATGCGGGTGCTTCTGCTATGTCACCATGCCATTCGGTCTCAAGAATGCCGGAGCCACATTTATGCGAATGATTCAGAAGTGTCTTCTCACTCAAATCAGTCGGAATGTGGAAGCGTATATGGATGATATCGTCGTTAAGTCGCGAAAAGGTTCCGACCTACTTTCGACCTCGCGAAACATTTGCCAACCTCGGAAGGTATGATATCAAGCTCAATCCGTCAAAGTGCACATTCGGAGTTCTGGTGGAAAATTACTCGGTTTTCGTTTCGAGCGAGGATCGACGCTAATCCGAGAAGATCGGCACTATTCTCCGAATGAAACGCATACGGCGAAAGTGCACGACGCCCGAAGCTTCTTGGATGCTTGGCCACATTAAGTCGATTCATCTCTCGACTCGGTGAAAAGGCATTGCCTCTTTACCGATCGATGAAGAAGGCCGACAAGTTCGAGTGGACTCGAAGTCGATGCAGCGTTTGCCGAGCTAAAAGCTCGCTCTCCACCCCGGTGGTGCTTGCTGCTCCAATCAGCAAAGAGCCTCTGTTGCTTTATATTGCAGCCACCGGACAAGTCGTCGATAAAGGCTTACTGATCGAGCGGGAAGAGGAAGGAAAGGCCTTCAAAGTTCAGCGCCGGTGTATTATTTGTCCGAAGTCTTGACTCCATCCAAGCAGAGATATCCTCATTATCGAAGCTTGTGTATGGCATATACATGACCACGAAGAAGGTTGCTCATTATTTCTCGATCATTCTATCACGGTCATCACGACGCTCCTTTGTCGAGATTCGCTGTGAGAGACGCAACCGGTCGAGTGGCGAAATGGGCGATTGAACTTCTTCCCTTGATATCAAATTTGAGGCAAAGAAAGCCATTAAGTCCGTGCTATAGCGGATTTCCTTGCCGAGTGGATTGAACAACAGCAATGATCGAAGTTCACTCGGAGCATTGGACCATGTTCTTTGACGGCTCTAAAATCTTTGAATGGTTCGGTCTTTGGGGTTGTTCTGTTTCCCCGGAGGAGATAAGCTTAGGTATGTGCTCCAGATTCACTTTGATTCCTCCAACAATGAGGCAGAGTCTGAGGCCCTCTTATATGGATTGCGCATGGCCATCTCACTCGGCGTCCGTCACTCGATGGTCTATGGCGACTCAGATTTAGTGGTCAACCGGTGATGAAGGAGTGGGGCGTGAGAAGCCCAAACCATGATTGGATCTTGCAATGCGATGAGGAAGCTGGAAAAGAAGTTCGAGGGTTGGAGCTCCATCACATCCTCGATTGAAAAATCAAGCAGCAGATGATCTGGCGAAGATAGGTTCCAAAAGAGAAGCCATTCCAGTGGTGTGTTTTTGGAGCATATACACACTCCGTCGATTAAAGAAGATCCTTCACAGAGGAAGCTCCACAGCCCAAGAGTGCCACAGACCCGATCGAGGTTGAGGTCCCAAAGAAGTGGTCGACTTGGTCATGGAGGTTTTAGTGATCACTCCCGACTGGACAATTCCATACATAGCATATATTCTGAGAAAAGAGCTCCCAGAAGAGGAGGAAGAGGCTCGACAGATCGTCCGACGATCCAAAGCCTTTACCGTTATCAAAGGACAATTTGTAGAGAAAGCCCGACCGAGTTGGTCGAAATGCATAACGCCGTAAGAAGGTCGAGTCATACTCAATGACATCCACTCTGGGACCTGTGGTCACCATCGTCCTCTCGGACCATTGTAGCCAAAGCATACCGAGCCGGATTTTCTTCGCCAAGGGCGAATGAGATGGCGAAAGAAATAGTGGACAAGTGCGAAGGATGTCGGTTTTATTCCAATATGTCACACAAGCTGCGTCGACACGAAGACCATTCCACTCGTCGGCCTTTCGCGGTATGGGGTTAGACATGGTCGGTCCCTTGCGAACAGGTCGGAGCGGTTTCACGCATGTCTTGGTAGCGATCGACAAGTTCACCAAGTGGATTGAAGCTAAACCAATCAAGAGTCCGGACGCTGTATCGCTGTTTCCTTCATCGAGAGCCGACGTTCGATATGGGGTCTCGCATAAAGCATTATCACGGATAATGGGTCGAATTTTGACTCGAGAAGAATTCAAGGATTTCGCAGCGCTCAAGGCACGCGAGTCGACTACGCTTGATCGCCCATCCACGGTCGAATGGACAGCGAACGAGCCAACGGCTTAATCCTCAAGGGTTTAAAGCCCCGATCGATGCGAGACCTCAAGCATGCGGTGGAGCATGGGTCGACGAACTCCTTGATGCTTTGGGGTTTGCGGACCACGCTTAATCGGTCGGCCGGAAGAACTCCATTCTTCTTGGTCTATGGAGTCAAGCAGTCCTGCCGAGTGATCTTCTTCACAACGCTCCCGAATCGAACTTTACAACGGGCGAAGCGAGCAAGCGCGTCGGGACGCAATCGACCTTCTAGAGGAGGAAAGGAGATGGCTCGATCCGCTCGACCATCTACCAAAGAAGACTTGCGTCGGCTTTACGCCGTAAATGTGAGAGGTCGAGCCTTCCGGAAGGAGATCTAGTTCTCCGAGTGGATCGCAGAACAACATAAACTCGCTCCTTCTTGGGAAGGACCCTTCATCGTCACCAAGGTTCTCCACAACGGGGCATATCGTCTCTACAACGTCGAACACAATATCGAAGAGCCCCGAGCTTGGAATGCGGATCTGCTCCGCCCGTTTTACACTTAAAGTTTTTCACTCGGATGAGTTGTAATAAAATACTTCTGTAGTTCATGGATCTCGAAATAATAGTGTCATAATTCCTAAATAATTTTTGTCACTTTTTATTTTTGTCCAGTTAAAATTTCCCCCAGTGGGTGGCTTAGCCGCGAGTCCGTTTCGCCTAAGTTTGTACAAATCCTAGCGAGTGGTAAGCCAGACTTCCACTCGGGGGCTTAGCTGCGAATCCGTTTCGCCTAAGTTATAAAAATCCTATCGAGTGGTAAGCCAGACTCCCACTCGGAGGCTTAGCTGCAGCCCAGCGCTCGCCTAAGTAACTAAAAATCCTACCGAGTGGTAAGCCAGACTTCCACTCGAAGGCTTAGCTGCAGCCCAGCGCTCGCCTAAGTAACTAAAAATCCTACCGAGCGGTAAGCCAGACTTCCACTCGGAGGCTTAGCTGTAGTCCAAGTACTCACCTAAGTACAACGTATGTTCGCAAGAAGGACGAGGCGCAGGTCGACTGCGACCCTCTCCTCCGAGCTACGCCATAAATATAATATGTGAGCTTATAAGGAGGACGAGGTGCAGGTCGACTGCGACCCTCTCCTCCGAGCTACACCATAAGTATAATGTGCGCTCACAAGGAAGACGAGGTGCAGGTCGACTGCGACCCTCTCTTCCGAGCTTCGCCACAAATACAATGGAAATCCTACCGAGTGAAGAGCAAACCTCTCACTCGGGGGCTTAGCTGCAGCCCAGTGCTCGCCTAAGGTATAAGAAATCCTACCGAGTGAAGAGCAAACCTCTCACTCGGAGGCTTAGCTGCAGCCAGTGCTGCGCCTAAGGTATAAGAAATCCCACCGAGTGAAGAGCAAACCTCTCACTGGGGCTTAGCTGCAGCCTAGTGCTCGCCTAAGTTATAAGAAATCCCACCGAGTGAAGAGCAAACCTCTCACTCGGGGCTTAGCTGCAGCCAGTGCTCGCCTAAGGTATAAGAAATCCCACCGAGTGAAGAGCAAACCTCTCACTCGGAGGCTTAGCTGCAGCCCAGTGCTCGCCTAAGGTATAAGAAATCCTACCGAGTGAAGAGCAAACCTCTCACTCGGAGGCTTAGCTGCAGCCCAGTGCTCGCCTAAGGTATTAGAAATCCTACCGAGTGAAGAGCAAACCTCTCACTCGGGGGCTTAGCTGCAGCCCAGTGCTCGCCTAAGGAATAAGTCGACTGCAGTAGGCATCTTGCCGTGAACCTGCAAAGGGCAATTCGAGCCAAAAGCAATCATATCCAAACATCCAATCCAAGTTTAGGTCGATACCTAAAGGAACCGAGAGTGCTCGGGCACTAAGCACATTAAGGTTTTATCGGTTACAATTCCACTCGGCATACCGAGGCAAATTTAAGGTGTCGACTTAAAAGAAGTTTTTACCCCTCTGTGGAGGGCTGGAAGGAGCAACGAACTCATCGAGGTCGATCCCATCTGCGATCCGTAGTAGCAGAGCGATGAAAGTTTCCATGAAGGACTGAAGTCGTGTTTCTTGGTGTTGGCCACTCGAGAGCCGCCACTTATCTTCTCGTGCATCTTTGCAATGGACTCGCGCCAGTATTGGCGACATCCGCGCCACACCGAGCCGAGGACTTCTTCCACTCGCACTCGGTCGGGGCGGCGTTCAATCGAGCCATCGGCGACTCGAGGTCATTTTGGAGTGTCGCCCGGGCGAGCGCCGAGTCGATGCGGACGTAGCAACCTTCAACCTTGCGAGGTAGTCCACGATACCGCAACACGGACTCGGTCGGAAAACATTCATGGCAACTTCATCATTCACCGGGAATTGACAGGTCGAGGTTCAGCTCAAGCTGGCTGGTTTCTTCTTCAAAGTTGCGACGAATTCGCAAAGACAAAACCCGAGTCAAGACAATAGTCGAACGGGAACATCACAGATTGGAAGAATTGGTCGAGTGTAAAGACTACCTTCGAGCATAAGGAACAATTTTTAGCAAGACCACCTGGAAGCCTTCGGTCATTCTTCTTCCCATCAACTGGTTGATCTTCTCGGTCGAGTGGTCTTGTCGGGGCCATTCGGTCGACATCCTTGGTGGCAATGGCAGAGCAGCCTTGATTGGTGTTGTCTGTTCGAGCTTAGTGGTCGAGGCTAACTTTTCGTCGGCAAGCTTGATCTTCTCGGACAGCTCAAGCTCCTTCTTCCTCTGGGCCTCCTTCACCTTGCACAGTAAATTGCAGCAAAGTCGATTTGAAGCAGATGAGAGGAGAAAGGTGTGGTGAAGTCTCACCGAACATACCTTTGGTCTCCTCCTTCGCCTTCGTCGATTCTCCTGCACCAGCTTCAAGTCCAACTCGAGCTGAATATGCTTCGCTCCGATTCAAAGATATAGCGCCGCAAGATCACAGGATTTCTACGAAGAATCAATCGACAAAATGTCAAAAGGTGATTCACTTCCGAGTGAATAAGAGAAAAATCATACGTTTCTAAGACCACGATCGAATGCAAGCATTCGACCGTAGTCTCGAGGACTACACCGGTGGGTGCACTCAGCGTGCCCCCACCTGGTCCTATTCAAACGAGTCGACCGATCGACCAAAAAAAAAATCGACCATCGACCAAAGCTTCTTCAGATCGTAATCAATCGCGGTGATCGACCACGATCTCGGGGACTACACCGGTGGGTGCACTCGGCGTGCCCCACTGGTTTGTAAACCCATTCATTTTAGTCGAATGATGATCAATATTTACTTGTAAAGCCTAAGGCCGACTGCCAGCAGTCGACCTTAGCCTTGGGGACTACACCCAGCGGGTGCACTCAGCGTGCCCCCACTCTCACGGAGTTTTTATCAACACACCCAGTGGGTGACCGCTATGGATTTCGTAAAGAAAAGAAGTTTTGATAGCATATCCTATGAAAAGCGGTGGTCGATCGACTGAACATTGCTTTAAAGAGCGGAGCTGGCATCATAAGCTGCTTGGCTTGCATCCCGGACGATCTTCACCTGCTCCATCATGATTCCTGCTTGGCGTATCGCCTCCTTAGCAGCACTAGCTTGGTCTTCCGGGACGTGGTGCGTGGTGAAGAGCGAAGGTTGCCCAGCACTCGACGAAGTGGGTTGAGCGCTCGTCAACGGCACTGTGAAGGACACGGTATGTTGAGTGGTGATCTCCCCCTCCCTTGCAACAGTCTCGGGCGCCGTCACATCTTGGGCTGCTTTGCCAGTGGATGCCTTCCTGCTCCTCCTATACCTCAATGGTTCTTCATCCTCATCATCATCAGGAAGGGTGATAATGTCATTGGTTGGAGCTTCAAAAAAGAATCAAAGTTAGAAACTATGAGTCAGTCGACTAAGAACGGAATTAAGGATATGGTACCAGGATTTGAAGTTGCCGCGTCCTCCATCTCATGGTCCTCAGCCTTGCCTGAGGTTTCAAAAGTCGCAGCACTGAAGTTCCAAAGAATCAGTCGATTAATTCAAATATCAACCAGAGATAAAGCTTGTACAAAACAGGAAGACTTAAGTAATATGTTTACCCGATATGGTGGGGATGAACACCTTCATTTTTGGCAGAGGCTTGGTTGGCCTCGACGGAGCTACCTTCGATCGCTTGGCGCCTTTTCGATCGGCGCCGGAGAAGCGGTCCGAGGCGTTTGGTCGGCTGAAGCGCCACAACCCCTTATGCGTTCATCGAAGGGTCATGAATAAGTTTCGACCGCCTTTCCGAGCGGTGGCGCAACCTCCTCCTCCTCCTCCTCTTCTTCATCCTCATCATCGTCGCCGCCGTCATCGTCATCCTCAGCGTCTGAATCCCACTCTTCTGGCTCTCACCCCGCTAGCTTCTCCCTCCTCGGTTGGAGCCCGAGCTCCGTTGGGCATTGAGTACAGCTCGGTAAGGGCTGGAAAATGTCAAGACAGAGCTCAATCGACCAAATTGCAGGACATCTGAAACACATTCAATGGACATACAATGGAAGACAGAGTAAATGTACCTTATCCGAACGCTGTGATGGTCGAGTGGAGAAATCCTCCGGATCCACGAGGATTGTCCTTGTTTCGAGTGATCGTGGCCATCCACCTTTCCACTATGGCATCGTCGACTACTTAGGGTGGACTCGAGTCTCGTCTTGGTTCCATGATACAACCACATGCAAGTGGCTCGAATCAAGAGGCTGGATTCGCCTCGAAGGAAAACCTCCGAAGGTCCATGCCGACCACGCCGTCCCGAACCAACCGCACCACGCGGTCCATCAACATCTTCACATCAGCTCTCTCCGGAACCACCTTGTGGTGGAGGGTTTGTTCACTCGACTCATGGTGAATGGAGGAGTCCACTCGATCGACCAAGCGTCGGCTCATTCAGCGAGAAACCAGGTCGATTGCCACCGACCGACTCGGGAAAAGGCATAGCTGGGAAGGTGCTCTTATTCCTCACTTGGATTCCTAGGCCCCGCACATCTGGACCACTTGGGTTTCTCATCTCCTAGGCTCGCCTTCTTCACAGTCTGGGAGCGACATGTGAAGATGTGCTTGAACAATCCCAGTCAGCGATCGACAGCCCGTGAAGTTTTCACACATGGATACAAATGCAGCAAGATCTGCGATGGAGTTTGGAGTAAAATGGTGGAGCTGGGCTCCAAAGAAGTTCAAAAGCCACGAAAGAAAACACTGGCGGCGGGGAAAATCCTCGATCAACATGGGTGGCGGAGTACACACTCACCCTCCTCCTACCGAGGCTGCCACTCTTTGCCGTGAAGCCTTGCGGCGCCATGGGGATCACTGTCGTCGGCCATGTCGAGGAGATCCTTCTCCACGATGGTCAATGGATCCAATCTCCTGGACCCAGCCCTTCGAAGCGGGATCTCGGCGAAGACCCATCTGCGGTGGTGGATCTCCCTTCGCCTTTTCACCGCCGACGCCTTCTCCGCCGCCGACGCCTTCTTCAAGCGCTCGGCGCCGCCGTCTTCTCCTTGCCCATGGCCGCCGCGAAGCGCAAGAGAGAGAGTTGTGGGGCGGCAATGATTTGCGTTAGGCGAGGCGAAGAGAGCAGAGGAGGAAGAACGAGGTACTGTGCAGAAGCCCTCACAAATCGCATTTATAACGTCCCTTCCGAGTGGATGACAAGTGGACCCGGACGATCCAATCATATCCCGAAACAGTTGCATTGACACGATACGTGGCGGAAAAAGCGGCGCGGAGATCAAGGCGTCCATGTCCTGTCCCGTCCAAGCGCCGCGGTCCGTTCCGCTTCGCGCGCTTCCCCAAATTTCGTATCCCACGAAATCCGCGAGCGGCAGATCGGTCTGTCAAGTGCGAGATTTCCTGCGATCCGTCGCTCGGGAACAGCGAAGTATAAAAGGTCACTCGACGAAAGAACAAGAATGGATCGAGTCGACTGAAGAAAAGTTGCTCGTTATCAACAAAGAAAATCTTGATCGAAGAAGACGCATAACCAGCATGCCAAAGTTCAATCGGAACAGCATCAACTCCTTCCTCACTCAAGCCTCAATCCATTCGGGGGCTAATGATAGATTCATGTACCTAGGGTAGGGTCATAGACCTGACCTAAACGTCCTACCCAAGGGCACTCTTAGAAGAGATCACCTCCCAGTCGACCAACGAGGAATCCACTCGACTGGTTAGAAGGACTCGACCATGAAAGACTCACTCGACCATGAAGATACACTCGACCACCAGAAGGTCAGAAGGCACTCCAACGATGCAGAATTGAATAGACTTAATGTTAGTTAAGTCACTTTATGAGGGCGTTACGATGCCTGTGCTTAATGTACTTTAACCTCTCCATTATGTGGGCTGGCTGGGGTCTGGCGCACTCTATATAAGCCACCCCCTCCACAGCAGAGGGTTCGCACTCTTGTAATACCTACACCGATAATCCTTTGGACCGCCTCGGGGCTCCGAGGCGTGGGGCTTTTACTTCCTCGAGAAGGGCCTGAACTCGTACATCGCTTGTGTTCACAACTTCTCCATAGCTAGGACCTTGCCTCTCCATACCTACCCCCCACTCTACTGTCAGACTTAGAACCACGACAGTTACCATTATGAACGTGGGTTTGGAAGAGTATCAACTCTAGGAAGTAATGATCCCACTATTTTTGAGGGTGTTGAATCTTATTGTTATAATTATGAAAGTGGATTTGGAGAGTCATGGCTTTATTTAAGATGAATCCACTATTTTGGAAGAGGTTTCAATTGATTATGACAACAAAGTTGCTATCTGTGATGATTATTGTGATGACATGTATGCTATAAAGAATAATTATAACCATGAAAATTTTCATTGTGATTTTAATGATCAAATTGATTATGTAAATCAAGTATCATGTGATAGTTATTTTGTTGAGTTTGCTCCCACTATTATTGATGAGAAAAAATTTGCTTATGTGGAGAGTCATAAATTCTTTATGCATGTGAATCATGAGAAGAATGCTTTATGTGATAGTTATATTGTTGAATTCATTCATGATGCTACTGAAAATTATTATGAGAGAGGAACATATGCTTCTACATATCTCAATAATATCAAGTTTCCTCTCTGTGTGTTGAAAGTTTTGAAGTCATGCTTGTTTTGCCTTCCTATGCTAGTTGATTGTTGCTCCCACAAGTTGTTTTCTAGCAAAATACATATGCATAGGAAGTGTGTTGGGCTTAAATGTTTTTCCCATATGTTTCATGATGCTCCCATTTTGTTTCAATTCATCACATTTATGTGAGCATCATTGAAATCATCATGCCTAGCTAAAAAGGCATTAAAGAAAAGCATTTGTTGGGAGACAACCCAATACTTATACCTAATGTTTTTGTTTGTTCACATGATTAGGCTACTATAGTAATCATGTTTTATAGATTTTATTTCGATAAAGTACCAAGTAAAGTCTTTGGGATAGTGTGGATGATAGTTGGCTTGATTCTATGCAAAAACAGAAACTTTTGCCTCCAGTAACAGAATTGTTCAAAATCACCGGAGCGTCGAAAAATTCTAAAATTTATATACATGATTGACATACAAATTTCCTATGTTTTGCCAAAAAAATAAAAAAATTGGAGTTACATAAGAATGGTTGTTGTTCAGAACATTACAGGCTATTTTGTTTTTGGCAGATTCTGTTTTCAATGCATAGTTTGCTTGTTTTCTAGATTCAATACACATGATTCGTGGTTTTTTTATGCCGCGCCACGTTGTGCTAAAGGGGGATTTGAGATAGACTAGGCAAGTCGTGTGGGAATCTAGGTTTGAACCACTAAGAATTGTTTACCCTTAGTTGATACTAGCTTCAAAGTTGTACACAAAGAGTAATCCAAGCTTAGCACATCAACATAAGACACATATGTAGATTACCCGTATATCTTGGTAGAAGGACAAATCAACACTTCTCGCTTGAAGTAACCAAAACCCTAGATAAGATAAGGAGCCAAGCCAAGGAAATTGTTTACATCCTGTATATAGCATAGATCCAATCTAGTTTAGTTCCGTTGTTTATGAGTATATATGTGTTTAACGGAATTTATTTTGCCTAAAAAATAACACATCATGTACATATATCAACCATGGAATGAATTCATTACTCCATCATGGAGTATGTGTAAATATAACATTATCATGGAATGCATGAACATAAATCAATAGGAAACATACCACAAAAAAAGTTGAATTTTCACGAGTTTTATGAATATTATATCTGATTCACATGAATCTATATTCCATAACTGATCAAGCGTGAAAAAGATCCCTACGAGTATTCTTAAGAATATAACAAATCCATTTTTTAAGAAACAAATTTTACAATTGGACATTTCATATTTATAGATATATGCATATATATAATAAAAATACAGGAAAAATATGGACTAGGTGCCGCCTAAATTTGGCATATCTTAGTTGGCGCATGTATGTGTGAGCTAGGCGAGGCAACGCTCGTAGCACAGCGAAATGAGCTGGTCCTATTCGCGTGCAGTCGCCTTTGTATTTTTTGGTGTTGGCTATTGCAGTTATTCTTTTGCGTATTTTTCTTGTGTGGTTTTTTGTTTGGAATTTTTCTTTTCATTTTTTTCTTGTTTCTGTTCACCTATTGGTTTTTTATTTTCTCTTCCAGATTTCTTTTTCCTCCAGTTTTCCTTTCTTTTTCACAATTTTTATAGTTTTATGTAGTGTAAACAATTTTATAATATAAGATGAAGTTTTTTTAAATACACACTTGACTTTTTAAATATACAGTGACTTTTTTTCCAAATACACACACAAAAAGTACAAGATGAACATTTTTTAATATACAGACAAAATTTTTTCAATGTATGGTGACTTTTTTGTAATACACACTGAGCCTTTCCAAAATACACACTCAACAGTTTTTGAAGATTGCTTGTATTTTTTAAATACAATTTTATATCTAGATCCCTTCAAACATTAGAAAACTGAAGAGAGAAAAAAGCTAAACAAAATTAGGTAACTAAACATGGGCCGACCCATTAGCCTTGGAAATTTTTTATGATTTTGAAGCAACTTATTAGACTTGGAAAATTTTCATGAATTTGGAAAATAATCATGGATTAGAAAACATCTCACGGATCAGGAAAAAGGTCTAATTTTAAAATAAGTTCATGAATTTGAAAAAAGATAATGGATTTGAAAAAAATAACAGTGTAGAAAAAGTTCATGAATTTGAAATGGTTCACAGATATGGGAAAAGGTATTGCAAAGTTTTTAAAAAATATCGCATTTTAAAAACGTGAATCTTACAAAATTCATGGATATGAAAAATACAATATTAAATTTGAAATAAATCATGATTTTAAAATTTTCACGGATTGGAAAAATATGGTGAATTTGAATAAAGTTCGCAAATTTGAAATGGTTAAAAAGAAAAGAAAAAAACATAAAGGGAAAGGGACAAAACCAGGCAAAATCCATGCTGGGAAAACCGTAATAAAAGACAACCCAAAAAATGACAAAATACTCTCCATAGATCGTCCCATATATGAACTAGTGTAGTGGGGGGCTCTATACGCATGTTAGCAGACACTAGAAACGTTGTATAGGAAATGCAAGAATCTGTTTCTGGGAATGATGAACCTGGCTAAGGATAACCCACACCCAATGCTTACTGGGGGAATTTCAACATCCTTAGGTACGAGGAAGATAAAAATAATGACCGTTCTGACAATCACTGGCCATTCAATGTTGTGATCGTCAGTTTGAATCTTAACGAAGCCACTATCTCGGGGTGGAAATTCACTTGGTCCAATAATCGTCATGTGCTGATATACGAGAAACTTGATAGGGTACTCATGGATAGCGACTCGAAGATAAAGTTCCCTCTCGTGACCATGAGGGCCCTAAAGCGTATTGAGATACTATTGGACTGCGCGCCTATCACTCTTGATTCTAATTTTATGGGCTCATCTACTCGACCTCCTTTAAAACTTGAATTAGGATAGGTGCATTGTGATGGGTCTTCCTAACTAAACTAAGAATGTATGGAAGAGGCATGTAGTTGGTTTACATCAATCCAGAGATGGAACTTTAAAATAAGGACCACAAGGCAATTCCTATCTTGATGGGCAAAGCATACCAATGGTATCTACAAAAAAGAGAAGCAATACATCTCTACCATTATTGATGACCTTGACAAAATCACAAAAACTCGCTTCTTGTCTCAACGGGAGACTGATTTGAAAAATCAATCCATTTAAAAGATTGCACGTCTCTTGCGAGAAAGAGGAAATCAAATGGTACCAAATATCCAAATCAGACTTCATCTTGGAGGGAGACAACCATGCACGATACTTCCAATTGATCGTCAATGGGCGACAAAGAAAGAAGTGTATGTTTAGTCTCCAAAAAGATGATGGCCGAACTCAAGGACAGACGAACCTCAAACGCTATATTATGAAGTACTAACAATCTTTGGTTGGGGCGTCGGATAAAAGGAATTTCACCCTAGAGGAGGCCCGAACCGATGATATCCCACAAGTCACGACAAAAGAGAATGATATCCTTACGGTGCCTTTCTCTCAAGAGGAGGTGAGAGTTGCGGAGTTACAAATGGAACATTGCAGAGCTCCAGGCCCTGATGGCTTCCTCGCACAATTCTATTAGAACTTCTGGGATGTCATCATTTGTGACCTAATGGAGTTGTTTAGTGCTCTTCATGCTAGCCAACTTGACCTATTGAGGCTCAACTTTGGCGAGATTGTTTTGTTATCAAAGATTAAGGAGGCTGAGCGGATCCAACAATATAGACCCATATGCCTCCTTAATGTCATATTCAAGATATTCTCCAAGGTGGCTACTAATAGGCTCAATTCGATCGTTGGCCATGTTGTTCAGCCATCTCAAACTTATTTCATGCAAGGAGGAAATATATTCAATAGGGTAGTAATCCTACATGAGATTGTTCACAAGATTCATCGAAAGAACATGAGTGAAGTAGTATTCAAGTTTGACTTTGAAAAGGCCTATGATAAATTCAAATGGTTGTTCATCCAAAAGGCCCTGAGAATGAAAGGTTTCTCCGCAAAATGGCAACAATGGATCCAAGATTTTGTTACCCGAGGTAGTGTGACCATCAAAGTCAATGATGACATTGGCCATTACTTCCAAACAAAAAAAGGTCTATGACAGGGTGACACCATGTCTCCAATGTTATTTAACAATGTGGTTGCCATGTTAGCTATTCCGATTGATCGACGTAAGTAGGACAGTCAGATTGCATGAGTAGTGCTACATCTTGTGGATGATGGCCTCTCGATATTGCAATATGCTTATGATACAATTATTTTTATGGAATATCACCTGGACAAAGCTCGAAACCTGAAACTATTGTTTTCACCTTTTGAGCAGATGTCGGATCTTAAAATTTACTTGAATCGTTTTGCTTCGGAGAAGCCGGCGAGGCGGCTGCTGCAATATGCTAACCTTTTTGGTTGTGCGCAAAGGACAATTCCAGATTAAATATTTGGGAATCTCGGTCCATTATCGCGCTTCACTAATGTCGAGTGGAAACAAGTAGAGAAACATTTAGAGAAACAGTTAGGGAGTTGAAAAAGACAAGTTGCTCTCGGTTGGAGGACGTCTAGTCTTGATCAATTATCTCCTCACATATGGTTATCTATATGCTCTGCTTCCAATTGCCAAAAGGGTTCCTTCAAAGATTGGATTAATTCAGATCCAGATTCTTTTGGCAAGGAGATAGTGAAAAGAAAAAGTACCGGCTCAAATGGAGTGTGGTTTGTAGACCGAAAGACCAAGGTGGCCTAGGCATTCATGACCTTTAGATTAAGAATGATGCCTTGCTTAGTAAATGATTGATCAAACTACTTCCTCGGGATGGCGTTTCGCAAACCTGACTACGCAATAAGTATCAAAACCAAAAGGTCATGTCTCGGGCATCTTAGAAACCTAGAGATTTACACTTTTGGGGCAGGCCTAATGGTGGCAAATAAGCATCTCTTTCACTTCGGATCATTCGCTATAAGGGACGGCTCAGAGATTCGCTTATGGGTGGAAAAGTGGCTAGGCAATGGTAGTCTCTGGGAACAATATCCAACTTTGCATCACATTGTTAGACAAGAACGATACTCTTTCACAGGTGCTCACCTCATTCCCTTCAGATATTTCTTTCAGACGGGACCTGGTTGGCCATCGCTTTTTTCATGGCATAATCTCCTATCCCGGTTGGATTCGGTTAACCTGACACAGGGACGAGATGTCTTCCGTGATCTCACAACATCTAGGTCATTTATAGTTGAATCTATGTACCATCCACTCATGCACTCTAAGATTCAGTGGTAATTATAATTAAATTTGGAAAACAGATTCTAGTAAAAGTGAAAATTTTCATGTGGTATCTTCGTAGGGGGAGTTGTGCTAATCAAAGACAATCTCACTTGCCGCAATTAGCAAGGAAGTAAGAAGTGTTATTTTTGTACTCATTGTGAGATAATCAAACACCTCTCCTGTTGATGCAACTTTGCATGTCTAGGTCAGTCATCCAAATAGCATCCAGTTTATATCTGCCCACAAGTATCACTAACATTTATGGTCACTGGCTGGATGAGATTCCAAATATAGTTAGAACGTTAACAAGGGTGAGAGCATCTGTCTTATTATGGTTGCTTTGGCTATGTATAGATTTTGTTTTTAATAACAAAAAATCTTCTCCTTTACACGTGGTCTATATTGCACCGTCTGGAGTACGTACCCTTATTCACTGTGGTGTGTATGCGGTTGGAACGAGTGGCATAGATGTTTTTACCCAATATGAGTGGCAACATAACGTCTCGATCGGTCCGATGTCTCATGCATCTTAGAAATAGGCATAGTGTGTGTGTGTGTGTGTGTGTGTGTGTGTGTGTGTGTGTTATGGCTTGTTGCTGTTACGTTGTTTTACTTTACTTTAGTGAGACTGATGGTGTGTGTGGGTATGGGCTTCCTAACTAAATAGATCGGGTGTTGCTTCTTATGTTTTGTATTCTCTTGATGCTACATGTTGAGTTAATAGAAGTGTCCATTTTTGAAGAAAACAAAACGAAATGACAATGGGAGAGACATCACATAGAGGCCACTTTAGTGACCAACAAAGCGGAAGCCCAGCGGGGGAGCTCCTATTTGACTCATTTCGTGCCAAATAGGCTCACGATGCACGCATGTAGCTTCGACTAGGCCGGCCCAATTACGTGCAATGGTGCAATGTAAAAAATTGCAAAAAGGAATGCCCTCATGAGTGGTCGACCTCGAGACCTCTCCGGTTGAAGGTGCATTGCAAACTAGTCGAGCAACTAATTATATGTGAACAATGAGCAGTGTCGAAGTTTAAGAACTGATGGAAGCCTCAGATCCAAACTCTTTTGAAAAATTTCGGACTTTTCTTGGAAATTTTGAACATTTCTTTAAAATGCGAATAATTTTAAAAATCTGTCAATTTTGAAACAACTAGGACAATTTTTAAACTTTCAAACTTTTCTTAAAAGTGTGAACATTTCTTGAATTTTGAGAACAAAATTTTGGAACCTAGAACAATTTGAAGATCCCAAACAAATTTAGAAAACGGAAACAATTTGTGAAAACATGATTCTTTTTAATAAATTGATATTCTTTTAATTTATGAATTTGAAATTGCGAACAAAATTTTGAAACTGCAAACATTTTTTGGAATTGTGGACAAAATTTGAAAACAAGAATATTTTTCGGAATTCCGAACTATATTTGAAATTCTAAACAATTTTAAATCTCAGAGCAAAAATTGAAAATAGAAACAGTTTTTTAGAAAAGAACAAGTTTCGGAAAGCGCATCTTTTTGAATTGTATGAGAAAAAATTGAATTAGAAAATAAACTCAATAATAATAATAATAATAAACAGAAAAATAATCGAAAAACATAAAAACGAAAATGGGCCGTCCAGTCAAGGGGCGCCCATGTGCGAGGCGCCGGCAATACGTCGCAGCGAGTGGCGGATACTTTTTTTCCGTCGAACGGCTCAACGAACTCAAAGTAAAATAGGCCCTTTCCCGGTCAGAGAGCTCACAAAACGAAATGCTCTCTCTCTCTCTCTCTCTCTCTCTCTCTCTCTCTCTCTCTCCAAAGAAAACGAAAAGCCCAGAAAAAAGGCTGGGAGCTCCAAACTGGAAGCCATCACAAACAAGGCCGATCATAGCTCAACCTGCTGCAATCCAGCTCTCTTCAATCCTTTATCTAAAAAAACAACTCTCTTCAATCTTCTTTTTGGTGGGAGTCAGAAACAACACAAAGTGGGGAGTATGTAATGCAGCTTTGCAATCACAAATTTGGCACGTGAAGTAAAACTCATACGTGCCCACTCAACTTGCGTGGATAAGCAGGCGAATCAAATCAGTACGTAGAAACTTTTCAATCAGGCTTTGGCAAGATCTGCAATGGGCAGGCTTGAACGAAACCATGCAGCGTGAACCACAGATCATCGAGAACCCCAAGCGGCCAGCGGCGAGCGGCATCACTGGAGCTGACGTGAAAACGTCTACGCAAACAGTTCCAGCCTCCAACACTACTGCGCGCACGCATCGCATCACCACTGCCGGGGCCGGCCGCCACCGACGACGCGCGGATAGTGATCAGTGAGCGAGCGGTGGCGCTGCACGTCAAGTACGTACTCACGATATATCAATACTCTACACGAGCGTAGCACTACACTATCGCGGTAGGGTTGGAATTTAATTTGAGGAAGAGGCTCGTGCAAACACAGTGCGCGCGCTGCCAGCGGCACGGGATCCGACGCTCCTGCAGCCTAGAGCAGGATCCAGCGAGCGCGTGCATGCGCCGCGCCGCGCAGCGCAGCTACTCGTCGTGAATGCTTCTTACATTCTCCATGATAAATTACTCCGTTCCTGTCTGTCGCCTCCACCCTTTGCGTGAGTTGTTATTACTGCGTGCATTCGCAACTCGAACAGGGGCTTGGATGCTTCAGAGAATGAAAACCCCGAGGGAGGGGTCGATTTTACTCGTCCACTGTTGGTCGCCGCAGGCGGCCAGGCAGGGGGTCAGATTGCCTGCACCATCTTTTTGCTTACACCCAAGTACCCTTTGCCAATTAAATCTTGTGCTACAGTCAACAAATTACTACTCCGCCCATCGCAGCGGCAGCAGTAGTAAAAATTTGAACCGTAGTTTGTCGAGTACGTAGGGGCGAGGCCCCGATCCGTGAACAACGGGACGGGACGGGGACGGATCACGTACGGATACGACCAAGGCAGCCCGTTGTACCGTTCTACAGAGATCTCTGGGCCGCGCTGCTCGGCGCCAGCACGCGTCCTGGCGCCATGGCGCGGCGCCGGCCCCTGCGCTGTCGCGTCCCCCGCCCTGTTGCCTCGCCTGCGTCCCTGCACATGCACGTCGTCCGTCCCGTCGCTGCCTGATTCGCTTCCGGCCCGGCCGCGGCATCCGATGCCAACGCGCGGATCCGGCGCGGCGCGAAGCTCCGTGGGACGGATGAAGCTGTACTACTTGGTGCCCATTTCCGTTACGGTGTCTCCGTGGTGATAGGACAGTCGCTTTTTCGCGAGGATCCTCGTTACGGTACGGTACGACGGTACGGGGGAGTCGTCTTTTGCACTCTCTTTCCACGGCTAGTAGGTGTGCAAATTTCCTCCCGTAGCAGCTTGCGAGGGAGTGACATTTTGTGGCGGCAGCGACATTTTGTGTTGTCTGGGGACAGCTAACATCAGGTATGCCTGAGCGAGTCTGCAGCTCCGCGGTGTGAGTGTGAGCACCGCGTTTTTGACAAGGGTTAACTTGGACCTCGCGTGTTTGCAGCACTAGCGCGCGGAGGCATTATGAATCGGGGCATTAAGGTCTGAATTTTGCGGCATGTGTTGCAGCCCCATTAAACCGTGTGCTGTTTTCCTCCGCCATCCCAATTGAACCCCGGTTCGTTAAGGAAAGAAATCTAACCAGCTGAACCCTACACAGTTTGGAACAGAAGAGGACCACGTACCATACGTACTACGAGTGGTATCCCCACTTACCTTATATCAAGGATCGTATTAATGCCGAGAGGCCGGGCAGGCAGGACGGACTCCAGGAGTCCTGTGCAGCGGTGCCCGCCTGCCTGCCTGCCGGGCCGCCGCACATGCCACGCCACGCTACCCTCTCCCATGGCCAAAGAGCATCTACAGCCAAACTTGACAAATCCGGTTCATTATACACGTCTATGAACTCCTCCGGCACGCTCGCAGACGCAGCCGGACGGCCCCTTATATGTCATTCCTAGCATCCAAATACCTTGAATCCGGACTCTCAAATACATTATGCACATTCATAATACACGCCAACGTCGCAGTAAATAACAAGTACTCCCTCCGTCCCAAAATAAGTGTCTTGAGCTTAGTATAAATTTGTACTAGGACTAGTCCAAAGTTGAGACACTTATTTTGGGACGGAGGGAGTATTTGGTACCAAAAATATGTACTGGTTCTTATATAATTTTTTTAGTGCACAACTCAATCATTAGCTCTTTGGTTTTCATTATGAGTCCACATGTGCTTCAGAAGATCAATGAGTAGCTGCGTGTGCATCTGATGATCTCAAAGATTCTGATGTATTTGTAGAAAGTTCATAAGCTGATTTGCATCTTGATCTTCAACAATTTAAACTTGTTCTCCGGGCACTTCAAAATCATTAGTTTGGGCTACACCATCACCCTCATCCTCAACAATCATATTGTGCAAAATAAAACAACATGTCATCAATTGCCATAAAATTTGATTCCCACATCATTGCAGCTCCACGAACAATTCCACAACAAGTTTGAAGCACTCCGACTACCCTCTCCATATCCTTCAGAGTTGCTTTCTGCATTCTTGCAAAGTGACTTTGTTTGTTGCCTTGTGGTTTGGATATGGTCTTCAGAAATACCGACCACTGAGAATAGATGGCATCGGCAAGATAGTATCACATGTTGTAGTCATGACCGTTGGTAGCGTAATTGCACGGTGGCGGTTCCCTATTACATAGCCTCCTGAACATGGGAGATCGTTGAAGCACGCTGATGTTGTGAGAACCCGACATTCCAAAGAAAACATGCCAAGTTCGTAAGTCGTGGGATGCCACTACTCTGGAGACGAAACCATGGGTCATCCGAGAAAGTTGGGTCCGGAGCAACGTAGTCCTTGTGCAGTAGTCGTGCTGCGAAGACCCTATCCAATTGTTCACTCTTCTTCCTTTGATTGAGCCCTTGAAGTTGAGAATGTGCTCCACCTGCTGGTCCATTTCCTCTAGCATTCTCATGAGCATGATCATGTCCACTTCTTTGTCCGAATCCGACGAATCGAAGAACTCAACTTCAATCATTTTATCAAACTCCGTCGGTCCATACTCTTTGTCTAACGAAAGCATCAAAATTCATCATTTTCTCTACAAATAAATCACAAAAAATCGGGACGGGCAATGTATCGAACACATAGAGCGCAAGGGGTAGCTCGATAGTTGCCGGACGTACCGCGATGGCGTCCAGGCCAGGGACGATGCCCGCGGCAGCGAGACGGGATAGAGGACTGTTGTGCTGGTGTTGGCGGCGTGAGGCTCTCATACGTCTCCAACATATCTATAATTTATTAAGTATTCATTGCATGTTTATAATATTTTAACAAGATTTTGGTATGATTTGATTAGAACTAACCCGGACTGACGTTGTTTTCAGCAGAACTACCATGGTGTTGTTTTTGTGCCGAAATAAAAATTCTCGGAATGCGCTGAAAAGCAACGGAGAATATTTTTGGAAAATATAAAAATACTGGAACAAAAATCTACCGGAGGGGAGTCCCGAGGCCACCACGAGGGTGGAGCCCCCCCCTAGGGCGTGCCCCCTGCCTCGTGGACTCCCTGTGGGCCCCTCTGACGTGAAACCAACATCAACCCCTCCTATAAATCGAGAAAACCCCATAACATAAGAGATATCGGAAGTTCCGCTACCGCAAGCCTCTGTAGCCACGAGAAATCAATCTAGGCCCTCTCTGGCACCCTGCCGGAGGGGGCCATTATCAGCGGAGGCCATGGGGCGGGGATCTCGGAGGGGCCATCATCGCCATGAAGGCCAAGGACCAGAGGGAGAACCTCTCCCCATCTAGGGGGGGCATGGAGGAGGAAGTATGTCAGGACCCCGACTCAATGCCACATCGATCTAGCATGTAACACCTCATATCACTTTGCGGCCTCACGCACGGTATTCCCACGGGTGTCGCCTTACCTTTGCCCGGGACCGTTTGCGCCTTTTGGCACACGTATATGATAGTGTCGCTAGCATCCATATGATAAGGAGCCCGGTGACATGGCTAGTCGTAAACCCAAAGTAGCACAAACTTACGAGGACATGCATCCATGACCCGGCATCGAGCGTGTCGGTCATCGGTGAGTGAATCAGGCTGTAGCACTAGGCTAGCAGGACTCGGTGAACCGGGCATGGCGGGCTAACAGGACTCCGGTATTCATCGCGTGACATTTCCCGAAGGACGTATACGAGAGCGAAGAAGGACACATGCCGGCCAGCCTAAGTGTTCCGGAGCGGTAGCAAGCTACCATGGCTCGGTGGAAACACTAGGAGACATTTCCGTAAGAGAGGCTACTAAAGATAAACAAACAGATAGTCGGATCCCACACATACCAAGCATTTCAATAACATACACACAATATGCTCGATATGTGCAAATACAACATGGCATCACAACATGACTCTCGACTCAAGTATTTATTCATTAGGCTCAGGGGCGAGATATTACAAACATGGGTCTCACGACCCAACATTGAACATACAAGTCAAGCACAAGCGGAAGCTTAACATGTCTGAGTAGAGACATCTACAAATGAAAAAGGCTTAGGAGCCTGACTATCTACCAGATCCTGCCGAGGGCACAAGATCGTAGCTGAGGTAACAAGCTAAACGTCGAAGTCCAAGCGGAATTACTAGCGAGACTGAAGTCTCTCTACAAAAACATAAAATAGGCAAACGTGAGTACAAATGTACCCAACAAGACTTACATCAGAACTATCTACATATGCATCATTATCAACAAAGGGGGTGGTGGAGTTTAACTGCAGCAAGCCAGCTTTGACTCGGTGGCTAACTTTGAACTACATTGCAAGTAACTCTTTTGAGGTGGCGCACGAGTCCACATATTCACCATATCAATACGCCACTATGGATCCGCTCCGTCTCCCTCACGAGAACGCCATCCATAGCACTCACACTTATCTTGCGTATTTTAGAGTATCCACTTTCACTTGTCTATGAACTGTATAAGGGTCCAAGTTTCCATATCCGAGGAATCCGGCTATTGAATAGATAATGATAACCTGCAGGGTGTACTTCTTCACACACGCTCTCGCCACTTATCGCCTGCACATGTCATGTATCTCGGCAACCTTCAAGCGGAAGTCGGGCGAGGGAGTCGGCCACGACCTACCTAAACACTCAAGTCTCTCGTCCGGGTTTATCGCCTATTCGGGTTCCATCCGCAAGGAGATCCGCGGGGTGTCGCTCACGGCCCCAAGCGATGTGAGCGGGGTTCCCAAGCCCACCATCCGGTGCCACTTGGTACACCGTGCCCATTGTTCCTAGTCTGTCCCAAGCCCACATGCACGGGTGCCACTTGGTAGACTACTAACACTACCTACAAACACCGAAACTAGTTGCAACTCCCGGACAGAGAACAAGGGTGATTAAGAAGCCGAGAGGGGCGAGTTACGGAACCCAATGTGTGGTAGTGCTTGTTCATGGATCACAAACACAGAACTCAGTTCTCGAGGGCGGCTGCAATGAGACAACCCACCATGTACTCCTACATGGCCTCTCACCGCTACCTTTACCAAATCGTGTTCACACACTTAGCTCACACACGATGGGACATGTTCACACGCCTCGATTCATTCCCGATGAATCGGACTGACTCAACTCTAAGCAATAGCAGGCGGGACAAACAAGCATGAATGAGTAGGCACATCGGGGCTCAAACAACTCCTACTCATGCTAGTGGGTTTCATCTATTATTGTGGCAATGACAGTCATGCAGAGGATAAAGGGTTCACTACCGCAGCAAGCAATGAGATATGTCGTTGTTGTCCTAATGCGAGAAAAGAGAGCAGGAGCGAGAGAGTGGGATTGTATCGGAATGAACAAGGGGTTTTGCTTGCACGGCACTTCGAAGATAGTATAGATCTTCATCGGTGTCATCGATCACATCGCGGAACCACATATATCAAGAGGGACAATTACAAGCAAACAAAGAAGAACACAATCAATGCAATGCGACAATATGATGCATGAATGTGACATGGTGATATGATGTGATTTAAGCTAATGCAACTAGCAGCAAGTTAAATGGAGTTGGTTTGAACACTAGGTTCAAATTCAAACTCCATATGTGATTTCTTAAATGCCATTTAGTTGAATTGTCCTGAACAGTAGTGATAAGTTGTTCTAACATGCATGAAAATGGTACAGATGGATAGATTGGATTTTTCCGATCATTTTTCATATATAACTTATTTCATTCTGAGTTACGGTTAATTTTATATGAATTTTAGAAGTTTTAGTTATTTTCTGAAAATAATAAATCATTTAAGATTTATTTAAATTCCAGAAAGGAATTAATGCGTCAGCATGACCTCACAGTGATGTCAGCAGGTCAACGGCTCGGTCCAGGTCAAACCTGACGTGTGGGGACCACACGTCAGTGACACAGTTAACTAACCTAAGTTTAATTAGAGCCTGGGCCCGCATGTTAGTGTCCTATCTACTTAACTAAGTTAGTTAACACTAACTTAACCTGATACTAATTAAACAGGGGCCTGGGCCCACACGTCAGTCCGGCGAGGTCAAAGGGTCAAACCCCCTGGTCGGTGGGGTCAACTCGCCGGCGTTTAGCCGCCGGCGAGGCTAAACGCGGCGGTGCAGGTGCGGGTTTCACGTACAGGGCGCCGTTCGGGGCGCCGTTGGGCTCTATGGATAGCTGGGAGTGGGCCGCGGCGGGTGGTGCAGGTAGTTGGGCTCGGGGTCACCGGAAAAGGCGCCGGCGACGTGTTTGGCGGCGGCCGGAGCTCGGGCACCGACGGTTAGGCGCTACGGCGTGTTTCGCGAAGAACTGATGGGGTCTGCGGCTTCTCGAGAAACGCCGAAACGCCACGTGCTCTGTGCGACGTCTTGGGGTTGCAACCGCATGGCGGCGACATGGCGGCGGCGAGGCGCTTCGGTGAGATGGGGAATGGCGAGGAGAGAGGGGGCGAATGAGGTGTCCACGGGTTGGAGCGTCGACGTGGAGATCATCCAGGTGTCCAGGGGCGTGGGCGGCAAGCAGGTGGCGTCGTGGCGAGCTCGTGCTCTCCGGCGTCACCTCTGTGTCTGACTGGTGAGGAAGAAGCGGTGGTGGCATGGGCGGCCGATCTTTGGGCTGCCAGTGGGCTGCGCCGAGTAAGTGGCCGGTAAAATCTCTCTCTCTTTTATTTTGTTGTTTCTGTTTTTACTATTATGTTATTTTGTTCTGGGCTTTATTAAAAATACTTAGGCATACTCAAAAATCACCAAACTGCTCATGGCCACTGTTTGGAATATATCCAACATGGAACATTTCAGTTTAGGATTATTTGGACATTTTAAATATTATATAGTATTTAAATGCCCAAATTCAAATAGAGTATGATTTAATTCAGAAATCGAGAATGGCCTAGAAAATGTGCACCATTTTGGGAGAGGTTCTAGACCAATGCAAAATGATGAACTTTTACGAAGGGCATTTTGGGTTCTTTGAGAATATTTTATTTGAACCTAGTTGATTTGATGCGGTTCTAGGGTTTGAGCAATCCCCATTTCAGGTTTAAAAGAAATTTAACATGATGCAACACAAGACTAACTAACCCGAGCAAGTCGGAACTAGGGATGTGACAACTCACCCCTACTAAACAAGAATCTCGCCCCGAGATTCAAGCATAGGTGGAATGAAGGGGAAGCATAACTAACGCAATCTTCACGATCCAGGTTGCACTTCAAATGAGCGTTGATATTGACTCATTGCTCCAAATTGATCCCGACATCTTTGCTTTCGAGATCTTCATCTAACACGGCGGCATTTACGTAAAGAAACTCTATCGAAAAGGATTATTGAAGCTCTTCATACCAGGCTAATGGCAATTCAAAATTGATCGTTTGAAGGAATTGAAGAAATGGCATTCTCGACTTGGAAAGGAAACTACGGTTATAGGGCGATTCGGCAAATGGAAGGCACATTCCAATTGACACCGAGGATATAACCTAGTGGTCGCGTCTTTGTCAAGAACTTGAGCATTTCCATATTCATCAAGGTTTTACCAACATCCGTGCCAAGGATCCTGGCAACACATCATGCTACCATGAAGAATGGTGATGGAGAATGCCGGTGCAAGGGAAGATAACACCTTCTCAGATTTCACCTTAGCGAGGCCAAGGAATCAAAATCCGAATGATCGACTGAGAGACATTTAGCACTCCGCTTCTAATGTTCTCCTTGATGTGCTAGCGCATCCCATTTATTAAAATGGTTTGGTACCTAGAATCATCAAGTAAAAGGTCGGACTTCGGGAGCTCAAGAATCCATAAGGAACAACTACTGGAATAAGTTCTACGAGATCCTTATGGGGAGGTGGCCAACTTCCTCAAACAAGATACTACAATAATAGGTCTTCCGGTTGGTTGTGTTGGCCACGACATCCATTGTACCGGGTTACAGAGAGACCAATATTATAGTTCTTGGGACACGTTCCAACCATCATATCTGCCTGAGATTCAGATCCGGTTGGTGACAGGATATTTCAGACAACATGTCTGGAAAAGAAAGTTTGCAACACAAATCGACGAGATGACGTTGCAAGATTCTCGAGAAACGAACTACGATAGCAAGCTCCAAAACATGAGCTGGTTCTGCTACAAACATGTAAACACGTTGTCCCAGACAAACATGATCCCATGGTAGTCTTACAATAAAACACTACCGAGTTCCGGTGGGCAACCATCATCGAGGATATCGAAGTCCTTGCATAAGGTATACTCTTAGGAAGGAGCTTCTTCTCCTTGAACAAATCAATCAGTGGCTTGGTGTGCTAGGGATACATATGGAATGAGGGTTGCGAGCCTGTCAAACCATAGCATACTTCGCACATGCATGGTGACTTGGGATGGTACCGGGAAAACAAAACAATCTTCCTCGAACTCACGGCGGCAACTTGCACCAAATGCACGTGAATCAGAGAAAGTCACTTCTTTCATCCAACATATTCTTCACGAATGGGACATGAAGAAATGCTTACACAAATTTCCAACACTAAGTTGATGTTCAACATGAATCATGGGGGAGACAAAATGCTGCTGATGGGCTTCAACAGTAACTCATCGGAATTTCCATATCACTGGACTTCCACCATCATGTGAACACGGTGATGGTATTGGTCAGACCAAAAGATGTATTGGTGTATGCTCGAGGGATCAACCACGAGTAGGACAACATTACGAACATCGTTGGTTCTGATTTGATTTGTTGACAGCCCATACTCAAATCAAAGGTTTGGGGTAAGACAATAAATCCAACAATTGACCATGAGGATCAATCAATGAATATATCATCTTTCTTCAACACACACACACACAAAGATATCCCTTTGGAATGAACTGAGTCGGACAAGCTTTCATCTTCCAACTCTCCAAGTTGTTGTTTAGCTCAACCAACTAGCTCGGGGATATTCAACACGATTCTTGAGAAGTAGTGATTTATAAGAAAACCAACTTGATCACGAACTAAACATAGCGGTCGGTGGCGACTGGTGATACTTCCGAGAAGATATTCGGAAAATCACGAACCACCGATATGTTACTAAGCTCGAGAACAATCTTGCTTTTCAGGGCAAGATGATATGATCAACAGAGCAAGGGATTGACACAATCCTAACTCATTGATCGAAGAGTGCACCAAAAATAAGGACTAGATAGCACGATCAACCTTAGGATGATGATTCAATAACCAACATGCTAAGAATGAAATTATTGTCCTTTAACTACCAAGCAACAAGGTTGCTAGGGGTATCGATTTCACAAAACATAGTTCACATGTCAGCATTCAGGTTGCAACAACACGGGAGCCGAGAAATGAATAATGAGAGTGAGAAGTATCACTGTATCAAGAGTTCATAGGGATGGTGTGCAATTCCCATGATATTCCTGGTATAAAGAGGGTAATACTTCAAGGTATAACAGAACAAAGGCTGGATTGGCATTTTGATCTGTGGAATACAACTACTTTGACCCAATCCTAGATGTGGATGAGGTACTGGAGTTTGTTTCTCCTAGTCATTCCAGAATAGAATGGCTTGACGGACCACAAGAATAATAGGCATCGATGAACGAATGCACGCATACTCTTGACTATCAATTGATAGATGAAGGTCGGAATAAAACTTAAGAGGGACAACTCAAAGAACATATAACTTTCTGAGTTGTGGGCGATAGATTAGTATGTCGAACCAAGTTCAACATGTTTCTTCCGGATAACCCATGCAGAGAGGTAGGACTGGCAGAATCATAATTAAGAATGGAGGACTCCTCAAGAGTACTCTGGTTGTGATCTTTTGATTCAAATAACTTCTGCCTTGATGGTTCATGGTATTTGGAAGAAGGAAATACCACAGACCTCGAGAACTATCGCAAAGGTTACTAATATCCTAAAGGAACTAGCAACACTATCAACATGAGGTAAGTAGGGTGAATCTCGGGTTCAAAAACCCAGGAATAGAAAGCCTACTAACTAAATGGCATCACGGGATGCTTTCGAGAATGAAGGCCAGAATCATCACACTGGGACACAAATCATGGCTAGATTACTAGATGATCCCTTAAGACACCTAGGGTCATAATAATAATTCCAACATATATGTTGAGGCAATAGAATACCTCAACTCAGCAATTAGTGTGATTAACTTTGGCCCCAAGGAACATCAAGACCGAGAGGAAAGGATTTGCAAGTGCATCGATTGTTTAGAAACACAGGATGACTCGGACAAAGATAACGGCTGTAATTGCTCAAAAAGATTGGAGACATGCTACAAAAATGGTGGCATAGCCACTCTGAAGCACAATATCAAGGTTTCGAGATCAAAAGTTAACATACGGAAGTGGTAAAACTGAGCTGAGATTTGAAACTAACAATTCTATAAGTCTATGGATTAGTAACACGTCATCCTGATAGATAGATGAGAAGGCCTAGTCCTTAATCCCCGTAGAAGAGAAGAGGATGACTCAGATCAGAAGGCCATGAGGTATAAGAAGTAAAAAGAGCCTTACGTTCCATCCCACAATCAATGCCCTTATATAACTAAAGAATTTCTAGACTCAACTTCGACCAGTTTGGCTTGGTAATCCTACAGGCAGTCAAGCTCTGATACCAAAGCTGTCAGGACCCGACTCAATGCCACATCGATCTAGCATGTAACACCTCATATCACTTTGCGGCCTCACGCACGGTATTCCCACGGGTGTCGCCTTACCTTTGCGGGACCGTTTAGCCTTTTGGCACACGTATATGATAGTGTCGCTAGCATCCATATGATAAGGAGCCCGGCTGACATGGCTAGTCGTAAACCCAAAGTGGCACAAACTTACGAGGACAGCATCCATGACCCGCATCGAGCGTGTCGGTCATCGGCGAGTGAATCCAGGCTGTAGCACTGGGCTAGCAGACTCGGTGAACCGGGCATGAAGCGGGCTAACAGGACTCCGGTATTCATCGCGTGACATTTCCCGAAGGGATGATACGAGAGCGAAGAAGGACACATGCCGGCCAGCCTAAGTGTTCGGAGCAAGAGCAAGCTACCATGGCTCGGTGGAAACACTAGGAGACATTTCCCGGTAAGAGAGGCTACTAAAGATAAACAACCAGATAGTCAGATCCCACACATACCAAGCATTTCAATAACATACACACAATATGCTCGATATGTGCAAATACAACATGGCATCACAACATGACTCTACGACTCAAGTATTTATTCATTAGGCTCCGAGGAGCGAGATATTACAAACATGGGTCTCACGACCCAACATTCAGAGCATACAAGTCAAGCACAAGCGGAAGCTTAACATGTCTGAGTACAGACATCTACAAATGAAAAAGGCTTAGGAGCCTGACTATCTACCAGATCCTGCCGAGGGCACAAGATCGTAGCTGAGGTAACAAGCTAAACGTCGAAGTCCAAGCGGAATTACTAGCGAGACTGAAGTCTCTCTACAAAAACATAAAATAGGCAAACGTGAGTACAAATGTACCCAACAAGACTTACATCGTAACTATCTACATATGCATCATTATCAACAAAGGGGTGGTGGAGTTTAAGCTGCAGCAAGCCAGCTTTGACTCGGTGGCTAACTTTGAACTACATTGCAAGTAACTCTTTTGAGGTGGCGCACACGAGTCCACATATTCACCATATCAATACGCCACTATGGATCCGCTCCGTCTCCCTCACGAGAACGCCATCCATAGCACTCACACTTATCTTGCGTATTTTAGAGTATCCACTTTCACTTGTCTATGAACTGCATAAGGGTCCAAGTTTCCATATCCGAGGAATCCGGCTATTCGAATAGATAATGATAACCCTGCAGGGGTGTACTTCTTCACACACGCTCTCGCCACTTATCGCCCTGCACACGTCATGTATCTCGGCAACCTTCAAGCGGAAGCCGGGCGAGGGAGTCGGCCACGACCTACCTAAACACTCAAGTCTCTCGTCCAGGTTTATCGCCTATTCGGGTTCCATCCGCAAGGAGATCCGGCCGGGTGTCGCTCACGGCCCCAAACGATGTGAGCAGGGTTCCCAAGCCCACCATCCGGGTGCCACTTGGTACACCGTGCCACTGTGCCTAGTCTGTCCCAAGCCCACCTGTACCGGGTGCCACTTGGTAGACTACTAACACTACCTACAAACACCAGAAACTAGTTGCAACTCCTGGACAGAGAACAAGGGTGATTAAGAAGCCGAGAGGGCGAGTTCTGGAACCCAATGTGTGGTAATGCTGTTCATGGATCACAAACACGTAACTCAGTTCTCGAGGACGGCTGCAATGAGACAACCCACCATGTACTCCTACATGGCCTCTCACCGCTACCTTTACCAAATCGTGTTCACACACTTAGCTCACACAGTGGGACATGTTCACACGCCTCTGATTCATTCCCGATGAATCAGACCTGACTCAACTCTAAGCAATAGCAGGCAGGACAAACAAGCATGAATGAGTAGGCACATCAGGGCTCAAACAACTCCTACTCATGCTAGTGGGTTTCATCTATTTACCGTGGCAATGACAGTCATGCAGAGGATAAAGGGTTCACTACCGCAGCAAAGCAAGATATGTCGTTGTTGTCCTAATGCAGTAAAAGAGAGCAGGAGCGAGAGAGTGGGATTGTATCGGAATGAACAAGGGGGTTTTGCTTGCCTGGCACTTCTGAAGATAGTATAGATCTTCATCGGTGTCATCGATCACATCGCCGGAACCACATATATCAAGAGGGGACAATTACCGGCAAACAAAGAAGAACACAATCAATGCAATGCGACAATATGATGCATGAATGTGACATGGTGATATGATGTGATTTAAGCTAATGCAACTAGCAGCAAGTTAAATGGAGTTGGTTTGAACACTAGGTTCAAATTCAAACTCCATATGTGATTTCTTAAATGCCATTTAGTTGAATTGTCCTGAACAGTAGTGATAAGTTGTTCTAACATGCATGAAAATGGTACAGATGGATAGATTGGATTTTTCTGATCATTTTTCATATATAACTTATTTCATTCTGAGTTACGGTTAATTTTATATGAATTTTAGAAGTTTTAGTTATTTTCTGAAAATAATAAATCATTTAAGATTTATTTAAATTCCAGAAAGGAATTAATGCGTCAGCATGACCTCACGGTGATGTCAGCAGGTCAACGGCTCGGTCCAGGTCAAACCTGACGTGTGGGGACCACACGTCAGTGACACAGTTAACTAACCTAAGTTTAATTAGAGCCTGGGCCCGCATGTTAGTGTCCTATCTACTTAACTAAGTTAGTTAACACTAACTTAACCTGATACTAATTAAACAGGGGCCTGGGCCCACACGTCAGTCCGGCGAGGTCAAAGGGTCAAACCCCCTGGTCGGCGGGGTCAACTCGCCGGCGTTTAGCCGCCGGCGAGGCTAAACGCGGCGGTGCAGGTGCGGGTTTCACGTACAGGGCGCCGTTCGGGGCGCCGTTGGGCTCTATGGATAGCTGGGAGTGGGCCGCGGCGGGTGGTGCAGGTAGTTGGGCTCGGGGTCGCCGGAAAAGGCGCCGGCGACGTGTTTGGCGGCGGCGAGCTCGGCACCAGCGGTTAAGCGCTTCTGGCGCGTTTCGCGAAGAAGCGATGGGGTCTGCGGCTTCGAGAAGCGCCGAGCACGCCACGTCTTTCTGTGCGACGTCTTGGGGTTGCAACCATGGCGGCGACATGGCCGGTGGCGAGGCGCTTCGGTGAGATGGGGAATGGCGAGGAGAGAGGCGGCGAATGAGGTGTCCACGGGTCGGGCGCGACGTGGAGATCATCCAGTGTCGGCGTGGGCGGCAAGCAGGTGGCGTCGTGGCGAGCTCGTGCTCTCCGGCGTCACCTCTGTGCCTGCCTGGTGAGGAAGAAGCGGTGGTGGCATGGGCGGCCCGATCTTTGGGCTGCCAGTGGGCTGACGTAAGTGGCCTGTAAAATCTCTCTCTCTTTTATTTTGTTGTTTCTGTTTTTACTATTATGTTATTTTGTTCTGGGCTTTATTAAAAATACTTAGGCATACTCAAAAATCACCAAACTGCTCATGGCCACTGTTTGGAATATATCCAACATGGAACATTTCAGTTTAGGATTATTTGGACATTTTAAATATTATATAGTATTTAAATGCCCAAATTCAAATAGAGTATGATTTAATTCAGAAATCCAGAATGGCCTAGAAAAATGTGCACCATTTTTGGGAGAGGTTCTAGACCAATGCAAAAATGATGAACTTTTCTGAAGGGCATTTTGGGTTCTTTGAGAATATTTTATTTGAACCTAGTTGATTTGATCTGGTTCTAGGGTTTGAGCAATCCCCATTTCAGGTTTAAAAGAAATTTAACATGATGCAACACAAGACTAACTAACCCAGAGCAAGTTAGAACTAGGGATGTGACAAAGTACAAGGGGGAGAACCCCTCCTCCTCTCTCTCGGTGGCGCCGGAGTGCCATTGGGAGGGGAACAATCGTCGCAGTGATCGTCTTCATCAACATCACCGTCATCATCATCATCCTCATCTCTTTTACGCGGTCCACTCTCCTGCACTCCGTTGTAATCTCTACTTGAACATGGTGCTTTATGCCACATATTATGATCCAATGATGTGTTGCCATCCTATGATGTTTTGAGTAGATATCCTTTGTCTTTGGGTTGATTGATGATCTAGATTGGTATGAGTTGTATGTTTTATTTTGGTGTTGTCCTATTGTTCCTTCCGTGCCGCGATTCCCGCTGCAGGGTGTTGGAATACGTTCATGATTCGCTTATAGTGGGTTGCTAGAGTGACAGAAGCTTAAACCAGAGTAAGAGGGTTGTTGCGTATGGGATAAAGGGGACTTGATATGTTAATGCTATGGTTGGGTTTTACCTTAATGATCTTTAGTAGTTGCGGATGCTTGCTAGAGTTCCAATCATAAGTGCATATGATCCAAGAAGAGAAAGTATGTTAGCTTATGCTTGCTAGAGTTCCAATCATAGAAGGCCCATTGTTCTACGGCCCGTAGGAGGCCCAGTGTCACTATAGTAAATATGTAGCCCATGGTTATTGTGGCCTAGTTATAAAAAATAGGTTATTGTAGCCACTGGCAAACCGCGGAAAAAGAACTGCACTGACTACAAGCAAACAAATAATAAGACAACAAGGAAATGAATAAATAAGCAAGCAATGTACACTAGGCTATCACGACTATTAGACATATTACATCCACTGGGCATCAAAGTTCGCCACCAGTGCAAATATAGGGAACAAAGCGACATATAAACACCATGACAAAACAAGTCCGAGGCTGAAACCACTTTAGAAGAGCTCAAGAAACAATATCACAGGTACCCATAATCTTTGGCAAGATGCTTAGCAATCTTATTAACTTTCTCTTGTTTGGCGCTTAAATCCTCCAGCGCTTGCTATTGCACAAGAAAGTACGCATCTGAATTTTGCAGGGACTTCCTCGTCCTTGACTTCTTCTCGCAAAGCATAGTGATCGATGCCTTTCGACTTGTAGTGAGGCGAAGAAGTCAAGTGATTCAGCGGTGAGTTCAAGAGCTTGTGCGATGGTCTTGGCGAAGAACTCAAACACTACATCAACGCATGACTGTGGGGTTTTCTCACTGTCTACAAGATCGTTTTATCACCCTTCTTGGAGACCAACAGGGTTGTCTCACTATCTTGAACCTTATCTACATTACTTTCTCTACATTGCATAGTGGGGTGCTCTTCTCCAATATTCTGTTTGCATTCTACAAGAGAAACAAGCAGACACATCACACGTTTAGCTTGTAGTATACGAAACTCATTTTGGTAAACCGGTTCAGTAGTAAGGTGGACAGGATAACAACATGAAACAAAGATATATCTATGTACTGTAGTCACTGTATTGTCCATATCATTCTAGTTTATGTTGCCTAATAAAGATAGAGACACAGTTCACCTCATATATTTTTAAGACACAACAGCATAGACAGAATATAAGTGTGAGAAACTACACAACATTGGCAACACTTGTAATGTGCATCACATGAGAACATAACTGTTTATACAACTTAAACTGAAATCAACATAGAGCAAGAAGTTTGAACAATAATCCAGTTAAAGAAATAGGTTTAAAACATACCTATTGCGCCATTGGAGTTTCAGTTGGATCCTTCAAATTCGGAAGTAGTTGGTATGAGTAAATACAGTGATGCAACAACAAAGGAGTATGGACCATAGCTACGGAACCTGGCCTGAGAACAGTTGCTCTTCTGCTTTAAACGTGGAGTTTAGGTTAGCTGTGGTGGTCTTCGTGCTTTGGGCACTGCATTAGCTTTACAAACTGCTCGTGTGGGGGTACTCTGTGGAGGACATGGTGCTTTGTCAACTAGAAGTGGGTTACTATCCACTGGGGTTGCGGTTAGATGGGTTGTAGCTGGTTCTCTGCCCAACGGTGTAAGGGTGCAATCTGGAAGAGTCTAGATTATGTGTGGTGGGGCTAGTTTGTGGGCCAGTACAACAATGGTTCTATCTGCATCGACGGGTAGCACTGTCTTTTGTGAAGAACGGGTTTTTGCTCCCTTAGATACTGCCATCACCCCCTCCAATTCAAATGGCTGATAAACAAGAAAAGAAATTAACGTACAGACATTGTATGATAGACAGATGTGGTAATTCACATATATGTTGTCTAACCAAACAAGACAACATGACACAATTTCACATATATGATGCCTAACTAAACAGGATAGCATGACACAGTTTCAGATATATGATGGATAACTTAACAGGATATAATGGCATAATTCAACATATGATGAGTATCTAAACATGATGAGATGGCAAAACTACATGATGTCTTTCTAAAATAGGCTGGGATGAAATAATTCACATACATGTTGTCTAAGTATACAGGATGGCATGATATATTTGACATAATTGATTCATATACTAAGCGGCTGGCACTCGCATGTACGATCTCTAAACTAAGCAGATGGAATTCAATATTGTGCATATGATGTCTAAACTAAGCAATGCAAGACACCATATGCATCATATGAGAAATATAAACATTGCAACTTAGAGCATACGCCTCAGGTGGGATATTGGACTGGTCATTTGTCTCTGAATCCTCCTCTGAGGAGCTCCTTGTAACCATCGAGATATATGCTTCAACAGGTACCATTGCCTGCTCTCAAGACCTTGTTTTCACTCCAGATTTTTCCATAACAGGCTCAAATGGCTGATACACATGAAGAGTAGTTCAATATACACAAATTGTCGACAAATGGAATATGTAATGAAAAAAAGAGGGCATGAGATAATTCACATATATGATGCCTGGCTACATGGTGGTGCATAATTCACATATATGATAACTGGCCGAAAAACATGGCATTGCATAATTCACATATCTAATATAGAAAGCAAACAGGAGGCATCACACAAAGCATGTCTAATCTAAGCAGATGGCATGGCAATGCAAGACACCATATGCATGATATGAGCAATATAACTTGACCAAGTTAGACCATGCACCTCGGGGGGATCTGTTGGCTATCTGTCTCTGAATCCTCCTCTAAGGAGCTATCTGTAACAAGCAAGAAATCAGATCGATGTGTAGCATCGATCGCTCGAAGACCTTGTTTTCACTCCAGATTTTCCCATGACCGACTCAAATGGCTGATGCACTAGAAGAGTAGATGAATGTATAAACATTGTTGACAAATGGAATACATTATGGAAAAAAATATGGCACGACACTACAAAAAAAAGACACATCCGTGACATTTTGGGTCGAACGAAAAAAATATTCTGTCATACATATGACACTTCTATGACGATAATTGTGACAAAACCCGGTATCATCATAGATGTGGTGGGTTCCTACTTCTATGACAAAAATCATGACAGAAAATGGGCTTTTCATCCTGGCCGTGCCGGAGACGCAGCTGCATGACATTCTTTGGGCCGTCCATGACGGAAAAAACCGTGGTAGAAGCTGAAGGAAATATGCCCTAGAGGCAATAATAAAGTTATTATTTATTTCCTTATATCATGATAAATGTTTATTATTCATGCTAGAATTGTATTAACCGGAAACATAATACATGTGTGAATATAGACAACAAGCAGTGTCACTAGTATGCCTCTACTTGACTAGCTTGTTAATCAAAGATGGTTATGTTTCCTAACCATGAACAAGGAGTTGTTATTTGATTAACAAGGTCACATCATTAGTTGAATGATCGATTGACATGACCCATTCCGTTAGCTTAGCACTCGATCGTTTAGTATGTTGCTCTTGCTTCCTTCATGACTTATACATGTTCCTATGACTATGAGATTATGCAACTCCGTGCTGGGAGGAACACTTTGTGTGCTACCAAACGTCACAACATAAGCGGGTGATTATAAAGGTGCTCTCTGGTGTCTCCTAAGGTACTTGTTGGGTTGGCGTATTTCGAGATTAGGATTTGTCCTCCGAATGTCGGAGAGGTATCTCTGGGCCCTCTCGGTAATGCACATCACTTAAGCCTTGCAAGCATTGCAACTAATGAGTTAGTTGCGAGATGATGTATTACTTAACGAGTAAAGAGACTTGCGTAACGAGATTGAACTAGGTATTGGATACCGACGATCAAATCTCGGGCAAGTAACATACCGATGACAAAGGGAACAACGATGTTGTTATGCGGTCTCGACCGATAAAGATCTTCGTAGAATATGTAGGAACCAATATGGGCATCCGTGTCCCGCTATTGGTTATTGACCGAGACGTGTCTCGGTCATGTCTACATTGTTCTCGAACCGTAGGGTCCGCACGCTTAAGGTTTCGGCGATGTTATATTATGAGTTTATGAGTTTTAATGTACGAAGGAGTTTGGAGTCCCGGATGAGATCGGGGACATGACGAGGAGTCTCGAAATGGTCGAGACGTAAAGATCAATATATTGAATGACTATATTCGGAGTTCGAAACTTGATGAGGTAACTGTACCTGTTCCCTTATTGGAAAGTAGTTCATCACAGAAATCTGTTCTTGTGACTACTATACCAATTAGTGAGGAAGCTAATGATGATGATCATGTAACTTGGATCAAGTTACTACCGAACCTCGTAGGTAAAGCAGTGAGATCCGCACTGAGTGGTACGGTAATCCTGCTCGGAGGTCGTGTTACTTGACCATGACAAACCTACGAACTATGAGGAAGCGATGATGAGCCCGATTCCATAAAATGGTTTGAGGCCATGAAATCGAGATATGATCCATGTATGAGAACAAAGTATGGACTTTGATGGATTTGCCCGATTATCGGCAAACCATAGAAAATAAACGGATCTTCAAGAGGAAGACGGACGCTGATAGTAGTATTACCATCTACAAAGCTAGACTTGTCGAAAAAGGTTTTTGACAAAGTTCAAGATGTTGAATACAATGAGATTTTCTCACTCGTATCGATGCTTAAAAGTCTGTCCGAATCATGTTAGCAATTGCCGCATTTTATGAAATCTGGCAAATGGATAAACAAAACTGCATTCCTTAATGGAGTTATTAAAGAAGAGTTGTATGTGATGCAACCAAGAGGTTTTGTCGATCCTAAAGGTGTTAACAAAATGTGCATCTATGGATTTGGTGCAAGCATCTCGGAGTTGGAATATACGCTTTGATAAGTTGATCAAAGCATATAGTTTATCAGACTTGCGATGAAGCTGTATTTACTAGAAAGTGAGTGGGAGCACTACAACATTTCTGATAAGTATATGTGAATGACATATTGTAGATCGGAAATAATGTAGAATTATTCTGCAAAGCATAAAGAAGTGTTTGAAAGGAGTTTTTCAAAGAAAGACCTCGGTGAAGTTGCTTACATATTGAGCATCAAGATCTATAGAGATAGTTCAAGACGCTTGATAAGTTTTTTTCGATGAGTACATACCTTGACAAGATTTTGAAGTAGTTCAAAATGTAACAGTCAAAGAAAGAGTTCTTGCCTGTGTTACAAGGTGTGAAATTGAGTAAGACTCAAAACCCGACCACGGCAGAAGATAGAAAGAGAATGAAAGTCATTCCCTATGCCTTGGCCATAGGTTCTATAAAGTATGCCATCTTTGTGTACCAGATCATTGTATACCCTACTTTGAGTTTGGCAAGGAGTACAATAGTGATCTAGGAGTAGATCACTAGACAATGGTCAAAATTATCCTTAGTGGAATAAGGATATGTTTCTCGATTATGGAAGTGACAAAAGGTTCGTCCTAAAGGGTTACGTCGATGCAAGTTTTGACACCGATCTAGATGACTCTAAGTCTCGATCTAGATACATATTGAAAGTGGGAGCAATTAGCTAAAGTAGCTCCGTGCAGAGCATTGTAGACATAGAAAATTGCAAAATACATAACGGATCTGAATGTGAAAGATCCGTTGACTAAGATTCTCTCACAAGCAAAACATGATCACACCTTAGTACTATTTGGGTGTTAATCACATAGCGATGTGAACTAGATTACTGAATCTAGGAAACCCTTTGGGTGTTGGTCACATGGCGATGTGAACTATGGGTGTTAATCACATGATGATGTGAACTATCGATGTTAATCACATGGTGATGTGATCTAGATTATTGACTCTAGTGCAAGCGGAGATGAAGGAAATATGCCCTAGAGGCAATAATAAAGTTATTATTTATTTCCTTATATCATGATAAATGTTTATTATTCATGCTAGAATTGTATTAACCGGAAACATAATACATGTGTGAATATATAGACAAGCAGTGTCACTAGTATGCCTCTACTTGACTAGCTTGTTAATCAAAGATGGTTATGTTTCCTAACCATGAACAAGGAGTTGTTATTTGATTAACAAGGTCACATCATTAGTTGAATGATCGATTGACATGACCCATTCCGTTAGCTTAGCACTCGATCGTTTAGTATGTTGCTCTTGCTTCCTTCATGACTTATACATGTTCCTATGACTATGAGATTATGCAACTCCGTTTACGGAGGAACACTTTGTGTGCTACCAAACGTCACAACGTAATCGGGTGATTATAAAGGTGCTCTCTGGTGTCTCCTAAGGTACTTGTTGGGTTGGCGTATTTGAGATTAGGATTTGTCACTCCGAATGTTGGAGAGGTATCTCTGGGCCCTCTCGGTAATGCACATTACTTAAGCCTTGCAAGCATTGCAACTAATGAGTTAGTTGCGAGATGATGTATTCTGAAACGAGTAAAGAGACTTGCCGTAACGAGATTGAACTAGGTATTGGATACCGACGATCGAATCTCGGGCAAGTAACATACCGATGACAAAGGGAACAACGTATGTTGTTATGCGGTCCGACCGATAAAGATCTTCAGAGAATATGTAGGAACCAATATGGGCATCCAGGTCCCGCTATTGGTTATTGACGGAGACGTGTCTCGGTCATGTCTACATTGTTCTCGAACCGTAGGGTCCATGCACGCTTAAGGTTTCGATGATGCTTATATTATGAGTTTATGAGTTTTGATGTACCGAAGGAGTTTGGAGTCCCGGATGAGATCGGGGACATGACGAGGAGTCTCGAAATGGTCGAGACGTAAAGATTGATATATTATACGACTATATTCGGAGTTCGGAAAGGTTCCGAGTCATTCGGTATTTATCGAGTACCGGAGAGTTACGGAATTCGCCGGGAGAAGTATTGGGCCTTATGGGCCATACGGGAAAGAGAGAGGGCTGCCCTAGGCAGGCAGCAGGCCCCTGCCCTAGTCCGGGTGGACTAAGGGAGGGCCGCACCCTCCTTCCTTCCCTTCTCCTCCCTTTCCTAGTCTCCTACTCCTAATACATGGAAGGTCTCCTAGTTGGACTAGGAAGGGGAATCCTACTCCCGGTGGGAGTAGGACTCCCTGTATGCCGCCATAGTAGAGGGCCGCCCTCCCTCCTCCACTCCTTTATATACGAGGCAGGGGCACCCCATGGACACACAAGTTGATCATTGAGATCGTTCCTTAGCCGTGTGCGGTGCCCCCTCCACGATATTACACCTCGGTCATATTGTAGCGGTGCTTAGGCGAAGCCTGCGACAGAGAACATCAAGATCGTCACCACGCCGTCGTCTTGTGGAACTCCCCTGAGCCTCTCTTGGATTGGAGATCGAGGGTGCGTCATCGAGCTGTACGCGTGTCAAGAACTCGGAGGTGCCGGAGTAACGGTGCTTGGATCGGTTGGACCGGGAGGATGTACGACTACTTCCTCTACATTGTGTCAACGCTTCCGTTTCGGTCTACGAGGGTACGTAGACAACACTCTCCCCTCTCGTTGCTATGCATCACCATGATCTTGCGTGTGCGTAGGAATTTTTTTGAAATTACTACGTTCCCCAACAGAAGCGAGGGGGAGGAAAATTTCGGGGAGTTCCCGGTTACGGTGGGAGGTCGTGGCCCGAGCGATGCGCGTTTCTCTCGTACACGTACGCGCGTGTTTGCGAGGCGTTGGCTCTAACTAAACCCGAGCGAGGCGTTGGGCTCTAATCGAACCCGGCGATTGACCGCGCAAGCTACGCGTTCTTGAACGCGCGATCGATCGATGGTGTTGGCGAACCTGATTGAGCTATTCTTCGCATCTGCGCTAAGCGAAGCGGTCGATTGGATGAGCGATGGCGTTGCGGGGGTTGGATGAGCGATGGCGGTGGCGTTGCCTCGGATGAACAGGACCCCGTGGTGTGGAGGCTGGATGAACAAGGCGGTGGAGGGGTGCCCGTGGAGGGTGGTTGAACAGGACCCGTGGTGTGGAGGGCTGGATGAGCATGAGCGGTGGAGGGTGCCCGTGGAGGGTGGTTGAGCATGGCGGTGGAGTAGCGCACGGTGGAGGCTGGATGAACAGGAGCCCGTGGAGGCTGGAGGAGGTCGATGGTGGAGATGAACAGTATCCCGTTGAGTCCCGTTTTGCGGTACGCCACACCCCTCCCGATGAACTGGACCCCCGTTTCGACTGTAGTGCTCCAACACAAGTCCATTTTGCGGTACGCCACACCCCTCCCGATCAACAGGACCCCCGTTTCGACCGTAGGAGGTCCGTTTCCTCCGTTCTGCGGTACACCATGAACCTCCCGATCAACAGGACCCCGTTCCAAATGTAGGAGGTCCGTTTCCTCCGTTCTGCTGTACGCCAGGCCTCATTTCCGTCGCCTGTTCCGTCCAAGCCCTCCCGATGAACACGACCACGCGTTCCGTTCCGACCCAGCCAGTTGGCTCGCACGCGTTCCGTTGCCTCCCTATGAACACGACGCATTCCGTTGCTTCCCCATGAACACGACACATTCTGTTGCCTCCCCATGAACACGACGCATTCCGTTGCCTCCCCATGAACACGGCGACGATGCTGTTTCTCTGTTCCGACCCAGCCATGTACACGAGCCATGGCCGTACATATGCGCAAGTACGCGTTCGAGACCCCGCCCGTATGTACGTATGTGGCCGTATTTTCTTTCTTGCACCCTGGCTGTTGTACATACGTGTACATGCTACATGCGCGCCTCTACTACGACACGTGCGTGCCTCTACTACGACACATGCGCGCCTCTACATCGACCAGTATGTACGTACACGTTCGCGACCAGAATGACAATGCTACGTACGCTTCGACCAGGTGGGTCCCGAGCACTTCCTTGCGTGCGAAGATGTAGCTGGTGGGCCCCAGCAATCAGGGGGGCGAATCGTTTTGTTTTTTTGCCCAGACGCACTTCATTGCGTGCGAAGGTGCAGCTGGTGGGTCCTAGCAGTCAGGGGGGAAACGTTTTTTTGCGACATACGGTGGCCCGTCCGGTGGGTCCCCGCTGTCAGGTGGAGGAATAATTATTTGGCGCGTAATAAGGAGGCACTTCCTTGCTAGAGCCGTGGACCCAGCTATTAGTGTCTCCACGCACAGTACTCTTCCGATGGAAGTCAGTCGTTGACCACATTGACCACGCCGCGCCAAGAGCACCACGACGGTGGACGACGGCGAGGCCAAGGAAGGGGACGACACGGAGGCAGGGAAGACTCGACAGTTGTTTCCCATGCGGAGGGGAATCTGTTATCTGAGGTTTCTTGGTTCGTCTGCCGTCGCCGGAGAATAACGGCGTGGGTGAGTAGAGGATGGCTAGACCAGCGATGGGAATGCGGTGGTGCGGTGAGGCTGCTGGCAAGGCAAGACACCGCCGCCGGGGAGGAGGGAGCGAGCAGATCCCTTGGCGCTTGTTTGAGCATTTGGAGCAGGAAGAGCAGAGATTGAAGAAGACAACGGCCGTTGGATGGACATCCAACGATCCTTTGCTGTCGTCAACCTTTTTAGGAAAGCCTCATATCTGTGGAAAACAACAGACAACCCATCGCCATTATTTCTAATAATTTACAGTCCATTTGCTAATTCTTAAGGTTTTTGGAGCCCGTATTCTTTTGTTAGCATTACAGCCCATATTGTGGCCACGGTTAAAAATTATCTGAAAACTTGCATATTTGGTGCGGTCCGAACTGTTTTTAATCCCGAAATTTCGACTCACATTCAAACTGATTTTAAAAATAAATGTATATCAATATAAAATCCAACAAATTCTCCACGCATAAAAATTAATGTAATTTAAAATCTTGAAATGAAAAAAAAGATATTTGAAACTAATTGCCGGTTTGATGTGTTTTAAAAATGTACAACCCATTTCTCATTACTGATGGGCCATTTTCTCGGCCAGCCGAATGAAAGCTCTCCTCGTCTTGAAAGATTTGCAGTCCAACAGGCATGATAAAGTGACTTACTTGGAAAATCACAAAAAAACTGGGCTGTGGCCATGGACCCAGCTGTCAGCCTCTCCACGTACAGTACTCTTCCGATGGAAGTCATTCCTTGACCATGTTGACCATGCCGCGCGGAGAGCACCACGACAGTGGAAGACGACGAGGCCTAGGAAGGGGACGACACGGAGCCGGGGAAGACGCGTCAGTGGAAGCCCGCGCGGAGAGGAGTACGAGGGTTCACTGGTTCGGCTGCGGTGTGAGGCTACCGTCGCCGCAGGGCCTGGCCAACGGTGGGAATAGTATGGGGCGGTGAGGCCTCCGCGGCAGCACAGCCGACCACGGGAGGCAGGAGCATGCGGCACACGGCCAAGCGCTTGCTGGCGGTGGAGCAAGAAGACCAGAGGTTGAAGAAGCACTACGGCCGTTGGATGGACATCGTATGGTCACTGGAGCTAGAATCGTTCATATTGACTAACTTGCCAAATCCCTTTGTCCCCGTCAACTTAGTAGGCCCACAAGTCAGCCTCCCACCAAGGTGGGTCCCAGCTAGCCGCGGGAGTATTCATTTTTTTGTGCGTAATAAGGAGGCACTTCCAGTGGGTCCGAGCTCACAGCGGGGGGAACGATTTTTTCGCGAAATACGGTGTCCTGTCCGGTGGGTCCTAGCAGTCAGGGGGAAATGATTTTTTCCGCAAAATACTGGTGGCCCGTCCGGTGGGTCCCCGCTGTCAGGGGGAAACGATTTTTTCCGCAAAATACCGGTGGCCCGTCCGGTGGGTCCCCGCTGTCAGGTGGAGGAATAATTATTTTCCGCATAATAAGGAGGCACTTCCTTGCGGCTGCCGTGGACCCAGCAGTCAGCCCCTCCACGTACAGTACTCTTCCGATGGAAGTCGGTCGTTGACCACATTGACCACACCGCGCCGAGAGCACCACGGCGGTGGACGACGACAAGGCCTAGGAAGGGGATGATGCGGAGCCGGGCAAGACGCGGCAGTGGATGCCCACGCGGAGAGGAGTACGAGCGTTCACTGGTTCGGCTGCGGTGTGAGGCTGCCGTCGCCGCAGAATAACAGGGGGTGTGGGTGAGTGGAGGGATGGCCTGGCTAGTGGTGGGAGTAGTATGGGGGCGGTGAGGCCTCGCGGTAGCCACACCCGACCCACGGAGGCAGGAGCGGCGGCACGACCAAGCCTTTGCTTTGGCGGCTTGAGCAAGAACACCAGAGGTTGAAGAAGCACTATGACCGTTGGATGGACATCATACGATCACTGGAGTATTGACTAAATTGACAAAGCCCTCTGTCCCCGTCAACTTAGTAGGCCCACAAGTCAACCCAACAATATGGTGGGTCCCAGCTAGCAGGGGGATATTCATTTTTTTGGGCGTAATAAGGAGGCACTTCCTTGTGTGCGAAGATATAGCTGGTGGGTCCGACCTGTCAGCAGGGGGAACTTTTTTTCACGAAATACAGAGGCCCTTCTATGGGTCCTAGCTGTAAGGTGGAGGAATCATTATTTTGCGCGTAATAAGGAGGCATTTCCTTGCGTGCGGCCGTGGACCCAGCTGTCAGCCTCTCCACGTACAGTCCACTTCCGATGGATGTCGTTCATTGATCACGTTGACCAGGCCGCGCCGAGAGCACGTGGGCGTGGACGGCGGCGAGGCCTAGGAAGGAATGACACGGAGCTGTGGAATACTCGGCGATTGTTTCCCGCGGAGGAGGACGAGGTTTCTTGGTTCGTGTGCGTTCGGAGAATAACGGCATGTGTGGGTGAGTAGAGGATGTCTAGGCCAGCGATGAGAGTGCGATGGGGCCGTGAGGCTCTTGGCGGCATAGATAGCCGCCACGCGAGGAGGGATCCGGCGATCCGTCGGCGCTTGTTTGGCAATTTGGAGCATGAAGAGCGAGATTGAAGAAGACGACGGCCGTTGGATGGACATCCAACGATCCACCGCTCTCGTGTGTTGACTAAGTTGACGAGGTGTTGCGTGTGCGTCAACCTTTTTCTATGAAAGCATCTGCGTCAACCTTAGTAGGCGCACAAGTCAGCCTCAAATCTGTGGAAAACAGCATACTGACCCATCGCCATTATTTCTAATAATGTACAACCCATTGCTAATTCTTAAGAAATTTTTGGAGCCCATCTTCTTTTTGTTAGCATTACACCCCATATTGTGGCCACGGTTAAAAAGTATCTGAAATTTTGCATATTTGGTGCGGTCAACTATTTTAATCCGAAATATCAATTCACATTCAAACTATTTTGAAAAATAATTTATATAAATATAAAATCCAAATAATTGTCCACACATAAAAATCAATGGAATTTCAGATCTTGTAATGAAAAAAAATTGAAACTAATTCCCGGTTTGATGTGTTTTAAAAATGTACAACCCATTTCTGGGCAAACCGAATGAAACTCTCCTCGTCTTGAAAGATTTGCAGCCCAACAGGGCCGATAAAGCAAGTAGGCCTTGTTTGGGTATTTCTTCTAAAAAAATAGAACTGGGCTAGCCATTTTCAGCAAGAAAAAAACACAACTGGGCTGATGATGTGGTAAACATAAATAAAACCACGGCTAGGCAGGCCTGACCCCGCGACAACCCCATTGTTACCACGATCCGTCGCTAAAACTAGTATAAATAACAACCGCTTGTTCCTAAAAAAACTGCGCGACTTCTTTGGGTGTTGGGGAGCGTAGTAATTTCAAAAATTTCCTCGCACACGCAAGATCATGGTGATGTATAGCAACGAGAGAGGAGAGTGTTGTCTCGTACCCTCGTAGACCCGGCGGAAGCGATCACAGCGTAGAGGAAGTAGTCGACGTTCTCCTCGCGATCCGACCGATCCGGCGCCGTTACTCCGGCGCCCGAGTTCTTGACACACGACAGCTCGATGGCGTCCCTCGTACTCCGATCCAGCCGAGTGTCGAGGAGAGTTCCGTCGACCGACGGCGTGGTGGCGATCTTGATGTTTCACGGTGAGCAGGCTTCGCCTAAGCAGCGACAGTATAACCGAGGTGGAATATGGTGGAGGGGCACCGCACACGGCTAAGGCGATCAAAGATCAACTTGTGTGTTCAAGGTGCCCCCTGCCCGTATATAAAGGAGCGGGGGGGGGGGGGCGGCCAGAGGAGGCGCGCCAGGAGTCCTACTCCTCACGGGAGTAGGATTCCCCCAATCCTAGTTGGACTAGGATTCCGGAGGGAAAAGAGAGAGGGGGCGGCCCTTCTCCTAGTCCTAGTAGGACTAGGGAAGGGGGAGGCGCCCTCCTAGGGCTGCCCTTCTCCTTTCCACTAAGGCCCATCGAGGCCCATTTACCTCCCGGGGTTCAGTAACCTCCGGTACTCGGTAAATTCCGTTTTCGCCGGAACCATTCGAACTCCAAACATAGGCTTCCAATATATCAATCTTTATGTCTCGACCATTTGAGACTCCTCGTCATGTCCGTGATCACATCCGGGACTCGAACTCCTTCGGTACATCAAAATACATAAACTCATAATAAGCATCATCGAAACCTTAAGCGTGCGGACCCTACGGTTCGAGAACAATGTAGACATGACCTAGAACTATTCACGGTCAATAACCAACAGCGGGACCTGGATGCCCATATTGGTTCCTACATATTCTCGAAGATCTTTATCGGTCAGACCGCATAACAACATCGTTGTTCCCTTTGTCATCGGTATGTTACTTGCCGAGATTCGATCGTCGGTATCAATACCTAGTTCAATCTCGTTACGGCAAGTCTCTTTACTCGATTCGTAATACATCATCTCACAACTAACTCATTAGTTGTAGTGCTTGCAAGGCTTCAGTGATGTGCATTACCGAGAGGGCCCAGAGATACCTCTCCGACAATCGGAGTGACAAAACCTCATCTCGAAATCGCCAACCCAACATCGCCTTTGGAGACACTGTAGTACTCCTTTATAATCACCCGAGCCACGTTATGACGTTTGGTAGCACCAAAGTGTTCCTCCGTAAGCGGAGTTGCATAATCTCATAGTTACGAGGAACATGTATAAGTCATGGATAAAAGCGGTAGCAACATACTAAGCGATCGTGTGCTAAGCTAATGGAATGGGTCATGTCAATCAGATCATTCTACTAATGATGTGACCTTGTTAATCAAATAACAACTCTTTGTTCATGGTTAGGAAACATAACCATCTTTGATTAACAAGCTAGTCAAGTAGAGGCATACTAGTGACACTCTGTTTGTCTATATATTCACACATGTATTATGTTTCCGGTTAATACAATTCTAGCATGAATAATAAACATTTATCATGATATGAGGAAATATTTAATAACTTTATTATTGCCTCTAGGGCACATTTCCTTGATCTCCCACTTGCACTAGAGTCAATAATCTAGATCACATCACCATGTGATTAACATCGATAGTTCACATCATCATGTGATTAACACCCATAGTTCACATCGCCATGTGACCAACACCCAAAGGGTTTACTAGATTGATAATCTAGTTCACATCGCTATGTGATTAACACCCAAAGAGTACTAAGGTGTGATCATGTTTTGCTTGTGAGAGAGTCTTAGTCAGCGGGTCTTTCACATTCAGATCCGTTATGTATTTTGCAATTTTTCTATGTCTACAATGCTCTGCGCGAAGCTACTCTAGATAATTGCTCCCACTTTCAATATGTATCTAGATCGAGACTTAGAGTCATCGGATCGGTGTCAAAACTTGCATCGGCGTAACTCTTTACGACGAACCTTTTGTCACTTCCATAATCGAGAAACATATCCTTATTCTACTAAGGATAATTTTGACCGCTGTCGATGATCTACTCTGGATCACTATTGTACTCCTTGCGAAACTTCGGTGCGGGGTATACAATAGATCTGGTACCTGACATGGCATACTTTATAGAAACTATGGCCAAGGCATAGTGAATGACTTTCATTCTTTTTCTATCTTCTGCTTGTGGTCGGGTTTTGAGTCTTACTCAATTTCACACCTTGTAACACAGGCAAGAACTCTTTCTTTGACTGTTTCATTTTGAACTACTTCAAAATCTTGTCAAGGTATGTACTCATTGAAAAAACTTATCAAGCATCTTGATCTATCTCTATAGATCTTGATGCTCAATATGTAAGTAGCTTTACCGAGGTCTTTCTTTGAAAAACTCCTTTCAAACACTCCTTTGTGCTTTACAGAATAATTCTCCATTATTTCGATCCACATTATGTCATACATATGCTTATCGAAATCTTTGTAGTGCTCCCACTCACTTTCTTGTAAATCAGGCTTCACCATAAGTCATGACAATACTATATGATTTGATCAACTCATCAAAGCGTATATTCCAACTCGAGATGCTTGCACCAGTCCATAGATGGATCATTGGAGCTTGCACACTTTGTTAGCTCCTTTGGATCGATAAAACCTTCGGTTGCATCATATACAACTCTTCTTCCGAAACCCATTCAGAATGCGGTCTTTATATCCATTTGCCAAATTTCATAATCATAAAATCGGCAATTGCTAACATGATTCGGACGGACTTAAGCATCGCTACTGGTGAGAAGGTCTCATCGTAGTCAATCCCTTGAACTTGCGAAAACCTTTTGCGACAAGTCGAGCTTTATAAACGATAACATTACCGTCGTCGTCGGTCTTCTTCTTGAAGATCCACTTGTTTTCTATTGCTTGCCTACCCTCGGGCAAGTCAACCAAAGTCCATACTTTGTTTTCATACATGGATCCCATCTCAGATTTCATGGCCTCAAGCCATTTTGCGAATCTGGGCTCACCATCGCTTCTTCATAGTTCGCAAGTTCATCATGGTCTAGTAACATGACTTCGAACAGGATTACCGTACTACTCAGTGCGGATCTCACTCTGGTTTACCTCGAGGTTCGGTAGTAACTTGATCTGAAGTTACATGATCATCATCATTAGCTTCCTCACTAATTGGTGTAGTAGTCACAAGAACAGATTTACGTGATGAACTACTTTTCAATAAGGAGAAGGTACAATTACCTCATCAAGTTCTACTTTCCTCCCACTCACTTCTTTCGAGAGAAACTCCTTCTCTAGAAAGGATCCATTTTCAACAACGAAAATCTTGCTTTAGGATCTGTGATAGAAGGTGTACCCAACAGTTTCCTTTGGGTATTTTATGAAGACGCACTTCTCCGATTTGGGTTTGAGCTTATCGGGATGAAACTTTTTCACATAAGCATCGCAGCCCCAAACTTTAAGAAACGACAACTTTGGTTTCTTGCTAAACCACAGTTCATATAGTGTCGTCTCAGGATTTAGATGGTGCCCTATTTAACGTGAATGCAATTGTCTCTAATGCATGATCCCAAAAGCGATATTGGCAAATCGGTAACAAACATCATAGATTGTACTATATCCAATAAAATACGGTTATGACGTTCGGACACACCATTATGATGTGGTGTTCGGTGGCATGAATTTGTGAAACTATTCCACATTGTTTTAATTGAAGACCAAACTCATAACTCAAATATTCATCTCCACGATCGGATCGCGAAACTTTATTTTCTTGTCACGATGATTTTCCACTTCACTCTGAAATTCTTTGAACATTTCAACTATTTCAGACTTATGTTTCATCAAGAAGATATACCCATATCTGCTCAAATCATCTTGTGAAGGTCAGAAAATAACGATACTTGCCACGAGCATCAACACTCATTGGATCGCATACATCGGTATGTATTATTTCCAATAAGTCAATGGCTTGTTCCATTGTTCGGAGAACGGAGTTTTAGTCATCTTGCCCAAAAGGCACGGTTCGCAAGCATCAAGTGATTCATAATCAAGTGATTCCAAAATCCCATCGGCATGGAGTTTCTTTATCGCTTTACACCAATATGACCTAAGCGGCGATTGCCACAAATAAGTTGCACTATCATTATTAACTTTGCATCTTTTGGTTTCAATATTATGAATATGTGTATCACTACGATCGAGATCCCATGAACCATTTTCATTGGGTGTGTAACCATATAAGGTTTTATTCATGTAAGCAGAATAACAGTTTATTCTCTTACTTAAATGAATAACCGTATTGCAATAAACATGATCAAATCATATTCATGCTCAGCATAAACACCAAATAACATTTATTTAGGTTTCAACACTAATCCCGAAAGTATAAGGAGTGTGTGATGATGATTATATCAATCTTGAAACTACTTTCAACACACATCGTCACTTCACTCTTAACTAGTTTACATTTATTACGCAACTCCGTTTGAGTTACTACTCTTAGCAACTGAACCAGTACCAAATACCGAGGGTTGCTATAAACACTAGTAAAGTACACATTCATAACATGTATATCAAATATACCTTTGTTTACTTTGCCATCCTTCTTATCCGCCAAATATTTAGGGCAGTTCCGCTTCGATGACCATTTCCTTTGCGATGTAAGCACTTCGGTTTCAGGCTTTGGTTCAGCTTTGGGTTTCTTCGTGGGAGTGACAACTTGCTTGTCAATCTACTTGAAGTTCCCCTTTCTTTCCCTTTGCCCTTTTCTTGAAACTAGTGGTCTTGTTAACCATCAACACTTGATGTTCTTTCTTGATTTCTACCTTCATCGATTTCATCATCATGTAAAGCTCGGGAATCATTTTCATCATCCCTTGCATATTGTAGTTCATCACAAAGTTCTACTAACTTGGTGATGGTGACTAGAGAATTCTGTCAATCACTATCTTATCTGGAAGATTAACTCCCACTTGATTCAAGCGATTGTAGTACCCAGACAATCTGAGCACATGCTCACTAGTTGAGCGATTCTCCTCCATCTTTTAGCTATAGAACTTGTTGGAGACTTCATATTTCTCAACTCGGGTATTTGCTTGAAATATTAACTTCAATTCCTGGAACATCTCATATGGTCCATGATGTTCAAAACATCTTTGAAGTCCCGATTCTAAGCCATAAAGCATGGTACACAAAACTATCAAGTAGTCATCATATTGAGCTAGCCAAGCGTTCATAACGTCGCATCCGCTCCTGCAATAGGTCCGTCACCTAGCGGTGCATTAAGGACATAATTCTTACGTGCGGCGGTGAGGATAAACCTCGATCACGGATCGAATCCGCATCATTGCTACTAACATTTTCAACATAATTTTCTCTAGGAACATATCAAAAACAAACATATGAAAGCAACAACGCGAGCTATTGATCTACAACATAATTTGCAAAATACTACGGGACTAAGTTCATGATAAATTTAAGTTCAATTAATCATATTACTTAAGAACTCCCACTTAGATAGACATCTCTCTAGTCATCTAAGTGATCACGTGATCCAAATCAACTAAACCATAACCGATCATCACGTGAGATGGAGTAGTTTTCAATGGTGAACATCTTATGTTGATCATATCTACTATATGATTCACGCTCGACCTTTCGGTCTCCGTGTTCCGAGGCCATATCTGCATATGCTAGGCTCGTCAAGTATAACTTGAGTATTCGCGTGTGCAAAACTGGCTTGCACCCGTTGTAGATGGACGAGAGCTTATCACCCGATCATCACGTGGTGTGCGGGCACGACGAACTTTGGCAGCGGTGCATACTCGGGAGAACACTTCTTGATAATTTAGTGAGAGATCATCTTATAATGCTACCGTCAATCAAAGCAAGATAAGATGCATAAAAGATAAACATCACATGCAAATCAATATAAGTGATATGATATGGTCATCATCATCTTGTGCTTCGTGATCTCCATCTCTGCAGCACCACCATGATCACCCATCGTCACCGGCGCGACACCTTGATCTCCATCGTAGCATCGTTGTCGTCTCGCCAATCTTATGCTTCTCGACTATCGCTACCGCTTAGTGATAAAGTAAAGCATTACGAAGCGATGCATTGCATACAATAAGCGACAACCATATGGCTCCAGCCGATTGCCGATAACCGGTTACAAAACATGATCATCTCATACAATAAAATATAGCATCACGTCTTGACCATATCACATCACAACATGCCTGCAAAAACAAGTTAGGCGTCCTCTACTTTGTTGTTGCAAATTTTACGTGGCTGCTACGGGCTTAAGCAAGAACCAATCTCACCCACGCATCAAAACCACAGCGATACTTCGTCAAATAGACTCCGTTTAACCTTCTCAAGGACGGGCGTAGCCACACTCAGTTCAACTAAAGTGAGAGAGCAGACACCCGCCGGTCACCTTTAAGCAGCGAGTGCTCGTGGCGGTGAAACCAGTCTCGCGTAAGCGTCACGCGTAATGTCGGTCGGGCCGCTTCATCTCACAATACCGCTGAACCAAAGTATGACATCTTTGGTAGGTAGTATGACTTGTATCGCCCACAACTCACTTGTGTTCTACTCGTGCAAAACATCAAACCATAAAAACCTAGGCTCGGATGCCTTTGTTGGGGGCGTAGTAATTTCAAAAATTTTCCTACGCACACGCAAGATCATGGTGATGTATAGCAACGAGAGGGAGAGTGTTGTCTACGTACCCTCGTAGACCCGAAGCGAAGCGATCTGGCGTAGAGGAAGTAGTCGTGACGTTCTCCTCGCGATCCGACCGATCCGGCGCCGTTACTCCGACACCCCGAGTTCTTGACACACGTACAGCTCGATGGCGTCCCTCGTACTCGATCCAGCCGAGTGTCGAGGAGAGTTCGTCGACCTGACGGCGTGGTGGCGATCTTGATGTTTCACGGCGCAGGGCTTCGCCTAAGCTTCATGACGGTATAACCGAGGTGGAATATGGTGGAGGGGCACCGCGACACGGCTAAGGAGCGATCCAAAGATCAACTTGTGTGTTCCAAGGTGCCCCCTGCCCCGTATATAAAGGAGCAGGGGGAGGGGCGGCGGCCAAGAGGAGGCGCGCCAGGAGTCCTACTCCTCGGGAGTAGGATTCCCCCAATCCTAGTTGGACTAGGATTCCGGAGGGAAAGAGAGAGAGGGGCGGCCCTTCTCCTAGTCCTAGTAGGACTAGGGAAGGGGGGGCAGCGCCCTCCTAGGGCTGCCCTTCTCCTTTCCACTAAGGCCCATCGAGGCCCATTTACCTCCGGGGGTTCCGGTAACCTCCGTTACTCGGTAAATTCCGTTTTCGCCGGAACCATTCGAACTCCAAACATAGGCTTCAATATATCAATCTTTATGTCTCGACCATTTGAGACTCCTCGTCATGTCCGTGATCACATCAGGGACTCGAACTCCTTGGTACATCAAAATACATAAACTCATAATAAGCATCATCGAAACCTTAAGCGTGCGGACCCTACGGTTCGAGAACAATGTAGACATGACCTAGAACTATTCACGGTCAATAACCAACAGCGGGACCTGGATGCCCATATTGGTTCCTACATATTCTCGAAGATCTTTATCGGTCGGACCGCATAACAACATCGTTGTTCCCTTTGTCATCGGTATGTTACTTGCCGAGATTCGATCGTCGGTATCAATACCTAGTTCAATCTCGTTACCGGCAAGTCTCTTTACTCGTTCGTAATACATCATCTCACAACTAACTCATTAGTTGTAGTGCTTGCAAGGCTTGATGATGTGCATTACCGAGAGGGCCAGAGATACCTCTCCAGACAATCGGAGTGACAAAACCTCATCTCGAAATCGCCAACCCAACATACGCCTTTGGAGACACTGTAGTACTCCTTTATAATCACCCGATTCGTTGTGGACGTTTGGTAGCACCAAAGTGTTCCTCCGTAGCAGGAGTTGCATAATCTCATAGTTACAGGAACATGTATAAGTCATGGATAAAAGCGGTAGCAACATACTAAGCGATCGTGTGCTAAGCTAATGGAATGGGTCATGTCAATCAGATCATTCTACTAATGATGTGACCTTGTTAATCAAATAACAACTCTTTGTTCATGGTTAGGAAACATAACCATCTTTGATTAACAAGCTAGTCAAGTAGAGGCATACTAGTGACACTCTGTTTGTCTATATATTCACACATGTATTATGTTTCCGGTTAATACAATTCTAGCATGAATAATAAACATTTATCATGATATGAGGAAATATTTAATAACTTTATTATTGCCTCTAGGGCATATTTCCTTCACTGGGTCCCTGGTGTCAGCCCCTCGTAGTGTAATTCTCTCCTTTATTGACTACGTTGACAATGGGGTGAGTCCCAGATGTCCAACCATTAGGAGGAACCATATTTATGGGCTTGTACTATAGAGGCACATGCTTGCGTACTGCCATGACGCTGGTGGGTCCCTACTGTCATCCTCTCCACGTACAGTCATCTCCTTGTTCCTCTCGGTTGTTGACGACGTTGACAACACAAGAGGGCGGTGCACCACGCATGGCGGGCGAACCAAGGCCGCAAGGCAGAGGACGACGGCGAGGCCTTAGACGAAATGAACAAGAGCTGTTGAAGATCGCGGTCGAGCAGCGGCGGAGAATCTGAGGTTGACTAGTTCAGCGGAGTGCGTGTTAGGGTGACATCGCCAGAGAATAACAGGACGTGTGGGGGAATAGAGGGAGGGACTAGCCAACGTTGGAGGGTATGTACGGTAGGGCGGCGGAGGCGCGGCCAGCCATGGGAGGCGGGAGCAGGCGGAGCCGACAGGGTGGTTTGGTTTGGGCGGCTTGAGGAAGAAGAAGACAAGAGATAGAAGATACACGACAGATGTTGGATGTCAATCCAACGACTGGTAGGCAGAATCGTTTGTTGACTGGCTAGTAGGTCGACACCACCTTGGATAGGCTATTTCCTCACGGGTCCCAAATGTCAGAATCCAAATCTGTCACGGTCATGCAGCCTTTCCTATGAAAATTTACAGCCCATTTGATGTGCTAGTTCGAAATAAGTTTGTGGGTGCTGGTGGGGGCTAATCACTTCGCTTCTGTAATGCTGAGTGAGCTCGAGCAGCGGCGGAGAGTGATGTTATTTCCTTGGTTGGGATTTGTTACAATATTTCACTCTAAATTAAGCGAATGGCAAGCCATTTGCCTTGTTTCAAAGAAAATATGACGGTCACAACCGAGTTGAAAAGGGCAGGAACATCTAACTCCGACTTACAAAGCGTACAAAAGCACGACGGTTAATTGTTCATCGAGGTTTACAAAAACCCAGTTGAAAAGGGCAACAACATCTAACTCCAAGACTGTTTTCGTGATCCACGATCAAATGGATCGGTCAGTCCATAGAATGAACATCCTGGGTCGTAAAATTTACTGGATTATGACCACAATATGTTGTAAATAGAAGCCCGACACGTTCAGAAGCTCTTTCGCCCACCTAAAACTCCTTTTTTGCTCTTCGACATACCCATCCGTCAAAACCATGCTGCTGATAAACTTAAGCCTGATGGACAATAGTAACCTCACATTCAGCAGGAAGAATGTGACAAATCTTGTATTTGCACGGTTGGCTACATATCATTCTAGCGTTATTGTGTTCAATCGAATCTCATGAGAAGTGAGAAAATCCCGATGCTTACGAATCCACCGATTGGTTATAACTTTCTTACCCCGTCCTGTTGCCTAAATAGACATGAAGATCGAAGATAGTTAAGGTCTAAAAGAAGAGTGTCGAAAGAGCAACAACTGAACGGTTAATTCTAGTACACTATATGCGGGCTTCCAATGTGTGTGAAATTATCACCTTTATATACAACTTCTCCAGACATACAAAGCATTGCAGCAAGCCAATAATCTTGTTCAGATCAAAACTATTCATTTGGATATATAAGATCTTGACAGAATCCAGCACCATTGATAGGCCATCCATGGAGAAACTCTTCATTGAGCATAGAACATATTATTAGTACAAAATGTGTACTCCAAGATGATATATAAATTATGCGCAGAAATTTAAAATCCAGCTTATGGTTACAAGTGTAGATGATAATATAAAGTACCTGAAGAACTGTGGAGCCAAACACCATATTGAAATGAGCACAGAGATCATGTATTACACCCAAGGTCTCCAGTTTAGGCACAGAGAGGACAGTTATTTGCAACGGTGAATAACTAGAATCAAGGATCAACCTTTGAAGTGAAGGGGCATCTTGGATGATGAGCTGCCTTCCGTCAAAAGAAATTCCAATTCTTACAAGGTTAGGCGACTTTATTTGGAAACAATCAATTCTAACTGTGAAAACAAGCACCAAGCACTCCAGCGGAGGGCAACTGGAATGGATGATGCTGTGCAATGAGGCCTCCGATATACGAACCCGCACAAGTGAAAGTTTCTTGAGAAATGGGAGTCGAAGGTTTAGTACCAGTTATGCGGTAGGTAGCACAACGCATAAAGGTGGCGGTGTGGAGAGAGGAGGAAAACCATGAGATGGACATCGGTCTTTGAGGCACAAGTTCATGGCGTTCGGTATGTGGTATGTGATTTCCAGGGGAATAGTAGAACTCAAGCAGCTGTAGTTCTATGAATTCAGGGGATTTCAGCCAGGCGTCCACCGTGCAGGGCATGGTATGCTTGCTCAGGTAGCATGAATCGATGCAGAGGCTTTGAACGGAGCCCTGCTGGGAGGAGATGATGGCTCTGGGGATTTCACAATCATTCAAGAGAGATAGCTGACGACAGTCGAGATTAAGGGGCACGACACGCCATAGAGGGCGCCACCGAATTGAGAGGACTTGGGTGCGGCAGCAATCCTTGGTGGGGAGAAGCGAGATGATCTCCCCAAGGACGGCATCCGGGAGATCGCTGATGCGGTCCACCCGAGATTCTACGGGTTCCTCAGATCTGGTGGGGGCGGGGTCGCCGCTTCTCCCCGCGCTACTGGGTGCGGGATCAACAACAGGCGTTACCGCTGGCGGGAGCCTCATCTTCTTGGCGCTGGGGTCAGCCGACTCCATTTTCCTCGAGGGCATCGCGTCAGCCACGGTTTGAGCAGAGTAACGAATGCGAGCCTAGTTGTAGTCTTGACGAAGAAGAAGGGAGCTGGGGTTTCTGTAGGAGTGAGGAAGAAGGGAGCTGGGGTTTCTGTAGGAGTCGGTGAGGAATTTGGGGTGCAGTGGAGCGAGTGGCGTGAGGTGGGTGGGGGCGAGGAGGAAGAAGAGCACCCAGGTTTTTTGGGGGGGGGGTCGTTGTGCTGGGTGTGGGTAGCGCCTCTCATTCATTAAATATATGGGCTTTTGAATTGATTTTACTATTTACTAGTGTGGATGGGCTGTTTTGTCTTGGGCCTAGAGAAACAATTACTACTAGTACAATGGAGACACTCTACAGCTACCCAGAAAAACAATTACTACTAGTACAGTGGAGACACTCTACCGCTTCTGGCTCCTAGGTCATTGAAACGTCTCCCTCTACCGAATGCCGTTATACTTTTGTTCACCGACATGCGGGCCATGCAACGCGCGGGCCCAAATGCCATCCACCAAATTAGAAGGCAGTATGCAGGGGAAGAGTCACCCCAGTTGTAGCGTGGTAGTAACGAGCCGTCGTATCACAAAACCCCACCTCCCCGCAGTCTAAGTTTGACGGACGAAGCAACCATCATTTCACTCTTCGCTGAATCCCCATCTCCCTCACCATCTTCAAGAAAGGCAACACTTGCATCTGCCACTGTTCTTCTCTCCGAACGAAGGGAAGGTAAGCGGATCCGTGATGTTGGTATATTTTGTTCAAACAAAAAAGAACTTTTACAAGCGATGGCGATCCTTCTTGTCTTTTTGTTTCATTGTCATTGCGATTGTGTTTTTCTTTCAGTGGTCTCCTAGTATTCATCAGTTTCATGATGGACCAAGGAGAACCAGGCAAAGATCTGCCGATATTGGAGCAGACGCGGGAGGCTGATCCCCACGAGACAGAGAGCTCCAAGAAGATGGAGGCAACCACCCAGCCGACCCCAGATACGCTCACGACCACTACTGAGATGGACAACGCCCCGTTTGAGGTTAGATCCCCCGTGGCACTGCAGGAGCAATTTTCCCCCCTTCGAGGATGGGTCCCCCCCGCTGAGCTGCCCAAGGTGATTTCCTTCTTTCCCGATCTCGATTGTGGTTTTTCATCTAAGTATGTGGTGATTTTTTAGAAAAGGAAGTATGTGGTAATTAATAATGCAAAATTTTATTAGCCGATGCCATGCTATACATAGTGGTTTAAATAACTTGTGTTTCTTATCTTTGGAAAGTAATTCAGAATTTGTTTACATTTCAATTAGAGCCACGATGCGAGACAAGGATTATGTGGTTGTACATGTTACTCGCTATGAGGTGGATGACCTGAATATACGCCTTTGGGAAAAGCGAGTTCTTAGGTTCTTTGGATCACAGGAAGCCATTTGCGGTTATACCAATGAAGAGTTGTATTCAGCCTCACTTGTTGTCGGCGTGTTGTCCAGGGTGTACTGAAGCACAAGAAGTTCAAAGATACTCCTTTGTTTGTGAGGCATACTGTTCTTGTCAAGCTTACGCAGGAAGATGACGTGGCATGCCTCCACAAACAAGTTTATCAGTGGCAAGGCCACAAGGTTGTCTTCATGAAGGTTCACAGGATTGAGCTGCTGCGGGACGTCCTCGATGATGTTCATGGCAAGGTCCGTCTTGTGTCGAGCCCAAATTAGATCGAGGCATGAAATACTTGCCCCAGCTAGTGTTTAATAGTAGTTTGGATTGTGTCTAATTATCCGAACCTTGCCTACTATCGACCCCTCGGGGCCTAGTACTCTGTTTGAATCCGTCTATGGGAACTGCTGCTACTTTTGTGTGCCCGTGAATCATGTGAGAACCATCGTAATTGTTGCCGAAACAGATGCGTCCTCACTAGTTTTTTCATGAATATGGCATGGTAAGACATAAGTTGTCACGGTTTATCATACGAGCGGTGTGTGTTTTGATGAAATAGAGCACTCGTTCGAGAACTGTACGCTGACGTACACATAAGTACTTGTAAACACTGTTGGTGCTACCCCACTTGTAAGCAGTTGTGCAAAACACGGCACATTGGTTCAGTCCGCTTCAACACTAGGCTATCAACCAGCTAACAATCAACAATCTGATGTCTGACATATAAGCAACTATGTATCTTGTTACAGAGGTTCATGCAGTTAATTGAGGCCACAATGTAATAAATTCCAAACGTTCACACGCTAGTCCAACGCTCATGTGGAACACTCACATTAAACTCGTCTTCATAAAAAACTTGAAAAGCATAAGTTAAACAATTTTATACATATCAATGATTCATAGAACATAACAAACATATACTAGTTCACAGCAAAAGACAAAGTTGTGAGAAGGGTTACAAATCAGGAAAAAACAAGCAAGGCTTCTCTGAGCAAAGGGCCTCCCGACAGGCTTAAATTTCCTGGAGTTCACTCTACTTTTTTCTTGTTGCCACCATCCAGGGTTAGGTTCTCTCGATCCAGAATAACCAATTATAATTGTGGTCTCAGCTGGAATGCTGAACTGAACCATGCAGTGTACTGACCAGCTGAAATGCTTGTGCATTCCACTAAATTTAAGCACCGTTATTTGCAGAAATAAGCAGACCACAATGCCTCTTGTCCGCGCACCTGTCCAAAAAACCGCCGTGCAGCCGTGCCAGCTAGTCCTCAGTCCATGGATGAACTGGTAGAAAGTGCATTCCGGACTAGGATGCAGTTGTTTTCGCTCGTCCCTGCACTGCAATCAGGAAGTAAAACGTACGAATCAGCTTCTTTTAGTTTGCGTTGGTCATTCTACCTTAGTTACTACCAATGTAGGGATACCTTGAAGACGGGAGGTTAGACAACGACAACGAGGGATAGCCATCTCATTTTGCGCAGTTGTACTACAACTGAGGTGTGTGCTTTTGATTGCGCGGATAGAAACGATACGGAGACAGACGTCCCGAAACGATATGGAGACAGACATCCCTGTTTGCGCAAATACGAAATATGGTTATTTAAATTGTGAGAGATATTACTACTTTCCCCCGTTTCCTCTTAGAACCAAGTCCTAGATTCATGCAACAACTTTCCCACTTTCTTCCTTGTTTGAACCAACGCTTTGAGTCGACTGTATGAACTAGCTTTACTTTTAATAATAGTAGAAGTCTAGGTGGCTTTGGAACAGCGGACGGAAGTAGAAAAGGATCCACACGAAGGGAGCTGGGGCAGTAGAGCAAGGCAGGTTTCGAAGGAATATATACCTGAGGGTCATCGGCATGTGGAAAAGACGGTGTTGGGAGGCCGCATCTTGGCCACAATACCGCAGGGAGGAAGAAGGGGTCGGAGGCCCTCCCGAGCCGGCGCTCTCTCGGAGAGAACGACACGGCCGCCGATCGGGACGCGCGGGTAGCCGTTGGTCTCCTCCCTCGCCGCTGACGACAGCGTGAACGATGCACCTACACCCCTGTGGTCGAGGTTGTCCGGCCGGATTTGTGACCAGCCGTGAGCTGAGAGATGGAGTGTGGCCACCTATGTCTTGCTTAGATCTGGAAAGCATGAGAGAGTGAACGAGAGGAACCCTAGTAAAGCATGTGCTAAGGCTCCTGTTTTTATATATAGTGGAGTGATTTTGTTGTACCAGCTATAAAAAAATGCGCTCCTACGTGTACCCGCGAGTGGGTGTGAGAGAACTAGTGCGTGCGTGCACTGCTTCTCTTCGTGAGAGTACAATATACTATGCCCAAAGAACGTTCGCCGCAAGAATAATAGTATAAGTGTGTGACGTGTGAGCTAAAATAAAATGTGCGGTCGTCTTTTGTTTTTAGAAGTTATAAGGGTAGGGTGTGAAGAGCACATATGTGCATGACGTCTACCTGCAGATAGACGGTGGGTGCAACGTGCGAGTCTCCGAGAGGACTCTGGAGAGTCGTGACTCATGAGGGTGCGTGTGCGTGAGAGAGAGGGGGGCACGTATCAATGCAATGCATGTGTCCGTAAATCATTATCCGACAAACGTTTGCCACAAGCCTTTTCCTAACGAACACCGTAAGAACCGTTAGATCGGCATCCGACAGTGTCAGTTTTGCCATGCCATTTAACAGAATAGCCACTCCTCCTACACACAAATCTTCCACGTGAGTGTTAGCAACTGCCATATGCTCCCTCCATTCCGAAATGCAGTGCATATAGCTTTATCGAAAATTCGAACCTCGCAAACTTTTACCAAGTTTTCGTGTACCAAATTGCACATGTATAATACCCTATATATATCATTTCATTCATCTTCGAGAGGTAACTATAAAGATGGGTGAGGAGTCTACAAAGAAAGACCATCGTATCACCCGCAGCAATTTCAACCATCCTTTAGTGTCGAGGAATATCATAGGAACTCTATATGATATGATTTTTATAGGATTTTTTCCTTTAGAGCCAATTGGTTCATAGGAATAGATTCATATACTCCACATTTCAAAGGAAATAAACATGATATCATTTCTATAGCTTTAGAGCCACTTGGTTCATATGAATGGATTCCTATACTCCCTTAATTTCAAAGGAAAATAAACATTAGCGTATATTCAATAGAAAAGTTCCTATGATATGAACCAAATTACATCTCTTTTCTAATCCCTCCTCATAGGAATTGAGATACATGTCATCTCTAGATTCAATAGAAAAGTTCCTATGATGTGAACCAGATGACATCTCTTTTCCAACCCCTACTCATAGGAATTGAGATGCTCCATGTCATCTCTTTCCCTACAACTTCCATGTGTACATTTTCTATTCCTAAATAAATAGTACAACCCACTAGTAGCTTTTTTTCAAAACATGCAACTATGGCACAAGAACTATATAGTGTGCCAACAACTTTGAAAGATGGTCGCTGGATGAAGCTAACCCGACAGTGCAGAGATAGGCAAATCCGAGCACTACTGGCCGTTGGATATCATCAACATTCCACCAGATCTGCCACATGTACAATTTAGAAGACTCCATGGTTGAACTTAAGCATAATGCACAAACCTCAAAACACAATCACTTCTCCTTTGTTCTAGGATCTTCTGTATCATAATTGATTATTTTTTTCTAAATGAATTGCCATTATTTGTTTTTTACTTTATGATTTACAATGCACAACCCCATGAATCTTAACATTTTTATAAAACTAATTGATTTTGAATGAGATGAACTATAAGAACTAAACGAACATCTACATCATGCATATATGACTCGAAGCTTTACAAGCTATAGTGTGTATTTATTCATAATTTGGTTTTGAAATCTCATGCGTTCAATACATGTGTACCTTACTAGTTTTGAGTAGAGTAGCAAATTTCACGTGGCCCCGTGTATATCAAAATGCAGGGCCCATGCATCATTGCCTTTCGGTCAAACCCACAATTTTTTGTACATACTATATCTCCACTGGTCCCCGAACCCAAAATGCTGCCTCGTTCCCATAAAACCAAGCGGCCCACACATATTTAAGGCGTCGACTCGAACCCGTTTACTACGACGTGGCCCCGCATGCCGTAGTACTCCTATAAACCCTACTGCCGCACTCATCATTGGTTTTCTTCAAGAGGACGAGGGAGAAGCTGATTTGTAGTGGAGGCGCTTTCAAAAAAAGAAAAGGATCTGTAGTGGAGATCCCTACCCTAGGGTGCCCTATGTAGCTGTCGCACACATCATTGTTTTCTCTTTTCTTTATGCTCTTGCGCCCCAGAGTGAAATGATGGTTGCTTCGTCTGTCCAGCTGAATGCGGAAAAGGCGGGGCTTTGTTATTTGACCCCTCATCGCTCATTTTCTACAACTGTGGCGCTACGACCCAGGTGCCTCCAATTCCAACCGCTGCTCCGAACTGTAATTTGGTGCATCACACGTGGAACAAGAGCCACATGCCGGCCAAAGGGGTCCTGTTAAGTGTGTCGCCATTTCGTGTGCGGACTGACCCTGCTTGAGTTGCTACGCCAACACGACAAGGAGCAGCCTATCACTTGGTTTTGCTCCTTGGTGAATCCCGACTATATTGATCTAAAAAGATACGTGCTGAACTACCCTCTACGTCTCGGTTTTTGATTTTTAGGCGTCTCGGTTTATAGGGCCTGCACGTAGTTCTAGGTCATCCATTTGACAAACTAAATACGAGTTACTATGTCACAAAAAGTATATCATTGGATTCTTAAGCGGATGTAGTTGTATTTAAAAGTCGAGGGCGGGGCTTTTCCTGCACGGTAGGCGGGGCAGTTCCGCCTAGTCGGTTTGACAGAGACGCGAGAAGAGGAGGGAGTAGGCTGCTACAAACGTAGGGTTGTGTGAATATGATGATGAGATTCTTCTTTGGACAGGTGGGCCCCGTGATTTGACTTGCCATTATCATTTTAACTGCGGTGCTACGACCGGCGTGAGTCTCCCGATTCCTGACCACCTCCATACAGGTGCCTCTCCCAATGCTCCACCATGTAGTAGAGGCTGGCTCTTGCATGAGAGCCCACTTCTCCACTTTTTCCTTGCCTCTCTTTCCTCCACATATGCAGAAATGCCATGTAAAGCGCACTATTGTACTTACTTTTACTTGCTCCTACAGGTGCTAAGCTTGCCACATAGGCATAAAGTCTGATGTGGCAAGTTAATCAAGAAGAGAGAGAGACTAGTTTGGTGACCCAAGGAAGAAACGGTGCTAAGCGCGTGTACCTAGGTGGAAGACAATTTTGAGTCTATAGCTAATTAAATGAAGCAAACTTAGCAACACCATTTCATTGGAAGAGGTCACTCCATGGCAAATGCAATAAATACTAGTACTCCCTGTGTCCCATAATATAAGAACGTTTTTGGCACTACACTAGTATAAAAAAGGTTCTTATATTATGAGACGAAAATCTTGAAAAAAGATAGAGAGGAGTAAAAAAATACACTTATAGCCAACCTTGTTGTAGTATGAGTGACTAAGTGATGACTATGTATGAAATGCCAACATCAGATATCCTAACACACCATGTTAAATCTACAAGGGCGCGACCGCGCGAGCGACGCGACGGTCGTGGTAGGCGCGACCATGATACGGGCTGCTGGAAGCCCTTGGATCTGAGATCAAATGGTCGCATGCTAAGTTGCTGAAAATTTGCAGAATAACCCTCCAGGATAGAATATTCACCCTTAGGTCTAGAATCACGCCATGCAACCGATCGATCTCAGATCCAAGGGCTCTCGGAAGCCCGTATCATGGGAGAATGGAAAGCCACTACCCTACCGTTCGCACGCTGGCAGTTCGCTCCTACTCGTCCCCGCGCGTCCTTCAAAACTACGGCGGTTCACTCCTAGTCGTCCCGTCCATTCACATTATGGCAGTTCCACTAATCCTAACTCTCCTCCCAAATCCATGGTGTCCCAAATCTCCACGATCGGTGGTGAGTACAAGGTTAGAACCATCACCGGCGATGAGTTCGACGTCATCTACACCCGTTCTTCCGCGACGGTGAAAGAATGCCTTTCTCGCTTCAGACGCATGTTCCAAAACTCAGATGATGAGTGGGCCGCTGGGCTAGATGTTGAGTACACCACAGTCCTGGGACGAGAGAAGGATCTAAAGAACGAAGAGAGGAAGAAGCCCACCGTGATCCAGGTTTGCGTACATAACGTTTGCTTGGTCTACCACATATGCCATGCCGATGTTGAGTGCCAGGATTTTAAGAACTTCCTCAAGGACAAAACAGTGAAATTTGTTACTGTAGACTTTAAGAACGACTAAGAAGTCCTGGATCGGATAGGCCTCGTTGTAGGCAACCCCTTCGACCTCGAGAAGAATTGGTTGTTGCCCTCTGTTCAGCCTTCAATGCTGACCCTGGCAGGAGCCATGGTTCATCCTTCGTACCGTAAACTGGAGAAACCTCATTACATGTTTCATCGTCATGCATGGCAGCGGAATATACTAGATATAGACCACATCCACTATGCTGAAATGGATGGCTACCTTTGTTTCAATATCTACAAGGGTTGGATGAAGAGCAACAGCCAAGTGTGCGGTTCAAGCAAAGAAGTATCGGCCAAGAGGAAGAGGGACAAGGACGAAGTCGAGGACGTGGACGAGGACTCCGAGTAAGGTGGCAGTGTCGTTGCTCATGGTGGTTCTAAACTTCTAATGTATTGTCTACCGGATTAGTTGCATAGTTTAATTTCAGGTGTGCTTAGTTTAATTTGAGGGGTGTGTTGTGCTGAGCCCCCAGCAGATGTATGTTATGTTTCTTCTCGTTACTTTAACTCTTCAGTATGTACATACTACTAGTATTTCTTTAATAGAATTTAGCACCCCAATTAAGCACGTACTAGCTTTTTTAATAGTACTATATGCATAATTTGGCGACGAGCTCTCTCTATATGTACCACCTTTTTTTAATTTCAATTTTTGCTCCATGGCGCAATCCATAGATAGTACTACTGTACAAAAGTATACATTTTTAAAAGGCTAGAGTGATGTTCATCACATATATAGCCAGCTAAATTCTCAACCTAGAACAACGTGCATGCCATGTAGTAAACCGATACGGAGGAAGTATAGTAAAAATGAGGTGATTTTACCGAGCGATCGGCGGGGGAGCATGGCCTGTCATGCGGTCCCTCGTGTCATGATGTACCAAGGCGATGCGCATGTCCCTCTTGAAGCAGAAGAAATACTACGCGGTTTGAGATGATGGCGAACCGAAGTGTGAAATAATGGTTGCTTCGTCCGTCTGGGAAGGTGCTGCATTGTGATTTTACGTCTCATTGCTCATTACTACTCTTTGGGCGTCTGAGTGGGGTGCGTCCCCTGCTGTTCTGCTTTGTTATTTGGTGCTTGACACGTCGACCGGTTGCTATATGTCCCACATGTCGGCGATAGGAAATCTGAAATTCATGAAAGGGAGCGTCGGCGAAGGGTATACTACTGAAATTCATGAAAGGGAGCGACTTAGTTTTGGAAAAATCTGTTTTTATGGAGTATGTACCCACTAGGGTTTATAGGGCTCATCTAAAAAACATCCATTTTTCCATTTGATAAGTCGCAATTCTACTATACTAGTAGTAGTACCCTTACATGTTGGATTTCGAGGTGCGGTAGATCACCCGACGCAAGCAGTGTCAAGAGGAAACTAACCAATGCATGTACAAGTTCATGGAAATTTAGTGGTCATTCATGCATTCGTTCTAATTAATGCCTCGGTAAACATAACTTCTTAAGAAAAACGAGCGTACTAATTACTTGTGCAAACTACGAAATTAATTCGACCACTCACCGTCTACCTTGGTTGGAGAGATTTTGAAATTGAGCCATAAACTGGAAAGGAGGGAGTAGTAAGTTTTGTCTCGATTACTATTTGTGGCCTTGTATAGGTGCAGAATGTATTTTTTATAGTGGCCTTGTATAAGTAAATGGAGGGAGTACTAACCAAAGTACGTAGTAGGGACGAGGAGTAAACGGTGGGAGTAGTAAAATTTTCTCCTTGTGCTACGAGCCACCGCGCGCGTGGGCGAGGGAGCGGGCATAAAGGTGTACAGTACTACTACTACTACTACTACTACTACTACTACTACTACTACTACTACTACTACTACTACTACTACTCGTAAGCAAGCTTCACCTCATCCTGCGAGCCACCGCGCCCATGGGCAGGGAGACGGCATACTAAGCAAGCTTCTCCTCATTCTGCGAGTTGACGGGACACATCAAAAGTACTCCAGTGTATAGAGCCTTGCCTCTAAGGTAGGCCCCACATGGTTTGCTTCTTTTTTTAATTTAACATAACACGTCAAGTCGCAATTTGTTTGTTCACCCATGGTAGACGATCCTCCCTCCACCAAGTGGACAGCACACGTGCCAAATTACCACATGGGCTGCCATTTTCGTATAGAAATGAGCTCCAACGTGTACCCGCGCGGGTGTGGTTGGGAAAGAGACGGGAGTACGTGCGTCATGCGTGCATCTCTTCTCTTCGTGCACGTCCCCCACCTACGTGTGTGTGTGAGAGAGAGATACAAACCTAGACATAATGCGCTGTCCATCCCCATGCCTCCGCCCAGTCCGACCACCAGTCACCACCACGCCCCACTCCTCCTCACCTTATCTCTCATCTTTCTCCCTACATTTTTACATACAAGGGGCCACTATCAAAATTACAATTTGTAGATATACAAGGCCACTAACACTAATAGATGCAATATTAATGGTGTTTGCATCGTGGTACTAGCAAAGGAGGACATTAATTATCCCTTGCATGCATGCGGGAGTTTGTAAAAAATGCATCTTGATGTTCCGTGCAATGCACGGGCATCTTGCTAGACCATGAAAACAATACATGGCAAAATTCCACGGTGAACGAGGGATTTGAATCTATTGGGAGGGGCTGTTTGGATCTTGCCCGGGGTAGCCAAAATATTGGCGACCCTTTTGTCCACCGGTGCTTTTGCCACTAATGAACGAGGAATGGCTCGGGTGCTCATGCTGTCATGCATCCTCCAGCGCGCACGTTGGAGACGAGCTCGCACGAGCTATGTTTTTTTGTCCCAGAACGCCGCCCGAGCCGCCCGCAGACCGACCAGCGACCCGCAAATTATGCCGTCCAACCGTAGCCGCACACATTATGACAACAACTCAACCAACCGGACGAAATTCACGCAAACACGTAGACAAACTGATATTTCACATAAACAACAACGGAAATCATATAAATACCGGATTTTCATACAAACATGATGGATTTCATTACATTCAAATGAACTACGCGGTGCTAGTTCTGGACAGCACAAGTATATAATACTTGGCCTAAATGGTCGCCCGCCGATCGATTTGTGTTCCTCATGTCCGGCAGCACGATCAGCGGACTGCCTGGAGCCCCGGAGGTATATGCTTTAGTGCAAAGGACGGCTCGCTTCCCCACTGCCCAACTAATATCATTGGCTGGTGCCGAAGATGATGGTGGCCGGCACCAGTTCGAGTTCATCACCGGCCACTACTTTGCCATGGCCGGCACCGGCTCAAGTTCATCCTGACATTCCCCTCTTCCGTGGAGCCCCTGCGGGGTCGATGAAGGTCCTCGCAACAAAAGGATCCGGCAAGACACCTGCTGTGTACGCCGGCGTCGCCTCCGCGGTGGCCTTCATGGGACCCAAGCGGCGGCGGCCTCCCTTGTTCTACTTCTCCTCGATGATGGCGGCGGACGCGGAGGCACTGGCCACCGACTCATCGCTCTCCGCGAACCCGGCTTCTGTCGTTGCTTGCATGGTGCAGCCGCCGGCATGGGAGTCTTGGCCACAGAAACGGGAGACACGGTACAAGGCGGCGACATGGACGACAGCAACGACGCCCATGCGCCGCTCCTCGTCGAGCTAGCTCGAGCGGCGAAGTTCTGAACAGCGACCGGCTTGGGGCGGCAACTCGCTCCGTCGGGCGAGGGAAGGGAGGTGGATCAGCAAGCTGCATAGCTCGTATCCGGCGGGCTACCCAGCTGGCTTTGATGCAGAATAACTACTCTTCGTAAGCCATTGTAAGAGTGGACAAAATGGTGGAGGAGATAGGGGAGCGGCGGAGGTGTGCGATTCTTGGCCGACGTTTGGCCTCGTTTAAATAGGAGATTAAATAGACGGCAGACGGGAGGAGCTCGGCCGGCGTTGCGTTTAACGCGGCCCGATCATGAATGGACGTGTGTCCAGAGTGGGTTTCTCGGCTTCCACACGGGCGGGTTTCATGGAGGCGTTTGAATGCGGCACAGAGGCATGTTCAGCCGGGCGTGCCGCGAGTGGCGCCCTCAACTCTGACCTAGGACACCGTGCCGTTCTTCCACTAACGTGTGGGCTCTTTGGGTGCATGGCGTGCATGTCAGTGACCCAACCCAGGCAGCGCACAACAGAGGAACCTTTGGTGGGCCAGGGCGGTCAGAAGTGGGCATTTCATAAACGGATGATTGTTCATTGAGTGTGACGTCATCTTTTTCATGTAGATAAGCCTACTATGTTGATAGCCCGTTTGATACGTTGTGATTCATAAAGACTGCTGCAAACATCAATGTTCTGCTTATCACAAATAAGATTGATTAATACCCATAACAATCCATGTCCTTAACAAAGGGTGCATGCACGTATAGGTTGAGCGTGTCTTGCGTCGTGTGCTGTGTGCATGCAGGCGTGCGAGTGTTGCGTGCGTGCAAGGGTATGTTTCAGTGTTGCATGCATGGGTGCGTACGTGCGTGTGTTCGTGAGTGCATGTGTACGTGTCAGTGTTGCACACCAGCATGAGTGCGTGTGTATGTTATGTGTACGTGTCAGTGTTGCACGCCTACATGCGTGCGTGTCTTGCGTGCGTGCATGTGTACATGCGGGGTGAGGCTACACGTCAGTCGACTGACTTTTTCATCTCTAGTCATTAGATTTTCCAGCCGTTAGATACGAAATCAAGGGTCTCCAGTTTATCATCAAACTCCACCCCCCCTGAGCCGCCAGCCACCACCGGCCGAACCGCCAGCCCCCGCCGCCCGCGGCCGGCCCGACCTCCCTGAAACCACTCCCCACCGTCGGTCCGCCGCGCACAATCCATCCTCTAGCCCCCCCAGCCAAGCTTTTTCTCCGGGGATCCCCACCCCACCGCCTAATGAACACCCCCCAACCGCCGGTGACTGTCAACCAGAGGTCTCACGACTTCGAATACCCACCGACTACTAATTTATTACCATTTCTATCCTTCATATATCTGTTGACGGTGGGCCCTATGGTAATGTATTTGTTGAATGTGGACCGTTTGACTGGTCAATTGATCATGTTATCAACAAATTACGGAGCTGTATGGTGAGCCAGTGACCGTATGATCACCCTAAAATGTACTCCTATTTTATTAAGACAGTACAGACTCAAACTACGATTTCTTTCTTTCATATACGGGCTGACAAGTGGGCCCCACGGTTACGTGCCCCAATGGTGCAACACTAGTTGCGCCACGTGGAACGTTTTACTGGTCAATTGATTGTGCCATCAACAAAATACAGAGCTGTACGGGGGAGCCAGTGACCGTATAATCATGACATGTATTTGTTTAACACGGTACAAATGCAAGGGCTCATATATACGCACAAGCACTCACCGCTATAAGCGCACACACGCGAACCCTACCCCTATGAGCACCTTCGAGAGAGTGGGCCAGCATATATGATCTTGAGATTTTACGAAGTCACCATAGGTGCCTCATAGTCGGGTGGAACGTCTCCTCTCACTGAACGTACATCGCCGGAAAATACTGAAATTAACACAAGATAAATGCGAGCACCGGGACTTTAACCTTGGTGGGCTCGAGAAACCAGTGTCCTCTAACCATCTAACCACATGTTGGTTAGCACGACAAAATGTATGTGGTGACCGTGATGAGCTTATTCTGAAGTCCAGTGACCATATCGTGCTTTCGCTTCAAATACAATGACCGTAAGTGTAAATCGACAAAATCGGAGCACACATCAAATGCAAAGTCCGTCAGTGTCATCAACAAAATATGGAGACGTATCGTGAGCTAGTTACCGTTGTACTATTGTATATGCTTATTTTCTTAGTGGACGATTGCGTGTGCGGTGTGGTGGGCACATCATTTCTAGTTGTGGTGGGTCAACATGAAGACTCATGGGTCGGTTCCATCCTGCACCACATATAGGTTGGACCGAGACGTTTTATACGAAGACCCATGTGGAGGACTTGGCGTACAACACGAAGCTACCTGAGTCGCGAAGGACTCTATCCCCACTGGTGATAAGCCGACTATATATGATTTGTAACCCTAGGCCCTTAGTATGTTATACAAGCTTGGGGGCTAGTTCCTCGATAGTATACACACACGCACAATGCACGGTATTCACTTGTACTTTGTACACACCCTATCACTAATATCTGATGCAGGAGTAGGCTCTTTCTTCAAGCGCAAGGTTCGATCCGAACTAGGGTAAAACTTTGCCTCGTATTACCATCCAGCCTAATAGCCAGGGATATCCTACCGAATGATATGATGAAATCATATCTGCCAACTACTAAGAGAGATGTGTGTCGGGGGGCAATGTGCGAGAGAGGCCTAAAGATAATGTGTGTGCGGGAGGCACGTAGGCACATATATGTGCGTATAGAGGGCTAGTAGAGATCGTGCATGTGTATATATGCATGTGAGAGAAATAGTGTTTTCCAACTGAGATTAGTGAAAAGAGTGGTACATAGTAGTCAGAAAGAGAGAGAGAGAAAGAAACAGAGAGAGCATGTGCGTGAGACACCCTGACACCCTGAGAGAGATTGTGAGCATGTGTGAAAGAGAAATGCCGATGCATATAAAGTGTGTGCACTTATGCGTTAGATAGAGAGATATATAACACGTTTGTGAGAACGGGGCGAGGCATAGTGCATCTACGTGTAAAAGGCGGTTCTATGCATTAAATTAAAATATAAATGACATTATTATTTTTGGATGAGATCATGAATTTTGCAAATTGCGTATGGACGAAAATCGGTCTATCAGACACCCATACTCTATTGAATTCTAGCATGTGTATGTGTTTATTTCATATTATCGATCCATAGAGATAGAGCGGTTTGAAACACAGGCAATGAATGCTTTTGCAATTCATATATAAACATTAATTAGTGCTCTCCATGTTGTTAGTGTGAAGCACTTTATACATTTGTCACTTGCATGGATACATTCCAAATTGCTAGCTACGAAGTAGAATACATGTCGAATTCAACATAAAGGGGGTTTCGAAGATTCGAATTCATAGGAAGTGCATTCATCTATTTGAACCCAAGATAATGGCATTTGTAAATCAGATGTAAAAGGGGGCATCAATCTTTGTTATGAGTTTGAACATGCATGCTATATATATTCATACACACATCTAACTTTTTTTTGCAACCAAGGAGATTATATCTGGAACCATGCATGAACTGAGGTAAGTTGCATATTTTTTGATATATACTCGTGTACAATGTATATTCAAATGTACCCCCTCCATTCCAAAATAATCATAGCTTTAGGATTTTCAAGAGTAAAGATTTGTGAAGTTTGACAAATCTTGAAAGTTCAATTCAAGAGAACCGAAAACATTAATGCTTCTGCTCCCAAATATTGAACGAAGCGCCAAATAGGCCTCTGGTCACCCGAAACCGAGCGAGACTAATGTTTTGGTGGTAGGAAATTACTGTCCTGACTCTGGCCCGTGTAGCCTATCGGCCTGATGTCCAAAGGTCGAAACCGGGGTAGGTTTGTAACTTCACCAAGACGCCAGTCTCAACCGCCTCTGAGAAGCATTCATATGCCGTGGGCGCCTAAACACCCATGCGCTCGGCCGAAATCTATCCTGCACACATTTGGGATACCTGACATGACTGTCCTACCCCCAACCCGCAATATGTCCGAAATTTTAGATGGGGGCAAAGTTTGTAACTTTCCCCAAATTTCAAACAAGCGCGTCTCAAACCGAAACATTGTTCCCCCTTAGTTCCCCGCCTCCCTCGTTTCCCCATTCATACTCCGTGGGCGCGAAAACACCCTCTCCACCAGCCGCGAAACCCCAGCCTCCTCAGTCCTCCACCCCATAACGGCCAATCCACCGCCACCCTCCTCCATCACGCCGGAGCCGGTACACCGACGTCGTCGTCCAACGCAACCGCAGCCGCAAAACCCTCAAGGACTTAGCAACTGAAGCCGAGGCAGAGCTGCCTCCACGACGCCGACGTCGACGTGCGCCGTACCAGAACCACTCCGACCACGCCGTCCTGCGCCTCACAGCTGCAGCTGCACTGTCGCAACCGTCCACCGCACCGGAGCTGTTCCCACTACACCGTCGTTCGCCGCCTCAGATCTGCTTCCTCGCTGCCGACAAACGGCCACCGCACCACACTCAACAACAAGGCCATGGGTTCGTCCAAGGCTGCACCGTCCTCCACAACTTCTGGTTTCCGACGAACAACAACAAGATCGTCGAAAAAACAGAAGGAGGACACAACACTGCCAACAGAAAGAGGCACTCCTCTTCCCTTATTCGTGCAAATCTTACGTCTCCGCTCACACCGTATTCATCCCACGAAAGAAACTAGTTGAGCGCTTCTTATGGCATGTTCTTCGTGATACTAAATGCACAAGGTTTCCTCCCTTTTACTATTTCACCTTTGGTAGAGATCATTAGCCCGCCTGGATTTTAATTCAGGGTCAGTCGAACCGCAATTAAAAGAAGCAGCACCCGCTTAGGCGCACGGAGCACCTAGTCTGCCTGTTCCCCGGGGAAGCGGCGCATCGGTGTCTATCATAGGGGTGTGGGGCGCAGGAGCTGTTTGCGCCCGATCTGGAGGTCGGCGGGGCTTGAATGGATGGCCGGGGGGCGGTGCCAAGCACGGTGGTGCAGTGAGGTCGAGGGGAGGGCGCAGCACGGAGGAATCTTGGGCGGTGGTCATTGGCGTTCGAGGAAGATCGTCAACACCGTGGTGGAGGTAGATGAAGGCGATCTGCCCGTTCTTTGTACATTGGACGGTGCAGAAAAAATGGACTGACCTATTTGCTTTCAGTTGACTGTTATTTTCATCGAATCCTGTAGTAATTTAGTGTGCCATGCATGTTGTAGAGCTATCATATGTCTCCCGTCATTTATTTCTCATCGACCTGCTATTTGCTACTTTTACACTGTACTAATTGTGCACACACTTCACCCATACTCACACTATTGTTTTTTATGCATGGGTATTTCAGACTCTGACGCAGTGTTGATGAATGCAGAAAATAAAAGACAAAAGTCGCTCCAGTGTAATTCGAAGATAAGCACTAAGCGTTTCACGCTCTAATGGGTGCGATGTCGTGATTGGAGACGAGAACGTAGCTCTGCGATTGATGATCTCAATTGCCACACACAACCATCCAGTGCTTGCTTTAACTTCATATTTGTCAAATGTGGTTGCATGTTACATATGGTGTCTAGCTTGTATTGCTTCCAACTTGGTTAAATTGCATCTACTTACTTTACAAATTATACCTTTGATAATGACATGCCTTCCTGTTTTTGATACATACTACATATGTCTATTAACCATGTTCGTACATCAAACTAATGCTCTTTTGTATCCCTCGTCAATCGCTTATGATGAACAGTCACCCGAGTGGGTTACTGTGAGACGTCCTACTCGTTTAAAGAGTGCAGTGTCATCCTCCCCACATGATTCTCAAGAAACAACAAGGCTAAATGAAGATAGTCAACGTAGCTCTCTAGTTGATCACCGCAATTCCCCCACACCACCATCGCAAGTGCTTGCTCTTACTTGGCAGTGTGATATGTGGTTGCATGTTGCATATGGTGTCTACCTTGTAATGCTTCTAATTAGGGTAAATTGCATCTGCTTAGTTAACACATTATACCTGTGAATATGACATGCCTTCGTGTTTTTGGTACATACTACGTCTTTCTATTAACCATGTTCTTACATCAAACTACTTTTCTTGTGTAACCCTCATCAATGCTCCTAATTTGTTAAATTGCATCTCCTTAGCTTACACATTATACATGTGAATATGACACGCCTTCCTATTTTTGGTACATACTACATCTGCCTATCACACCATGTTCTTACATCAAACTACTGTTCTTGTGTATCCTGTGTCTATCGCTTATGATGAGACAGTCACGCGCGTGGGTTAATATGAGACGCAATACTCTTATAAAGAATGCAATTTCATCCTCGCCACATGATTCTCAAGAAACATCAAGCCTAAATGAAGATATTGAACATAGCTCTGTACCTGAAGACCGCACTTCCCCTACACCACCATCACAGGTGCTTGCTCTAACTTCGTAGTGTGATATGTGGTTGCATGTTGCATACGGTGTCTAGCTTGTAGTGCTTCTAATTAGGGTAAATTGCATCTGCTTAGTTTACACACTATACCCGTGAATATGACATGCCTTCCTATTTTTGGTACACACTACATCTATGTGTTAACCTTGTTCTTACATGAAACTACCTCTCTTTTGTATCCTGCATCAATCACTTACTATGAGTCACCTTTATTTGTTGCATATTGCATATTATTTCTAGCCTGTTGCCATGTATTGCTTCTAATTTGGTCAAATACATTTGTTAGGGCACCCTTTTAATTTGGCAGAGTGATATTGGTTTCATCGTTCATATGGTTTCTAGCTTGAATCGATTCTAACAAGTTCAAGCACCTTGTGCTTAGTTTACACTTTATACATCATACATGTCAATATGTCACGTCGTTTTGTTTTTCATACATATTCCATCCTCCTATCATGTGGCTGCCTTACATGAAAGTAGTGTTCGTCAGTATCATGCATCAATGAGTTCTGAAGAGCAAATTTTATTCCTTTTTCTTGTGGGTTTGACTTGACAAGGCAAAATCAAGAAAGAGGAAGGAAAAAAGAGTAAGGAAGGCGATGATGGTGGTCCTCTGCAGCTACGTAAACGGAGCATCTGTACCGATTCTCCTTGTACTGATAGTGCATTACAAGGTCCAAGTCTCCGCTCCCCTACTCCACCATCCAAGGTGCTTGCTCTAACTTGATAGTGTGATATCTGGTTGCATGTTGCATATGGTGTCTAGCTCGTATTGCTCCTAATTAGTGTAAACTGCATCTGCTTAGCTTACACATGATACATGTGAATATGACACGCTTTCCTGTTTTGGGTACATACTATATCTGTCTGTCACACCATGTTCTTACATGAAACTACTCTTCTTGTGTATCCTGCATCAGTCACTTATGATGGGACACCTTTAAGTTGGTAGTGTGATATTGGTATGTGTCTTGAATATGATTTCTAGCATGTATTGCTTCTAGTTTGATGAACGCCACCTATGACGAGACAGTTTTAACTTGGCAGAGTGATATTGATTGCACCTTCCATATGGTGTCTTGCAGTGTTTCTAATTTGTTGAAGTGCCTTCTACTTAGTTACCACATCATAGGTGTGAATATGTCAAGCCGTCCATTTTTTCGTACATAAGCCATCCTCGTACCATGACTTTGCCTTTCATCAGAGTAGTGTTCGTCAGTATCATGCATGAATGAGTTCTGAAGAGCGAATGATATTCCTTTTTCTTGTCGGTATGACCTCACAATGCAAAATCAATAAAGCTGAAGGAAATTAGCAAGGCATTGGATGATGGTGGTCCTTCCGAGCAACTGAAACGGGGGTTCTCTATAGATTCTACTCCGCCATCCTCCCAACAAGATTCGCAAGACAACGCAAGGCTAGACAGTAACCGTAGCTGTGTAGATGATGAGCACATCTCCCCTACTCCACCATCACAGGTGCTTGCTCTAACTTGGCACTATTATATGTGGTTGCATGTTGCGTATGATGTCTAGCTTGTATTGCTTCTAACTTTGTTGAATTGCATTTGCTTACTTTACACATAATGCCTATGAATATGACATGTGTTCCTGTTTCTACATCAGACTACTATTCTTGCATATCCCGCATCAATCACTTATGATAAGGCACCTTTAAGTCGCCACTGTGATATTGGTTGTGTCTTGTGATACGTCTCCAATGTATCTATAATTTTTGATTGTTCCATGCTATTATATTACCCATTTTGGATGTTTATGGGCTTTATTTTACACATTTATATCATTTTTGGGACTAACCTACTAACCGGAGGCCCAGCCCATATTCTTTGTTTTATTACTGTTTGATATTTGAAGAAAAGGAATATCAAGCGGAGTCCAAACAGAATGAAACCTTCGGCAACGTGATTTTTTGGAAGAATATGATCCAGGAGACTTGGAGTCCACGTCAGAAGATCCTCGAGGAGGCCACGAGATAGGAGGCCGCGCCCCCCTTACAGGGTGGTGCCCCCCCTGTCTCGTGGGCCCCTCGAGCACCTCCTGACCGACTTCTTTCGCCTATATATACCTACGTACCCTAAAACCATCAAAAATCAAGATAGATTGAGTGTTCCGCCGCCGCAAGCCTCTGTAGCCACCAAAAACCTCTCGGGAGCCCGTTCCGGCACCTTGCCGGAGGGGGAACCCATCACTGGTGGCCATCTTCATCATCCCGGCACTCTCCATGACGAGGAGGGAGTAGTTCACCCTCGGGGCTGAGGGTATGTACCAGTAGCTATGTGTTTGATCTCTCTCTCATGTTCTCTCTCGTGTTCCCTCTATGGCACAATCTTGATGTATCCCGAGCTTTGCTATTGTAGTTGGATCTTATGATGTTTCTCCCCCTCTACTCTCTTGTGATGAATTGAGTTTCCCCATTTGAAGTTATCTTATTGGATTGAGTCTTTTATGAGAACACTTGATGTATGTCTTGCCGTGTTTATCTGTGGTGACAATGGGATTTCATGTGCCTCTTGATGTATGTTTTGGTGACCAACTTGCGGGTTCCACCCATGAACCTATGCATAGGGGTTGGCACACGTTCTTGACTCTCCGGTAGAAACTTTGGGGCACTCTTTGAAGTACTTTTATGTTGGTTGGATGAATCTGAGATTGTGTGATGCATATTGTATAATCATGCCCACGGATACTTGAGGTGACAATGGAGTATCTAGGTGACAATAGGGTTTTAGTTGATTTGTGTCTTAAGGTGTTATTCTAGTATGAACTCTTTTGTAGATTGATCCGAAAGAATAACTTTGAGGTGGTTTCGTACCCTACCATAATCTCTATGTTTGTTCTCCGCTATTAGTGGCTTTGGAGTGACTCTTTGTTGCATGTTGAGGGATTGTTATATGATCCATCTATGTTATTATTGTTGAGAGAACTTGCACTAGTGAAAGTATGAACCCTAGGCCTTGTTTCCTATCATTGCAATACCGTTTATGCTCACTTTTATCATTAGTTACCTTGCTGTTTTAATTATTTCAGATTACAAATACCTTTATCTACCATCCATATTGCACTTGTATCACCATCTCTTCGCTGAACTAGTGCACCTATACAATTTACCATTGTATTGGGTGTGTTGGGGAGACAAGAGACTCTTTGTTATTTGGTTGCAGGTTTGCTTGAGAGAGACCATCTTCATCCTACGCCTCCTACGGATTGATAAACCTAAGGTCATCCACTTGAGGGAAATTTGCTACTGTCCTACAAACATGTGCACTTGCAGGCGCAACAACGTCTACAAGAAGAAGGTTGTGTAGTAGACATCAAGCTCTTTTCTGGTGCCATTGCTGGGGAGGCTAGGTAAAGGGCACTCACTCACACCCCGTCAACTAAGCTCTTTTCTGGCGCCGTTGCCGGGGAGGTGAGTGCTTGAAGGTATATCTTTAGATCTTGCAATCGAGTCTTTTTGTTTCTTGTTTTATCACTAGTTTAGTTTATAAAATAAAACTACAAAAAATGGAGTTAAGTTTGTCTCATACACTTCGTCTTTTTAATATCTTTCGTGAGTATGATGGAAAGGAAAATTGTGCTCAGGTGCTAGAAGAAGAATGCTCTAAAATGCTTGGTACTGAATCTTTGAATGATGAGCATGATTGCAATGTTGTTAGTATGAACTCATTGAATATCCTTAGTACTAATGATGATTGCTCTAGTCATGATGAAAATATATCTTATGAGCATGTCAACTTTTGTGGAGTGCATGTTTGCATAAACACACCAAATAGAGAAGATATATATTGCAAGAGGCATAAATATTTAGAAACTAAGAAGTTGCAAGAAAGGCTAGATAAGAGTGCGGAGAATTTAAGATATCTTTCCCATTGTGAACTTTGCAATAGACAAGATCATTTACATCTCCAATGCAAATTGTTTCCTGATCGGATCGTGTCCAAAAATTCTGATGATTTGATCTCCCTTTCTCATTACAATGAACTTAGGTTGCTTTTGGGTTGTGAAGAGTTGAAACGTTTAACTAGGCCTATTCCAAAATTTAATCTTATGCATTTTCTTGATATTGATCTAGAAAAGATTTATTTGTTTTGTGCGGAGAATTGCATTGAAATTCCTTATATTGCCAATTACCTAAAGAAAAGAAAGCAAATAGAAGATGATGAAAATACTAATGAAAGGGAAGAGACTTCCCAATATCCTCCTATTATTTCTCATGATGAATCAGGTAGCGAGGAGGAGCTTTCTATTCAACCAATCTCATCAATAAGGAGCTCAAAGAGGAAGGTTGAACCCACATGTAATATGAAGAAGAAAGAGAAAAGAAGGAGCAACAAAGGTAGAAAGGTATCCCTCCCAAATGATGTTGCTCCTACTACTCATTGTGATGATGATAATTGCTATACTATTGGTGCTATCAATATCTTTAATGATGAGAGTGATTATGCTTATGATATGAAAGGGCCCAAGCTTGGGTAAGCTATGTTTGATGAGGATGAAATATGTGAGAATATATTTGCTGGAATTAATGTTTGTCCCAAGCTTGGGGATGCTAGGTTTAATGAAGATGATATTTTTAGTGTCCCAAGTTTTGATAGGCAAAGTTGTTATGATGATAGCATGCCTCCTACTTATGATGATTATATTGATGAAAGTGGGTTTGGAAGAGTGTCAACTTTAGGAAGTAGTGATCCCACTATTTTGGAGGATGTTGAATCTTATTGTGATGAATATGAAAGTGGATTTGGAAGAGTGTCAACTTTATTTAGTGATTCCACTATCTTGGGAGAGGTTTCAATCGATTATGATGAGAACCAAGTTGCTACTTATGATGATTATTGTGATCAAATTTATGCTATAAAAGTAGTGATGATTATATTTACAAATCTTGTCATGATTAGGATTACTCTTTTTCTGAACATTACTCTTTTAATGTGGAAACAATTTTTAGTGTTCATGTCTCTTATGATACTCCCACTATTTCGAACGAGAAGAAATTTGCTTATGTGGAGAGTAGTAAATTTTCTATGCTTGTAGATCATGAAAAGAATGCTTTAGGTGCTGGTTACATTGTTGAATTCATTCATGATGCTACTGAAAATTATTATGAGGGAGGAATATATGCTTGTAGGAATTGCAATAATGTCAAGTTTCCTCTCCATGTGTTGAAAATCTTGAAGCTATGCTTGTTTTACCTTCCTATGCTAGTTGATTATTGTTCCCATAAGTTATTTGCTCGCAAAATCCCTATGCATGGGAAGTGGGTTAGGCTAAAATGTTCTAGTCATATGCTTCATGATGCTCCCGTTATGTTTCAATTCTTATCTTTTATGTGAGCATCATTGACATCATCATGCCTAGCTAGAAAGACATTAGCGCTTGTTGGGAGACAACCCAATATTTATCCTTACTGTTTTTGTGTGTCCAAGTGATTATGCTACTGTAGTAATCATGTTTTATAGCTTTTGTTTCAATAAAGTGCCAAGTAAAAGCTTTAGGATAGCTTACAGTGATAGTTGTGTTGATCCTGCTGAGAATCAGAAACTTTTGCACCCAGTAAACTAGTTTTGTTAATTCACCGAAACGTGATATTGATCTGATTCTTTTTGCTCTGGATTAGTACACGAATTTCTTACGACTTCCTAATTTGGTAGGATTTGTGGCGGTCCAGAAGTATACATTTGACGCAGATTACTACAGACTGTTCTGTTTTTGACAGATTCTGTTTTCTATGTATTGTTTACTTATTTTGATGAATCTATGAGTAGTATCGGAGGGTATTAACCATAGATAAGTTGGAGTACAGTAGATATTACACCAATATGAATTTAGAATGAGTTCATTACAGTACCTAAGTGGTGATTTTATTTTCTTATACTAACGGAGCTTACGAGTTTTCTGTTGAGTTTTGTGTTGTGGAGTTTTCAAGTTTCGGGTAAAGATTCGATGGACTATGGAATAAAGAGTGGAAAGGGCCTAAGCTTGGGGATGCCCAAGGAACCCCAAGGTAATATTCAAGGACAATCAAGAGCCTAAGCTTGGGGATGCCCCGGAAGGCATCCCCTCTTTCGTCTTCGTTCATCGGTAACTTTACTTGGAGCTATATTTTTATTCACCCCATGATATGTGATTTTCTTGGAGCGTCATTTTCTTTTGTTAGTATTTGTTTTTGTTTAGATTAATGTTTTGTATCTTTAGTTTCAATAAAAATGTCAAGGATAGCCTTTACCATGCCTATTTTGCTAGTATACATGTTGGTGTTTGAAAACAGAAAGTTTACCGCTGTTGCAAAAATTCCCTAGACAAGTCAGAGCATGATATAATGTTGAAACCTTTTGCATAATGAGATCCAATAAATTTCCTACATTTGGAATTTTATTTAATATTTTTTGGTGTTAGGGAAGTATTGATACTCTTGCATTCTTTACCGACTGTACTGTTTTGGCCGATTGCTGTTATGTTTGCATTGTTTGCATATGTTTGCTTGTTTAATGATTGTATTTGAGGATAGGAGTATTAAATATGCAGAGGCATTAAGTATGCAATGTTGAATAATAATTTAAGTGATTTTTTACAGGAGAAAATGATAAGGTTTTGCATTGGTTTATACTAACCTATCTCACGAGTTCTTGTTGAGTTTGGTGTGGATGAAGCTTTTGATAAAAAGAAGAGAAACCTTGATATGAGAGGAATTGAGGAGACATAAAATTTCAAGATTGGGGATGCCCAAGGCACCCCAATATAATATTTCAAGAAGTCTCAAGCATCTAAGCTTGGGGATGCCCCGGTAGGCATCCCACCTTTCTTCTTCAACAACTATTGGTCAGTATCGGTTGAGCCTAAGTTTTTGCTTCTTCACATGAGTTGTGCTATCCTTGCAATGTCATTTTATTTTGTTTTTATTGCTGTTTTATTAGAGTACCAAGATCTGAATTTATTTAATGAGAGAGAGTCTTCACATAGTTACATAATTATTTAGCTACTCATTGATCTTCGCTTATATCTTTTGGAGTAGTTTGTCATTTGCTCTAGTGCATCACTTATATCTTTTAGAGCATGGCGGTGGTTATATTTTGTAGAAATTGCTAGTATCTCATGCTTCACTTATATTATTTTGAGAGTCTTTTAGAACAGCATGGTATTTGCTATGGTTATAAAATTGGTCCTAGAATGGTAGACATCCAAGTTGGGTATAATAAAAACTATCATAGAAAGAGAATTGGATGCTATGTTCAACTTGATGCTTGATAATTGTTTTGAGATATGGAGGTAGCGATATTAAAGCCATGCTAGTTGGGTGATTATGAATTTAAAGAATGCTTGTGTTGAAGTTTGTGATTCCCGTAACATGCACGTATGGTGAACCGCTTTGTGATGAAGTTGGAGCACAATTTTATTTATTGATTGTCTTCCTTATGAGTGGCGGTCGGGGACGAGCGATGGTGTTTTCCTACCAATCTATCCCCTAGGAGCATGCGCGTAGTGCTTTGGTTTTTGATGACTTCTAAATTTTTGCAACAGGTATATGAGTTGTTTTGATTAATGTTGAGTCCATGGATTATACGCACCTCACCCTTCCACCATTGCTAGCCTCTCTTGTGCCGTGCAACTTTCGCCGGTACCATATACCCACCATTTACCTTCCTCAAAACAGCCACCATACCTACCTACTATGGCATTTCCATAGCCATTCCGAGATATATTGCCATGCAACTTTCCACCGTTCCGTTCATATGACACGCATTACTTTTGTCATATTACTCTTTGCATGATCATGTAGTTGACATTCTAATTGTGGCAAGGCCACCTTCATAATTTTCATACATGTCGCTCTTGATTCATTGCATATCCCGGTACATCGCCGGAGGCATTCATATAGAGTCATATTTTGTCTAGCTTGGAGTTGTAAATCCATAAAAGTGTGATGATCTTCATTATTAAAGCATTGTCCCACTAAGGAAAGGATGGTGAAGACTATGATTCCCCCACAAGTCGGGATGAGACTTCGGACTTTACAAAAAGAAAAAAAAGGCCAAAACGAAAGAAAAAAAAGAAGGCCAAAGAAAAAAAAGAAAAGAAAAAAATAGAAAAAAATAACACGAGAGAAAAAGGGAGAAGGGACAAGGCTACTATCTCTTTTTCCAGACTTGTGCTTCAAAGTAGCACCATGATCTTCATGATAGAGAGTCTCATATGTTGTCACTTTAATATACTAGTGGGCATTTTTCATTATAGAACTTGGCTTGTATATTCCAATGATGGGCTTCCTCAGAATGCCCTAGGTCTTCGTGAGCAAGCGAGTTGGATGCACACCCACTTAGTTTCTTTTGTTGAGCTTTCATATATTTATAGCTCTAGTGCATCCATTGCATGGCAACCCCTACTCACTCACATTGATATCTATTAATGGACTATCTTCTCCTTTTTGTCTTCTCCACAACCACCATTCTATTCCACATATAGTGCTATGTCCATGGCTCACGCTCATGTATTGCATGAAAGTTGAAAGAGTTTGAGATTATTAAAGTATGAAACAATTGCTTGGCTTGTCATCGGGGTTGTGCATGATTAAATACTTTGTGTGATGAAGATAGAGCATATCCAGACTATATGATTTTGTAGGGATAACTTTCTTTAGCCATGTTATTTTGAGAAGACATAATTACTTTGATTAGTATGCTTGAAGTATTACTATTTCTTATGTCAATATGAAATTTTATTTTGTATTCATTTGGATCTGAACATTCATGCCACAATAAAGAAAATGCCATTGAGAATTATGCTAGGTAGCATTCCACATAAAAAATTCTGTTTTTATCATTTACCTACTTGAGGACGAGCAGGAATTAAGCTTGGGGATGCTTGATACGTCTCCAACGTATCTATAATTTTTTATTGTTCCATGCTATTATATTACCCCTTTTGGATGTTTATGGGCTTTATTTTACACATTTATATCATTTTTGGGACTAACCTACTAACCGGAGGCCCAGCGCATATTGCTGTTTTATTGCCTCTTTCAGTATTTCAAAGAAAAGGAATATCAAACGGAGTCCAAACGGAATGAAACCTTCGGCAGCGTGATTTTTTGGAAGAATATGATCCTGGAGACTTGGAGTCCACGTCAGAAGATCCTCGAGGAGGCCACAAGATAGGAGGCCGCGCCCCCCTTACAGGGTGGTGGCCCCCTGTTTCATGGGCCCCTCGAGCACCTCCCGACCGGCCTCTTTCGCCTATATATACCTACGTACCCTAAAACCATCAAAAATAAAGATAGATCGGGAGTTCCGTCGCCGCAAGCCTTTGTAGCCACCAAAAACCTCTCGGGAGCCCGTTCCGGCACCTTGCCGGAGGGGTAACCCATCACCGGTGGCCATCTTCATCATCCCGGCGCTCTCCATGAAGAATAGGGAGTAGTACACCATCGGGGCTGAGGGTATGTACCAGTAGCTATGTGTTTGATCTCTCTCTCTCGTGTTCCCTCTATGGCATGATCTTGATGTATCCCGAGCTTTGCTATTGTAGTTGGATCTTATGATGTTTCTCCCCCTCTACTCTCTTGTGATGAATTGAGTTTCCCCTTTTGAAGTTATATTATCGGATTGAGTCTTTTATGAGAACACTTGATGTATGTCTTGCCGTGTTTATCTGTGGTGACAATGGGATTTCACGTGCCTCTTGATGTATGTTTTGGTGACCAACTTGCAGGTTCCACCCATGAACCTATGCATAGGGGTTGGCACGCGTTCTTGACTCTCCGGTAGAAACTTTGGGGCACTCTTTGAAGTACTTTTATGTTGGTTGGATGAATCTGAGATTGTGTGACGCATATCGTATAATCATGCCCACGGATACTTGAGGTGACAATGGAGTATCTAGGTGACATTAGGGTTTTGGTTGATTTGTGTCTTAAGGTGTTATTCTAGTACCAACTCTTTTGTAGATTGATCCGAAAGAATAACTTTGAGGTGGTTTCGTACCCTACCATAATCTCTACGTTTGTTCTCCGCTATTAGTGGCTTTGGAGTGACTCTTTGTTGCATGTTGAGGGATTGTTATATGATCTATCTATGTTATTATTGTTGAGAGAACTTGCGCTAGTGAAAGTATGAACCCTAGGCCTGGTTTCCTATCATTGCAATACCGTTTACGCTCACTTTTATCATTAGTTACCTTGCTGTTTTTATTATTTCAGATTACAAATACCTTTATCTACCATCCATATTGCACTTGTATCACCATCTCTTCGTCGAACTAGTGCACCTATACAATTTACCATTGTATTGGGTGTGTTGGGTACACAAGAGACTCTTTGTTATTTGGTTGCAGGGTTGCTTGAGAGAGACCATCTTCATCCTACGCCTCCTACGGATTGATAAACCTTAGGTCATCCACTTGAGGGAAATTTGCTACTGTCCTACAAACCTGTGCACTTGCAGGCTCAACAACGTCTACAAGAAGAAGTTTGTGTTGTAGACATCATCTTGCATATGATTTCTAGCATGTACTGCTTCTAATTTTTTAAACGCCATACAGTTTGAACTTGGCAGAGTGATATTGGTTGCATCTTTCATATGGTGTCTAGCTTGCAGTGCTTCTAATTTGTTGAAAGGCCTTCTGCTTAGTTACCACATCATAGGTGTGAATATGTCACACCATCCCGTTTTTCATACATATTCCATCCTCGCATCATGTGTTTGCCTTTCATTCGAGTAGTGTTCGTCAGTATCATGCATGAATGAGTTCTGAAGAGCGAATTTTATTCCTTTTTCTTATCGGTTTGACTTCACAATGCAAAATCATTACAACTGAAGGAAATTAGTCTGACAGTGGATGATGGTGGTCCTTTGGAGCAACTCAAATAGGGGGTCTCTACAGATTCTACTCCGCCATCCTCCCACCAAGATTCGCAAGACAACACAAGGCTGGACAATCAACGTAGTTGTGTAGATGATGAGCACATCTCCCCTACTCCACCATCACAGGTGCTTGCTCTAACTTGACACTATTATATGTGGTTGCATGTTGCGTATGATATGTAGCTTGTATTGCTTCTAACTTGAATTGAATCTGCTTACTTCACACATAATTCCTGTTTCTAGAACATACGTGTACATGATGAGAACATCTCCCCTACTCCACCATCACAGGTGCTTGCTCTTACTTGGAACTGTTATACATGGTTGCGTTTTCCGTATGATGTCTAGTTTGTATTGCTTCTGATTATGTTGAATTGCATTTGCGTAGCTTACAACTTATACCTGCAACGATCACTTACCCATAAGACACATTTAACTTGGGACTGTGATGTAGGTTGCATCTTGCATTGCCTTCTAGGTTGTACTGCTTCTAATTTCTTGAAATGGCACTTACGACGAGACACTTTTTACCTGATATAGTGATATTGCCTAGCTTTCATTTCTTCTAATTTAGTTGAAATGCCTTCCGCTTACTTTTTTTATACATATTCCATCCTCCTATCGTACGTGTGAATATGAAACGCTGTCTTTTTTTGTATATATTCCATCCTCCTATCCTGCGCTTGCCTCACATCAAAGTAGTGTTCGTCTGTATCATGCAACAACCAGTGATGCAGAGATAATTTTATTCATCTTCTTGTGGTTTTGACTTCATAAGGCAATATCAGAAAATAGGAAGGAAAAGAGTAAGTTAGGGGATGTTGGTGGTTCTCCGCACCGACGCAAACAGAGACTCTCTAGATTTGCCACTGCTACTGGTAATGAAGTTGAAGTCCCAAGTCTACATGATGAGTTCATCTCCGTACTTCACCATCACAGTTGCTTGCTCTAAGTTGATAGTGTGATAATTGGTTTCATGTTGCATATGTTGTCTAGCCTGTATTTCTTCTATTTTGATTAAATTACACCTGCTGAGTTTATACGTTATACATGTGCATATGACATGGCTTTCTGTATCTAGAATACACTGCATCTATCTATCATACCATGTTCTTACATCAAAGTACTGCTGTTGTGTATCCCCATCAGTCACTCATGATTGAATGCTTTTAACATGGAAGTTTGATAGTGGTTGCATCTTGCATTGATTTCTATGTTGTACTGCTTCTAATTTTTCGAATTGCAACTTATGACAAGACACTTTTAACTTGGCAGAGTAATATTGGTTGCATCTTTCATATGGTGTCTAGCTTGCATTACTTCTATTTTCTTGAAAATCATACCTTAGTTTGCACATCGTAGCTATGAATATGTCATGTCGTCTGTTTTTCTTACATATTCCATCCTCATACGGTTGTCTTACATCAAAGTATTGCTTATGCGTATCATGCATCAATGAGTTACGAAGAGTGATTTTATTCTTTTGTGTTGTGGGTACAACTTGACATGGCAAAGTCAAAAAGAGCAAGGAAAATAATATAGTAGGGAATTTGTTACTCGTCGGGTGAAACAGAAAAGGTTACGCCGTTGAGATTCTCTTGGTACTTATAGTGCGAAGAGAAGGTCCAAGTCCACCGCCAAATCTACAAACACGGTATCACTGCTCCACCAGCTGCGACATCCGCTTCAACTGTACCGACATCTCAACCGATTACTCATTCGTTTGCTCGGGCGCCAGCTCCCAAGCTGCCTTCACACCTAACACTACTTCGAAGCACTGGCGACACAACAGGACTTGGCAAGATCAGATGAACCTCATGAGCATCAACACCAAGGCGGTACTGACCGAGTCAAGTTGCAGTTGCATGCTCCTTTATATGTACTCTCATAGTTTGATGTACACTAACACTTTCCATATTCGTTGTTGAACTAGCACCACGGTGCAAGCGGAAACAGACATCAGGGATAATGCTTGACAGATTAACAAAAATCTAAAGGAGGAAGAATGGAGATCCATTTTGAGGCAGGTTTAAAAAGGCCACGTGATGCTCTGAGTCGGCCAAGTTAGTATCGAGGCAGCCGTTGCCGTTGGGTGTCATGCACGTATCCTCCCAACGTGGATCGAGACAGAATGAGAAAGACAATACCCGGTTTAACACCTTCCTTGACCATTTATCCGTAAGTAATGTTATTCATCGCAATTAGTAATATTGTCTTGCTCGTCCCATACTTTCTAGCTTCCTCCTAATAAGACTCACATTCTTTTTCAATAGATGAGGTTCAAGTTGGATCCGAAAGATGATGCAACTAAACAAGCATGCGCTCATGTTTTTCGATCCGCTTCTCATGACGATGATCGGTACCACCTTAGAAAATCTCACTTTGAAGGCAAGGCTAACAATGAAATCGTCCAAACATCTCCAGTGGAATATATTATAGATGAAGACTGGACAGCCCTCGTTAAACACGGGTCTGATCCAAAGTATCAGGTAGGCTATATGTATTTGATCAGACCACATATTGAACTTGTATTTTTGTATGTGCCTTACAAGTGTATCTTCTTCTAGGCTAAATGTTTGAAGAACAAAACCAACCATTCTAAAGTGAAATTCCAACAGACAACAGGATCTCGTAGCTATGTTGCACACTGCGAGGCTCTTGTAAATAGCTGGTACTTCCTTCTTTTTTTGTGCCATATTATCGTATCTATATTGACTTGTTCCAAATACAGAGGAAAGCCCGTGCGGACCAAAAAGAACCTGAACCGAATGCAGTGCAAATCTTCAAGGATTGCCACACCAGCAAGATGAAGGGCATGAGCACACCAGTTCAAGCCGTTGTTGTAAGTCCTTACTCCTCCTGCCTTGAACTGATTGGTATTGTGATGTGTTCATTTAACTACTTGGTTTGCAGCCAATGTCAGTTACTCTGTTCACTTTTATACACAGTTGTCTTAACGTATCATTTCACCTTACATGGTTTAAAAGAGATGAAGGATATTCTTTTGGTCTTGATCTGTAATCTAGTTGTTATGTTCACGTGCGCACACAATGATAAAATAGCATGTTTGCCCATGATATGAATGATGTCATACTATGTTCATCCTACTTTAAACCATGTCTCTTTATCCTTAGATGTCAACGAGTGTGAGGAAATAGACAATACAGTAGGCATGCTACATGGACATATGTTCTCAAAGTGATTTTATTATGTAGTTGGCACTACAATACATGCTAATGTATTACAGTAGTTCACCAAAATAAGTTATGTATAAATGTTTAACCTACTTTGTTTGTTTTTGTCTCATTAGTAACTTATCTGGTACACTAATCTACAACTTCAAACTTTCAGGAAGCTATGGAACAAATGATTGAACAGCCACAACCACCTGAAGGTGACGAGGCTACAATGTCACCTCTTGCTGCAGTGCGTCAGTGTCTCTCCACTAACAGTGCAAAAAGCACCTTCCTGCGTAATTCTGGGTTGGTTGTCAAGGTAACCTCGTCCAAATCGCCTACTGAACAAAATCTTCCTGCTAGAAAGAGTGATATACTTGTGCTCCAGACACAAGTCCAATCCCTAATGGACGCTGTTTCGGAAACAAGAATAGTGGTTGAGAAATTTCGTCAAGATATGAATGGTTTTGAAACCAGACTATCAGACATTCGCTTCGTTGTTCAAGAGCAATGGCGGAAAAAAGGTGGAGATCGTGCAGCTCCATCAGATTCTACAGCCTGAAACATTAGCACTCAGGTCAAATGATCTGTGCTTCCATACATCTGATGGTGCTTTTATCTGGAAGGACTATGAACTTTATGCCAACAGGCCTTTTGTCGTATGGTTGGAATTTATTTTGTTGTGATACAACATTTATGATACTGCCACAGGCTGCAGTAATTACGATGCTATTTTTGTATAGTGTAGGTTTATCTTAGTAATGTACTCGGCCGAAAGCTTCGTAGGAGCCTAACATGCCAACATTTGTCGGGCCCATTCCAATTGGGCTAAAAACGATTACGGGCCAAAATTGGCATGTAGCCCACTAAAAATATCAGGGCCTAAATCAGCATAAGCTTTCATATTTTTCAGGTAGGCATGTGCCCATAGTGGGCCTTTAACATGCCTAAACAAAATTTGGGCCCTCATTAAAAATAGGCCGTTTACAGGCGTAAATATCTCGAGCCCATAAAAAACATGGGCCTTTAATAGAACGAAAGTGAGATTGGGCCCTTATTGTGCCAAATAACCCATGGACTTAGCAGGCCGAAATGGTGGCCCATTTATGATGCGGATCTTTGACAGGCCGAAATTCGGACGGGCCGTAAATGCGCCGACCTAATATACGGGCCTTTAATAGGCTGGAACTTCGGTCGGGCTAGATTATGTCATTTTTATATGGGTCGTTAATGGGCCCGATATGGCCCATTGTTTACGTTCGGCGTTAACAGGCCGAAAGTGACAACAGGACGAAAGTGGCCCAAATCTATAGTGGGCCTCTAACAGGCCGAATGTTAGACATGGCCGAATATGACCCAAATCCTTCACGGTCGTTTATGGGCCGAAAGTTTTGATGGCCAGTAAAAGGGCCCAAATGAAGCCGGACCTTTAACAGGCCGGAAATACACCGGGCCGTAATTCTGCCCAATTACTTAGCGGACTGTTAACGGGCCAGAAGTGACCATGGGCCGAATTGATGACAAGTTTAGGACAGGCCGTTGACAGGCCGATTTGACAGAGAATGTTGGGCCTTTAGCTGGGCTGGCCCATTATGGTCTCCAGAATCTTGTGGGCCTTTAGCTGGGCCGGCCCATTGTGGTCCGCAAAATCTTGTGGGCCTTTAGCTATGCCGGCCCATTATGGTCTGCAAAATCGTGTGGGCCTTTAGCTGGGCCGGCCCATTATGGTCCGCTAAATTTTGTGGGCCATTAGCTGGGCCGACCCATTATGGTCTGCTAAATCTTATTGGCCTTCAGTTGGGCCGGCCTATTTAAACTTTGTGGGCCACTTTTGGGCCGGTCCTTGTGTCAACATATCATAGGCCCACCTCGACCGTTGGATGAGTGACACCTGTGCCAACATGGAGCTGACGCATGGATCCGTCAGCCAATGAGAATTTTACACGTGGAAAATCGGCATTGGTCGTGGCTGTTAACGGGTTATCGGATCCAAAATCCGACCCGATAGCTTAACGGCGTTCTATTACGGTGGATGCCACGTGTCGGTCACCCTTGAGGAAAGCACTTCTATGATGCGCGATTTATCATCATGGAAGTGGACACTTCCGTGATGATAATTTTGGTAATGTCATGGAACACTTCTACGACAGCATAGGTATGACTATCTTGATTCTGTCATAAAATCGTCATGGATGTGCATGCATGACAGAAAACGCGACCAACTGTGACAAACACGTATCATCACGGAAGTGTATTTTTTATAGTGCGATACAATTCACATATACGATGACTGGCTAAACAGGATGGCATTGCATGATTCACGTATATGATGCCTGTCTAAAGAAGATGGCATTGCATAATTCTCATATACTCCTCTGTTCCTAAATATTTGTCTTTTTGGAGATTTCAAATGGACTACCACATACGGATGTATATAGACATATTTTAGAGTGTAGATTCACTCACTTTGTTCCGTATGTAGGCACTTGTTGAAATCTCTAAAAAGGCAAATATTTAGGAATGGTGGGAGTATGATATAGAAACCAAACAGGTGGCATTCACACAAAGCAAATCTAAACTAAGCTGATGACATATAAGATGTATAATGAAAGCAATGCGAGGCGCCATATGCATGATATGACCAACATCAGCATGCCAGGTTAGAGGAAACACCTCAGGTGGTAAACAGGCGTGGTCGGCTCCTTCTGAATCCCCATCTGAACAGTTATCTTCCTCTGGAATACAATCTGGAAATGTAGGAGGGGGTGCCCACTTCGCCCACCATGGAGCGGCGTCTGCAAGACATTATATTCCCACGCAACGGTCTTCTCTTTTTCTCTACATGTTCAATATGATTGTGTACAATATTTGACATGCATAATAAAAAAAGTTAGATTTTGTAAGGCCTAAGGGGTGCATGCAAAAATCAAGATGATGGTAGCAAACGAATGGATGGATCCAAAACTAATGATAGCAGGTAGATTATAGCTTCAGTTTAAAAAGATAGACAATGGATCATCTATTGTTTGTTGCCCACCCAACATGAACCACATAGAAGACCCCAGATGAATCAGATAGTAGACAGATATTATTCGTTGTTGCCCCGATATGAGACCCACGGGCATTTCAAAACTCAAGTTTGAACGATAAAGTAGCAGGTAATAATAGCTGATGTATAACGTAAGCAAACACGAAAGACTGCGACCTCTCTTCCGGAACTTTGTAGTCCTCAGGTTCATCTGCTCAGTCAATGATGGTAATGCAGTTGGCGTAGCCGCGGCAATGGGGAAGATGATCTAAGGCGGCGAAAGAAAGTCTATAGGGGGGATCTCTACTGCAGTGAACGCTTCTGTCAATGGTGCACCTCAGGTGGGGTGGATGATGAAGACGGCAGAGCGGGACATAACACACGAGTTTTCTTTGGCGCCTATCTGAAAATGAAGTAAATCTGTAAGGGCTCCTTAGAATTGGAGGATTCTATAAGCGCAGGGACAGGAAAAACACAGGAATAGGATAGGAATGCACGCGCAAAACCGAGCATTTGGAAACATAGGATTTCAGTCAACCTGGGTGTTTGGTTCACATGAATTTCAAGAACACGGGAATGGAGAAACGTGGTAAATTAAAGTCAAACCACGTGAAAAATGAAGAAATAAGAATCTTATTATGCCAGTAATGCAATTAGTTATGTTCTTCATGCATATTAATTTGAAAAGGATGTCCAGGTGAATATTAAAATTCTTACGCGCTTTCTTCGAAAGAGACACCGAAGGAAAAAATCCTCCAGTTTTGCTTTGCTCCACTTGTTCTAAGCAAATGCACGAATAGTAGTTCCAAAGCAAAGGATCCCTGAGGGATCGACATGAATGCAGAGTAACAAAGTGATGCGACGAGTGTACAACCTCTTTGGCATAGCCTTGTGGACCTCAGCATCATTGGGTTGGACATGGAGGATGGTGATGCTGGTGTGATTGTCGGAGGCGGGGAAGAAGATCCTAGGCCTTTGGAAATGGCACCGAGGGTAGTGCTCCACTGTGATGGACGGTTCCGTCATTGCAGCAGCTCTGATGAGCTGTACGACGGCGAGGCTGAAGCAGGACAAGACAGACAATGTTAATCTGAAGTGGGACCCTAATATCATCTGCAATAGATGATGTAAAATACATCACCAAAAAGTGCGAGATGTAAAATGCATCAGCCGCGCCACAGTCGCTCCGACAGATCTTTGTAAATCTGTTCTCTGAACTTAATCAAGAAACGAACTTTATAGTCAAAACTGAATTTTCTTGTCGAAACCGATTGAACTAGTAGCGAGCATTGCAATAAATGTTTAGCGTTTGAGCACTAGTAGCAGAGAAGCGATGATCTAAATCAGCAGATGTTCAGCGAGGAGCACTAGCAGAGAGCAAGTCGTGTAGTAGCACCACGGCGAGTGCTAAAGCAACAACTCTCAGAGCTGCGGAGGTCATGCAAAGAAGAAGAAAGCAAGCAAGCAAAGCAAGAGCCGAGCAGCAGCATGCATGAATGAAAGCAAGCGGTCAAGGAAGCACGACCATTGTAAACGAGCAGCAGCATGAAAGCGAGAGCCGGAGCAGCTGCAGCTAGTGCCGGTGTGGAAGTCGCCGCCGAGGAAGCAACGACATGGGAAAGAGACGCCATGGATGATGTGGCCGGTGATGGCGCCGTTGATGGAGACCCGCCATGGCTTCTCGGTATCGAGCACCGGTAACCCTTGAGATCGAATAAAAAATAAAATGCAGCGGTGAGTGCACAACCTCCTTGGTGGCGCCGAGTTGGCCTCGGCTTCATCGGAGGAATTGGTGAGGGTTCTGTGGTTCCGGTGGGGCAGGTCAAGACGACACTGTGGGGATTGAAGTGGTGTGATAGACGAGGCGAACATCGAGGAAGCTCCTTGGAGGTGGAGGACGGGGCGGCTAAGCCGGCGGGACAAAGAGATCAACGATGGATCCTCATCCAGTGCGGTGGATGAGGGACGACAAGCTGTTGCGGTGGATGACGTAGTCGGGGAAGAGTCTCCGGCTGGGTGGTGGTCGGGAGGCCGACGGAGGAGCGTGGGTTTTGGCGGGTTTTGGCGGCCTCGGTGTACGAATGGGGGGACGAAGGGGAAGGGAGGGGGAACCAAGCTTAGGGACGCGCTTGTCCGAAATGTAGGATAAGTTACCAGCATACCCCCACCGGTTTTGACACCGCGACGTGGAGCTTAATTTCTGGCTGAGGGGTAGAAGGGGTATTTCGCGTGTCTAGGCTGCGGGACCGATTTCGGATGAGGAGGGAGTTTTTGCGCGCGTAAAAATTTCGGGATAACAAGGCGCGGCGCGGGTTGAAGAGGCGGGGGTTTCAAAGCAGGTGAGACAAAAGATACTCGAGCTTGAAAATTTCGGGATAACATGGTGCGGATTCCTTGTTCGGCAGAACAAACTTAACGTGTAAAAAAAATTAATTCATACAAGACATAAGAGAGTCATCTCCCCTTTTACTATATTGCTATAGATGCCATTGAAAAAACTACAAGAAAAATGTAAAAAAACGGGAGAACAAGATTACCCTATACAGTACCAAATCGATCCGCACTTCCCTCAACAACAAAAAAACAAATCAATTCCCACCAAAAGAAAGAATAATGTCCCTTTTTATATGATTACAAATGCCAGGATCTCGAATTTCAATTTTTGAATCAATGTTATGTTGAATTCAAATATATCGTTAGGTGACCTTACGGTTTATAATTGATGTAGTCGTACATTTTGATCTTCCATCATATATGAACATTTTACTCCACCATGTGAATGTATATATTGTTGTCTACCATATGGACTAAATTTGAATCAATTTTCCTTATTTGAATACGATTGTTGTCAAGTTATACAATAATTTAAATATTATCTTGATAACAAAAAACATGCATATAGCAATAATCATATTTCACTATGAACTACATGTACCATACGATCTCCAATTCAAATATTTGTATCCATTTTATGTTGAATTCAAATCATAGTACATTATTGGTCTAGGTAGCGAGATGTTCGGGATAATCTAAACCCTGTTTTCATATGTATAATTTTTGGCTGAATTGGGGCAAGTTTTGGTATAAGCTTCTTGCAAAACCGGAGATTCTCTCAACCAGCCTCGTGGTTCCGAGAGGGAACATGTCACCTTTGTGTGTGAAATGATATACGCTGCCTCCCCCCTAATTTTCTTTACAGAGGCAACATAGAACTATATGAGTGCCCTGTTAAATTTTGGAATTATTTCGGGTTCATTTGTCCTTTTATACATTAATTGAGTTTTTAGACTTTTAATGTGCATAATCCAAATTTGAACTGCAGGCACATGCTCCGGTGCACCAAAGTTGGTTGAAAAATCACATGTGTGTCCTTGGTTGAATTTCTAGGTCCCATGGAAGAAATGAGAATGAAATTCAAACATTTGGGCGTCGTGACTCGGCCGAGAACATCGAGAAACTTAGATTTAAAGTTCATGTAAATCCAAAACTTGCCTGGAAATTATAAAACTTGGCATGGTGTCATGTCATGGCACTAACATGTTGTGGTAAAAATTGGGCCGATTTGGAAGCTCATGGTTCTAAGAGGGAACGTGCCACCTTTGAGTGTGAAACGATATACGCTGCCCCCCTTGAGTTTCTTTACAAAGGCAACATAGAACTACATGAGTGCCCTGTTAAATTTTGGAATTATTCCGGGTTCGTTTGTCGTTTTTATACATTAACTGAGTTTCTGGTCATTTAATGTGCATAAGTCAAATTTGAACTACAAGCACAAGCTCTCGTGCACCAAAGTTGGTTGAAAAATCATATCTGTGTCCTCGGGTGAATTTCTAGGTCCCATGCAAGAAATGAGAATAAAATTCAAACATCTGGGCATCATGGCTCGACCAAGAACATTGAGAAACTTGGTTTTAAAATTCTTGTAAATCTGAAACACGTCTGGAAATCATGAAACTCGGCATGGTGTCATGTCATGGTACTACCATGTCGTGGTAAAAAAATTGTCCGAATAGGAACAGATTTTGGTATAAGCTTCTTGCAAACCGAAGCTTCTCTCAAGAAGGCTCGTGGTTCTGAGAGGGAACGTGCCACCTTTGAGGGCGAAACGATGTACGCTGTCCCCCTTGAGTTTATTTACAAAGGCAACATAGAACTACATGAGTGCCCTATTAAATTTTGGAATTATTCCTGGTTCGTTTGGCCTTTTTTATACATTAATTGAGTTTTTGGCCATTTAATGTGCATAATTCAAATTTGAACTACAAGCACATGCTCCCGTGCACCAAAGTTGGTTGAAAATCACATTTGTGTCCTCGGGTGAATTTCTAGGTCCCATGCAAGAAATGAGAATAAAATTCAAACATCTGGGCATCATGGCTCAGTCTAGAACATTGAGAAACTTTGTTTTAAAATCATGACACTTGGCATGGTGTCATGTCATGGTAGTAGCATATTGTGGTAAAAAAATTGGCCGAATAGGAACAAATTTTGGTATAAGCTTCTTGCAAACCGGAGCTTCTCTCAAGAAGGCTTGTGGTTCTGAGAGGGAACGTGTCACCTTTGTGTGCATAATTCAAATTTGAAATACAAGCACATGATCCAGTGCACCAAAGTTGGTTGAAAAATCACATGTGTGCCCTCGGGTAAATTTCTAGGTTCCCTGCAAGAAATGGGAATGAAATTCAAAATTCTGGGCGTCGTGGCTGGGCTGGAAACATTGAGAAACTTAGCTTTTTAATTCCTGTAAATCCAAAACACGCATGAAAATAATGAAACTTGGCTTGGTGCCATGACATGGCACCAACATGCTATCGCAATTTTGCAGTCCGATTTGCGAAGGCGCACACATTAACAATCAACAAAGTCATCTTGGAACAAGTGCTGTCACGTTACAATCAGGAACACAAGTATTATTGAAATCGTGGGTGTTCTATTTACTACCATTTACGTGCCGCCACGCATCCCCTTTTTTATTAGCCAAGAGGCACAGTGCAGGGTAGCTATTTGAGTACGAGAGGAGTGCGATCAGACCCCTGCGCGTGCTTATCGAGAGGAGAGCCCTTTGACCTCCATCTGCCGTCCACCTCTCTCCCAAGGTCTCCATTAATGGTGCCCGAGCCTCTGTTTAATGGCGTGGATATGTCTCACTCGACTGATATTGAGAGAAAAGAAAATCTGAAAGCACGGATGTTGATGTAAGATCTGACGGACCTATAGAGCATCTACTGCGACTTATAGCAAGACTAATGAATATATAAGGATGATTAATTGTCTTACATAATTAGGAAGATAACTAAAAAAGCCACATGCGGCTATGCCCGAAATACACAAGGGCAAAAGAAGAAGGAAGACAAGGATCTGGCTCGTTGATCTCTACTTTCTTGATGCGTTGCTGCAGGCCGCGGGACTAGTCTCCGCGGCGAGCGGCGATGAGCTCTTTCGTATCCTCAAGACGCTGCTTGAGAGCATCCACGGATTCCTCCACCAGCCTTTGGCACTCGATGCGGAGCATGTCATTCTCATCCATAAGTTTCTTGACCATGACGCCGGTCCTCTTCAACAAGGCACTGGTCTCCTCCTGCTGGTCTGCACTTCAGACGATCTTCGCCCTCAGCAGGTCGTGCTTGGCCCGGAGCCTCTCATTGCCCTCCCTTAGTTGCCGGATGACGCCGATAGCCTATTCAAACAAGGCCTTCATGTCATCCTGCAACCTCACCCAGCCGGAGATCTGATCCATCTGGCTATGGACGATCGCATGCATGCGCCTGTAAGAGTCGTCGCCTGCCCGCGAGACATTTTCCCAAGCCGCCGCGGCGCGGCGGGACATCTCTGTTGCATTCGCGGCGCGGTGGGACATCTCTGCTGCTTCCGCGACGCGGCCGGACTAGTCTGCTGCATCGACGGTGCAGTGGGACCTCCGTGTTGCTTTCGCGGCGCGGCAGGACCTCTGTGCTGCTACTTTCGTGCGGCGGGACATGTCGGCTGCTTTCACAGCGAGGCGGGACATCTCTCGTGCTTCCGCTTCCATGCTCGCCTCTCCCTGTTGGTAATCTCTCGACCGAGAACTCACGCTGGCCATGGCAGACGCTGGCCATGAGGAGTTGAGGAGGAATGTGCAGTCATCTTGGCATAGTAGTATTTATAACCGAGTACTAATATGTTCCTAAGTGGGAAACCGTTTAGGTTGTGATCGGTGTGAACAGGTTTCCAATTTAATATAGCGTGGTAGTAGTAGTAATTTGGAATGTGCCGAGACGCAAGCTCAAAATTTATTGACGGTTCTAGTTTCGAAGTGCGACACTATTCCCGGATAGCGTTACGTGGGCACGTGTTCTCGGCCGTGGTGTAGCATGTGCCATGGTAGTTCTTTTTCTAGTGCTGTGTACGTGCAATAACTGGCACCGTCGTATACATATCTTACGGTTAATGGGGCATTCGATAGGAATAGCCGCGTGGCGAGCTATAGGCTAGTCCTTTTTCAGACGCATTAAACCTATCTCTCGGGACTTCTCGCATGCACCATCGTGCCACTCACAAAAACTTGTACTCTGAGTTTAGTATGTTATACAGGAAGAGAAGAGGTGCACGCATGCACTCATCCTCTCACACACGCATATGTTTTTTCTTGAAAAGGAGGATGATGACCCCCGGCCCTTGCATCTAGGAGTCACAGACGCATCTGTAGCTACGAATTGTAGTGTTCTCAACCATCCGATTGGCTCTACCATAGGATTCATGTTGCTCCTTGGCCTTGAGATTGAGAAGTTTAAAACGCGGAGGCTAAGCTGGAGGCGCGAGGTTTTGGTTAATGTGCGGGCTGCACACGGCACCAACACGACACGAGCTTCGTCTGCCTGGTGTGTAGTCCGGTGAGTTGTCCAACACAACCAGGCCCTGCTTGGTATCTGCACCTCGACTTATACGCAGAGAAATTAGGGTCGGAGGGAGTACTACTAGTAGTAGTACTACTTTGATGTGTCGCGTCAACTCGCACCAGTATGAAACACTTCGTGAACAAACAAGCATATACTCCCTCCATTCCAAAATACTACTCTACTTGACTTCCATTTGTCCAAAAATGGATGTACCTATATACTAAAACATGTCTAGATACATCTATATTTTGACAAATGGAAGGCGTGTATTGTGGAACAGAGGGAGTGCTTGTCATCAAAATGGATAAAAAGGAACGTATACAGAACTAACATACGTCTACATACATCTCCTTTTATCCATTTTGATGACAAGTAGTACTTGTTACCCAAAGGAACTTTATATCCAACACACACAAAATATCCGTTCGACTGTTGGAAATTACTGATCTGATGTCGAAGTAATTGCTGCATCGCCACCAAAACCCACCATATATTAAGCTAAAGTAGACCGAGGTAATCCCTATATTAGCATATTACTAAGATAAACAAAAGGCATGGTATAAACATTTAGGACATGAGCTTGTCAATCTGAATATGGAGGGACACCAGCTTAGCCCCGGCCAGCAGCTTGGGCGGAACTGTGAGAAGGTCAGCTCCTGCATAGCGACGTCACCGGGATCCTTGCTGCTTGTCACCTCCATTTCCACCTTGACAGCGTCGGTCGTGCCTTTGGGCTCCCCGGGCGGGCCGTTCAGCCACATCTTGGCCACGTAGTGCGGCAGTTGGGACGCCCCCACTCTGATGCAGACGGCCGACACGGTGATAGGCGCACCGATGTCGAGCATGCCGCCGACCAAGAAAAACGTGCAGCCGTCCTCCTCCACGAACACCAAGAGTCGTGGCTCCGACAGTGGCACTTGTAGCTAGAGCACCTTGCCGTACTGGATCCTGTGCACAGGCATGGGATGCGCGGTGCTGATGTGGTGGTAGAGCGTCCGCGGCGGGCCTTCGTAGCCGCAGACGGGCACGGGGCATTTGCAGGGCACGAGCGGACACACACTCTGGTGATCGGCGAGCTTGTGGTAAGTGACGTAGAGCCCACAGCCTTCATGCGGGCACTCCACCCTCACCGACGAAAGGACGGCGTCCACCGCCGTGTTCCACACGTAGAAGCCACCGACGCGCTCGCACTTCTGGCACTGCCGCTGGTCCCTGGGGCACACGACGCGGCAGTCCGCGCAGGCCAGGTGCCCTCCCTTGCACTACAGAAATCAATCGAACAACACATCAGTCAAGAAACCTACACCTTGCTCAATCAGCCGAACGGACAAGGTGTATTCGAACCTCATACACTTGAGGCGTCAAGGGGTGGAGGCACAAGGGGCAGTGGAGCATGATGAGGTCCATCGAGACCTTAGAGAGCTCCATCGTCGGGTCATGTTCCGTCTGCATGATCTCGCCCTCCTCGTGCACAACCATCTCTCGCTTGGGCCGGGGCATTACAAAGCTTTACCGTCACATATTTATACTACTTCAAGGTGCATTAAATCAACACATATTTATACTACTTCAAGGTGCATGCATGTGTTGTAATTAATGCATCGGTAAACGAAAATTATTGAAATATATCGAGTGCAGTGCTTTGATGTGTCGCGTCAACTCATACATCAACGAAAAGTTTGATTATCCTCTCCATCATGGACTTAACTACACCTGCCTTTGGCTGTATGACAGGTTGGCCACCCACCTATCGGGCCCACTTGTCATACACACAAAGGCAGGAGCGTCCCTCCCTCGCCCATGAGCGTGGTGGCTGGCAAGACTAGGAGAACCTTTCGCTACACGCTCTCCCTCCCACACGCGGTGGACATGCAGCAGTTCAATCAGTGTCAGATGGCCAGAAGCGTACTGTAGTACTCCTCCAGTGCAGTAGTACTCCATCATTGTTCGAATTCCAAAGAGGCGAAGAGCCAAGCGCAGCCCAGACGCTCATGTGGCAGTTTCATGTGTAGAGTAGTCTACGATAGCGTGTACCGTGCCTGTAAGCTTAAAATCGTTGGGGTCTGCTCCATGCTATGTGGCCGTCTCGAAGTTTTAAAATAAATTAAAATAGTCTTCTGGCCCTACCTGTCATCCTGGTGATTGTAGTTTGCACGCTCATCTGGTCAAGATAGGAATATATATTTTAATTTGTGGTGGGTGAATGTTAGAGGTTGCAACAAATATACTGTACACTGTGGGTCTTTCAGCCAAGTTTAGAGGCAAGCATGTGGGGCCAGTGCTATGATGTATCGCGTCAACTCGTACAACGAGGAGAAGCTTGATTTTACTACTAGACGCCTTCTCCCTCGCCCATGCGCGCGGTTGCTCGCAAACGAGGACAGGCTTTTGCTTATAGTACTACAACAAGCTATCCCTCCCGCTCGCGGTGGACGGACATGCAACAGTGGATTTGACACTGTAGAAGCAGTAGTAGTAACATGATTGTTCGTCTTCTCAAAGAGGCGAAGAGCCAAGCGCAACCCGAACGTGGCAGTTGCGAACATTGGAGCACGCATATAGCCAGGCTCTTGCATGAGACAAAATTGCTATGTGAGCCCACTATTGTACTAGTACGTACTACTACTTGCTAGTATAGCCCTATAAACCAGAAAGGATTATTTGTCTTTCTAGAGATTTCAACAAGTGACTAGACTACACCGAGACGGAGTACATATGGAGCAAAATGAGTGAATCTGCACCATAAATAAATACGTAGTTCTCTCGTTTTCCTCTCCGAGATGCAAAATATTGAGTATACTGACTACTGACTAGTCTCTTTTTGACACGCGTTTACGTTTTTTTGACACTGTACAGACTCAAGTGCTCATATACACACACATACACTCACCCCTATGAACGCACACACGCACGACACTATCATCTTGAAATTTACAAAGTCACCATAGGCACCTCGTCGTTGACGGGAGCGTCTCATGTCACGCGATAGACGTGAGTGGCAGTCGCCTGCATAGGTGCTTGAATGCCAAGGAGGGAGAGGGTAGCGGTTCCCGAGACGTTGAACAGTCAATGATGCATCCTCAATTACATGCAGAGGGAATTAATTGGAGAAGCAGAATAGAGCCAGCACGATGTGAATGCAACAGAGTTTCGACTCTCATATAAAGGCACCCCACCACTCCAATCCATCTACTCCTAAGTCTCTGCGCAACACTGCTCACTCCAATCCAAGACCAAGTGGCCAGAAGCCACAAGCACCTATGGAGGCGATGGACGCGAGCGGCAGTCGGCTGTGCCAAATCATCCAAGGCGCCGGCCTGCGGCCCCACACCGTGCAGCATTTCCAGACGGTGCTGGAGACCGCCGGCATCGTAGCCCTTGCCAACGCTGGCTTCGCCTCTCGCATGGACGACATGATGGTAAACTCCATCCGCAAGTTCACCATCATCAAGAAGCACGCGGACGACCTTGCCGTACTGCTCCAGCTCGCGCGCCCAGGCTCCTAATTGCCTGCCACCCTCATCGGCCTCTATGGTGACGAACTATTTCAAGCCTTGGTGGCCCTGCAGTTGCTGGAGGTCGCAACGAAGAATGTGCACCTCGAGGCCGCGCTCGACGCACAACGCCTCGCCATGCAAGAAACCGTCGATCTGCACATCCATGTCTACAAGGAAATCGTCTACATAGGCCACTACAAGGCAAGCGAGGACAGAAAGACGTTGGCCTTCTTCCAGCGGCTGGAATCTTTGGACGCCATTGTTAATAAGCACGTCGACCTGGCCATGAAAGGCGCTGCTACTTAGGCGCCCTTTGGTGGGCCGGCGCCCTGAGTCGAGGAGGTGGACGTCGTCGATGGATGCATCTTTTCTTCTTGCCTCCTGTAACCAGCACTGCATCGCCTCGTGGCATTAATGTTTTATTAGTATAGTACTCCCTCTGTTCCCAAATATAAGTCTTTCTAAAGATTCCAGCAAGTGACTACTACATACGGAGCAAAATGAGTGAATCTACACTCTAAACTATGTCTACATACATCTGTATGTTGCATTCCATTTGAAATAGTATCTAAAAAGGCTTATATTTAGGAACGGAGGGAGTATATGGCATTTTATTCCACTCTTAACGTTTTCACTGTGAGGTGGGGCGCAGTTGAGCAAACCCACCCCTCCCACCGGGCGTCGGCCGAGTTTAGAATTACTAAAAGAGAGAAACGAGGGAGGAGAGCTAGCTGTAGCACGGACGCTGTTGTCAGATGGGACTCGTGTTGATAGAATAGGAGTACTGAGCACTCATACCTATTTTTTAGGGAAAAATTAGTCGTATGTCTAGTACCACTAGTTGGGTGCGTGCGACCTATAGCTGTCATCACTTTAGGTCTCCTTTTTGAACTGCAGCTACGCTTCACAGTACATATTTTTTCACGCATTTATCCTCCTATATGTACTCCTAGGCTATTTCCATGTGCTCCCATTCGCCGACATGTGGGACATAGACCATCTAGGTCATAGTGCATGCACGACTGGGAGCATATGCCAGGGTAGTTTACATTTCAGACCTCACGAATTACATGCAAACCCCCCGCAGAAGAATAAATAAATAAATGAATTACTACATGAAACGGGATTATTTTGTAGAAACCAGAGCACGTTCATTAAATTTTGGACATAACACGTTTAAAAAAATAACCGGACCTAAACCAGTCAAAGGGCCTCTTTGATTTTTTCCCTAAAAAAGGGCCTCTTTTATTCGCAGGATATTGAAAACACAGGAATGGGGAAAGTATGATGGTGATGAACTGAGACGAGGAGAACTCTAACTCAGTTAGAGGTTAGAGTTGGATTCTAACCCTGAACTAACCCAAAACTAACTCTAAACCAAAGAGGTGTATGGATGGCAGGGTTAGATTGACAATAAATGCTCTTTCTCAATCATTTAACTACTTTGGACCCTATTTCCTGCCGGCTCTTGTGTGGCCTCCTCTCGCTCACAATTGACATAAACAAACCATCTTTACAAATCAAGCATGCAAAACATGATAATTTTACTTTGTCCATACAAATGAGATATCCCACTTCAACATACAAGTCGTCAATCAAGCTTCACAAAAAAAGCACTCCATGAAACAAAGCATGAGCTAACTCATCACGGAAGTCATTCGCGATAGGAAGGGAGCCCAGAGCCCCTCCGCACCAAGGGAGGAGCTCGCCATCGTTGCTCTGGAGGAAGGCTCCGTAGAGCCCAAGCCCCGGGAACCCCTCCGACGCCAGCCCTTGTGAGTTGAGGTCGACACCGGCATGGGTAGCAAGGCTGCTTGCCGCCGACTGGGAACTTAATCTTTGGGCCTCTAGAAATAATGCATACCTGAAACTAAAATACCTAGAAAGGTGAATTGAATCTTTGGGCCTCTAGAAATAATGCAAGCCTGAAACTGAAATACCTAGAAAGGTGAACTGAATCTTTGGGCCTCATAGAAATAATGCAAGCCTGAAACTGAAATACCTAGAAAGGTGAACTGAATCTTTGGGCCTCTAGAAAGATTTATTACCTCCTCAAGCAGCATGAAACAATTCCATGTGTGCACCACAAATCTATACCAAGTTTGATCAGGATCTACTTTTCCAAATCAGAATTAGCGCTAGGGCGAGCAAGATCAATGATATGGCTGTGAGACAGAGAAAGAACGAACAAACTCACCCCTCTCACGACCTCCATGGTAGATGTGTGCCGTCGCGCACGACAGAGTGAGAAAAACGACCGATGAAGGGGGAGCGGGGCGACCTTTGAAGGCCGGAGGGAGAGGGTGGCCGGAGTAGGGCGGCAGAGGCCGGAAGGAGAGGGCGGACGGAGGAGAGACAGGGCGAGCGGCGCTTGGGCGGGCGGCCCTATGGGGAACAGAGAGGAGTCGTGTGAGAGGGGGGAGCGATCTGGTGCGGGCAGGGGAGATTTTTTAGTTCTCTGTTAGTGGGCCCGAGGATAACTAACCAAATTAGAACCTCTCCACCGGGCTAGTTTTTTTAGCTGGGTTAGAGCAAACTAGCTCAAACTAACCCCTCCTGTTTCGATAATTTTAGGCTATTTCAACCCAAACTAGCTCAAACTAACCCCTCCCGTTTCGATAATTTGAGGCTATTTCAACCCAAACTAGCTCTAACTCAGGGATCCAAACAAAGAGGAGTAGTATTGTACATGCTACAGTGTGGACCGTAGCACATTGTTTTTTATGGCCATATCACGAAATTGTTTCTACTGCTAGTTCACTGGGCTACCGTGGTTCGCACTGCTGGTTCACTGGGCTGCCGTGGTTCGCACTCCTCCGACATGAGTAGTAGTAGTAGTACTAGTATATACCACATCATTCTTTGCTCCTTCTTACTACTATGTACTTCACTGACATGTGGGAGATCCAGCATCCGGGTCGACGTGTCATGCACCAGATTAGAGTGTGGAACGGAAGGGGGGCATCACCCCGGTCGGAGCGCCAATAATTCATGACTATATTGAGTAGTCATATCACAAGTCTTTCCAGCAGTAACACGCCGTCAAATCGCACTGCCCGACCTTTCTAGCAGTAAGTTTGAGAATCCGCCACTCGCTCAGCCTCCTCGCCTCTCTGTCAAACCGCCTACCCGAAAACTGCCGCGTGTACTACCCGTGAAAAGCCCCGCCCTCAACTTTTAACTATGCGAAAATAGTTCAAGCTTATTCGTTCTATATAAATACTTACTGTATGTTTACTCACCCATGGGGTTGTTCAATGAATAGAGGGTACTAGTAGTAAGTAGGAGTTGTACAGTAGTCACCTTAAATAGAGAGTTTCTTTTCTTTAATGCCACTTACACAAATTGAAACGCTAGTTGTGGAGAGAAAAAGATAATCACTCCACTATATATGTACGCAGGGGCCTGAGCGCTTGCTTTACTAGGGTTGCTCTCTGATACGTCTCTAATGTATATATAATTTATGAAGCATTCATGCTATTATATTATCTGTTTTGGATGTTTATGGGCTTTACTAAGCACTTTTATACTATTTTTGGGACTAACCTACTAACCGGAGGCCCAGCCCAAATTACTGTTTTCTTGCCTATTTCAGTGTTTCGAAAAAAAGGAATACCAAACGGAGTCCAAACGGAATGAAACCTTCGGGAAAGTTATTTTTGGAACGGAAACAATTCAGGGGACTTGGAGTGCACGTAAGCGAAGCTTCGAGGTGGCCACAAGGCAGGGAGGCGTGCCCACCTCCCCTGGGCGCGCCCCCACCCTCGTAGCCCCCTCGTGGCTCCCCTGACCGACTTCTTTCGCCTATATAAGTCCATATACCCTAAAACCTTCGAAGAACAGAATAGATCGGGAGTTCCGCTGCTGCAAGCCTCTGTAGCCACCAAAAACCTCTCGGGAGCCCGTTCTGGCACCCTGCCGGAGGGGGAATCCATCACTGGTAGCCATCTTCATCATCCCGGGACTCTCCATGACAAGGAGGGAGTAGTTCACCGTCGGGGCTGAGGGTATGTACCAGTAGCTATGTGTATGATCTCTATCTCTTTCTCATGTTCTTGAGGTGATACTATCTAGATGTATCGCGAGCTTTGCTATTATAGTTGGATCTTATGATGTTTCTCCCCCTCTGCTCTCTTGTGATGAATTGAGTTTTCCCTTTGAAGTTGTCTTATCGGATTGAGTCTTTAAGGATTTGAGAAGACTTGATGTATGTGTTGTCGTGCTTATCTGTGGTGACAATGGGATATTCACATGATCTCCTTGATGTATGTTTTGGTGATCAACTTGCGGGTTCAATGAACTTATGCATAGGGGTTGGCACACGTTTGCGTCTTGACTCTCCGATAGAAACTTTGGGGCACTCTTTGAAGTACTTTGTGTTGGTTGAATAGATGAATCTGAGATTGTGTGATGCATATCATATAATCATGCCCACGGATACTTGAGGTGACAATGGAGTATCTAGGTGACATTAGGGTTTTGGTTGATTTGTTTCTTAAGGTGTTATTCTAGTACGAACTCTATGATAGATCAAACGGAAAGAATAACTTCCTGTTATTTTACTAAGGACTCTTGAATAGATCGATCAGAAAGGATAACTTTGAGGTGGTTTAGTACCCTACAATAATCTCTTCGTTTGTTCTCCGCTATTAGTGACTTTGGAGTGACTCTTTGTTGCATGTTGAGGGATAGTTATATGATCCAGTTATGTTATTATTGTTGAGAGAACTTGCACTAGTGAAAGTATGAACCTTAGGCCTTGTTTCCTAGCATTGCAATACCGTTTACGCTCACTTTTACCACTTGTTACCTTGCTGTTTTTATATTTTCAGATTACAAAAACATATATCTACCGTCCATATTGCACTTGTATCACCATCTCTTCGCCGAACTAATGCACCTATACAATTTGCCATTGTATTGGGTGTGTTGGGGACACAAGAGACTCTTTCTTATTTGGTTGCAGGGTTGTTTGAGAGAGACCATCTTCATCCTACGCCTCCCACGGATTGATAAGCCTTAGGTCATCCACTTGAGGGAAATTTGCTACTGTCCTACAAACCTCTGCACTTGGAGGCCCAACAACATCTACAACAAGAAGGTTGTGTAGTAGACATCAAGCTCTTTTCTGGCGCCGTTGCCGGGGAGGTGAGTGCTTGAAGGTATATCTTTAGATCTTGCAATCGAATCTTTTTGTTTCTTGTTTTATCACTAGTTTAGTCTACAAAAGAAAACTACAAAAAAATGGAATTGAGTTTATCTCATACGCTTCATCTTTTTAATATCTTTCGTAAATATGATGAAAAGGAAAACTGTGCTCAAGTGCGATAAGAAGAAGTCTATAAAATGTTTGGTACTAAATCTTTGAATGATGAGCATGATTGCAATGTTGTTACTATGAACTCCTTGAATATCCATAGTACTAATGATGATTGCACTAGTCATGATGAAAATATCTCTTATAAGCATGTCGATTTTTGTGGAGTGTATTGGATTTGCAAGTATGCACCAAATAGGGAAGATAGATATTGCAAGAGGCATAAGCATTTAGAAACTAAAGGGTTGCAAGAAAGGCTAGATAAGAGTGGTGAATATTTAAGATATATTTACCGTACTTGTGAACTTTGCAATGAACATGGTCATTTAAATCTCCGATGCAAATTGTTTCATGATCGAATCGTGTCCAAAAATTGTGATGACTTGATTTCCCTTGCACATCTTAATGAACTTAGTTTGCTTTTGTGTTATGAAGAATTCAAACGTGCAACTAAGCATATTCCAGAATTTAATCTTAAGAATTTTCTTGATATTAATCTGGAGGAAATTTATTTGTATTGTGCGGTGAATTGCATTGAAAATCCTTATATTGCCAATTACCTAAACAAAAGAAAGCAAATATAAGATCATGACAATACTAATGAAAGGGAAGAGACTTCCCAATCCCCTCCTATTATTTCTTCTGATGAATCAGGTAACGAGGAGGAGCTTTCTATTCAACCAATCTCATTAATAAGGAGCTCAAAGAATAAGGTTGAACCCACACATAATGCGAAGAAGAAAAAGAAAAAACGGAGAAGCAAAGGTAAAAAGGTATCCCTCCCAAATGATGTTGCTCCTACTACTCATTGTGATGATGATAATTGCTATACTATTGGTGTTATCCATACTATGAATGATGAGAGTGATTATGCTTATGATATGAAAAGGCCCAAGCTTGGGGATGCTATGTTTGATGAGGATGACATATTTGAGAATATATTTGCTGAAATTAATGTTCATCCCAAGCTTGGGGATGCTACGTTTAATGAAGATGATATTTTTAGCCTCCCAAGTTTTGATATGCAAAGTTGTTATGATGATAGCGTGCCTTCTACCTATGATGATCATAGTGATGAAAGTGGGTTTGGAAGAGTGTCAACTTTAGGAAGTAGTGATCCCACTATTTTGGAGGATGTTGAATCTATTTGTGATGAATATGGAAGTGGATTTGGAGAGGTCATGACTTTATTTAGTTATGATTCCACTATTTTGGAAGAGGTTTCAATTGATTATGATGAGAACAAAGTTGCTACTTATGATGATTATTGTGATGAAACTTATGCTATAAAAAGTAGTGATGATTATATTTATAAAACTTGTCATGATTATGATTACCTTTTTCTGAACATTACTCTTTTAATGTGGAAACAATTTATAGTATTCAAGTCTCTTATGATACTCCCACTCATCCGAATAAGAAGGATTTTGCTTATGTGGAGAGTAGTAAATTTTCTATGCTTGTAGATCATGAAAAGAATACTTTAGGTGCTGGTTATATTGTTGAATCCATTCATGATGCTACTGAAAATTATTATGAGGGAAGAACATATGCTTGTAGGAATTGCAATAATGCCAAGTTTCCTCTCTATGTGCTTAAAATCTTGAAGCTGTGCATGTTTTACCTTCCTATGCTAGTTGATTATTGTTTCCGTAAGTTGTTTGCTCACAAAATCCCAATGCATAGGAAGAGGGTTAGACTAATGTGCTAGTCATATGCTTCATGATGCTCCCATTATGTTTCAATTCTTATCTTTTATGCGAGCATCATAGTCATCATCATGCCTAGCTAGAAAGGCATTAAAGAAAATCGCTTGTTGGGAGACAACCCAATATTTATCCTTACTGTTTTTGTGTGTTCACATGATTATGCTACTGTATTATTCATGTTTTATAGCTTTTGTTTCAATAAAGTGACAAGTAAGACCTTTAGGATAGCTTACGGTGATAGTTGAGTTGATCATGCTGAAAATCAGAAACTTTTGCACTCAGTAAATTAGTTTTGACAATTCACAGAATAGAGAGTTTTATCTTATTCTTTTTGATATGTATTTTTGCACCAATTACTTAGGACTTCCTAATTGTTTAGGATTTTTGGAGTTCAAGAAGTATAGGTTTGATACAGATTACTACAGACTATTCTGTTTTTGATAGATTGTGTTTTCTATGTGTTATTTGCTTATTTTGATGAATCTATGAGTAGTATCGGAGGGTATGAACCATAGAGAAGTTGGAATACAGTAGGTTTAACACCAATATAAATTTAGAATGAGTTCACAACAGTACCTAAGGGGTGGTTTTATTTTTCTTATACTTACGGAGCTTACGAGTTTTCTGTTGAGTTTTGTGTTGTGAAGTTTTCAAGTTTTGGGTAAAGATTCGATGGACTATGGAATAAGGAGTGGCAAGAGCCTAAGCTTGGGGATGCCCAAGGCACCCCAAGGTAATGTTCAAGGACAACCAAAAGACTAAGCTTGGGGATGCACCGGATGGCATCCCCTCTTTCGTCTTTGTTCATCGGTAACTTTACTTGGAGCTATACTTTTATCCACCACATGATATGTGTTTTGCTTGGAGCGTCATGTCATTTTATTTTATTTTGCTTGCTGTTTGAATAAAATACCAAGATCTGAAATTCTTAAATGAGAGAGAGTCTTCACATAGCTACATAATTATTTAACTACTCGTTGATCTTCACTTATATCTTTTTGAAGTAGTTTTTCATTTACTCGTGTGCTTCACTTATATCCTATGAGTAAATGGTTGAATGAGTTGAATGTTATAAATGTGAAATTATATATGTTTCATATGCTTACCCCGTTGGAAGTAATGACTTCGCAACTAAGAAGTAGAGGTAGTAAATTTATTGAAGGTTAGCAAGCATTGTATTGGTCACTTGAACAATTCATGAAGGAATATTGAAGGAAGAGAGACTTCACATATAAATATACTATCTTAGACATCTTCTATGATTGTGAGCCTCATTAATTATTTTCGAACCTGAGCAAATTAGTTGAAATTGGGTAAGGAAGACAACGTAATGAGTTATGCTTGGGTGTATTTGTATAGAAGTTATATTCTTATAGATCCTCCAACATGTGGTGATTGATTTTTAGAATCCTTTGCTAGCCAAAATATCTGTACTAAGCGGGAATACTGCTTGTGCATCCAAATTCCTTGAACCAAGTTTCTTCCATGAGTGTCCACCATACCTACCTATATGCGGTATTTACCTGCCGTTCCAAGTAAATTTGCATGTGCCAAACTCTAAACCTTCAAGTAATAATCTGTTTTGTATGCCCGAATCGCTCATGTAGAAACTAGGGGCTGTCAGTATCTTCCATGCTAGGTGGGTTATTCTCAAGATGAGTGGACTCCGCTCATCATTCACGAGAAAAATGGCTGGTAACTGGGATGCCCAGTCCCATGATCAAAAGATCAAAATCAAATCAAAAATAATTGCAAACAAAACTCCCCCGGGATTGATGTTAGTTGGAGGCACCCGTTGTTTCGGTCAAGCCATGGATTGATGATTGTTGGTGGAGGGGGAGTAAAAACTTTACCATTCTGTTTGGGAAGCGCCTATGTAGTATGGAAGATATTGGGAACTCTTGGTTGTTATGTTGACAATGAAAGCATACCTCTCAAAATTATTTTCATCTCTATTTCAAAATCGAGCTCTGGCACCTTTGCAAATCCCTGCTTCCCTCTGTGAAGGGCCTATCTTTTACTTTTATGCAAGAGTCAGTAGTACTCCTCATTCCTACCTACTCTTTAATTGGCAAGCATCGTGTGTTGGGGAAAGAACTAAGCATATATGGCCATGCAAATATATTCGATCATGAATTATTATTGTTGACAATTATCTGTATGATAAGTGAGTCGGGAGGCGAAACACTAAGCCCCTATCTTTCTCTGTGTTTAATGGATGCTATTTGTTCTAAGAATATGCTTTGATTGGTAGCAATCCTGGAAGACTATATGATAGTTGAGTATGTGGAGTTTGCTAAATCAAAGCTCTAACATAGACCCTTCCTGAAAATAAGATGAATTGTAATTGTTTGATGACTGAGAATGAAGTTTGCTAGTTTTCAAGAAAGTTTATGGTCTATGCTTTAACATGTGAATAGCTTGTTACTTGATCTTGGGAAGTTTTATGAGATGAACTACTATTGTGACATATAATTAGAAAAGGTCATTGAAATTATCATTGATCAAACTTGTGCACCTGCTAGCATTCACACTTCATAAATTTTTTCTTTTATCATTTACCTACTCGAGGATGAGCAGGAATTAAGCTTGTGGATGCTACTATGTCTCCAACGTATCTATAATTTATTAAGCATTCATGCTACTATATTCTCTGTTTTGGATGTTTATGGGCTTTACTAAGCACTTTTATATTATTTTGGGGACTAACCTACTAACCGAAGGCCCAGCCCAAATTGTTGTTTTCTTGCCTATTTCAGTGTTTCGAAGAAACGGAATATCAAAAGGAGTCCAAACGGAATGAAACCTTCGGGGAAGTTATTTGTGGAACGGAAGCAATCCAGGGGACTTAGAGTGCACGTAAGGGAAGCTTCGAGGTGGCCACGAGGCAGGGAGGCGCGCCCACCTCCCCTGGGTGCGCCCCCCACCCTCGTGGGCCCCTCGTGGCTCCCCTGACCGACTTCTTTCGCCTATATAAGTCCATATACCCTAAAACCTTCGAAGAACAGAATGGATCGGGAGTTCCGCCGCCGCAAGCCTGTGTAACCACCAAAAACCTCTCGGGAGCCCGTTCCGGCACCCTGTCGGAGGGGGAATCCATCACCAGTGGCCATCTTCATCATCCCGGCGCTCTCCATGACGAGGAGGGAGTAGTTCACTGATACGTCTCCAACGTATCTATAATTTATGAAGCATTCATGTTATTATCTTATCTATTTTGAATGATTATGGGCTTTATTAAGCACTTTTATATTATTCTTGGGCCTAACCAATTAACCGTAGGCCTAGCACATATTGCTGTTTTCTTGCCTATTTCAGTGTTTCGAAGAAAAGGAATATCAAACGGAGTCCAAACGGAATAAAACTTTCAGGAGCGTTATTTTTGGAACGGAAGCAACCCAGAGGACTTGGAGTGCAAGTCAGGGAAGTTTCGAGGAGACCACGAGGCAGGGGGGGCGCGCCCTCCACACTCGTGGGCCCCTCGCGGCTCCCCTGACCGACTTCTTTCGCCTATATATCTCCATATACCCTAAAAACATCGAGGACAACAATAGACCGGGAGTTCCGCCGCCGCAAGCCTCTGTAGCCACCAAAAACCTCTCGGGAGCCCGTTCCGGCACCCTGCCGGAGGAGGAATCCCTCACCGGTGGCCATCTTCATCATCACGACGCTCTCCATGACGAGGAGGGAGTAGTTCACCCTCGGGGCTGAGGGTATGTACCAGTAGCTATGTGTTTGATCTCTCTCTCTCTCTCTCGTGTTCTCTCTATGGCACGATCATGATGTATCGCAAGCTTTGTTATTATAGTTGGATCTTATGATGTTTTCCCTCCTCTACTCTCTTGTAATGGATTGAGTTTTTCCTTTGAAGTTATCTTATCGAATTGAGTCTTTAAGGATTTGAGAACACTTGATGTATGTCTCGCCGTGCTTATCTGTGGTGACAATGGGATATCACGTGATCCACTTGATGTATGTTTTGGTGATCAACTTGCAGGTTCCGCCCATGGACCTATGCATAGGGGTTGGCACACGTTTTCGTCTTGACTCCCCGGTAGAAACTTTGGGGCACTCTTTGAAGTACTTTGTGTTGGTTTAATAAATGAATCTGAGATTGTGTTATGCATATCGTATAATCATGCCCACGGATACTTAGGTGACAATGGAGTATCTAGGTGACATTAGTGTTTTGGTGGATTTGTGTCTTAAGGTGTTATTCTAGTATGAACTCTATGATAGATTGACCGGAAAGAATAGCTTCATGTTATTTTACTACGTACTCTTGAATAGATAGAACAGAAAGGATAACTTCGAGGTGGTTTCGTACCCTACCATAATCTCTTCGTTTGTTCTCCGCTATTAGTGGCTTTGGAGTGACTCTTTGTGGCATGTTGAGGGATACTTTATGATCCAATTATGTTATTATTATTGAGAGAACTTGCACTAGTGAATGTAGGAACCTTAGGCCTTGTTTCCTACCATTGCAATACCGTTTACGCTCACTTTTATCATTAGTTACCTTGCTGTTTTTATAATTTCAGATTACAAAAACCTATATCTATCATCCATATTGCACTTGTATCACCATCTCTTCGCCGAACTAGTGCACCTATACAATTTACCATTGTATTGGGTGTGTTGGGGACACAAGAGACTCTTTGTTGTTTGGTTGCAGGGTTGTTTAAGAGAGACCATCTTCATCCTACACCTCCCACGGATTGATAAACCTTAGGTCATCCACCTAAGCGAAATTTGCTACAGTCTTACAAACCTCTGCACTTGGAGGCCCAACAACATCTACAAGAAGAAGGTTGTGTAGTAGACATCAAGCTCTTTTCTGGCGCCGTTGCCGGGGAGGTGAGTGTTTGAAGGTATATCTTTAGATCTTGCAATCAAATCTTTTTGCTTCTTGTTTTATCACTAGTTTAGATCTTGCAACAAAATGGAATTGAGTTTGTCTCTTACGCTTCATCTTTTTAATATCTTTCGTGAGAAGGATGGAAAGGAAAATTATGCTCAAGTGCTAGAAGAAGAAGTGTATAAAATGTTTGGTATTACATATTTGAATGATGAGCATGATTGCAATATTGTTAGTATGAACGCTTTGAATATCCATAGTACTAATGATGATTGCACTAGTTATGATGAAAATGTCCCCTATAAGCATGTCAATTTTTGTGGAGAGCATTGGGTTTGCATGAACACACTGAGGGAGTCCTGGATTAGGGGGTATCCGGACAGCCGGACTATATACATCGTCCGGACTATTGAAGCGTGAAGACACAAGACTCAAGACTCCATCCCGTGTCCGGATGGAACTCTCCTTGGCATGGAAGGCAAGCTTGGCGATCCGGATGTTGTATTTCCTTCCTTGTAACCGACTCCATGTAAACCCTAGCCCTCTAAGTTGTCTATATAAACCGGAGAGGTTGGTCCTTAGAAGGCCGATCACAATTACAAGCATACCATCATAGGCTAGCTTCTAGGGTTTAGCCTCTACGATCTCGTGGTAGATCTACTCTTGTACTACCCATATCTTCAATATTAATCAAGCAGGAAGTAGGGTTTTACCTCCATCGAGAGGGCCCGAACCTGGGTAAACATTGTGTCCCTCGCTTCCTGTTACCATTAGCCTAGACGCACAGATCGGGACCCCCTACCCGAGATCCGCCGGTTTTGACACCGACATTAGTGCTTTCATTGAGGGTTCCTCTGTGTCGTCGCTGCGAGGCTCGATGGCTCGTCTCGTTGTTAGGGACAATGTTACCTCCGGGGGAGCTTTGGCTTTAGGCCAAACTCTCCGACTAGGCGGCTTTGTCATGACCGCCCCATCGGCTGTCGCGTTGACGATGGCCTCTCGGGTCATCACGCATAACCTTCGCATCAATTCGGAACTCGCTGAATAGATGGATCCGATAGAGCTCTCTTCTCTTAACGAGCTCTTGGATCGCATCGCCTCTTTGGGAGTCGCTACGGACTATGACCGGATTAGGCTCAAACCCGACCAAAGGGACATTAAATCCTCGCTGGCCACCCACGAGATAGCGGCAGTGGAGGAACCACACAAGGATTATCCCACTATTTTCAGGACAAATTATGTCCGGATCACCGAGCTCCCTGAGCCGGAAAGCCGCTCAAGGGAAGACATGACCCGAGTCCCGGACTTAGAATCGGGCATTAGGCCGGAGAAATTGGGCGGCCCCCTGGATCCCGAGCTGTCAAGCTCAGAAACTCCCATGCCTCCGGGTACTAGATCGGATCCGAATTCAGATTCGGCTATTCCCACCCACACAGACTTAAACCGTCTCTCTCATATCAGGCAAGAGCCCCAGGAGACAGTGCATCATTACTGGGCCAAATTCCTCCTTGCTCTAAACAAGGTCAAGGACTGTCGCGAGGAGGACGTGGTCTCACTTTTCTGCAAAAACTGCACGAACAAAGGAATCCTTAATGCTATAGGTCGCCGTGACGTAGTACACTTCGCGGACTTGGCAACCATAGTACAGAAGTACTGTGCGATGGAAAGCGTTTGGAAAACCCAAACCAAATTCTGGGATAGTCTGGCTCTCACCAAAACCTTTGTCCGAACTAAATGGGCGAACTCTTGTAAGTCGGCCGATCCAGTCCCCAAGAAACCAAAGCCCACCCCAGGGCGGGGAACCGTATTGGAAGGATGGCTCGATGGGCCATGTAGACTCCACAGCACTCCGGACAAAACATCAACTCATAGCCTTAGGGCATGTTGGATACTACGGCAGGTTGCAAAAAGCGGCGAGGATCTTCTTTCAAGCCATAAAGCATAACAACATCCCGCCAGCAAACACAATACAGTACTAATGGTCTTCGAGACTTTTGCCTCAAACAATAGGCGCAAGCGAGCTCATTGAAGCTCCGCTGAAATTTGCCATGTGGCCAAAATAAACCCCTGGAACGACACTGCTATAACTTTCAATGCCAGTGACGAACCTCGATTCCAGACTGTCCGGGCACCGCCGCTCTGGTCCTCAACCCAATCGTGGACGGCTTTCGGCTCACTAAAGTACTCATGGACGAGGAAGTGGATTAAACTTGATCTATGAAAAAACACTCAACAAGATGGAAATTGACAAAAGCTGTATTGAAGAGAGTGGCACAACCTTCAGGGGAATTATCCCTACTCGGGAAGCGCGGTGTGCGGGAAAAGTCACTCTCGATGTGGTATTCGGCACCCCGGAGAATTATAGGTCCGAAGAAATCACATTCCAAGTAGCCCCCTTAGAAGCTCCGGGAAGGGATAATTCAGAAGGAACCGCCATTGGCTCCTTTTAACAGCGGATACCACGCCCTTCTAGGGCGGGACACATTTACAAGCTTTCAAGCTGTACCCCATTACGGGTACATGAAGCTTAAAATGCCCGGACCCAATGGAATCATCACTCTAGCCAGTGATCCGGACGTCGCACTTCGCGCAGAAAACAATACCGCAGCACTAGCCCCGGAAACATTATAGGAAGCCCTGGCAGCCGAAGAGTTAACAACACTGCGGACCACTATGGGCAGGGACGACGTGATACTCGACAAGCGACCCAAGTCCACCTCATTTAAACCCGCAGACGAGATAGTCAAATTCCAAGTCCATCCAGCGGACCCCATGAAGACAGCTTCCATCGGGACACAGTTGAGCCCTGCGATGGACGCCGCACTGCGAGATTTCTTATGCGAGAATTGGGACATTTTCGCCTGGCATCCATCGGACATGCCGGGCATCCCATGCAGATTGGCCGAACACAGCCTCAATATACTAAAAGGATACAAACCAGTCAAGCAGACTCTAATACGGTTTTCAGAGCCCAAAAGGCAAGCCATGGGGGAAAAGCTAGCCAAACTACTCGAGGCCGGATTCATCATAGATATCAAGCATCCGGATTGGCTGGCAAATCTAGTAATGGTACCAAAGAAGGACAAATCCTGGCGCCTGTGTGTCGACTTTAAAGACCTCAACAAGGCTTGCCCCAAGGATCCCTTTCCCCTCCCTCGCATCGATCAAATCATCGATGCCACAGCAGGACACGATTCATTGTGTTTCCTCGACGCATACTCTGGATACCATCAAATAAAGATGGCAGAGTCTGACCAAGCTGCAACAGCTTTCATAACGCCATATGGCCCTTTTTGCTTCAACACTATGCCTTTCGGGCTTAAGAACGCCGGAGCAACCTACCAACACATGATTCAAACATGCCTGGAAAACCAAATCGGCAAAATAGTGGAGGCATATGTGGATGACGTGGTCATAAAAACAAGAGATGTCGAAATTCTTATAGACGACTTGAGGCTTACATTCGAAAACCTCCGGACATACGACATCAAGCTGAACCCGGAATGCGTTTTCGGCGTCCCCTCGGGGAAACTACTCGGGTTCATTGTTTCCAATAGAGGAATTGAAGCGAATCCGGCAAAGATCCGAGCTCTGTCACAGTTGGCTATACCAACAGACCTCAAGCACATTCAGAAACTAGCCGGATGCGTGGCTGCTCTAAGCCGCTTTATCTCTAAGTTAGGAGAAAAGGCATTACCTCTTTTCCGCCTTCCTGGGTGCACCGAACACTTCGTGTGGACGGATGCAGGCGCGGCCGGACTGGATGAAATAAAGACCTTATTGGCCAGTAATCCAGTACTAACAGCGCCAAATATTGGCGAACCTATGCTGCTGTACATAGCTGCAACACATCAAGTTATAAGCGCGATACTAAATGCGTGGAGCGAGGGTCGCGGATACAAATTCCCGCTCCAGAAGCCGGTTTATCACGTATCGACGGTCCTAACCCCATGCAAATCCCGATACCCACACTATCAAAAAATAGCATACACGGTCTTCATGGCATCCCGGAAGCTGCGACATTACGTTCGAGAGTGTTCGATTACAGTGGCCTCAGAAGTATCACTCAACGACATAATAAACAACCGCGATGCTACGGGCCGGATTGCCAAATGGGCCATCGAGCTCCTTCCTTTTGACATAACATACAAACCACGGCGGGCCATCAAGTCGCAAGTACTGGCTGACTTTGTCACCGAATGGGCTGAAGCCGAACTCCCTAAAGAGTACGGCGCATACTCAAACTGGATCATGCACTTCGACGGCTCTAAAATGCTGGCCGGATTGGGAGTAGGTGTAGTCCCGACGTCTCCCACAGGAGACACGATCCAGTACGTCCTCCAAATATTATACACAGACTCCAACAATGCAGCCGAATATGAGGCTCTGTTACACGGTCTTCGGATGGCAGTCTCTATGGGCATTCAACGCCTAGAAGTGCGCGGGGATTCAAACCTCACAATATCACAAATAAACGGGGACTTTGATGCCAAGGACCCGAAAATGGCAGCCTACCGTAATGCCGTCCTCAAAATGTCAGCTCGGTTCGAGGGGCTCGAATTCCACCATGTGGCTCGACACAACAATCAAGCGGCGGACGTCCTCGCCCGCATCGGTGCTAAACGCGACCCTCTCCCACCTAATATATTCCTGGAAAGGCTGTTCAAGCCCTCCGTAGTATGGGAAGGGGAGTCTGGCAATACTAGCACGAATCTGAATACACCCCCAGATTCCGAACTATCAGACATAATCGGAGGTTCTACCACCGAAATGACATCCTCGGCCCACGAAATCATGGTTGTAATTGCCCCATGGATGAGCCTTTCTTGGCCTACCTAAATAGGCAGGAGCTCCCGAAGACCACAATGAAGCACGCTGCATCGTCCGGCGCTCTAAAGCTTACAAAGTCTACGAAGGGGAACTCTACAAGAAAAGTGCTACCGGAGTACTCCAAAGATGCATCTCCGAAGAGGAAGGGCGGCAGCTCTTGGCTGAAATCCATGCCGGACTGGGCGGGCACCACGCCGCGGCTCGAGCACTAGTTAGCAAGGCCTTCCGTACAGGTTTCTATTGGCCGACGGCCCAAGCAGACGCACAGGACCTTGTCCAACATTGTGTCGGTTGCCAGCTCTTTGCCAATCAGAGTCATATGCCCCCTACCGCTCTCCAAACAATCCCCATAACTTGGCCCTTCGCGGTCTAGGGGCTGGATAGGGTCAGACCTCTTAAAGGGGGAAGCCATAAGAAAAAATACTTATTGGGCATGGTGGACAAGTTCACCAAATGGATAGAAGCCAAACCAGTCAAAACGGCCAAATCCGGACCAGTAATAGACTTCATATCCGGGGTCATACACCGATACGGTGTCCCCCACAGCATCATCACTGATAATGGCTCAAATTTCACAACCGGCGAAGTGAAAGCTTGGTGCGGAAAAATGGGCATTAAGCTTGATTACGCTTCCGTCTACCATCCCCAAACAAACGGCCAGGTAGAACGGGAAAATGGTCTCATCATGAGCGCATCTAACCTAGACTAGTGCGATCCTTGACAGAGTCGGATACGCACTGGGTCGAAGAGCTCGATTCCGTACTCTGGGGGCTGCGACCACACCGAATCGCACCACCGGATACACACCATTTTTTATGGTATACGGCACGGAAGCAGTACTACCCTGCGACATAATACATGATTCGCCACGCGTACGCATGTACAAAGAGAAGGAAGCCGAGTTAGATCGGCAGGATAACTTGGATGCCCTAGAGGAGGAGCATGACGTCGCAAAAGCCCGCTCCGCATTCTATCAGCAGCAGGCTCGACGTTATCAAAGCAGAGAAGTGCGGGCCAAAACCTACAATATTGGCGAGCTCGTTCTATGCCTACTGGAGAAGAAGAAGGACAAGCTCAAACCAAAGTGGTAAGGTCCCTTCATCATCGACAAAGTTCTCACCGGAGGAGCGTATCGCTCACGTAATGCATCCGATAACAGACTCGAGCCGAACCCATGGAACGCGGCCAGACTCTGGAGATTCTACGCCTAACGCCGAACTCAGTGTTCGTCTCCTTACCCCTCCTTTTTAATTATGCTCCATCCATTTTCCTTTCTCGACCTATTTTCCTCTTCACACAAAGTATTCAATATTGTACGGACGCCCGGATCACTCCGGCCGTACTATGTGTGTAAGCCATACCTGGGGGCTTCCTATTCGGAAGCTAAACATAATTACTTTAAATGGATTCTTGCCCATCACATATGCGTTCTTTTTCCATATGTGCCTTTTCTTCACCATTATATGCATCGATATGACTTAAGATGTGTCCAAGTTGGGTTGCCTGGATCTTGTATTTATGCCCTACGTTCCCGTTAATTCGGCTAGGGCATAAGGGGAGCACCTCTGCGATTGTTATTGCTGGTTTAGCTGGATGTGTACCTCAGACTGGGTGAAGCCGAAAGCTTGCGTCCTTAAGAGAATATTCCAATAGTGAACAAAAGATGTATTTGTTTATTACAACGTAAATCCGCAGAAGTCTTATATCCCGCGCCATCATTCACAGTCCGGACATGTGCATCGTCGCATGCGTACCCAGGGTAAGGAACCCCTAACGGAACTATTCTCCCTGGAAGATGTTTCTTACTATCCATGTAATATGACATAACTAGTTGGGTACTTGTCTGTTCAAGCACTTATGACCCCTACACCTAGTTTCCGCGCATATCCCGGTTTTGTATAACTGAGCGGGTATTCGGACACACCCCGGACTGTAGGATCCGGGGGCTGAAGCGAAAAGGTCCGCCATGACAAATGATTTTAATCCGGCTAGGGACTACTTATGTCCATTGAATTACACGATCACTTAGGTGACTATATTCCTCCTCTATACCATCCAACAAGCTATCCGCTTACAATCTGTTGAGAATACTTGGCGGCTAACGCTACTGTTTATATACCGACTAATGGGAATTTCTTGCCCATCCGCCCCGCCGATCCTACTTGACCATATGGTTCGGGTCCACTTGGTGTAGCGTCTTCACCATTGCCCAGGCTTCTCTTGCACCTTGCCGGCAAGCTGATATCTTCCACAATCGGAAGCGCCGCCGGGCTCCTTGAAGCAGATCCACAAGCTCCCCCATGCCATTCGGTAGGAAGCTTGATGGCCACAAGGCCTGAGCAACGCCGTGCATCACCCGCCGAGCTCGCTCGTGCAACTGTGAAAGTTCCTGTAGTACCTCGCCCACAGATGAGGGCATCTCCTCCTTGGGGCGACCCGTTAACATTCCTACAAGCAAAATTCTTTTAATACACTTCCTCGCCGAACTGTAATATAGTTCGTCTAGGCACTCACCATAAATACCGCATCGAAGCCTTTTGTTCTCCTTCACGGAGTCCGCCAATTGAGCGCGGACATATTTTAATTCCACGTCCAGCCGAATATTGGCATCTTGAAGATTGTTATTCTCTTGCCTAACTTGCGTAAGGATGCGTTCGCCAGCCTTTAGCTGCCTTTTGAGATGCAGTCGTTATCCGTTACGCCCTCCGGATTCACCCCGGCATTGTCTGCAGAATTTTCTGTTAGACTAGTCATACCAGCCGCTTACTAACTGGTGTATCTTCATACAATTGAAACAAATGTTACTAGATGAGGCCTTCTGGGATTCCTCTAACTTGGCAACCGTGTCCCTCAGCTGGGCCTTGCATTCCCCCAGCTCCCGAGCTAATTGTTCATTCTTATCTACAAGGACCTGTGCATAAATTGATCCTTAAAACAGTTGTTCCAACCGTTTCAAGTCTCAGGGGCTACTGTTATACATGCTTATCAAAATTTCTTACCCGTATATCCTTGGTATACTAGTCCGTCGCTCGGGCAAGCCCGCCTTGAGCTACTCGGATGTATGTGTCCCCCGAATTGAAGGCATTAAAAGCCTCTTCGAAGAAGATGTTGTTCCGAAGCATGGCCCTCCGGCGCCGGTGATTCATGGTGCTCTCTACTTCGGAGTTCGTGGCCGATAGCATATCCGCGTCCTCTGTCGGAGAACTATGCGGCACTGGTCCTGTGTCCGCCTCCGCTCTCGAAACCGGTTCTGGAACCCGGCTGGTGGAGGCGTGATTGGCGGGATCCCCGAATATAGTCCGGCTGCTCCTTTTCCTGCCACGACACGAAGGGCGCTGAGGGAGTCCTAGACTAGGGGGTGTCCGGATAGCCGAACTATCATCTTTGGCCGGACTCCTAGACTATGAAGATACAAGATTGAAGACTCCGTCCCGTGTCCGGATGGGACTTTCCTTGGCATGGAAGGCAAGCTTGGCGATACGGATATATAGATCTCCTACCATTGTAACCGACTTTGTGTAACCCTAGCCCTCTCCTGTGTCTATATAAACCGGAGGGTTTTAGTCCGTAGGACAAACAACAATCATACCATAGGCTAGCTTCTAGGGTTTAGCCTCTCTGATCTCGTGGTAGATCTACTCTTGTACTACCCATATCATCAATATTAATCAAGTAGGAGTAGGGTTTTACCTCCACCGAGAGGGCCCGAACCTAGGTAAAAACATCGTGTCCCTTGTTTCCTGTTACCATCCGCCTAGACGCACAGTTCGGGACCCCCTACCCGAGATCCGTCGGTTTTGACACCGACATTGGTGCTTTCATTGAGAGTTCCTCTGTATCGTCACCTTTAGGCCCGATGGCTCCGCCGATCATCAACAACAATGCGATCCAAGGTGAGACTTTTCTCCCGGACAGATCTTCGTATTCGGCACCTTTGCATCTTGGGCCAACTTCGCAGCCATCCGGAGCAGATTGAAAGCTATGCCCCAGCCATCAGTCAGATTTGGAAGTTTGAACTATCTGGTGGCGTCCACGGAGACTTGATCTTGACGGGTTGAGCCACAGCCAAGCGCGCCAAGCCTTTGTCACGATGTGCATGACCTAGCTCTGCTGCCGGACAGTGCCCTAGAGGCCGCACAAGTGTCCGCTCCGACCCTTACCTCAGAGCCGACTGCGCCGATCGAGGACGGGTGGCTGGACACCGCCTCGGGGGCTGCCACCTCTACGGCGATAGAGCCGAATACCAACCCTGTCCTTTGTGAAGCTCTTGACTCCAAGGTGCCGAACTCCTCTCCGGACTCTGAACCTCCCGCGCCCCTGCCAATCGAATCCGATTGGGCGCCGATCATGGAGTTCACCGCTGCGGACATCTTTCAGCACTCGCCCTTTGGCGACATCCTGAATTCGCTAAAGTGTCTCTCTTTATCAGGAGAGCCCTGGCCGGATTATGGTCAGGACGGTTGGGATGCAGATGATAAAGAAATTCAAAGCCCACCCACTTCGTAGCCGCTATCGAGGACTTAACCGACATGCTAGACTTCGACTCCGAAGACATCGACGGTATCGACGACGATGCAGGAGACGACCAAGAACCAGTGCCTACAGGGCACTGGAAGGCCACCTCGTCATACGACATTTACATGGTGGACACCCAAAAGGATGGGAATAGCAATGGAACAATGGAGGATGACCCCTCAAAAAAACAGCCTAAGCGCCGGCGTCAGCGGCGCCGCTCTAAATCCCGCCACAGCAAAAATGGAGATTCCGGCACCAGAGACAATAACACCCCGGACAGTGCCGAAGATAACCCCCTCCAGGAGGATGGAGAAGCCAGCCCTCATAAGAGAGCAGCAGGCAGAGAGGTAGAGGACGATAATTATATGCCTTCCTCCGAAGACAAGGCAAGCCTCGACGACGACGAATTTGTCATGCCTGGGGATCTCGTCAAGCAAGAGCGTTTCAAATGCAGGCCTATGGCCACGGCAAGCAGCCTCAAGAAAAAGCAGCAACAGCTTAGAGCTGACCAAGATTTGCTAGCAGATAGATGGACTGAAGTCCTTGCGGCCGAAGAGTATGAACTCTAACGCCCCTCCAAGAGCTACCCAAAACGCAGGCTGCTACCCCGATTAGAGGAGGAAGCACCTAAACCTACATCACCAGTGCATATCTGGCCGACCGTCCACCTCGTGGCATGACAGAGGCCTCTCGGCCCTACACTCAAGCCGCACCCCGGCGCCGCTCAAAAAATACCAAGGCGCGGGAAAATGCGCTAGACCTGCGGGATATACTCGAGGACAAGGCAAGGCAAACAAGATCGATCTACGGATCGCATGGGCGTCCCACGATACGTGATGACAACCGTCACGCCAGATACAGCAATTCTGGTCGGGCCGAACACAGTAGACAAAGCTCATTTGAGCTGCGTCGTGATATAATATCTGAGGCGCCGCACACCCACTATGCTTCACAGACGAAGTAATGGATCATCAAATCCCCGAGGGTTTCAAACCCGTAAACATCGAATCATACGATGGCACAATAGATCCTGCGGTTTGGATCGAGGACTATCTCCTTCACATCCACATGGCCCGCGGTGATGATCTACACGCCATCAAATACCTCCCACTCAAGCTTAAAGGACCGGCGCGGCATTGGCTTAACAGCTTGCCAGCAGAGTCAATCAGTTGTTGGGAAGACCTGGAAGCCGCATTCCTCGACAACTTCCAGGGAACTTATGTGCGACAACCAGACGCCGATGACCTAAGCCACATAATTCAGCAGCCAGAAGAATCGGCCAGACAATTCTGGACACGGTTCCTAACCAAAAAAATCAAATCATCGACTGTCCGGATGCAGAGGGCCTTGCAGCCTTCAAACACAACATCCGGGACGAGTGCTTGCCCGGCACCTAGGACAGGAAAAGCCGAAATCCATAGCAGCCATCACAACACTCATGACCCGCTTCTGCGCGGGAGAGGATAGTTGGCTAGCTCGTAGTAACAACATGACCAAGAGCCCTGGTAATTCGGATACCAAGGACACCAACGGCAGGTCGTGTCGCAACAAGCACAAGCACCACATTAATGGCGACAATATTGACGATACGGCAGTCAATGCCGGATTTAGAGGCTCTAAACCCGGTCAGCAGAAAAAGCCATTCAAAACAAATACTCCGGTCTCGTCCAATTTGGACTGAATACTCGATCGCTCGTGCAAGATACACGGCACCCCCGAAAAGCCAGCCAATCACACCAACAGGGATTGTTGGGTGTTCAAGCAGGCAGGCAAGTTAATTGCCGAAAACAATGACAAGGGGCTGCATAGCGATGACGAGGAGGAGACCCAGCCGCCGAACAATAGAGGACAGAAGGGTTTCCCCCCACAAGTGCGGACGGTGAACATGATATACGCAACCCATATACCCAAAAGGGAGCGAAAGCGTGCACTCAGGGACGTGTATGCGATGGAGCCAGTCGCCCCAAAGTTCAACCCATGGTCCTCCTGCCCGATCACTTTTGATCAAAGGGACCACCCCACTAGCATCCGCCATGGTGGATTCGCCGCATTGGTTCTAGACCCAATCGTCGATGGATTTCACTAGAGTCCGATGGGCGGCGGCGGCAACTGAACTGCTTTATCGGGATACGGTCGCAAGATGGGCATAGACCCCTCAAGGATTAAACCCACAAAGAAGACCTTCAAAGGCGTCATACGGTGTAGAGGACAAGCTATGACAGCTCGATTACACTTGAAGTGGTCTTGGATCCCTGATAACTTCCAAGCGAGAGTTAATCTACGACATAGTCCCGTTCATGGCGGCTATCATGCCTTGCTAGGACGAACCGCATTGCAAAGTTCAATGTGGTGCCGCGACCACGCATACCTCAAGCTCAAGATGCGGGCCCTCGAGGAGTCATTACGGTCAGCGAAACACGAGCGCTCTCTCCGAGCGGAGGAGCATCTGGCGGCTCTCGGCGGAAGTACAAAGCAGCCTCTTAAGGCAATTCTCGAGTCCAGATGTTAAGCGGCGGACACCGTCAAGCGCCGGAGTAACCTACAACAAGACCGCTGGCATGTTCCGAGCACGCAGTAGTAATGCGGCTAACCCACCCTCGCGAAATCGCGAGACCAGTACCACGCGTACATAACTACGCTCTGGAGATACCATGGGCATAGGGGTAGGGGCACGACCATGGCATGCCCGGAGAGCGGCTTAACTGCATCAGGGGCTCCCAATTGTGTCATTCCTTTTTTTTCTTATTCGCAGGACTCCGTTTTTCAGAAGCCCTGTCCGGTAGTAGAATTGCCGAACTCACGATGCAACAGCCAGGGAAGCAGAAAAGCTACATCGAGTGTCCAGGTGGTCTCTATTACGAGCATTATACCTGTTGTACATACCATCCCGCAGCCTACCCCTGGAGGGGGACATGTTAAACAGTCCCATCCCTTGCTTATCGCACTATTTGTATCGTTCTGCTTTCATTGCAGTATTTTTTATAAACAATGCATCGCTTTTTGCCTATTATTGCATTCCTTTTTTATCTATATATGTTCGCTTATGACATGTTGCATCTGTACGCTTTGGTACGACCAAATACACCAGGGGCTTAAGTTCCCCAAAATATGGTGTGATAAGTCCGGACACTTTCACAAGTGTGGCACCCCGAACTTATAGCATTATATGCATCGGCTCTGAATCATGTCTTGGGTCAATAGTTGGGTTTGCCCGGCTCCCATGTTTTGGTACCTTACGTTCCGTTATATCGGCTAAGGTGGCGCTGGGAGAACCACTGCGATTGTGCCCCAGTTGAGCTGGGTGGAGCACCTCAGTGGAGAAAGCTAAAACTGACCATCATGATAGGGCGAGAGCCGGTCGCTGTTCGAGAGGTTTTTTCGAGTCCCTAAAGACTTATGCCACTTAGAGCAAGGAGCCGGCTTTGTCCGGCCCATGCGTGCATAGCGCCTCGAATTCGGTCTTCCGAACACTAGGGGCTTCGCCGAAATTTAAAATTATAGAATTCTATGGCTAAGTGAGAGTGTTCAAGCATTATAAGTCCGGTTGCCTCGTTCCTTGTGTTGAGTGCCTCCCTCGAAGGACCCAAAAATGGGAACAAGAGCGCTCAAGTTTATCCCGAACACCCCACTTTCGTGGCATGGGGCTGAAATAACGACTTGCCATCTCTCAAATTTGATAAACGGCCATAGAGAAGGTAATATTTTAAATTAACAAGAGTTGCTTAGCGCATATGAACAAGTTTTCAAGCGTACAGGATAACAAATGCGAGTTTACTCAAAAATTACATCTTTGGAGCATTCACCCGCTATAAGGCGGGCACCCTTCAGGACACCCTTATAGTACATCTCGGGCGTGCGATACTCCTTGCCCGGTGGTGGCGCGTCCGTCACAAGCTTCTCGGTGTCCATCTTGCCCCAGTGCACTTTAGCGCGGGCAAGGGCCCAACGGGCACCTTCAATGCAGACGGAATGCTTGATGACTTCAATCCATGGACAGGCGTCCACCAGCCGCCGCACCGACCGAAGTAGCTCCCAGGCATGGCTTCTTTAGGCCACAGCCGAGCTATGAGGCCCTTCATGGCCTGTTCGGCCACCTTGTGGAGCTCGACCAGCTGCTTCGGCTGGTCGCTCAGGGGCAACGGATGTCCGGCCTCAGCATATTCGGACCAGAACACCTTTTCCGTCGAGCTCCCCTCCTCGGTCGATAGAATGCAGCAGCGTCGGATACACTACAGGGCAGATCTGTGAATGCTCCTGGAGAGCTCCGGATTCGGGTAAGTAACAAGTAATTCACTTTCACGTGCTTGCTTTGCATGAAGAATGCCTTACCTGCTGCTATCTTCTTTATTGCCTCAATTTCCTGGAGGGCTTTCTGGGCTTCGGCCTTAGTGTCTTTGGCACTCTCAAGAGCCGAGGCGAGCTCGGACTCTCGAGTCTTCGAGTCACGCTCCAAACTCTCGTGTTTTTCCACGAGAGCCTGGAGCTCTTGCCGCACCTCTGCCACCTGCGCCTCTTGCTTCTCTCGCTCGGCGCGCTCCGCAGCCGCACCCTTTTCAGCCTTGGACACCGCCTCTTTCAGGGTCGCCACCTTGTTCGTGGCCCCTGTAATACTCACGTTATTCCTGTCATTTTTTGCAACCAAATCCTTTCTATAAGGTATTACTTTAATAAGGTATTGCTTACCTTCCTTGTCCTCGAGCTGCTTCTTGGCACGGCCGAGCTCGTTCTCGGACCGCTCGAGGCTCTCCTTCAATACATTAACCTCTGCAGTCAGTGTGGCAGAGGTCAGCAGCGCAGCCTGCATTCCCATATTGACATGCTTATGTTAGACTCCTGCGTATATCTTTTTAGATCCTCAGTTCGGCTTTTCTTTCCGAACACCAAACTGAGCATCAGGGGCTACTGTCTATGCGGTACTATTTTTACATATCTTAATTACATACCTCAAAGCTTGTTAGAAGGCTGGTACAGGCTTCAGTCAGCCCGCTCTTGGCGGACTGAACTTTCTGAATCACCGCACTCATAACAGTGCGGTGCTCGTCGTCGATGGAGGCACCGTTGAGCGCCTCCAGCAAATTATCCGGTGCCTCCGGTTTGACGGAGGCCACCGGCGTCGCAGTCTTGCCCTTCTTACGAAGAGCCCGCCCGCCGGACTTCGAACCATCAGAGGTTCGATGCGGAGTCCAAGACAGGCGGGACCGAGAGCCCTCTGGGGTTTCGCCCTCTTTGCGCCCAGAGTCCGGGAGGTCGCCTTGCGGCGCCTCCAGGACCACCTCCTCCTGGTTGGGCCCCTTTTGGGATTCCACCACGGCATCGTCTGCATCACGGGGGGAGGAGGCGGTCAGAAGTGAAGTGTTGTTCACATCCGATGAATCCAGGGAGCCGCTCGACGAAGCGGGAAGCTCGTCCTTGGGCGGGCTACATGGGTGTATTCGGCGTTAGAAGACACTACGCGACAAAGGAAAAATCATGAGTTATTCTGGAATCCGCACACTTACGATCTCGCTAGGGGCTTGTCCCTCGAGGGCCAATCCTCTTCACCGTCGTCGGTGTTGGTGGAGTAGTCCGGAGGAAGGGTCCTTCCCTTCTTGGACCCTCCAGCCTCCCCAGTTGGGGAGGCCTTCCTCTTCTTCTCTCCCTCGCTGGGGGAGAAGCTTCTTTTTTCCTCCTCCCCGTCTCCGCGGGAGGAGTCTGCCTCGGAGTCGTCGGACGATGAGTCCGACAACACCTGGTGCCGGGAACTCCTTCGAGTTACCGTGGCCTTCTTCTTGGCCTTCTTCTCCGGCACCACGTAAGGCGCCGGAGCCAGCAGCCCTGTCAATCGGGCGTCCGCTGGGTCTTCGGGCAGGGGAGCCGGACAGTTAACCTGCCCGGACTTCTTCTGCCACGCCTGTCAAAGGTAGGGGAGTTTAGATCCCCGTATAGAGTCAAACTATGAAAAGCAAGTGTCCCGTAAAGGGTAAAATAGCTTACCTCGCCGGCTTGACGCTGCGAGCTGAATCCCCGATCTTCGGTAGCGGATGCGGGAGCCTCGGCACCCTTGACTTGCACCCTCCAGGCGTCTTCGTACGTAGTGTCGAAGAGCCTGCTCAAGGTCTGGTGTTGTGTCGGATCAAACTCCCACAGGTTGAAAGCCCGTTGTTGCCACGGGAGGATCCGGCGGATGAGCATGACCTGGACTGCGTTGACAAGCTTGATCTTCTTGTTCACAAGGTTTTGGACACATGTTTGGAGTCCGGTCAGCTCTTCCAAGTCACCCCATGTCAGGCCCTTCTCTTTCCAGGAGGTGAGCCATGTGGGGACGCCAGATCTGAATTCGGGGGCCGCTGCCCATTCAGGGTCACGCAGCTCGGTGATATAGAACCACCCCGATTGCCACCCTTTGATGGTTTCCACGAAGGCGCCCTCGAGCCATGTGACGTTGGGCATCCTGCCCACCATGGCGCCTCCGCACTCCGCTGGCTGGCGCCCACTACCTTGACTTGACATTGAAGGTCTTCAGCCATAAGCCGAAGTGGGGTTTGATGCGGAGGAAGGCCTCGCACACAACGATAAACGCTGAGATGTTGAGGATGAAATTCGGGGCCAGATCGTGGAAATCCAGGCCGTAGTAGAACATGAGCCCCCGGACAAATGGATGAAGTGGAAAACCTAGTCCGCGAGGGAAGTGTGTGAGGAACACCACCCTCTCATCGGGCCCGGGGGTGGGGATAAGCTGCCCCTCGTCGGGGAGCTGATGCGCGATGTCGCTGGACAAGTATCCGGCTTTTCGCGGCCTCTTGATGTGCCCCTCCATGACGGAGGAGGCCATCCACTTGCCTCCCGCTCCTTACATGGCTGGGGAAGGTTGAGGCAAGATGTGCGGGCTTGGGCGCAGGAGCTCGAGTGCGCAGAAATGGATAAGCAAAGGAGGAAGAAGGCGTAGGTAAAAAGGTGGATCCTTATCCCCTTATATATGGACGGACGAAGCTATGCGTCCCCACCAGCCTGGTAAAACTTGCTTATCTCCCAAGCGTCGTAATCAATGGCGCGGTTGGGTTACCCACGCCCGTATTGATGGGAATCCCGGAATAAGGGGACACGATCTCTGCTTTGACAAGACGTGCCAAGGAAACCGCTTCGCTAAACGAGCTGAGGTGGGACAGTAAAAATGATTCGAATAAAGGCTTGGCCGTGGTGTGATGTCGCGTCACGGAATACGTTAGCAGATTGAACTTGTGTAAATATTATTCTCTCTACGGTGGTATGTGGAACTTATTTTGCAGAGCCGGACACTATCCTTGTGTTCAAAATCTTCTATGAGGTATTCGGAGGAGGAACCCGCCTTGCAATGCCGAAGACAATATACGCCGGACTCATCGTCATTGAAGCCTGGTTCGGGAGACTCTTGAGGAGTCTGGACTAGGGGTGTCCGGATAGCGAACTATCATCTTTGGCGGACTCCTAGACTATGAAGATACAAGATTGAAGACTCCGTCCGTGTCCGGGATGGGACTTTCCTTGGCGTGGAAGGCAAGCTTGGTGATCTGGATATGTAGGTCTCCTACCATTGTAACCGACTCTGTGTAACCCTAGCCCTCTTGGTGTCTATATAAACCGGAGGGTTTTAGTCCGTGGGGACGAACAACAATCATACCATAGGCTAGCTTCTAGGGTTTAGCCTCTCTCGATCTCGTGGTAGATCTACTCTTGTACTACCCATATCATCAATATTAATCAAGCAGAGTAGGGTTTTACCTCCACCGAGAGGGCCCGAACACAGGTAGAAACATCGTGTCCCTTGTCTCCTGTTACCATCCGCCTAGACGCACAGTTCGGGACCCCCTACCCGAGATCCGCCGGTTTTGACACCGACAGGCGCTGTTATACTTCAAATACCATAATCGCAGGACAGGTTTTTGGTTTACCTCTGCAGCGGTGTGTCGACCCTCACCGCCTTCCTCTTGAGCCTGCCCGATCTGGACGCTTGTGTTCGACGAGTCCCTAGGGGCTCGGCCCCGCGCTTCGACCGTCGTCTTTGCAAACAGCATGACGCCTCAAGGGTAAGGCATGATACCTGAGGGGAGTCCTCTTCGGAGGATAGGGTTTTTTAGTTTGGCTTACACGCGACACAGGGAGCAGTCCAGGATAGTCGGCAATAATGGCCATTGAGGCACCATCACGGCTTGCTTGATAAAATACCCCGTTGATAAGCTCCACAGTAATATCCGGATCTTCTTCGAGTCCTGGATCTAGGGCCCTTCCAGGGTCCTCCGGCTGCGGGGAGGGGCTGAAGATTCCTTCTACGGCCCTCCTCAGTTCCTGCTCAGAAACATCGATGCGGGTAAACTTAGCAGAGAACGCTAAAGTAAGTGAAGCAGGGAAAGGAATGACGACTTACCCACTCTGGGGGGTTGTACATGGAGAATCCGTCCTGCGGTTTAATGCGAAGGAATTCTTCCTCTTCCCCTTTGTATAAATTGGACAATATCCTTGCCAGAGCAGTGGTGGAGTCCGGACCCTTATGGCCGCAGTGGGTGGCGTCGTCTTCCCCGTTGAAGTGCCACATGGGCTTCCCCCGATATTGAAGCAGTTGCACTCCCCGCATTACGCATATTGCCATGACCTAGACTATCGTCAGTCCGGATTTGGCTAGTAACTTTATCATGCTCATCAGGAAATGTATTTCCCTCGTATCCTCCTCTTGGGGGCCCCGGGGGCGCCAGCTTAGACGTGCCCTCGGCGGGGCGTTACTGAACTTGGGGAGACCTGTTTGGACTGGATCCCGAAGGGGAACGTCATCAATGTAAAACCACTCTGAAGGCCGGTTCTCTGGTGCCTTCTTGGGGGTGCCAGATAGGTATCCGGTCTCGGCAATGCACCATACTTAGGCCCCGCCCACTTGACATAGGGATTCTCCCTGGGTGCGGGGGACAAGGCAGAACAACTTCTTCCATAACGCGAAGTGAGGTTCGCAACCTAAAAACAGCTCGCAAAGGGCAACGTACCCCGCTATATGTAGTACGGAGGCATGGGTAAGGTTGTGCAACTGGAGACTATAGAACTCCAGGACCCCACGAAGAAACAGGTGGATGGGAAACCCGACGCCCCTTAGCAGATGCGGGATAAAGCATATTCGCTCCTCTGAAGATGGATTAGGAGATCCCTCCGCTTGTTCCCCTCCGTTGTAGGTGGCTATTCCGGCTCGATCGGGGACCATAAACGCCGGTGGGAGAAACCTTTTGGTTTGTAACTTTATCAAACGGCTATGAGGAACTGAACACTCTTCCCAATCCCCCGACTTGGAGCGAGGAGAGCGAGCAGAAGAGCTGCGACGACCGGCCATGTTGGAATGGTTTTTTCCGAAGCGCTCCGTGGGATGCTTGCTCGACGGGGAGAGTGAGGTTTGGATCTGAGAATTCACATCTCTTCAAATAGATGGCCTGCCGGAAGGATCGCGGGTGGCAAATGCAAAAATGCCTTGGCTCCTCGCATTCGCTCGACATGTGGAGATGGTCATTATTGAGGCACTGAAGCCGAGGAGTACAACATTGATGGAGTGCTGGGACATCATTCATCGTAATGTAGTACTTGAGTATTCGGAGATGGAACCCGCCCTGCAATGCCGAAGACAAAACTACGCGCCGGACTCATCATCATTGAAGCCTAGTTCAGGGGCTACTAAGGGAGTCCTGGATTAGGGGGTATCCAGACAGCCGGACTATATACATCGTCCGGACTATTGAAGCGTGAAGACACAAGACTCAAGACTCCGTCCCGTGTCCGGATGGAACTCTCCTTGGCGTGGAAGGCAAGCTTAGTGATTCGGATGTTGTATTTCCTTCCTTGTAACTGACTCCATGTAAACCCTAGCCCTCTCTGGTGTCTATATAAACCAGAGAGGTTGGTCCTTAGAAGGCCGATCACAATTACAATCATACCATCATAGGCTAGCTTCTAGGGTTTAGCCTCTACGATCTCGTGGTAGATCTACTCTTGGTCTATCCATATCTTCAATATTAATCAAGCAGGAAGTAGGGTTTTACCTCCATCGAGAGGGACCGAACCTGGGTAAACATTGTGTCCGTCGCTTCCTGTTACCATCAGCCTAGACACACAGATCGGGACCCACTACCCGAGATCCGCCGGTTTTGACGCCGACACACACCAAATAGAGAAGATAGATATTGCAAGAGGCATGCGCATTTAGAAACTAAATTATTGCAAGAAAGGCAAAGGGTGAGTGCTGAAAATTTATATTTCCTTTGCCGTACTTGACAACTTTGCAATGAACATGGTCATTTAAATCTCCGATGCAAATTGTATCATGATCGAATCGTGTCCGAAAATTGTGATGATTTGATCTCCCTTGCACATTATAATGAACTTAGTTTGCTTATGGGTTACGAAGAAATGAAACGTTTAACTAAGTTTCTTCCAGAATTTGCCCGTTATAAACTTCTTGAGTTTGATCTAGAGGAAATTTATATGTATTGTGCGGTGAATTGCATTGAAAATCCTTATATTGCCAATTACATAAAGACAAGAAAACAAATAGAAGATGAAGACAATACTAATGAAAGGGAAGAGACTTACCAATATCATCCTATTATCTCTTATGATGAATCAGGTAACGAGGAGGAGCTTTCTATTCAACCAATCTCATCAATAAGGAGCTCGGAGAAGAACGTTGAACCCACACATAATGTGAAGAATAAAAAGAAAAGAAGGAGCAACAAAGGTAAAAAGGTATCCCTACCAAATGATGTTGCTCCTACTACTCATTGTGATGATGATAATTGCTATACTATTGGTGTTATCCATACTATCAATGATGAGAGTGATTATGCTTATGATATGAAAAGGCCCAAGCTTGGGGATGCTATGTTTGATGAGGATGACATATTTGAGAATATATTTGCTGAAATTAATGTTCATCCCAAGCTTGGGGATGCTACGTTTAATGAAGATGATATTTTTAGCCTCCCAAGTTTTGATATGCAAAGTTGTTATGATGATAGCATGCCTTCTACCTATGATGATTATAGTGATGAAAGTGGGTTTGGAAGAGTGTCAACTTTAGGAAGTAGTGATCCCACTATTTTGGAGGATGTTGAATCTATTTTTGATGAATATGGAAGTGGATTTGGAGAGGTCATGACTTTATTTAGTGATGATTACACTATTTTGGAAGAGGTTTCAATTGATTATGATGAGAACAAAGTTGCTACTTATGATGATTATTGTGATGAAACTTATGCTATAAAAAGTAGTGATGATTATATTTATAAAACTTGTCATGATTATGATTACCCTTTTTCTGAACATTACTCTTTTAATGTGGAAACAATTTATAGTATTCAAGTCTCTTATGATACTGCCACTATTCCGAATGAGAAGAATTTTGCTTATGTGGAGAGTAATAAAATTTTAATGCTAGTAGATCATGAAAAGAATGCTTTAGATGCTGGTTATATTATTGAATTTTGCTTATGTGGAGAGTAATAAAAGTTGTTTGCTCACAAAATCCTTATGCTTAAATGTTCTAGTCATATGCTTCATGATGCTCCCGTTATGTTTCAATTCTTATCTTTTATGTGAGCATCATTGTCATCATCATGCCTAGTTAAAAGGCATTAAAGAAAACACTTGTTAGGAGACAACCCAATATTTACATTTACTGTTTTTGTGTGTTCACATGATTATGCTACTTTAGTAATCATGTTTTATAGCTTTTGTTTCAATAAAGTGCCAAGTAAGACCTTTAGGATAGCTTACGATGATAGTTGTGTTGATCCTGCTGAAAGTCAAAAACTTTTTCGCCCAGTAAATTAGTTTTCATAATTCACAAGAGCGTGCTTTTGATCTGATTCTTTTTGATATGGATTGGTAAACAAATTGCTCAGGCTTTCCTAAGTTGGTAGAATTTTTGTAATTACATAAGTATTCGAATGATACAGATTACTACAGGCTTTTCTGTTTCTGACAGGTTCTGTTTTCTATGTGTTGTTTGCTTATTTTGATGAATCTATGAGTAGTATCGGAGGGTATGAACCATAGAGAAGTTTGAATACAGTAGATATTACACCAATATGAATTTGTAATGAGTTCATAACAGTACCTAAGTGGTGATTCATTTTCTTATACTAACGGAGCTTACGAGTTTTCTGTTAAGTTTTGTGTTGTGAAGTTTTCAAGTTTTGGGTAAAGATTCGATGGAATATGGAATAAGGAGTGTTAGAGCCTAAGCTTTGGAATTCCCAAGGCACCCCAAGGTAATATTCAAGGTCAACCAAGAGCCTAAGCTTGGGGATGCCCCAGAAGGCATCCCCTCTTTCGTCTTCGTTCATCGGTAACTTTACTTGGAGCTATATTTTTATTCACCACATGATATGTGTTTTGCTTGGAGCATCATTTTGTTTTGTTAGTATTTGCTTGATGTTATTAATAATAATGTTTTGCATCTATATTTTCAATAAAAATGTCAAGGATAGCCTTTACCATGCTTATTTTGCTAGTATACATGTTGCTGTTTGAAAACAGAAAGTTTACTGTTGTTGCAAAAATTCCCTAGGAAAGTCAGAGAATGGTATAATGTTGAAACTTTTTGCATATTGAGCTATGATAAATATTCTACAGCTTAGTATTTTTCTCATAATTTTTGGAGTTAGGTAGGTATTGATACTCTTGCATTCTTTACAGACTGTACTGTTTTGGCAGATTGTTGTTATGTTTGCATTGTTTGCATATGTTTGCTTGTTTAATGATTCTATTTGAGGATAGGATTATTAAATATGCAGAGGCATTTAGTATGCAATGTTGAATAATAATTTTAGTGATTTTTTACAGTAGAAAATGATAAGGTTTTGCATTGGTTTATACTAACTTATCTCATGAGTTCTTGTTGAGTTTTATGTGGATGAAGTTTTTGAGAAATAGAGAAACCATGATATGAGAGGAATTAAGGAGACACAAAAGTTCAAGCTTGGGGATGCCCAAGGCACCCCAAGATAATATTTCAAGAAGTATCAAGCATCTAAGCTTGGGGATGCCCCGGTAGGCATCCCACCTTTCTTCTTCAACAACTACCGGTTAGTATCGGTTGAGCCTAAGTTTTTGCTTATTCACACGAGTTGTGCTATCCTTGCAATGTCATTTTATTTTGCTTTGCTTGCTGTTTGAATAAAATACCAAGATCTGAAATTCTTAAATGAGAGAGAATCTTCACATTAGTTACATAATCATTTAGCTACTCATTGATCTTCACTTATATCTTTTTGGAGTAGTTTGTCATTTACTCGTGTGCTTTACTTATATCCTATGAGTAAATGGTTGAATGATTTGAATGTCATAAATCTGAAATTATATATGTCTCATTTGCTTATCCCATGGGGAGTAATGACTTCACATCTAAGAAGTAGAGGTTGTAAATTTATTGAAGGTTAGCAAGCATTGTATTGGTCATTTGAACAATTCATGAAAGAATATTGAAGGAAGAGAGATTTAAAATATAAATATACTAACTTAAACATCTTTTATAATTGTGAGCACTCATTAAGTATGACATGCTAAAGAGTTGATGTTGGACAAGGAAGACAACGTAATGGGTTATGTTTTCTCACATCTCAGTTAAAGTATATTGTCATGGATCATTCTAGCATGTTGTGCTTGCCTTTCCCCCTCATGCTAGCCAAAATTCCTTGCACCAAGTAGAGATACTACTTGTGCTTCCAAATATCCTTAAACCCAGTTTTTGCCATGAGAGTCCACCATACCTACCTATGGATTGAGTAAGATCCTTCAAGTAAGTTGTCATGATGCAAGCAATAAAAATGCTCTCTAAATATGTATGACTTATTAGTGCGGAGAAAATAAGCTTTATATGATCATGTGATATGGAAAAGTAATAAAAGCGACGAACTGCATAATAAAGGTTCATATCACAAGTGGCAATATAGAGTGATGTTCTTTTGCATTAAGATTTTGTGCACCCAACCCTAAAAGCACATGACAACCTCTGCTTCCCTCAACGAAGGGCCTATCTTTTACCTTATGTCTTTTACTTTATGCAAGAGTCAAGGTGATCTTCACCTTTCCCTTTTTCATTTTATCCTTTGGCAAGCACCTCGTGTTGGAAAGATCACGATATATATATATATATATATATATATATATATATATATATATATATATATATATATATATATATATATATATATATATATATATATATATCCAATTGGATGTAAGTTAGCATGAACTATTATCGTTGACATCACCCAAAGGTGAATACGTTGGGAGGCGAAATTATAAGCCCTTATCTTTCTCAGTGTTAGCAATTGTAGAAGACTATATGATAGATGAGTATGTGGAGTTTGCTAAATCAAAGCTCTGACATAGACCCTTCCTGAAAATAAGATGAATTGTAATTGTTTGATGACTGAGAATGAAGTTTGCTAGATTTCAAGAAAGTTTATGGTCTATGCTTTAACATGTGAGTAGCTTGTTACTTGATCGTGAGAAGTTTTATGAGATGAACTACTATTATGACATATAATGATGCTAGAAAGGTGATTGAAATTATCATTGATCAAACTTGTGCACCTGCTAGCATTCACACATCATAAATTCTTTCTTTTATCATTTACCTACTCGAGGACGAGCAGGAACTAAGCTTGGGGATGCTGATACGTCTCCAACGTATCTATAATTTATGAAGCATTCATGCTGTTATCTTATCTATTTTAAATGTTTATGGGCTTTATTAAGCACTTTTATATTATTTTTGGGACTAACCTATTAACCGGAGGCCCAGCGCATATTGTTGTTTTCTTGCCTATTTCAATGTTTCGAAGAAAAGGAATATCGAATAGAGTCCAAACAGAATGAAGTTATTTTTGGAACGGAAGCAATCCAGAGGACTTGGAGTGCAAGTCAGGGAAGTTTCGAGGAGGCCACGAGGCAAGGGGTGCGCCCACCCCCCTGGGTGCGCCCTCCACCCTCGTGGGCCCCTCGTGGGCCCCTCATGGCTCCCCTGACCGACTTCTTTCGCCTATATATCTCCATATACCCTAAAAACATCGAGGACAACAATAGATCAGGAGTTCCGCCGCCGCAAGCCTTTGTAGCCACCAAAAACCTCTCGGGAGCCCATTCTAGCACCCTGCCGGAGGGGGAATCCCTCAACGGTGGCCATCTTCATCATCCCTGCGCTCTCCATTACAAGGAGGGAGTAGTTCACCCCCGGGGATGAGGGTATGTACCAGTAGCTATGTGTTTGATCTCTCTCTCTCGTGCTCTCTCTATGGCACGATCTTGATGTATCGCGAGCTTTGCTATTATAGTTGGATCTTATGATGCTTTCCCCCTCTACTCTCTTGTAGTGGATTGAGTTTTCCCTTTGAAGTTATCTTATCGGATTGAGTCTTTAGGGATTTGAGAACAGTTGATGTATGTCTTGTCGTGCTTATCTGTGGTGACAATGGGATATCACATGATCCACTTGACGTATGTTTTGGTGATCAACTTGCGGGTTCCGCCCATGAACCTACGCATTGGGGTTGGCACACGTTTTCGTCTTGACTCTTCGGTAGAATCTTTGGGGCACTCTTTGAAGTACTTTGTGTTGGTTGAATAGATGAATCTGAGATTGTGTGATGCATATCGTATAATCATGCCCACTGATACTTGAGGTGACAATGGAGTATCTAGGTGACATTAGGGTTTTGGTTGATTTGTGTCTTCAGGTGTTATTCTAGTATGAACTCTATGATAGATTGAACGGAAAGAATAGCTTCATGTTATTTTACTACGGACTCTTGAATAGATAGAACAGAAAGATAGCTTTGAGGTGGTTTCCTACCCTACCATAATCTCTTCGTTTGTTCTCCGGTATTAGTGGCTTTGGAGTGACTCTTTGTTGCATGTTGAGGGATAGTTATATGATCCAATTATGTTATTATTGTTGAGAGAACTTGCACTAGTGAAAGTATGAACCTTAGGCCTTGTTTCCTACCATTGCAATACCGTTTACGCTCACTTTTATCATTAGTTACCTTGCTGTTTTTATAATTTCAGATTACAAAAACCTATATCTATCATCCATATGGCACTTGTATCACCATCTCTTCGCCGAGCTAGTGCACCTATACAATTTACCATTGTATTGGGTGTGTTGG